>CM039682.1:4179995-4809995 GCA_022537955.1 Schmidtea mediterranea | reverse complement strand
AATAATAAAATAATAATAATAATAAATAATAATAATAATAAATAATAATAATAATAAATTAGAATTATAATAAAAACCAAAATGACGTCATTTCTAATATATTTTATTTCTGAGTTACTTATTTTAACTTATAGTTGTCATGGTAATTTATAAACGCAGATATCCTAATTATTTGACATAAATAGATAAACCTTTGACAATCACAATAAACTATGTCATTGGTATCCATAACAACCAAAATAAATAAAGTATCTATTGGTTAATTGTTTTTCAATTGTAAAACGCAGTAAATTCCTCCAAATAAATATAAAAATATAAATAAATAGATTTTCAAATCTTCATTTTCTCTTCATAGTCATTTTTGTCTGTTAAAACGATAGTGAAAATGCGTAAAATACAAAAAATCTCTCGAAATCAATAACGGAATGTTCCATTATGATAATGTAATCAAGTTGACGAGAGATTAATCCAATAATGACCTTGAATAATCCCAATCAGCTATAAACACAGAAAACCGAGATTGTGCTGTGTGTCCAATGAAATGCATCGGTGTGTGTGTGTGTGTGTGCATAATGTATGCGCATGTGGACTAAATGCAATGCGTACTCCAGATTTTTGAATTTTATGGAAATAATTAAAAACATTACACATTAAAAAATGTTCAATTAACCAATTATAAATAATTTCAATAACTTCCTCAATTAAATGACTTACCGGCATATTCTTCATTAAATCTATCATTTCTAAATAAATTATTAGGACTCGTGGGACTTAATCGAATTAAAGGCGGATCATGAATAGAAAAGTGGGGAGATTCTCCATTATTTAAAAGATTATCTGTTTGATTGTTACTTGACTTACAACTATCATTGGAAGGACTAGAAGTAACTGCAGTTGCCGCTAACAACATTAAATGTTCATGAGAATTAGTTCGAGATAGGCGAGTAATATTTTCATTATTTGGATAATTATTAATGGGATCTGATTGAATGAAAATTGGGGTATTTGGAGATATTGCATTTCTTTGATTAAAAAATCTACAAGTGTTTTCACTATTGTCCAAAAACTGGGTATTGATAAGTAAATTTGTAGCATCGTTTAATTGCCCAACTTCGTTCGATTCATTATCTTTCGTTTCGATTTCATTTTTAATAAATCTTGAACACATCTAAAATATTTAACAAAGAATCTTGTAAAATTACGAACACAATTATGAAAAAATTAATGATGAAAAATTTTAAATATTTAAATTTAACTTAGTACTATATTTAAAAATTAAAAATTAACTAAATAGACAATAATCCATATATTCGATTTCCTGGCAAATAAATATAGTTTTAAATAATGAACATAATAACAATATTAATAACCTTTGTTACTGATTGGTTAAAACAAATATAGCAGACTTTGATATTAAATATTTTAATATTTTATTATTGTAAAGTTTGTTTTCGTTATCAATATTTCTGAGTCACGTGTTATGTAAAAAATATAAAATTAGACCTATTATAAGGTAATATCTAAAAACTGTTGGGTTTATGGTATTTAACCTAGACCCAAAAGATAGAATCTTTCTTTGCCCCCAATGGTTACCAATTGCTAAGCAACGTTGGTAATGTAACCACTGGTTATGAGATCGCCAAAGGTGAGCGCTACGAAAGAACTTCTAAGGCCCGATCTCATAGTGGGTTCAACGCACTACCTATAGAAGGTCTATGTGCGCTTTTCCTACTTTCGGTCCATATCTGCAATTAAGTTACTATTTATTAATCAATCTAGCTTTAACTATAGGGTTTTCGCAATTTTTCGGTAAATCTATCATTAATCTGTTGGCGGTAACTTACCAAATATCTGTCCTATTTAGTCGTGTCAATGGCTTTATCACTAGATTAATGTCGTTGCTATCTCGAGTTAAATAATTATTAAGCAAAACGAAAGAACATTCAATATCCAAAATTTATTACTATAACATTAACGTTGGATTGGTTTGAATAAGCAAGTGGTGTTGACTTCGTCTTGGGCGCTCACGCGAATATGGGTGATCCTGTCTGGCTCTGATGTTTCGATCCTCATCACGCATTTCGATGGGAAGAATCCTCCTTGGAATTACCTCGTTCATCGTGGATAGGGGTTCCTCCAGTGCTGGTTCGTCTAATTCGTAGGACGTCCCATACGACGGGGCATAACCGTTGGTACTCGGGATTCTGCCGGTTGCAATATCGGAGTTCACTCTGGCTAAGTGATATCTAGCCATCTCCACCTCTCGATCCGTCTGCTTCTGGCGTTCCTCCAGACGGGCTAAGATATATTCGGCACGGCTTCGGCTTTTTCTGGCGGGGTTCCGACCTGGTTCTCTTTTAATTGCCACATAAAGGAGGTCCGCATCGTCGTAGTTGATTGAGTAGTTTCCTCGAGACTCCCTCGTAGGTGAGATTGAGAAAGCTGCGTCCCACATTGCTTGCCTGCATCTTGCGGCAGACCGTGCGGGAAAACGTACGGTGATTCGCGAGGCATCGATTAATGATTAATCAAAGGTGTAATTGTATAATATGATTTTTCGTTATTAAAGAAAACTTATAGAACTTGTGTAATTCGTGTGGTCGCTATTAGGCAGAATAGTCTAATGCAATATTTACCCTTTACTATTCTGTGATCCCGTGTATATATAAAATATAGAAACTAATTATTTAGAAAAAACAGGGTGCTTATAGGGTCTGTCGAGTTTTTACTATATGGCACTGTTGAGTCATAGGAACTTGGTTTAATGTAATTGTGAGCACCTTGTGTATAACTATTCTCGTTCCACTGATGATAGTTCTGTGATTCCTCGATGGACTCGTGACGACCTGAATTCTAATTACCTTACCTGCGGATAATTGTCGTTGAACATATAGTGATCAACTAGGCGTATTGAATGTTAATTATCATATATTGGTTGGTTATCATAACTAACATCGACCAATGGTTTTATTAAACAAGGAAACTTTCAATAATTAATTATTAATTTGTTCAATAAATATCACAACGTCTATAAACTCTCTCTGGTGTATTGGTATCGGGGATCTGGCTTCTTGTTCCCTTTAGAATTTTTCAGGCCTAGTCCTTTATTACGTGGCACTTAGTTGGATCTCTCAATTGGTGCATTCTCTGACTATCCATTTATCTTGGTCAGTAAATCTCTCATGTAAAGTTTATAACAAAATTTTAAATGGAGTTTAATATAGTGACAAGGTTTACCTTCTGGGTGATTATTCTCCTTTTTCGATGGTCCATCTCTTAGTTGGCCCTCTGGTGGTTGGTCCTCTTTTGTTTGTATACCATGATTTAATTTGTTCGGAGCTTGCATGAGTTCAGATAATCAGACAAAATGAACTATAAGCTTGGTTATTTATATAATCTCAGCGCACTATCGGTTACAGATCTTTATTCACAGTGACATGGCTAAAGTTGGTGTTCTGATTATAGTAGCAATGAGCAGATTATTGATTTCTTATATGTGCCGATATAATTATAAATTCTTTTATTATGGATTGTTGTCCACGTGTCGTTTTCTACGACTATAGCGGGTAAACAACCAGCTTGTTGTATCGATTTCTCTTCAAACTTTTCTTCCCACTGGTTGGTGTGTCTCCGTTCTAAGTTATTACCTGAATATACGTTGCAAATCTTTAAATTTTATTCGTTCCTTTTAATGGATTTATTCCTAATCTGTGATAAATATCATTTTGTAAGTATTATGAATCTGTTATTCCTCATTAATTAAATATTTTGTGGCGCGTGATTTCCCTTGGTTATGCGTTCGACCTAATCCTCGTAAATTTAGAATTACTTATGCTCCTCGTTTATCGTTATAGTGCTCCCAATATTTAGATCACCCGCTATTTGCTCGTAACTCTTAGTTCGATCCTTATACTTTGTCCATCACCTAGGTTGCACTTTAAATGGTTACTTTCATTTATTCATTGACTTATTTTATTCGTCATAGGTGGTTCTCTTAATTGTCAGCATTTATTAACATTGAAACTATATACATTGTTAATTTTAATGAGGCACATTTCAATTTTTATTTTCGTTTAACGTAACAACAATTTACGACACTTTCCGCACTCCCTTCCATTCCCTTCCCTTAGGGTTATTTGTGTCTATTTTAGAATATAATGAGTGCCCACTGGACTACTCGGTGTTTATGATTTTAAGCCGTTATGATATAAATTTAGGTCTATTTTATAGGAATCGGGTGGTTAGGGCGCAACCAAAAGACTACTCCCTTACCTCCCGAATTCCCCTATGACGGATAATATTGACGTTCGGGTTCCTGCTTTACTCACGCCGGAACCTTCACGGGCACAAGTTAGTGGCGGATGAATCGCACTTACACAACTCGATTGGGGTGTGTAGATTTTAATTACTTGTGGTGCTGTTTCTACTGTGGGCCGGAAAAATTTCGACAAATAAAACATGTTTCATTAAAGCATCTATTCATTGTATAATCTGCATATCATAATTTGGCATATAATTGGCATCATTATTGACATATAATTGACATACGTAATAACATTTCCCCACACAGACGCCCAAACAGAGCTCACTTGAGGTTGTTTGTGCGTTGCGTGAAGAAAGTTTTCGAAAAGTCGTCCACTTACAATGTAAAATCGTAGAGTTAGTTCTTAAAACGAGTTTTTTGGTTCAAAAACTGTTTTTTAGAGTTAAGTCGAAAACAAGGTTAAAACAAGGTTAAAAATCTATAAAAATGACTAAATATATATATATATACCTGTTCTGTGATTTTCGGTCGAATTTCGGTGTTTTCTTGTTATTTCTGTGTTTATTTCGTGTGGATCTTGTTGCATTTTGTTATTATTCTAATTTATTTTGATTTTTTTTTGATTTTAATAATTTTTTTCTCGTATTTTAAAGTGGTTATTTGATGTTTTATGGGTCTGATTTTAAATCTGCGTGTTATGTTTGCGTGCTATTACCGATTCATTTAAACAAAAACTTGTTCTGGCCCAACAAAATTCATTTAAATTTTAAGCCATTCAATAACTTTGTAAATAATTTTCAAGCATTTTAGACCCACCTAATTAAATTTTCCAAAGAAATTGCGACTAACTGAAAGTATAGAATTTTATTTACTAATCTAACATTTTTAATATCTCAATGGTCAAATTACCGAGTAACAGCGAAAGCCCTGTTGTAAGGACCAGCCAAGAATAACTATGAGCACATTTAGTCAGTCAAAAAAAATTGAATTGATAGCTGAGAAGTTACAAAAAACTTCATTTGATTTATCAATCTGAATCAGGGCATCTGACTCGCCCTATCTTTCTAATTATGGTAAGGATTTTGTACTATAAATACACTTTCAATACTATATATATGTCAATATTTTAAATTTTAAACAGATTATTAACAAAGTTTTGAGTTAAATAGAAAATAAATTTTTGTTCAACATTCCTAATAAAAATAAATCAAATTTAACTTATGATATTTTTATTTAAAATTTCATTTACACCTGATTAAGTTCATTAAAAACTCCTATAATAAAATGAAAAATCAATAAAGTTATAATATAGGAACATACATACTTACCCGTGTCGGCATGTAATTTGTTCAACTGAATAAAAACTTATATTATAGGAAGGAAGGAATTTGAAGAAAAAGATTTTTTTACGTAAAAACATAATACATAGTAATTAATGCATGCAAACTTTCAAAATGTAGAAATATTAAGATCAATAAAAATTCTATATAAAACTATTTTTAGTAACTTTTTAGACAATTTTTTTTAATTAAAGCCGAAAATTTTTGAAAAAAATACCAATAACTCTACTTTGAGTTGTAGAGAAAATTAAGAAATAATTTCGTAAGATTTTTCATGAAATTCAATCAATTTAATATTTTTACAACTTTTCAGATATTTCAAAACTATCCATCGAAACTCTAGGTTTTTGAGTTTTTACCTCATTTGCAAATTACCAGGAGCAGTGGAACCAGAACCTTTAAATGAGGAGTTTAAAAAATACGGAAAACATAAGTTTTCCGATAATTTAAGTTTAAAAAAAATTTTTACAAAGTATAAAAAATCCAAATCATTAATACCATTGAAAATGAAGAAGATTTTTATAAATTTGGGAAATTAACAGAAATTTCCAAAGCCTCATAAAATCAAAAATTATCAAAAATTTGGATTTCTGTCTAAAGGTAAAAAAAGATTGCAGCCAAAACGAATTTCCAAGGAACAGAGGAATAGTTTATTCGAATATAGAAACTTTTTAATAAAAATTTTATTTTAATAAATTTTAGTTTTCAATTAATGAGACTTGAATTTATTCGAAAATAATTCCATTAATTTACATAAATTGGCATAAATTTCTAAAAAAACTAATTAAAACTAAATTTATAGTAAATGATGATGAAAAGTATTATTTAAGAGCTTGAATAATGATCTCATAAATATACAAGATCACAATCCAAGCCCTAAAATATAATTTATTAAAAAAATTACCTGCCAGCCATTTTAAAAATGGCTAATTCATAAACTTAATCATAATTGTAATTGGTTGTTCATTAAAACTTCTATTATAGAAGTTTTTATTGAACTGAAACAGGTGTATCTTTATTATGTCTATAGATCAATATTTTGCTTAACACAAATTTTCGTCATTAACTTTTAAATTAAAAAAAAATATTGCCAAAAGTGTGTGTTAAGAAGTTGAAATGAAAATAAATGCAATTTTCATTCTTAATAAAATAAATCAAATGTGAAAAATATATTTAAAATTTTTTGTTTGGTTGCCATCGAAATTACAAATGTTCCTCTTTTCTGATCAAATATATTGTAATTGACTGTATATTGCTAGAATTCTTTGACATTTTAATATGAGGTTCTACGTAGTCGTCAAGCCAATTAGTATTTAATGCGTCTGCACTTTCTGTGATAGTGATTTTCGAAAATCTTTAATATAATAAAATTTGCTTTTATATTGTTTTGCTAAGTATTTTTTTATTTTTCATTATAAAGGGGCTTCTAAATCAAATTTCACCCAGGCCACGCACTGTCTCTCCTAGGCCCTGCATACAGGTTCACATGATAATAATGGAAGGCTCGTTTCAGATTTTTCTATTAAGTGATCTTGTCTGTTGATAACTCAGATGTCATCATAAATATGTCTGGACATAAATACGATGAATGTTCTTTTGCATATTGGGTTATGACACATGGTAAATGATGAGGCTTTGCAATCCTTGATATAGCACAACTAATACCAAAAACCAAATTTATATAAAATTAGTAAGCCTGCAATATAAGAACATAATTCTTGGAAAGTAGAGGGACCCGCAAGTTAAAAGGTTTCAAACAAAAAACGGCATCAGAAAATAAGGATAGGGTGAGTCCTGCGTCGCAAGCGACGAAAACGGCTGGTTAACACTGTTGGAATTGTCGGTGCAAATTGCAATGAACAATAGTTGATTTGACTCCAAAGCGTGTTTAGGTTGACAATAGCGAATTCTAAACAACTTTTATTGATCAGCACAATTGATTAAAATATACAGCACAAAATAAAGTGATATTACAACAACTTGAGATGGGGAGATAATTAGTGAAGCAATGTGAGTCGTGTCAGAAAGTAAAGGTAGTAATAACAGTTGCGAAAGAAGAAACAATACAATTATTGACCAGTGAAGCGTTCTAGAAATATTATACGTCGATATGTGGCACATTGCTGGAGATTAACAGTAAAAAGCAATTTAATGCCAATAATTGATATGTTTGAGATAAGAACAAAAACAATCAATAGCAAATCTTAAAGAGGCGTTAAAATTCTGGAAATAAAAGAAAATACAAAAATCAACATGGCTGAACAAAGCAGGATAAAAATTGAGGACCTTTTAAAATGCACAATACAGAACTGAGCTTCAAAACTATGGGAATAAAATTTATTGCATAATAGGTATGACACCCAGAAAAACATCTATACAATGTGGGAAGTTGCATCATTCCAAAGTCATATCAGAATTTATGGACATCTTAAAATCTAAAGCGCCACTCCACCAAGAAGGCAGACTAGCATCAAGAAAATGCAGAAAATACTGTTTCCCAAAATAGTCATCGGTACATGTACTTAATCACTGTTACCCCGATATTAAACTAAGGGCAGCCAAACATAAGCAAATACAAAAAGCGCTGGCAGAATTTCTCAACTCATGAAACTTCAAAACAAAAACAAGAGCTAATGGATCAAAAGAAAACCCTAAATCAGATATAATTATCAGACAGGAAGAAAGGGTTGCAATTTTAAATAATAAATACCTTTTCGACGATAAAGACAGCTAAAGCCGCAAGAATCAACTGTGAAAATTATTGCAAGGTTGATAAAGAAGTTGTTAAAGAATCGCATCTAAGCTACTGTTCAAAATTTGGTTGTGTGTATAAAACGCTATGACAAATTTCTAGAGCACACTTGATGAGATAACCACCATGAACGACCATCAGATGTACCTCTGGTTGGTGAATAAGCGTCTACTTAGTGAAACCTTACAGTGTTCGGTGTGTAACCAATCGCAATCTTTAAAGCCGTGCAAAGACGGATAATTGGGTTTGGAATGGCGGTGCAGGACACTTTTATTCTCGAAATATCAATCAGCCACGAATGTGTGCAATGGTAGTTGTTTTGAATCGGTGGCACTCAAAGCATCACGTTTTTTGAAGGTTCTCTGCTATTGGTCACAGGAACTTAACCAGAGCGAGATTTTGAAATTTGTGTCGCGCCATACCCTTGGAAAAATATTCATTGAATGTATTTCAGTGTTTTACAGAAGGCATCGTCAATTTGTTATCGTCAATTGAAACGAGTTCAATGCTCAACCACAAGGTTAAAAGCCACAGGGATAGTGGGCTACGCACTAAAGTGTGGGCCATTTATCGAACCTTTTTTCTATTGGTAAACTTATTATCAACCTCTTCTTTAATTGTTTTGTCTTTCAAATATTTTAAATTAATTTTTATAAGATTGTGCAATTTTTCATAATAAATGTATGATTGTCGATAAAAGTGTTGTTTTTTTTGGGAGGGTGAAGCGTAGCGAGAAGGAAGGATAGATTGTCCCGGCCTGTAGTCCGATAATTATGGTAACACTACTCTAGAATTACCTATGAATATCACAAAAGTTTCCACACATCTTAGCTGTTTTATGGGAAAGAATGTCCAATGCCAATATTCCTAAAAAGGCATACTAGTGAAAACGTTACATTTAATTAATGTGCTGTATAAACCGGATATAGTAAATGTTTTTTCGGGTCCATCGTGTGCTATATAAATTTTATCGGTTATAGTCAATTGTTTTAATGACAGATGGTGTTTTACCATAACCGGAAGTTACTGTATATTACAAAAAGATTTTAAAAATGTTGTTCTTTTATTTATATAACATAACAAAACATAAGAAATTAACAAGATAACACAACAAAAAGTAACATAACAAAACAAAAAGTAACATAACAAAATAGAACACAAAATAGAAAAAATCACAAATAATTATATTTTATTGCAACACAAATTACAAATTTCAATAACACATCTATCATTCGAAATCAAACTAGCTGGAGGGTTTTTTGGTGGGCCATTTAAAATCTGCGTGTTCTTCTTTGTGAAACTCGAGGCGTTTTGATGATTTGAATGACAGACCGCAAACAACGCAACCGAAATGATAGGACATGTTTTTCGATACCCATTCTTTAAGATCAGGGGCTGCTTTGAAACAATAGGCTGTTTGGTGGATCTGAAGGATGTTCAAGCTTTCGAATTCCATCGAACACTGTTGACACTTGGAAGCCTTCACAGTTTTCGGTTTGGGAGTATTCGATATTTTTTCCGTGTTTTTTTTGATATTGTGATATTTATTTCTGTGAACAGTAAGATTTTCGGGACGATGGAAAACTTTAGGACATAAATCACATGTTAAAATCCTTTTGGGAATTTTCGAAACTTTTTCTTCATTATCATCATCAACATCTGGTTTCTTTCTTTTCGTGTTTCTTCTTTTAATTGATGAATTTCGTGTTGATAAAGTCTCAGACGAGCTAGCATTGCCATTCAGAGATTCCGATTCGGTTGTTGGTGAAGAAGCATTCTCAAAATTTTGAGATTCGTAACGATGTAGAAATACATGTGTTTTCAATTGATAAGCAGTTTCGAATTCTTCGGGACATGTTGAACAGATAAATGATAACTTATTGGATTTTTTAGCATTTCTATCGTCTTCGTCCGTGCGATCAGCGTTTATATTTTCGACTTTATTTTGTGAATCTGCAATTAGTTGGGGATAAGCCTATTTCAAGGGCGAGCCATTATAGCATTATTTAATGTCATACAAAAGAAGTTTTACTATTTTTACTGTTTGTCGCGATTTCTGGTAGATAGATTTCACTAGTTGGTTATTGCGATGGGACCTTACTTTTTATAAGAGACTAAATATGGCGACCTTTATGAATACCTCAAAGTGCTTATATCGTACGTATGATGAAATATATATATATATATATATATATATATATATATATATATATATATATATATATATATTCTCTACTCGAAAATGGTTAGAAATGAATATGGAATGGATATTAGCAAATAAAGATTATAGAAAGAATAAAAACTGAATGGTGAAGTGAAGATGATTCCTAAAATGGTTTATTTTCATGGAGATATAAAGAAAATAAATATAGATTAAGAAAAATATGAAATAAAAAAGAATAGCTAAGTGTAAAGAATGGATGCAGCTTTGAATCAGAGTATGAAAAAATCTAAATTCTGCGAAAAAATGCGTTGAGGTATTATATTAGTGTGCAAATTCAATTTTTGTGTTTCACATGTCAATATGTAAAAAACATAAAGGATTATTGAATGTGTTTAATATTAATGTCGTTTTTCAAACAAAATAAAATATTGTTGATTAAAATTCAAATCAATAAGTTCAATTTATTTAATATTGATTTTATGTTTAGCAGAGTATAACGGTTTTAAAGGAAATTCTTGTCTAAAATCGACAATTCATGCATCATTCGATAGAGAAAAGTCAATTTTCAGATAACATTGCAATAAAATTGGCATGTTATGGATTGAAATTAAAATTTATTGTAATATTAAGCTAAAAATAAATCTCAAATTACAATTAACTATTAGATAAAGAAAATTCGATTTTCAGATAAAATTGAATTTAAAATGCAATATCCAAATCAATAAATTTATTTATTACTGATTTTAAAATTTTGCATAGTATAACGGTTTTAAAGGAAATTCTTGTTTAAAATGGACAATTTATATATCATTCGATAGAGTAAACTCAATTTTCAGATAATGTTGGAATAAATATGCCACTTTTCGTTTGAATTTAGATGTGACCGTAAAATTTTATTAAACAAATATATAGTAGATGATAGGTGTGAGACCCGGCCTAACCTTTAGTTATCACGCATTTGCTAACAACCAAATTCTCCAGGGAAACCCCATAACGGAGATTATTGATTTTTAAGTGCAATTTTTTAAAAAAATAATTCAGTATTGATTTAATTATATAGACGCTTAGAATCAAATTTAGGAAATTTTTTAATTTGTATTACATTTTGAAAGGCAATTATTATCGGAATTCCATATAAAAAACAAATCCCATCATATAAGTAGACGTTGGGAGATTTAACCAGATAGGAAACTTCTGCTCTAGTTTAAGCGGATGCAGAATATTTTATCGAAAATGATGAAACTAGAATCTCATAATGGATATTATTGATTTTTAAAATCTTTCATTTTTATTGATTCTTTAGTGCAATTATTGATTTTTAATTGCAGATTTTTTAAAATAGTTCAGTATTGACTTAAATATATAGATTATATCGAAAATGATGAAACTGGAACCCCATAATGGATATTATTGATTTTAAAAATCTTTCATTTTTATTGATTCTTTAGTGCAATTATTGATTTTTAAGTGCAGATTTTTTAAAATAGTTCAGTATTGACTTAAATATATAGATTATATCGAAAATGATGAAACTGGAACCCCATAATGGATATTATTGATGTTTAAAATATTTCATTTTTATTGATTCTTTAGTGCAATTATTGATTTTTGTGCAGATTTTTTAAAATAGTTCAGTATTGACTTAAATATATAGATTATATCGAAAATGATGAAACTGGAACCTCATAATGGATATTATTGATGTTTAAAATATTTCATTTTTATTGATTCTTTAGTGCAATTATTGATTTTTGTGCAGATTTTTTAAAATAGTTCAGTATTGACTTAAATATATAGATTATATCGAAAATGATGAAACTGGAACCCCATAATGGATATTATTGATTTTTAAAATCTTTCATTTTTATTGATTCTTTAGTGCAATTATTGATTTTTAAGTGCAGATTTTTTAAAATAGTTCAGTATTGACTTAAATATATAGATTATATCGAAAATGATGAAACTGGAACCTCATAATGGATATTATTGATGTTTAAAATCTTTCATTTTTATTGATTCTTTAGTGCAATTATTGATTTTTAATTGCAGATTTTTTAAAATAGTTCAGTATTGACTTAAATATATAGATTATATCGAAAATGATGAAACTGGAACCCCATAATGGATATTATTGATTTTAAAAATCTTTCATTTTTATTGATTCTTTAGTGCAATTATTGATTTTTAAGTGCAGATTTTTTAAAATAGTTCAGTATTGACTTAAATATATAGATTATATCGAAAATGATAAAACTGGAACTCCTAGTCCTATATCGATTTGTTATAAAACTGACCATATTGAAAAAAACTATTTTTGTCTATAATCAAAGTTTTTCATATTTGAAATCAAAAAAATACGAGGAAAAGAAAACGTTATGCAAAAGTATCAAAATTCGGTTTTCTGTGAATTTTAATTGGTTATCATCAAAACTACAGAAATACATTAAAATAAACATTTACGGACCAATAAATCTAAATTCTAGCGAATATCTCTGAAACGGTTCCCAAACTCGTCCATATATTTAATAATTAATTAACAATAACTAGTATAAGTACCTGCAATAAGATATTTGTATTGCTTTATCTTACTAATTTCATTATAAATATCTAAGCTTTTCGTAATGCAATAATAATTTATTATAGAATTAATAAATAATAAAATTAATATATTGGATCAATTTCAATTATTGATTATTTTATAATGGAATTAATAAATCTTATCCGAATTAATTAAGAATCATCTGGTTAACGTATTAATGTCATGAGTGAAGTAAGTGCCTATATATTACAAAGAAATAACTGATAATCATAAAAATTATTAAATGTTATAAAAACATGTAACTGCTAAATGTATTTGATTTAATTTTATTGATATTTACGGAGAAATAAAATTAAACAAATATAAATTTACCATAAAGACACGTTGAAGAAATTAGCGAATTAACGTTATGGAAGCAATTTTTGTTGGGTTTAATAGGAGAATCCTCAAAATTATTTTCTTTATTATTAATATTACCATTTTTATTTAAGAAACTCGAACGACTTGTGTTATCGTGGTTGTTAGGAGGTAAATTATTCTTTGAATGACATGGATAATTTGCATTATTATTCTTTTTTTCATCATCTACTAATGATTTTCGAAATCTAGTTCTTGAATTAACTGAAGATATATCCAAACTACAATCGTCGATTTCTTTTATTAATTTATGCTTTTTTTCGTCTGATTGACTGTTATCAATAGAGTCTTCATTTTTAATTAGATTAATAGGTTTTAATATTGCAGGATTGTTCACTGAATTCAAAGATATCGTATTAGATTCATCACATAAAGAACTGTTGATATGCATTTCTAAATCACTCATAGATTGGAAATCTAAAAAGAAAATTTTACATTTTAAATCAATTATTATTAAAAGATTAATGTATATATTAAAAAACAATACTTTAGAATTTAATTTAATTTTTGAAATATTTTATTCGTTAATTGAAATTGTATTATTTAAACAATATTTTTCTTTGTCACAATTTTGGAAAAGTGGAAATTTTTTTAAAGTTAAAGTTTATCAAAAATTCAAAATTTTAATATATTTAACAAATTTTGATAATTCACTTCATAAGATTACAAATGTCATAATTCTTTTAAATTATATATGCATAAAGAGTTCCTGTAATTATTATCAACTGCTCAGTGATTCTCAACATTTTTAAACAAAAGCCCTCTTATAAATAATATTTGTCAAAGACCCCAATAAAATTTTGTATCACTAACAGGCAATGGCGGATCGAGGGATAGAATCGGCACTGCCTGTTGGCCATTTAATGAGAATATTCTAATAGTGCATTTAGGGGTATTTCGACAAGTTTAAACGACATTTTGTCTTTATTTTAGTCCTGGCACGTTAAAAAACGTAGTGAATATATGGTGTCGCATTGGCTTAAAAAGCGCTCTCGGCCCATCGGGTGATTCCCGATTGGTCGATCCGCTCCTCCTTACAGAAAATAATTTATTCATATGTATTATCAAAGATTAAAAAATTGTATCAGTTTTAAACAAGTTTTTAAATGAAATACACATTTTAAGCTCTGATAGATAGATTTATTTGCGTAAACACCTCGTTTCTATTCACTTGACGAAATTGGAATAGTATTCAAAGAATGTATGAAACACAGCTGTTTTCTTGTAATATCTTTTCAAGAATGTATTCATGGAATCCACGAATCATTTCCTAATAAATCGCATGCAGTATTTCAGCCGAACTGCATCTTAATCAACGAATTGAACAAAGTGTACCCAAATTATCTTAAAGGAGTTGGTTTAGAAAAGGCACTGCTTACCTTTCATATTTTCTTCGATTCCTGGCTCCTCGAATTTTCCCCGTCTGAATTCATTTGTAAATGAATTCATTTTAACATTAACCTGAATAGTGCCTAGTTCTACTGCGTTAGACCCCAAACTGCACTGAGATAGATTCACAAGGCTTGGAAAGCGCCCTGGTGGAGAATTTCTGAGAATAAAAATGTAAACAGATGATTAGACGGGCTTAGGTAACTGAGGCTTATTTTGTTGCGTAATCGTAGTTTTGTTATAATTTATGAGTACTTTCATAATCGATTTAACCATTTTAATCACCAAATTAATGACTGTAGGAGTCTGTTAATTTGTATGTCACATTTAACTTTTGAAGTGGTCAAAAGTCACTTAAGCTTCCGCTGTTGACAATTTAGAACTGTTAGGTTCGCCAACTCTGATCATTATCAAGAACCTGAAAAAGGAGATGATTGACAGTCATTCCAATGTATGTGGCATTGCACCCATTACTTAAATATTCATAACCAAGATCTGAATATCATCAAAAATATATATATTTGTAGATTGGTGTTTTCTTTTATTAAAAATAATAATAAAGATAATTGTTAAAATAATAATAACAATAAAAATTGTTAAAATAATAATAATAATAATAATAATAATAATAATAATAATAATAATAATAATAATAATAATAATAATAATAATAATAATAATAATAATTCAGACGGCAAAACATTTCTCAATGCTTCCAATATTTCTTTCAAATCCAAAATTAAATTATTATTTTTCTCATATTTTTTATTAATGTTTTTAATTAATTTAATTAATGACTTATTTTTTCTGCAATTACACGATATTTATAAAATGCAATTGAGAACTGGAATATTAGAAAATACAAATCATTAATTAATTGAATTACTAATTGGAATTCCAATTCTAAAAATAGTAACAAAAAATATCAGTTTAAAATCAATCAAAATTGTCATTCAGAAATTTATTAAATTGTATAATTTGTAACGATGAAATAAAATTAATTATAAATTATATTAGTAAAATTGTTGAATAAAATTAAAAACATAATAATAATAATAATAATTTCGAAATAATTTATTTTATCCGCCTTTTGTTCTCACTAAAACTTGAATCATGTCATTATTCTTTACACATTGGTCTCTCAAACTGACCCCTTCACGCAACGTCTCACCGTGATGCGTTAAATACGCTGAATCAAAATTGAAATAAATTTTCTCTTTGATGACTTTCATTAAGTCTTCCGTCTTAATACTTGGGTTGACCCTAACTTGTATGGGTCTTTGACCAGGATTTATAGATTGCACTTCCACGATAAGATTAATCTTGCTGTCCTGAATTGTCAGTATAAATAATAAAATTAAAACAAATAATAAAATTACTGATTTACTAGAAATGAGTTCTAGTGTTGCGCCATCTCGAATGTTATAGAAATTGCAGTTCTTGTCATCGGATAACGTTTGACCGTTGAATCGCACTGATTGGATGTCGACACCGTATTTGTCTGACCAATTCCCTTTCAATACGCTTATTGACATTGAAGGATTGGCATTCACTTGATATATTTTCATTGGTTCTCCATTTGAATTCGTGATTTGCAGGTTCAATTTAATATTTGACATATTTTTTGAAATGATGAAAATTGAATTTTGCACCGGCTTTTATAATGAATGTCATGGTAAACCAAAATTATAAATAAATGTGAAATGAAAAATAGTGAAAATAGTGGCGACGAATAAAAATGTGTTACTAAAAATATATATGGAATACCATTTATTGAAAATTAACTGCAAAGTTTATTATTCCAATTATTAATTAAAAATGGAATCTCATGAATATAAGAATTGTTATTTAATTAAATTGCTAATTGAAATTCTTTAAAAATTAGTTAATAAAATGACAATTTTTAAGTAGCTAATTAAATTAAATGTTTAAATAAGATTGAAATAAAGTTAATACAGAATATTTTTTTCATTTTGAATTATTTTAATAAATGCCATAAAAATGAAATGATTAGCTGACTAGAAATAATTGAAATGTTTGTCTCTTTTAGTTTTAACTTAAATTTAAATTTTTAATATTTTTATTTACATAAATTTTCTTTTCTACGGTTTTGAAATATGGGACCACGAATGTAGAATAAATTGTCATCCAAATACAATAAAGTTTTAGTAAGTTGATGGAAAAATCCAATTTCAATTGAACAAATATGCATAGTTATTGGAATAACAGAAAAACTAAACCGTTTTCAATATTATCAAAGCTTGAAGAAACAGAACATCACTCTTCAAAGTCTTCCCACCAGGAACATTTATTGTGTTGGGATATCAAACCTTCATACGAAATGTAATACCCCTCTCGGTTGAATGTCACAAAACTCGTCTCAAATGGAATTATGTCAAATATATTGAATATGATCAAGTATTTTTTAACAACCGTGTTCCAGCTCATTTCAGTAATTAAAATACAAATTAATTGTATATTAAAGTAAACTTTTTCTGTATCCATTTGTTATCTTATCTAACCTGATGAATTCAATTTTTCATGCCAATTTAATAATCCTACTAAAATAAAAATAAAATAATTTATCAAAGCAATAAGAGGCATGAAAATATTTCACAGTTTTCATACGATTTACCAAGTCTAAAATTAAATTCCATTTTTCCATGAATATTTTTAGTAACTGAACATTTCAGAATTTCGGCTTTCAATCATTTAATTTTTAGGGCATTTATTGAAATAATTCACAATGAAAAATATTATATTTTAGCTTTTATTCAATCATTTTTAAACATCACTTTAACACGATTAAATTAAATTTAATTAAATTTTATTTTATTTGCTATTTAGAAATTGTCACTTTGTTAATTCATTTTTAAAGAATTTCAATTATAAATTTAATTAAATAATAGTTCTTTAATAATAATTTTAAATGTAAAATTTTTTAAAACTTATTTACATATTTAATTATTAATTTAAAAAATGAACTTTTTAAAACTAGATTATCTATATTCCATATTTATTTTTAGTAACACATTTTTATTGGTCGCCGCTATTCTCATCAATTATCATTCATAATTATTTTTAGTTTTGGATTCCCGTGAAATTTAGTACAAAAATCGGTGCAGAATTCAATTTTTATCATTTAAAAAAATGTCAAATATTAAACTGAACCTTCAAGTCACGAATTCAAATCGAGAACTATTAAAAAGAGATCAAGTGAATGCCAACCCTTCGATGTCAATAAGCGCATTGAAAAGAAATTTGTCAGACAAATACGGTGGCGACATCCAATCAGTGCGATTCAACGGTGAAACGTTATCCGATGACAATAACTGCAATTTCTATAACATCCGAGATGGCGCAACACTGGAACTCATTTTTAATAAACCAGTAGTTTTATTATTTGTTTTAATTTAATCATTTATATTGACAATTCAGGACAGCCAGATTAACCTCAGTGTGGAAGTGCAATCAGAAACTGGAAATCAGAAACCTATTTCAGTAAAAGTTGATCCAAATATGACAAAAGAAGATTTGATAAATGTTCTAAGAAAAAAGATGCCATTTAGTTTCGAATACGCTCAGTTAACTTATCACGGCAAAGCTTTGGTTTCAGGAGTTAGTTTGAAAGATCAGGATGTAAGGAATAATGGCTTGATACACGTCGTGATGAAGGCGAGAGGAGGATGAGAGAGAATCTGGCAGTGAATTCAAAACTATTTATCATAACTTTCTGATATTATTTTCATAATACATTTTATTATTCACTTTAATTCGTTGATATATAGTTTCAATATAATGAGAACATGATTTAAACAAATTTATGGAGATGAAATTTATAATTTCAACATTCATATACAAACAAACATTTTGAAATTAAATATTTGTTTATAATTTTTATTTGCTATTTTAATTAATCTAGTAAATTTAAATTTAATTTTTAAAATTTATGAAAAAAAACTTTATGAAAAATTCCGTCCTCACAAATATAATCAGGAGTTATTTCTAAGGAATAATAATAATAATAATAATAATAATAATAATAATAATAATAATAATAATAATAATAATAATAATAATAATAATAATAATAATAATAATAATAATAATAATAATAATAATAATAATAATAATAATAATAATAATAATAATAATAATAATAATAATAATAATAATTTTTAGGGCATTTATTGAAATAATTCACAATGAAAAATATTATATTTTAGCTTTTATTCAATCATTTTTAAACATCACTTTAACACGATTAAATTAAATTTAATTAAATTTTATTTTATTTGCTATTTAGAAATTGTCACTTTGTTAATTCATTTTTAAAGAATTTCAATTATAAATTTAATTAAATAATAGTTCTTTAATAATAATTTTAAATGTAAAATTTTTTAAAACTTATTTACATATTTAATTATTAATTTAAAAAATGAACTTTTTAAAACTAGATTATCTATATTCCATATTTATTTTTAGTAACACATTTTTATTGGTCGCCGCTATTCTCATCAATTATCATTTCATAATTATTTTTAGTTTTGGATTCCCGTGAAATTTAGTACAAAAATCGGTGCAGAATTCAATTTTTATCATTTAAAAAAATGTCAAATATTAAACTGAACCTTCAAGTCACGAATTCAAATCGAGAACTATTAAAAAGAGATCAAGTGAATGCCAACCCTTCGATGTCAATAAGCGCATTGAAAAGAAATTTGTCAGACAAATACGGTGGCGACATCCAATCAGTGCGATTCAACGGTGAAACGTTATCCGATGACAATAACTGCAATTTCTATAACATCCGAGATGGCGCAACACTGGAACTCATTTTTAATAAACCAGTAGTTTTATTATTTGTTTTAATTTAATCATTTATATTGACAATTCAGGACAGCCAGATTAACCTCAGTGTGGAAGTGCAATCAGAAACTGGAAATCAGAAACCTATTTCAGTAAAAGTTGATCCAAATATGACAAAAGAAGATTTGATAAATGTTCTAAGAAAAAAGATGCCATTTAGTTTCGAATACGCTCAGTTAACTTATCACGGCAAAGCTTTGGTTTCAGGAGTTAGTTTGAAAGATCAGGATGTAAGGAATAATGGCTTGATACACGTCGTGATGAAGGCGAGAGGAGGATGAGAGAGAATCTGGCAGTGAATTCAAAACTATTTATCATAACTTTCTGATATTATTTTCATAATACATTTTATTATTCACTTTAATTCGTTGATATATAGTTTCAATATAATGAGAACATGATTTAAACAAATTTATGGAGATGAAATTTATAATTTCAACATTCATATACAAACAAACATTTTGAAATTAAATATTTGTTTATAATTTTTATTTGCTATTTTAATTAATCTAGTAAATTTAAATTTAATTTTTAAAATTTATGAAAAAAAACTTTATGAAAAATTCCGTCCTCACAAATATAATCAGGAGTTATTTCTAAGGAATAATAATAATAATAATAATAATAATAATAATAATAATAATAATAATAATAATAATAATAATAATAATAATAATAATAATAATAATAATAATAATAATAATAATAAATAATAATAATAATAATAATAATAATAATAATAATAATAATAATAATCATAATAATAATAATAATAATCATAATAATAATAATAATAATAATAATAATAATAATAATAATAATAATAATAATAATAATAATAATAATAATAATAATAATAATAATAATAATAATAATAATAATAATAATAATAATAATAATAATAATAATAATAATAATAATAATAATAATAATAATAATAATAATAATAATAATAATAATAATAATAATAATAATAATAATAATAATAATAATAATAATAATAATAATAATAATAATAATAATAATAATAATAATAATAATAATAATAATAATAATAATAATAATAATAATAATAATTCAGACGGCAAAACATTTCTCAATGCTTCCAATATTTCTTTCAAATCCAAAATTAAATTATTATTTTTCTCATATTTTTTATTATTGTTTTTAATTAATTTAATTAATGACTTATTTTTTCTGCAATTACACGATATTTATAAAATGCAATTGAGAACTGGAATATTAGAAAATACAAATCATTAATTAATTGAATTACTAATTGGAATTCCAATTCTAAAAATAGTAACAAAAAATATCAGTTTAAAATCAATCAAAATTGTCATTCAGAAATTTATTAAATTGTATAATTTGTAACGATGAAATAAAATTAATTATAAATTATATTAGTAAAATTGTTGAATAAAATTAAAAACATAATAATAATAATAGAAATAATAATAATAATTTCGAAATAATTTATTTTATCCGCCTTTTGTTCTCACTAAAACTTGAATCATGTCATTATTCTTTAAACATTGGTCTCTCAAACTGACCCCTTCACGCAACGTCTCACCGTGATGCGTTAAATACGCTGAATCAAAATTGAAATAAATTTTCTCTTTGATGACATTCATTAAGTCTTCCGTCTTAATACTTGGGTTAGCCCTAACTGGAATGGGTATTTGACCAGGATTTATAGATTGCACTTGCACGATAAGATTAATCTCGCTGTCCTGAATTGTCAGTATAAATTATAAAATTAAAACAAATAATAAAAATACTGATATACTAGAAATGAGTTCTAGTGTTGCGCCATCTCGAATGTTATAGAAATTGCAGTTCTTGTCATCGGATAACGTTTGACCGTTGAATCGCACTGATTGGATGTCGACACCGTATTTGTTTGACCAATTCCCTTTCAATACGCATATTGACATTGAAGGATTGGCATTCACTTGATATATTTTCATTGGTTCTCCATTTGAATTCGTGATTTGCAGGTTCAATTTAATATTTGACATATTTTTTGAAATGATGAAAATTGAATTTTGCACCGGCTTTTATACTGAATTTCATGGTAAACCAAAATTATAAATAATTGTGAAATGAAAAATAGTGAAAATAGTGGCGACGAATAAAAATGTGTTACTAAAAATAAATATGGAATACCATTTATTGAAAATTAACTGCAAAGTTTATTATTCCAATTATTAATTAAAAATGGAATCTCATGAATATAAGAATTGTTATTTAATTAAATTGATAATTGAAATTCTTTAAAAATTAGTTAATAAAATGACAATTTTTAAGTAACTAATTAAATTAAATGTTTAAATAGGAATATTTTTTTGATTTTGAATTATTTTAATAAATGCCATAAAAATAAAGTGATTAACAAACCTTTTAATTTTAACTTAAATTTAACTTTTTACATTTCAATTTGCATTAATTTGCATTTTTTTTTATTAGTATTATGAAACTTCGGTTGTACATTAAATCGGGTTCCAAATACAATAAATTTTAAGTGAAAAATAAAATTCACTCTGTTCCAAAATATACAAATTAATTGTTTATTAAAGTAAACTTTTTCTGTATCCATTTGTTATCTTATCTAACCTGATGAATTCAATTTTTCATGCCAATTTAATAATCCTACTAAAATAAAAATAAAATAATTTATCAAAGCAATAAGAAGCATGAAAATATTTCACAGTTTTCATACGATTTACCAAGTCTAAAATAAAATTCCATTTTTCCATGAATATTTTTAGTAACAGAAAATATCAGAATTTCGGCTTTCAATCATTTAATTTTTAGGGCATTTATTGAAATAATTCACAATGAAAAATATTATATTTTAGCTTTTATTAAATCATTTTTAAACATCATCTTAACACGATTAAATTAAATGAAATGAAATTTTATTTTATTTGCTATTTAGAAATTGTCACTTTGTTAATTCATTTTTAAAGAATTTCAATTATAAATTTAATTAAATAATAGTTCTTTAATAATAATTTTAAATGTAAAATTTTTTAAAACTTATTTACATATTTAATTATTAATTTAAAAAATGAACTTTTTAAAACTAGATTATCTATATTCCATATTTATTTTTAGTAACACATTTTTATTGGTCGCCGCTATTCTCATCAATTATCATTCATAATTATTTTTAGTTTTGGATTCCCGTGAAACTTATTATAAAAATCGGTACAGAATTCAATTTTTATCATTTCAAAAAAGATGTCAAATATTAAACTGAACCTGCAAATCACGAATTCAAATCAAGAACTATTAAAAAGAGATCAAGTGAATGCCAACCCTTCGATGTCAATAAGCGCATTGAAAAGGAATTTGTCAGACAAATACGGTGGCGACATCCAATCAGTGCGATTCAACAGTGAAACGTTATCCGATGACAAGAACTGCAATTTCTATAACATCCGAGATGGCGCAACACTGGAACTCATTTTTAATAAACCAGTAGTTTTATTATTTGTTTTAATTTAATCCTTTATATTGACAAATCAGGACAGCCAGATTAACCTCATTGTGGAAGTGCAATCAGAAACTGGAAATCAGAAACCTATTTCAGTAAAAGTTGATCCAAATATGACAAAAGAAGATTTGATAAATGTTCTAAGAAATAAGATGTCATTTAGTTTCGAATACGCTCAGTTAACTTATCACGGCAAAGCTTTGGTTTCAGGAGTTAGTTTGAAAGATCAGGATGTAAGGAATAATGGCGTGATACACGTCGTGATGAAGGCGAGAGGAGGATGAGAGAGAATCTGGCAGTGAATTCAAAACTATTTATCATAACTTTCTGATATTATTTTCATAATACATTTTATTATTCACTTCAATTCGTTGATATATAGTTAAAATATAATGAGAACATTATTTAAACAAATTTAAGGAGATTAAATTTATAATTTCAACATTCATATACAAACAAACATTTTGAAATTAAATATTTGTTTATAATTTTTATTTGCTATTTTAATTAATCTAGTAAATTTAAATTTAATTTTTAAAATTTATGAAAAAAAACTTTATGAAAAATTCCGTCCTCACAAATATAATCAGGAGTTATTTCTAAGGAATAATAATAATAATAATAATAATAATAATAATAATAATAATAATAATAATAATAATAATAATAATAATAATAATAATAATAATAATAATAATAATAATAATAATAATAATAATCATAATAATAATAATAATAATAATAATAATAATAATAATAATAATAATAATAATAATAATAATAATAATAATAATAATAATAATAATAATAATAATAATAATAATAATAATAATAATAATAATAATAATAATAATAATAATAATAATCAAATAATAATAATAATAATAATAATAATAATAATAATTATAATAATAGTTAAAATAATAATAAACGTTTTTAACATATATGGAAAATTCGTTTCTCACAGACAAATATATATATCATTATGATTTATTCGTAATGATGTTAGTAACTTTTACAAATAAAACCTCAAGAGTTCTTCAACAATATCATTGTGGTTTTCCTCAGTTTTGAGGGTTTGGCATTGTGTTAGAGAAAACGTATCGGAAAAACATATAATTTACTGATTTTTTTATATTTCAACCAATCAAAATGATTTAATTTTTGGAAAACCATTTAAAAATAAAGCTAAAAATTTTCTGTTAAAGAATTCTTTATTAAATTTTTGATTAATTTGTTTGTGTAATTTTCTAATTTAAATAAAATTATTATTTTATCAACTTTAATTAAATAAATAATAAATTAAATAATAAATTAAATAATTAATTAAATAATTAATTAAATAATTAATTAAATATATAATTAATTAAATAAAAAGAATTATGAAATCTGTCATATTTCACAAAGGCATTTACTGATGTCAAGAAGGGGGGGCGGTTCAATATATTGTTCAGTAAATTAGTTCATGTTTGTTCTTTGAGAAGTAAACATAAATTTCCAAAAATTTTTTCGAAAATTAAAATAAAATGAATTTGACTATTAAAATGTATCCAAAATATAATTTTAGTATTATCTAAATATAAAAATCAGAATAATAATTATGTCACATTTTCATAATAATTGTTGTCCTTGCAAAACAATAAAATAATATTTTTATAGCATTTTTAAAAAGCAAACTTATAATTAATTTGGAAAAATCTGATATTTGTATTTTATCAATTTCATCCAATGAAATTGGGTTAAATTTTTGAATTTCAGTTAATATTAATTTGGAAAATCTAATGCAAAAATTTGTTTAAACGTTCCAAATCGAAAACCCTGCAGAATTCTCAAATAAAAATAAAATTTTATTTTAAAGATCTTGAATGAGATTTTTATTTTCGTTTTGTCTCATCGACAATGAGAATAAATGTTCATTAATAATAATTTTTACAATTTATATTTGTAATTATAATGAAGGAATAACTATCGTACAAAGTTACTCAATATTTGAAATCATAGATTTAATGACGTTTAAAACAAAATATATTCTCAAATACTGAAATGTGTTGAGCGTATAAAAATTCGGACTTCAATGGATGATATATGCATATCAAATCTGGAGATCTTAGCTACAAGTTTTACCGTTGGAAGTAGACATTCGACATTCGTTTTGATCAGGTCACGAAATAAATGTATACAAAGTATGTGAATGGAAAGCTTCGTATTATAAATGATTCTTATTTCATTCAGTCTATGAAGTTTTATGAAGGTTACATCATTTGGTATTCATTTGATATCTTCATAATAATATATACTAAAGGAACTGAAGTGCAACACAATAAATATGACAGAAATCAGTAAATATATTTATAAAAATCTTTTGTAAAAATCGTAAACGTTATTCAGAATGAAATCACAATATTCCCTTCACCCTCCCCTTTCTATCAATGTGGCTGTAATTAAATCGTTGTTCCTGACTCCTTGATTCACCAAGCTTTCTCCATGGGTCAAACGACGACCTTTCCAACTGAGATCCGGAGAACTTGTTTTAAATGGGATTTTATTAGTAATTAAATCCACTAATTGTTCAGTAGTTTTATTCGGATCTACTTCGATAGTGAAAGGTTTCAGATTTGAACTTTTTGAGGCAACATCTACTTTCAATGTGATTTCTAGACTCTAATAAATATAGATAACCATATTAATTTTCAATTTATAATTACTTCTCTTTTACAAATAATTAATAATTCTGATCCTGATCGTATGTTATAATATCGACAGTTATTTTCGTCATTGAGCTCTTCATCTTTGAACTTGATGCATTGAATATATTCACCAGTGGTCTGTTCCAAGTTTGTCCTTAAAATTCTTAAAGGTTTTTGAGGATCTACATTTGAATCTAGCTGTCGAAATTGTCTTCCATTGGAATCGAGAAATTTAATAGTTGTAGTAATCATTGACATATTAATTTTAATAATCTATCTGTAGCAAGTCCATTCTTATTTATATTGAACTTCTGTTACTAAAAATAGATTTGGAAAACCTTGAAAAACAATTGAATGATGATTTGTTACTATAAATAGAAATATGGTAAATCAAATGATCCAAATTGCGGTTGTTAAATATTTCGATGTTAATATTTTGTGAAAAATTTATTAAATGAATATAATAATTATTTGAATCTGTATTTATGTTGAATGGATGGAATTTTTTCAGAGATTTACAAGGAGTTTTATTGACGGGTTTTGTAGACATCAAAATATTATCCGTCCTTTAAAATTAAATTATTAATAAATTAAAAATAAAATCAATTAAGGCAAAAATAAATTATCAAAATAAAAATTTATAAAGAAATCGAATTATTTGTCAAATTTTAATAAAATTTGTCCGAATAGACCTTGCAGTAGACGTTGCCCAGTTGACCTAACCAGAAAAGGAGCATGAAAATATTTTAGACCCGGATGTTAGATTGGAAGAAAGGATGTCAGACTGAAGGTTGTCAATTAATATTGCTGCAACATCAAATAAAAAATGAGTACGGATATAATAATTCTAAATCGCTTGTAGATCACTGAGTAAGGATATTTAAGAAATCAAAAACTAATTTAATTATCAATTAATAAAACTAAATTAATTTAATTAAAAAAAGCGAAATCCACATACCTAGTGACAGTCTGTCAAGGTGAAGTAAAATTATTTTATTTGGTTTGATTTTGATTTTTTTCGGCTTCTTGTGGGCGGATAATTAATTCTGTGAACGATTGACAAGGGGAGAACGACTAAAATTATTGAGTTATCATAACGGTCAAAGGGAGAAAAGCCTAAAGTAAAAGAAAAGACATCCAAAGAAGCATTTGCTGTAGAGGCTAAATCAGATTCATTCGGCTTGATGCGGATTTCTTGTAAAATTAAAATCGGAAAAATTTTGATTTTGAAGTAGAAATAAAAGTTGCGTTGAGTTTCTTATTCTGATCATGAACACGAGGAGTTGCATCATATGCTCTGTCCCATCGAGTAATATTATTAACTCAGCTCATTTTAATATACTTAATTAATTTCTATTTTTACTATATTTTCTATTTTTGAATCCATCTACTGCTTTTTTGTTTATTTAATAGCGTTAAATTTCTCTACAATATTTATTCCGAAAATTTCCACACGTCACAAAGGCCATTTCCAAGACAGCAAGAGAAAAAACAACCAGCCATGAAGATAGAGAAAAAGTTAAAGAAGTGTAAACAATTGAAAACGACGAGGCTTCTATCGGAAGAGATGAAGCAAAGGTATATAAGTACACAAGAGTTCAAAGGATAATTGAGGGGAAACAATGTAATTTATTATAAAAATCATATTTTCCAACCATTGAAACAAAAAGCAAATCACCGAAACTTTACACAAATTGCACAATATTATCCAATTGTTTTGATTCCCTTGCAAATCTAAGAATAATCTGTAATGTTTCTAGAATTTATTTTATTTATTCTCGTCGCCTGCTAAACTCTACCTCATGCAGTTTCGGATTTTCTGTGTTTTCGCTGTTTATATTATGATTAAAATGTTTTATAATTAGCTCTCTTTCACTGAACTCATTTAATATTTCATTAAAATGCAATCACAGATCATGAGATTGATGCTATTGCCAAATGCAATTCTAACAATAATAACAATAATGAAATACGCATTTACAGAAAATTGTCTGTAATGCTTGCATTGATATTGTCAATGGCTTGCATGGGAAATGTTGCAGAGTCAGAATTAAATTCATAAATATATTAAATTTTAAACTTTATGAAATGGTTTGATAAAATGAATCGAATAAAAAAGACGCTAGAATGAGCAACTAACAGAAAGAAATAAATCAGAAAGAAATTATTCCATGAAGACAAAAAGTTAGAATTGAAAAAAATTTCAACAAATCAGTGATTTTTTGAGTAATTTTAACGCATTTTTTAGAGGAAAATATTAAATTCGACCTTACAAGTTATTTAATTTGATATCAAACTTTAATGTGGTTTTTGGAATTACCAAATAGCAGATTTTAATTATATTTTACGCAATCAATTATGATTCGACAAAAATTCTATTTTTCCATTTCTAATTTTAGTAACAATTATTTAAGTCAGATTCAATATTTAATAAACAAATTTTAAATATATTTCATTAAAGAACTTATGGTAAAAAATGATTAAACTATGATCTTTGCAGAATTATCGATTGCACTTCCACAATTGTTTTATTTTATAAAATCACTAAATTAAATGTGGTGATAATATAGATTATTCACTTGTGGAAGTGTAGTTGATAAAGACACGAGGATATCCTTCATTACTTCGGATGGTGGGTAAAAATAAATGTCGTAACTTTTGCTCATATTAAATTTTTAATGTTTTATATAATCATAATAATAATCATAATAATAATAATAATAATAATAATAATAATAATAATAATAATAATAATAATAATAATAATAATAATAATAATAATAATAATAATAATAATAGTAATAATAATAATAATAATAATAATAATAATAATAATATTAATAATAATAATAATAGTAATAATAAGAAGAAGAAAAATAAAAATTTAATGATATTTTTAAAATCACATTAATATAATTTATTTATTTATAGATGACGGGTAGTGAAAATTTGTGGATGTGCAGTAAATATTAATAGAATAAATGATAAAAAAGAGAACAAAGAAGTTGTAATTGAAAATTAATTTACGAAATTAATTAATTTAATTGAAATTAGTATGTTATCATGTAATGTATTGAAATATATTTGTTATACTCGCTATTCTCATAATGACTGCGTCGACCCTCCCCAATTTCCCATTCTAAGTGATTATTGTAACGCTCATGTTCATGTGTAGCACAGTTTGTGAGTTTTGTCGTTACGGATAAACACAAAAAAACAGTATTGAATAAGAAATGGGGGGAGGTATAAATTGAATGCACATAAGAGAATTGAGAAGGAAATTGAAGTATAAATTCAATGTCGACATTCAATCCATTCAGTTCAACAATCAACTACTTAGCGATGACAGACATTCTGGTTCAACTGTGTCGCTCACCTTGGATAAATCAGTAATTCTGATTTTTGATTATTTTATCTTTAACAATAACAATTCAGGACGATCAGATCAATTTGCTTGTGGAACTGCAATCAGTAAATCCCAACCAAAGATCCTGTCAAATCCGAGTGAACCCAAATATCACAACCGAAGAGCTGATGAGCGTTATCCGAAATAAAGTTCCATTCGATGTAGGGTCGGCTTATCTAACTCATCACAACGAAGAACTTCCTTCTGGGATCAGTTTAAAAGACCAAAATGTCAAAAATAACGACACAATCAAAGTTTTAATGAAAACCAGAGGCGGATAAATTAATTTATTCAAATTATTATCATTTGTTTGTGAACAATTCAATTTTGTAGTGATTTAATAAAATGTTTCCATTGTAAACAGTTCATTTTCCATACATTTTCCAATCAGATTCATTTGATATTAATTCACATTCCAAAAAATTAAATAATTTTCTACGTCGGCACAGGAAATCATTAATCTTGCAATAACAATGAAATTTGAATAAACATTTTCTTGGAATGGCGAGATTTCATTGTTACTATTTTTAGAATTGGAATTCCAAATTATGATTGCTAGCATCATTCTGCTAGTCTGTGATTGCATTTTAATGAAATATCTCAAAATAATTATCGCCCAGATTTGCAAATAGGTAAATTTTTATAATAAATTACATTGTTTCCCCTCAATTATCCTCTGAACTTTTGTGTACTCATATACCTTTACTTCATCTCTTCCGATAGAAGCCTCGTCGTTTTCAATTGTTTACACTTCTTTAACTTTCTCTCTATCTTCATGGCTGGTTGTTTTTTCTCTTGCTGTCTTGGAAATGGCCTTTGTGACGTGTGGAAATTTTCGGAATAAATATTGTAGAGAAATTTAACTCTATTAGATAAACAAAAAAGCAGTAGATGGATTCAAAAAAAGAAAATATAGTAAAAATAGAAATTAATTACGGAAAGGAAACCAAGGAGATTCTTGAAAGTCCTCATCATGAGAGTTAGAAACAGGAAACGGAGTACTAGAAAATAAATAATTAATTTTGTCTTTGGTTCGTAAGCAGAGAAAAGTGCCACTTTATAAAAAGAGACAGATTCAAACAAATTCCCCTTAATCCTAAGAAAAGATATAGAATATTGTAAAGTTTAGACGAGAAAAGATGTAAAGAATCAAAAACACGACTAAATGGACATTTGAAAAAGATTTAAGTAAAAGGAAAGGAGATATGAAATTATATCAGGTTTTGTACATCTAGTGTTTCATGTCGCTTAATTTGATCAGTTGAGTACTTCTCAACATTTATTCGACAATTCTGTTGTAGAATTGCGCTTGAATATTAAAGTTGCTTTTGTAATCTAAAAAATATCTTCACTCATTTTCTGATGTCTTCGAAAGCAATGAAGAATCTGCTCCGAAGAAGTTCTATGGCAGCAGCGTTTATTAAACTCTGCTGACACTGAAAGATCGTTCAGCAAATAATTCAAACTTTTACACCGCATCGCTCAAACGTAACTAACGGATTCCAATAATAACATGTAATAAACCTACATTTTCACATGACTAAAAGTATATTAAAATGTGTTGAGTTAATAATATTACTCGATGGGACAGAGCATATGATGCAACTCCTCGTGTTCATGATCAGAATAAGAAACTCAACACAACTTTTATTTCTACTTCAAAATCAAAATTTTTCCGATTTTAATTTTACAAGAAATCCGCATCAAGCCGAATGAATCTGATTTAGCCTCTACAGCAAATGCTTCTTTGGATGTCTTTTCTTTTACTTTTGGCTTTTCTCCATTTGACCGTTATGATAACTCATTAATTTTAGTCGTTCTCCCCTTGTCAATCGTTCACAGAATTAATTATCCGCCCACAAGAAGCCGAAAAAAATCAAAATCAAACCAAATAAAATAATTTTACTTCACCTTGACAGACTGTCACTAGGTATGTGGATTTCGCTTTTTTTAATTAAATTAATTTAGTTTTATTAATTGATAATTAAATTAGTTTTTGATTTCTTAAATATCCTTACTCAGTGATCTACAAGCGATTTAGAATTATTATATCCGTACTCATTTTTTATTTGATGTTGCAGCAATATTAATTGACAACCTTCAGTCTGACATCCTTCAGTCTGACATCCTTTCTTCCAATCTAACATCCGGGTCTAAAATATTTTCATGCTCCTTTTCTGGTTAGGTCAACTGGGCAACGTCTACTGCAAGGTCTATTCGGACAAATTTTATTAAAATTTGACAAATAATTCGATTTCTTTATAAATTTTTATTTTGATAATTTATTTTTGCCTTAATTGATTTTATTTTTAATTTATTAATAATTTAATTTTAAAGGACGGATAATATTTTGATGTCTACAAAACCCGTCAATAAAACCCCTTGTAAATCTCTGAAAAAATTCCATCCATTCAACATAAATACAGATTCAAATAATTATTATATTCATTTAATAAATTTTTCACAAAATATTAACATCGAAATATTTAACAACCGCAATTTGGATCATTTGATTTACCATATTTCTATTTATAGTAACAAATCATCATTCAATTGTTTTTCAAGGTTTTCCAAATCTATTTTTAGTAACAGAAGTTCAATATAAATAAGAATGGACTTGCTACAGATAGATTATTAAAATTAATATGTCAATGATTACTACAACTATTAAATTTCTCGATTCCAATGGAAGACAATTTCGACAGCTAGATTCAAATGTAGATCCTCAAAAACCTTTAAGAATTTTAAGGACAAACTTGGAACAGACCACTGGTGAATATATTCAATGCATCAAGTTCAAAGATGAAGAGCTCAATGACGAAAATAACTGTCGATATTATAACATACGATCAGGATCAGAATTATTAATTATTTGTAAAAGAGAAGTAATTATAAATTGAAAATTAATATGGTTATCTATATTTATTAGAGTCTAGAAATCACATTGAAAGTAGATGTTGCCTCAAAAAGTTCAAATCTGAAACCTTTCACTATCGAAGTAGATCCGAATAAAACTACTGAGCAATTAGTGGATTTAATTACTAAGAAAATCCCATTTAATACAAGTTCTCCGGATCTCAGTTGGAAAGGTCGTCGTTTGACCCATGGAGAAAGCTTGGTGAATCAAGGAGTCAGGAACAACGATTTAATTACAGCCACATTGATAGAAAGGGGAGGGTGAAGGGAATATTGTGATTTCATTCTGAATAACGTTTACGATTTTTACAAAAGATTTTTATAAATATATTTACTGATTTCTGTCATATTTATTGTGTTGCACTTCAGCTCCTTTAGTATATATTATTATGAAGATATCAAATGAATACCAAATGATGTAACCTTCATAAAACTTCATAGACTGAATGAAATAAGAATCATTTATAATACGAAGCTTTCCATTCACATACTTTGTATACATTTATTTCGTGACCTGATCAAAACGAATGTCGAATGTCTACTTCCAACGGTAAAACTTGTAGCTAAGATCTCCAGATATGATATGCATATATCATCCATTGAAGTCCGAATTTTTATACGCTCAACACATTTCAGTATTTGAGAATATATTTTGTTTTAAACGTCATTAAATCTATGATTTCAAATATTGAGTAACTTTGTACGATAGTTATTCCTTCATTATAATTACAAATATAAATTGTAATAATTATTATTAATGAACATTTATTCTCATTGTCGATGAGACAAAACGAAAATAAAAATCTCATTCAAGATCTTTAAAATAAAATTTTATTTTTATTTGAGAATTCTGCAGGGTTTTCGATTTGGAACGTTTAAACAAATTTTTGCATTAGATTTTCCAAATTAATATTAACTGAAATTCAAAAATTTAACCCAATTTCATTGGATGAAATTGATAAAATACAAATATCAGATTTTTCAAAATTAATTATAAGTTTGCTTTTTAAAAATGCTATAAAAATTATTATTTTATTGTTTTGCAAGGACAACGATTATTATGAAAATGTGACATAATTATTATTCTGATTTTTATATTTAGATAATACTAAAATTATATTTTGGATACATTTTAATAGTCAAACTCATTTTATATTAATTTTCGAATTTAATTTTGGAAATTTATGTTATCTTCTCAAAGAACAAATATGAGAAAATTTACTGAACAATATGTAGAACCCCCCCTCCTTCTTGACATCAGTAAATGCCTTTGTGAAATATGACAGATTTCATAATTCTTTTTATTTAATTAATTTTTTAATTAATTATTTAATTAATTATTTAATTTATTATTTATTTAATTAAAGTGGATAAAATAATAATTTTATTTAAATTAGAAAATTACACAAACAAATTAATCAAAAATTTATTAAAGAATTCTTTAACAGAAAATTTTTAGCTTTATTTTTAAATGGTTTTCCAAAAATTAAATCAATTTGATTGGTTGAAATATAAAAAAATCAGTAAATTATATGTTTTTCCGATACGTTTTCTCCAACACAATGCCAAACCCTCAAAACTGAGGAAAACCACAATAATATTGTTGAAGAACTCTTGAGGTTTTATTTGTAAAAGTTACTAACATCATTACGAATAAATCATAATGATATATATATTTGTCTGTGAGAAACGAATTTTCCATATTTTTTAAAAACGTTTATTATTATTTTAACTATTATTATTATTATTATTATTATTATTATTATTATTATTATTATTATTATTATTATTATTATTATTATTATTATTATTATTATTATTATTATTATTATTATTATTATTATTATTATAATTATTATTATTATTATTATTATAATTATTATTATTATTATTATTATTATTATTATTATTATTATTATTATTATTATGATTATTATTATTATTATTATTATTATTATTATTATTATTATTATTATTATTATTATTATTATTATTATTATTATTATTATTATTATTATTATTATTATTATTATTATTATTATTATTCCTTAGAAATAACTCCTGATTATATTTGTGAGGACGGAATTTTTCATAAAGTTTTTTTTCATAAATTTAAAAAATTAAATTTAAATTTACTAGATTAATTAAAATAGCAAATAAAAATTATAAACAAATATTTAATTTCAAAATGTTTGTTTGTATATGAATGTTGAAATTATAAATTTAATCTCCTTAAATTTGTTTAAATAATGTTCTCATTATATTTTAACTATATATCAACGAATTGAAGTGAATAATAAAATGTATTATGAAAATAATATCAGAAAGTTATGATAAATAGTTTTGAATTCACTGCCAGATTCTCTCTCATCCTCCTCTCGCCTTCATCACGACGTGTATCACGCCATTATTACTTACATCCTGATCTTTCAAACTAACTCCTGAAACCAAAGCTTTGCCGTGATAAGTTAACTGAGCGTATTCGAAACTAAATGACCTCTTTTTTCTTAGAACATTTATCAAATCTTCTTTTGTCCTATTTGGATCAATTTTTACTGGAATAGGTTTCTGATTTCCAGTTTCTGATTGAACTTCCACAATGAGGTTAATCTGGCTGTCCTGAATTGTCAATATAAATAATTAAATAAAAACAAATAATAAAACTACTGGTTTATTAAAAATGAGTTCCAGTGTTGCGCCATCTCGGATGTTATAGAAATTGCAGTTCTTGTCATCGGATAACGTTTCACCGTTGAATCGCACTGATTGGATGTCGCCATCGTTTATGTCTGCCCAATTCCTTTTCAATGCGCTTATTGACATTGAACTACTGACATTCACTTGCTCTCTTTTTATTGGTTCTCCATTTGAATTCGTGACTTGAAGGTTCAGTTTAATATTTTCCATAGTTTTTTAAATAATAAAAATTGAATTTTGCACCGGCTTTTATAATGAATTTCATGGTAAACCAAAATTATAAATAATTGTGAAATGAAAAATAGTGAGAATAGTGGCGACCAATAAAAATGTGTTACTAAAAATAGATATGAAATATAGATAATCTAGTTTTAAAAAGTTCATTTTTTAAATTAATAATTAAATATGTAAATAAGTTTTAAAAAATTTTACATTTAAAATTATTATTAAAGAACTATTATTTAATTAAATTTATAATTGAAATTCTTTAAAAATGAATTAACAAAGTGACAATTTCTAAATAGCAAATTAAATTTAATTAAATTAAATTTAATCGTGTTAAAGTGATGTTTAAAAATGATTGAATAAAAGCTAAAATATAATATTTTTCATTGTGAATTATTTCAATAAATGCCCTAAAAATTAAATGATTGAAAGCCGAAATTCTGAAATGTTCAGTTACTAAAAATATTCATGGAAAAATGGAATTTAATTTTAGACTTGGTAAATCGAATGAAAACTGTGAAATATTTTCATGCTTCTTATTGCTTTGATAAATTATTTAATTTTTTATTTTAGTAGGATTATTAAATTGGCATGAAAAATTGAATTCATCAGGTTAGATAAGATAACAAATGGATACAGAAAAAGTTTACTTTAATAAACAATTAATTTGTATATTTTGGAACAGAGTCAATTTTATTTTTCACTGAAAATTTATTGTATTTGGAATCCAATTTAATCTACAACCGAAGTTTCATAATACTAATCAAAAAAATGCAAATTAATGCAAATTAAAATGTAAAAAGTTAAATTTAAGTTAAAATTAAAAGGTTTGTTAATCACTTTATTTTTATGGCATTTATTAAAATAATTCAAAATGAAAAAAATATTCCTATTTAAACATTTAATTTAATTAGTTACTTAAAAATTGTCATTTTATTAACTAATTTTTAAAGAATTTCAATTATGAATTTAATTAAATAACAATTCTTATATTCATGAGATTCCATTTTTAATTAATAATTGGAATAATAACTTTGCAGTTAATTTTCAATAAATTGTATTCCATATTTATTTTTAGTAACACATTTTTATTGGTCGCCACTATTTTCACTATTTTTCATTTCACAATTATTTATAATTTTGGTTTACCATGAAATTCAGTATAAAAGCCGGTGCAAAATTCAATTTTCATCATTTCAAAAAATATGTCAAATATTAAATTGAACCTGCAAATCACGAATTCAAATCGAGAACTATTAAAAAGAGATCAAGTGAATGCCAATCCTTCAATGTCAATAAGCGTATTGAAAGGGAATTGGTCAGACAAATACGGTGTCGATATCCAATCAGTGCGATTCAACGGTCAAACGTTATCCGATGACAAGAACTGCAATTTCTATAACATTCGAGATGGCGCAACACTAGAACTCATTTCTAGTAAATCAGTAATTTTATTATTTGTTTTAATTTTATAATTTATACTGACAATTCAGGACAGCGAGATTAATCTTATCGTGGAAGTGCAATCGATAAATCCTGGTCAAAGACCCATTCAAGTTAGGGTCAACCCAAGTATTAAGACGGAAGACTTAATGAAAGTCATCAAAGAGAAAATTTATTTCAATTTTGATTCAGCGTATTTAACGCATCACGGTGAGACGTTGCGTGAAGGGGTCAGTTTGAGAGACCAATGTGTAAAGAATAATGACATGATTCAAGTTTTAGTGAGAACAAAAGGCGGATAAAATAAATTGTTTCGAAATTATTATTATTATTATTATTATTATTATTATTAGTATTATTATTATTAGTATTATTATTATTAGTATTATTATTATTATTATTATTATTATGTTTTTAATTTTATTCAAAAATTTACTAATATAATTTATAATTAATTTTATTTCATCGTTACAAATTATACAATTTAATAAATTTCTGAATGACAATTTTGATTGATTTTAAACTGATATTTTTTGTTACTATTTTTAGAATTGGAATTCCAATTAGTAATTGAATTAATTAATGATTTGTATTTTCTAATATTCCAGTTCTCAATTGCATTTTATAAATATCGTGTAATTGCAGAAAAAATAAGTCATTAATTAAATTAATTAAAAACATTAATAAAAAATATGAGAAAAATAATAATTTAATTTTGGATTTGAAAGAAATATTGGAAGCATTGAGAAATGTTTTGCCGTCTGAATTATTATTATTATGATTATTATTATTATTATTATTATTATTATTATTATTATTATTATTATTATTATTATTATTATTATTATTATTATTATTATTATTATTATTATTATTATTATTATTATTATTATTATTATTATTATTATTATTATTATTATTATTATTATTATTATTATTATTATTATTATTATTATTATTATTATTATTATTATTATTATTATTCTTTAGAAATAACTCTTGATTATATTTGTGAGGACGGAATTTTTCATAAAGTTTTTTTCATAAATTTTAAAAATTAAATTTAAATTTACTAGAATAATTAAAATATCAAAAATAAATTATAAACAAATATTTAATTTCAAATTGTTTGTTTGTATATGAATGTTGAAATTATAAATTTAATCTCCTTAAATTTGTTTAAATAATGTTCTCATTATATTGAAACTATATATCAACGAATTGAAGTGAATAATAAAATGTATTATGAAAATAATATCAGAAAGTTATGATAAATAGTTTTGAATTCACTGCCAGATTCTCTCTCATCCTCCTCTCGCCTTCATCACGACGTGTATCACGTCATTATTCCTTACATCCTGATCTTTCAATCTAACTCCTGAAACCAAAGCTTTGCCGTGATAAGTTAACTGAGCGTATTCGAAACTAAATGACATCTTATTTCTTAGAACATTTATCAAATCTTCTTTTGTCATATTTGGATCAACTTTTACTGAAATAGGTTTCTGATTTCCAGTTTCTGATTGCACTTCCACAATGAGGTTAATCTGGCTGTCCTGAAATGTCAATATAAATAATTAAATTAAAACAAATAATAAAACTACTGGTTTATTAAAAATGAGTTCCAGAGTTGCGCCATCTCGGATGTTATAGAAATTGCAGTTCTTGTCATCGGATAACGTTTCACCGTTGAATCGCACTGATTGGATGTCGCCACCGTATTTGTCTGACAAATTTCTTTTCAATACGCTTATTGACATCGAAGGGTTGGCATTCACTTGGAATCTTTTTACTGGTTCTCCATTTGAATTCGTGACTTGAAGGTTCAGTTTAATATTTGACATTTTTTTAAATGATAAAAATTGAATTCTGCACCGATTTTTGTACTAAATTTCACGGGAATCCAAAACTAAAAATGATTATGAATGATAATTGATGAGAATAGCGGCGACCAATAAAAATGTGTTACTAAAAATAAATATGGAATATAGATAATCTAGTTTTAAAAAGTTCATTTTTTAAATTAATAATTAAATATGTAAATAAGTTTTTAAAAATTTTACATTTAAAATTATTATTAAAGAACTATTATTTAATTAAATTTATAATTGAAATTCTTTAAGAATGAATTAACAAAGTGACAATTTCTAAATAGCAAATAAAATTTAATTAAATTTAATTTAATCGTGTTAAAGTGATGTTTAAAAATGATTGAATAAAAGCTAAAATATAATATTTTTCATTGTAAATTATTTCAATAAATGCCCTAAAAATTAAATGATTGAAAGCCGAAATTCTGAAATGTTCAGTTACTAAAAATATTCATGGAAAAATGGAATTTAATTTTAGACTTGGTAAATCGAATGAAAACTGTGAAATATTTTCATGCCTCTTATTGCTTTGATAAATTATTTTATTTTTATTTTAGTAGGATTATTAAATTGGCATGAAAAATTGAATTCATCAGGTTAGATAAGATAACAAATGGATACAGAAAAAGTTTACTTTAATAAACAATTAATTTGTATATTTTGGAACAGAGTCAATTTTATTTTTCACTGAAAATTTATTGTATTTGGAATCCAATTTAATCTACAACCGAAGTTTCATAATACTAATCAAAAAAAATGCAAATTAATGCAAATTAAAATGTAAAAAGTTAAATTTAAGTTAAAATTAAAAGGTTTGTTAATCACTTTATTTTTATGGCATTTATTAAAATAATTCAAAATGAAAAAAATATTCCTATTTAAACATTTAATTTAATTAGTTACTTAAAAATTGTCATTTTATTAACTAATTTTTAAAGAATTTCAATTATGAATTTAATTAAATAACAATTCTTATATTCATGAGATTCCATTTTTAATTAATAATTGGAATAATAACTTTGCAGTTAATTTTCAATAAATTGTATTCCATATTTATTTTTAGTAACACATTTTTATTGGTCGCCACTATTTTCACTATTTTTCATTTCACAATTATTTATAATTTTGGTTTACCATGAAATTCAGTATAAAAGCCGGTGCAAAATTCAATTTTCATCATTTCAAAAAATATGTCAAATATTAAATTGAACCTGCAAATCACGAATTCAAATCGAGAACTATTAAAAAGAGATCAAGTGAATGCCAATCCTTCAATGTCAATAAGCGTATTGAAAGGGAATTGGTCAGACAAATACGGTGTCGATATCCAATCAGTGCGATTCAACGGTCAAACGTTATCCGATGACAAGAACTGCAATTTCTATAACATTCGAGATGGCGCAACACTAGAACTCATTTCTAGTAAATCAGTAATTTTATTATTTGTTTTAATTTTATAATTTATACTGACAATTCAGGACAGCGAGATTAATCTTATCGTGGAAGTGCAATCGATAAATCCTGGTCAAAGACCCATTCAAGTTAGGGTCAACCCAAGTATTAAGACGGAAGACTTAATGAAAGTCATCAAAGAGAAAATTTATTTCAATTTTGATTCAGCGTATTTAACGCATCACGGTGAGACGTTGCGTGAAGGGGTCAGTTTGAGAGACCAATGTGTAAAAAATAATGACATGATTCAAGTTTTAGTGAGAACAAAAGGCGGATAAAATAAATTGTTTCGAAATTATTATTATTATTATTATTATTATTATTATTAGTATTATTATTATTAGTATTATTATTATTATTATTATTATTATGTTTTTAATTTTATTCAAAAATTTACTAATATAATTTATAATTAATTTTATTTCATCGTTACAAATTATACAATTTAATAAATTTCTGAATGACAATTTTGATTGATTTTAAACTGATATTTTTTGTTACTATTTTTAGAATTGGAATTCCAATTAGTAATTGAATTAATTAATGATTTGTATTTTCTAATATTCCAGTTCTCAATTGCATTTTATAAATATCGTGTAATTGCAGAAAAAATAAGTCATTAATTAAATTAATTAAAAACATTAATAAAAAATATGAGAAAAATAATAATTTAATTTTGGATTTGAAAGAAATATTGGAAGCATTGAGAAATGTTTTGCAGTCTGAATTATTATTATTATTATTATTATTATTATTATTATTATTATTATTATTATTATTATTATTATTATTATTATTATTATTATTATTATTATTATTATTATTATTATTATTATTATTATTATTATTATTATTATTATTATTATTGTGAGGAGTTAAAATTAAAATACTAAATTAAATTAGTTCACGATTAAAATTTGTAAAGTTTTAATTGAAACTTAAATTATTTTAAGATATTAAAATTGAAATGATAATTGAAATTTTAAAATAAAATAATTTTTAATAAAATTGAAATTCAAGTATGAATGCAATGGTATGTTGATATTTGGTTGAAATTAAAATTTAGAAAATGTCCCAAGAATATTTGTTTATATAATCAGATTTTATGAAATATAATTTGGATTTAATAGTCTTAGTAATTTATTTTGATGACTGAAGAATTGAATGTTATAGCTTCTAACATGGCGACCATTCCAACGGATCTGCTTATTGGAAGATTACTTCCAGAGAAATTCCACAGAGGAGATGACCTCGAATTATTTATCAAAGAATGTCAGAGGTTCTTTGAAATAACGAAGACACCAGTGAAGACACAAATGGTACTAGTTATTACACTTCTGGACAGGACTTTGATTGAAGAATATGAAGCCGCAGAAGGTAAAACCGTTGAACAGAAATTAAGAGCAGCTTTTCATCGACCAACGTCATTGATGGATGACTTAAGAGAAGCCTTGAACTACGAGCAAGGTAACGATTCAGCGGAAATATTTATAGAGAAAATATCAAAAATGACTAAAAAATTGGCCTCACACACTTGGAATGAGGAAGAAATTCAGAAATGTTTATTGACACATTGTGTAAGAGATAAAGAAGTCAGGAAAGAAATCGAAATGAAAGATCTCAAAACGGCGGAACAAATTAAAGAAACTATAAAGAAGATAGAAAAAGTTAACAAGGTTATTGAACAAGTAAACACGGTGAGATCAATACGACCTACAACTGGGGGAAGAACTTATAGAGATGTAGTACAAGTTGGAGCCACGAAGAGAGAAATCAACGAATGGAAACCAGAGACAAGAGTTAAAGTGATAGAATGCTGGACGTGTCAAAAACCGGGACACAGTAGCAGAGAATGTAATATAAAAAGAAGATTTCAATGTTATGCATGTGGTGTTGAAGGTCACATACGAAGAGAATGCCCAACAATCAAATGTCATAGATGCAATGCACGAGGACACAAAGAAAGAGAGTGCTACACAAATATGGAAAGACGAAATCAAGGAAGAGATCGAGACCAAAGGAAGATGTCAGGAGGAAGAATTCAAAGAAATACCTATCAACAAAGGGAAGATATGTATCAACCAAGGAACGTACATCAAAGACAATGGGGAAACCAACAATATAACAGAAAAGAGATTGCAGCTATCGAGTCTGATGATGAGATGATGAATACAAAACAGTCAAGCCAGCCAGACGAGTATAACAGGGAGAATGACCCAAACGAGCACGCTCCGTCAAACGGGACATTGATCGGAGCAATTTACTAAGTAAGATTGATTTCAACCAAAGAATGAATGCTAACGGTATGTGTAATTTAAGTATGGATGATGATTGTATGATTGATAAAGATTGTAGTGTTTTTGAACGTGATATTAATAATAATAGTAGTGTAGAAATTAAAAAGTCGAATGATAAGGGAAGTCAGAAAAAATTTAAAGAGGAGTGTAAAGTAAATGAAGTAGTAAAACACGAGGAAAGAACGATAGAGAAAATTTACAAATTCCTAAAGAAAAATGGAGACGTGTGTATTAATGAAATTGTAGAAGATACTAGAGAGCAGAATATTTTGTCAGTAGAAGAACAAAAAAGTCCAGTAATAACATATAATATAATGCAAGGTAGACCGAGTACAACACTGGATATCCAAGGGCGGAAAGTAGATTGTTTATTGGATACAGGAGCGCGAATTAATGTGATGGCTAAATCTGTAATTGATCGATTAGAAAATATCGAAATATTAGAAACAAGGGAGTCGCTAAGATGTGCAAACAACAGTAGATTAGAAACTATGGGTAAACTAAACATCAATGTTAAAATGGGCAGAATGGAAAGAAATGTAACATTCATTATAGTAAAGAATTTAATACCAGAAATTATTGGAGAGTAGAACTACAAAGGTTATTTGGTATAGAATTGAAATGTATACTAGAAGAACATGAAAAACGTAGTGATTTCATTTGCGAAATAGAAGCTAGATTTGGGCGGATTATAACGGATGAAGAAAGATTACGTCATGCCATCGACGTTTTAAAAGTTACCGGAAATAAGAGACTGCTAGAAATATTTCAGGCAAACAAGAATGTTTTTATGGCAGATAAATGGGACATTGGGTGTACCAATCTGATAAAACATAAGATCATCACGAAAGGAGAGCCAATAATGATTAAACCGAGACGTCAGCCAATAAATTTGGAAGACAAGATTGAGGAAGCAATAAAAAATCTAGAAAACAACGGAATAATTAGGAAGTGCAATTCACCGTGGAACACACCTTTAGTTTGTGTATGGAAGAAAGAGAAAAAAGACATCAGGCTTTGTCTAGACTTCAGACAATTAAACAAGATAACAGAAAGACAAGCATTTCCAATGCCAAATGTAGATGAAATTTTAGACATCCTACACGGATCCAGATATTTTAGCTCAATCGACTTGGGAAATGCTTATTACCAAGTGAAGTTAGATAAAGAATCTCAAGAGAAAACAGCATTCTCAACAAAAGAAGGACAGTTCTGTTTTAACAGGATGCCGTTCGGTATTGCAGCGGCACCAGGAACATTTCAAGAATTAATGACGAAAGTATTGAAAGACTTGTGGAAAGATGGAGTGATGGTATATTTAGACGACATCCTAATATTCACAAAGACAGAAGAAGACCATTATAACATATTTGGAAAAGTCCTAGGGAAGATCGCAACAGCAGGACTAAGATTGAACCCCGAAAAATGTCAAATATTTAGAAAAGAAGTGAAGTTTCTGGGACACATAATAAATAAAGACGGCATACAAACAGATAATACTAAAATAGAAGCAATACAATCATTTCAAAAACCAAAATGTGTGAAGAATCTGAGGAGCTTTCTAGGTATCTGTAACTATTATCGACGGTTCATAAAAGACTATGCAAAGAAGGCAAGAGCACTAGAAAGTATATGCGGAAAAAACAATGAGAAAATAAGATGGACAGAGATGTGTGAAAAGGCTTTCGGGGAAATGAAAGAAGCATTGATAACCGCCCCAGTATTGGTATTTCCAGATTTCAGAAAAGAATTTATATTAGACACAGACGCGAGCTTCGATACTATTGGAGCAGTTCTCTCGCAAAAGGATGAAAAAGGACATGAACATGTCATTGCATATGGTTCACATGCGATGAGCAGCCACGAAAAAGGATACTGCATTACCAGAAAAGAATTATTGGCAATATACTATTTTTGTAAACATTTCAACCACTACTTATATGGTAAGAGATTCGTACTGAGAACGGACCATAAAGCTATTACGTTTATGGTAACAACGAAGAAACCAATAACGGCTCAATTCCAGACATGGATCAACTATTTAAGCAGTCTGGATATTAAAATGGAATACAGGAAAGGAACAAGCCATACAAACGCGGATATGCTATCCAGGAAAACATGCGGAACATGTGTACAGTGTATGATGGAACACGAAGACGCAAAAACCGGCAAAATTAAAACCAGAATATTAACAGTAACAGCAGAAGGCGGATATAACAAGTGGCAAAATGACAATATGGAGATCCAAGAAATAAAGAATAAGTTAGAAAATAAAGATTGTAAGTTCATAATGGAAAACAACACGGTACTAACTAAACAAGGTAAAATATGGATACCGTCAGATAATAGACAGAGGATGATAAAAGAAGTACACGTATTGTTGTGCCATGCAGGTGCACAGAAAGTAACAAAATATATCCAGAACAACTGCGACATGGAAAATCTAGCAACGGAAGTAAAAAAGGTAATTGAGAACTGCGAAAGATGTCAGAAAATGAAAACGATAACAACCAAGACAAAGGAGGAAACTCAAACAATAAAGAGTACAGAACCATTCGAGAAGATATATATGGATATATGTGGGCCATTGAAAGAAACGTTCAACAAAAAGAAATATATTTGCGGAATCATTGACCACTATAGTAAATACATCTCATTAACGGCCATAAACAAGCAAGACGAAAGAACAATTAGTGAGACGTTATTAAATAAATGGATATTAAAGTTTGGAGCGCCAAAAGAACTTCATGTAGATTGTGGGAAGAACTTTGAAGCAAGAAGCATAAAAGAACTAGCAAAGACAGCTGGCATTGAATTAATTTTCTCAAGCCCATATCACCATAACACGAATGGTATTATTGAAAGACAATTCAGAACAATCAGAGAGTATATTAACGCGTCATTGAATGAAGGAGGAAGGAAAAACTGGGCTGATATAGTGCCAGAAATAGAATACACGTTAAATGCAACAGTTCAAAAAACAACGGGAGTAAGCCCAGCAGAGATTATATTTGGGAGGAAGATCGACAGAATGAAATGGTACTCGAATAAAGAAATAAATAGAGAAGATATGGAAAAGAGAATAGAGGATAAAACACTAAAACCAAAAATAAGCAAAACAGTGAGAAATTTTGAAATGGAAGATGTGGTCTTGATCAAACAAGAAATTCGAAATAAAGACGATGCAAGGTGGGAAGGACCGTACAAAGTGATAAAGAAAATACATGAACGGAGCTACTTACTTAAGGATCAAAATGGGAAGATGGTAGTCAGAAATGTTGAGAAGATCAAACATTTTAAAAAAGGGGGATGTGAGGAGTTAAAATTAAAATACTAAATTAAATTAGTTCACGATTAAAATTTGTAAAGTTTTAATTGAAACTTAAATTATTTTAAGATATTAAAATTGAAATGATAATTGAAATTTTAAAATAAAATAATTTTTAATAAAATTGAAATTCAAGTATGAATGCAATGGTATGTTGATATTTGGTTGAAATTAAAATTTAGAAAATGTCCCAAGAATATTTGTTTATATAATCAGATTTTATGAAATATAATTTGGATTTAATAGTCTTAGTAATTTATTTTGATGACTGAAGAATTGAATGTTATAGCTTCTAACAATTATTATTATTATTATTATTATGTTTTTTATTTTATTCAACAATTTTACTAATATAATTTATAATTAATTTTATTTCATCGTTACAAATTATACAATTTAATAAATTTCTGAATGACAATTTTGATTGATTTTAAACTGATATTTTTTGTTACTATTTTTAGAATTGGAATTCCAATTAGTAATTGAATTAATTAATGATTTGTATTTTCTAATATTCCAGTTCTCAATTGCATTTTATAAATATCGTGTAATTGCAGAAAAAATAAGTCATTAATTAAATTAATTAAAAACATTAATAAAAAATATGAGAAAAATAATAATTTAATTTTGGATTTGAAAGAAATATTGGAATCATTGAGAAATGTTTTGCAGTCTGAATTATTATTATTATTATTATTATTATTATTATTATTATTATTATTATTATTATTATTATTATTATTATTATTATTATTATTATTATTATTATTATTATTATTATTATTATTATGTTTTTTATTTTATTCAACAATTTTACTAATATAATTTATAATTAATTTTATTTCATCGTTACAAATTATACAATTTAATAAATTTCTGAATGACAATTTTGATTGATTTTAAACTGATATTTTTTGTTACTATTTTTAGAATTGGAATTCCAATTAGTAATTGAATTAATTAATGATTTGTATTTTCTAATATTCCAGTTCTCAATTGCATTTTATAAATATCGTGTAATTGCAGAAAAAATAAGTCATTAATTAAATTAATTAAAAACATTAATAAAAAATATGAGAAAAATAATAATTTAATTTTGGATTTGAAAGAAATATTGGAAGCATTGAGAAATGTTTTGCCGTCTGAATTATTATTATGATTATTACTATTATTATTATTATTATTATTATTATTATTATTATTATTATTATTATTAGTATTATTATTATTATTATTATTATTATTATTATTATTATTATTATTATTATTATTATTATTATTATTATTATTATTATTATTATTATTATTATTCTTTAGAAATAACTCTTGATTATATTTGTGAGGACGGAATTTTTCATAAAGTTTTTTTCATAAATTTTAAAAATTAAATTTAAATTTACTAGAATAATTAAAATATCAAAAATAAATTATAAACAAATATTTAATTTCAAATTGTTTGTTTGTATATGAATGTTGAAATTATAAATTTAATCTCCTTAAATTTGTTTAAATAATGTTCTCATTATATTGAAACTATATATCAACGAATTAAAGTGAATAATAAAATGTATTATGAAAATAATATCAGAAAGTTATGATAAATAGTTTTGAATTCACTGCCAGATTCTCTCTCATCCTCCTCTCGCCTTCATCACGACGTGTATCACGTCATTATTCCTTACATCCTGATCTTTCAATCTAACTCCTGAAACCAAAGCTTTGCCGTGATAAGTTAACTGAGCGTATTCGAAACTAAATGACATCTTATTTCTTAGAACATTTATCAAATCTTCTTTTGTCATATTTGGATCAACTTTTACTGAAATAGGTTTCTGATTTCCAGTTTCTGATTGCACTTCCACAATGAGGTTAATCTGGCTGTCCTGAATTGTCAATATAAATAATTAAATTAAAACAAATAATAAAACTACTGGTTTATTAAAAATGAGTTCCAGTGTTGCGCCATCTCGGATGTTATAGAAATTGCAGTTCTTGTCATCGGATAACGTTTCACCGTTGAATCGCACTGATTGGATGTCGCCACCGTATTTGTCTGACAAATTTCTTTTCAATGCGCTTATTGACATCGAAGGGTTGGCATTCACTTGGAATCTTTTTACTGGTTCTCCATTTGAATTCGTGACTTGAAGGTTCAGTTTAATATTTGACATTTTTTTAAATGATAAAAATTGAATTCTGTACCGATTTTTGTACTAAATTTCACGGGAATCCAAAACTAAAAATGATTATGAAATGATAATTGATGAGAATAGCGGCGACCAATAAAAATGTGTTACTAAAAATAAATATGGAATATAGATAATCTAGTTTTAAAAAGTTCATTTTTTAAATTAATAATTAAATATGTAAATAAGTTTTTAAAAATTTTAAATTTAAAATTATTATTAAAGAACTATTATTTAATTAAATTTATAATTGAAATTCTTTAAGAATGAATTAACAAAGTGACAATTTCTAAATAGCAAATAAAATTTAATTAAATTTAATTTAATCGTGTTAAAGTGATGTTTAAAAATGATTGAATAAAAGCTAAAATATAATATTTTTCATTGTAAATTATTTCAATAAATGCCCTAAAAATTAAATGATTGAAAGCCGAAATTCTGAAATGTTCAGTTACTAAAAATATTCATGGAAAAATGGAATTTAATTTTAGACTTGGTAAATCGAATGAAAACTGTGAAATATTTTCATGCTTCTTATTGCTTTGATAAATTATTTTATTTTTATTTTAGTAGGATTATTAAATTGGCATGAAAAATTGAATTCATCAGGTTAGATAAGATAACAAATGGATACAGAAAAAGTTTACTTTAATAAACAATTAATTTGTATATTTTGGAACAGAGTCAATTTTATTTTTCACTGAAAATTTATTGTATTTGGAATCCAATTTAATCTACAACCGAAGTTTCATAATACTAATCAAAAAAAATGCAAATTAATGCAAATTAAAATGTAAAAAGTTAAATTTAAGTTAAAATTAAAAGGTTTGTTAATCACTTTATTTTTATGGCATTTATTAAAATAATTCAAAATGAAAAAAATATTCCTATTTAAACATTTAATTTAATTAGTTACTTAAAAATTGTCATTTTATTAACTAATTTTTAAAGAATTTCAATTATGAATTTAATTAAATAACAATTCTTATATTCATGAGATTCCATTTTTAATTAATAATTGGAATAATAACTTTGCAGTTAATTTTCAATAAATTGTATTCCATATTTATTTTTAGTAACACATTTTTATTGGTCGCCACTATTTTCACTATTTTTCATTTCACAATTATTTATAATTTTGGTTTACCATGAAATTCAGTATAAAAGCCGGTGCAAAATTCAATTTTCATCATTTCAAAAAATATGTCAAATATTAAATTGAACCTGCAAATCACGAATTCAAATCGAGAACTATTAAAAAGAGATCAAGTGAATGCCAATCCTTCAATGTCAATAAGTGTATTGAAAGGGAATTGGTCAGACAAATACGGTGTCGATATCCAATCAGTGCGATTCAACGGTCAAACGTTATCCGATGACAAGAACTGCAATTTCTATAACATTCGAGATGGCTCAACACTGGAACTCATTTCTAGTAAATCAGTAATTTTATTATTTGTTTTAATTTTATAATTTATACTGACAATTCAGGACAGCGAGATTAATCTTATCGTGGAAGTGCAATCGATAAATCCTGGTCAAAGACCCATTCAAGTTAGGGTCAACCCAAGTATTAAGACGGAAGACTTAATGAATGTCATCAAAGAGAACATTTATTTCAATTTTGATTCAGCGTATTTAACGCATCACGGTGAGACGTTGCGTGAAGGGGTCAGTTTGAGAGACCAATGTGTAAAGAATAATGACATGATTCAAGTTTTAGTGAGAACAAAAGGCGGATAAAATAAATTGTTTCGAAATTATTATTATTATTATTATTATTATTATTATTATTATTATTATGTTTTTAATTTTATTTAAAATTTTACTAATATAATTTATAATTAATTTTATTTCATCGTTACAAATTATACAATTTAATAAATTTCTGAATGACAATTTTGATTGATTTTAAACTGATATTTTTTGTTACTATTTTTAGAATTGGAATTCCAATTAGTAATTGAATTAATTAATGATTTGTATTTTCTAATATTCCAGTTCTCAATTGCATTTTATAAATATCGTGTAATTGCAGAAAAAATAAGTCATTAATTAAATTAATTAAAAACATTAATAAAAAATATGAGAAAAATAATAAATTAATTTTTGATTTGAAAGAAATATTGGAAGCATTGAGAAATGTTTTGCCGTCTGAATTATTATTATTATTATTATTATTATTATTATTATTATTATTATTATTATTATTATTATTATTATTATTATTATTATTATTATTATTATTATTATTATTATTATTATTATTATTATTATTATTATTATTATTAATTATTATTATTATTATTATTATTATTATTATTATTATTATTATTATTATTATTATTATTATTATTATTATTATTATTATTATTATTATTATTATTATTATTATTATTATTATTATTATTATTATTATTATTATTATTATACGGGGCATAGTCTTGATTGTACACTACTATCCTAACTGAACTTCAAATAGCATACGCAAATTTCTTATGTTTAGTATGGTTTTTGGATTCCCGAGCAAGACGCAGTTGCTCCAAAGCAAAGTATGGCCTTAGCATAATCAGATCACTGATGAACTAATAAATGTTGCTGATCCTCCACTTGTTTCACCAAACAAGATTGTGTCAGTACTTGTTAAAATTGTTATTCAATGAACTTTTTGAAGACGAAATTCCCAAAACTGAGCTCTGCAAAACTAACAGAAAAGGCTTTCATCGTACCGCAGTTAAGGCAGCTTCTTCTTTGTCAGCACTTTGATGACATTATGACACTATTTTCTATTGTTTTTCTCCTACGACATAAAGCGCTGAATCTCTGTTCAAAATTATGAGCAAAAGCTATGAATGTATTTGATGAGCATGGTGAGCGATTTCATCACGAAATTAGTGAGATGGAAAGTCGTTCTAAAGAGAAGCTTGATCTGTGTCTTCTAAACGTTAAAAGAACGAAAACTTGCGTTTCTGTCGGTCAAACACCATAATAAGGTATTGGAACCACTCACTCATCCTCCCAATTCTCGTAAAGAGTCCCCCAAAGAACCGAGTTAATAGTTTTTTACAAAAATGTCAGGCGGGTAAGATCTTTGGCATTTGAATGAGTTGATGAATGATATCCAAGGGGTGTCCCATCTCAAACGGCTGTATCTTTTTTGCCCATGAAATAGACGATTTACAAAGCAAGTGTGAAGACAGCTCCTGAATGATATACCAATGTATATCAAAGTAAAGATTATTTATAAAATTCCGCGTAATCTCTCATCAACCTAATAGTTAATTACTTGTAGTTACCTGTTGTTTTGTTTCACTGAAATCTTTGTGACATTTAAACAAAGTTTTAAATTAATTTGTTTTAATGCATTGTGTAGGTTAACGATTTGTTACTAATCAGAATTATCTTTAGTGTTGTTTGCATTTGCAACCATCAATCATGCATTCATATCCTGCTGTCGGTTCAGTTTACTAATTCTTCACTAAATGGGTCCGATATACAATTCTCGATATTTTACTAGAGAGCTTTTATACAGAATAACAGGGATAGTTTTTGTATTCATCTTGGGATTAGGAATTATGTCAGTTTACTTTTATTATTCAATTCGAATGATTCCCAGCAGTGCGAAAGTTTTGTGGAAGATCTACAACTATGGGATATCGGGGTTTGAACTGCTGAACATCCTCCTGATCTACGTCTGCTTGAACGTCAACTATAGGTATCGAAACCTTAGGATGACGAGGATCATTGAACAACCTCTAATTTTCTATTTGATCTGCTTGCCGTTTTTGATTTTAACAATGAATATCTCGATTTTTCTGATGATCATTATGTTTTTTCACAGTTACCTACTTGAAAACGGCTTGGCGGTCAATTTGCTTATGTTATCAATTACATTTTTCATTCTAATTATCCTAATAATAAATACAAGTGGTTTCACAGATACCGGGGAAGAATGGAACATGAATTTCATCAATGTTTTTACCATTTCCAGTGTCGCAATGTCAATTTTCTTCCATTTCAATTATTCCGTTACCTACCTTGAGACGGCAAATTTCCGGTTGTTTATAAGCCCAGTCATCAATTCGAGTTTTGAAATGAGCCCTATTATTGGGAAAATGCCCATAATTTTGGGTCAAAGTATCATGATTTTGTTTGTCGTGTTAAATCCTTATTTCTATATCTATTTGAAAAATAACCTTCAACACATCCTTAAACATCGATACCGTCAGATATCCGGCACAAATCAATCGATTTTGCACAATAAGCACCGGGTATTGATTTTCGGATCGATTCTGCCAATATCGGCATTGACAATGACAGTTGTGATCCGTTTTTATCCTGGAAATCAACAGAATTCGATTGATGTCGTTAGAATCGTTTCGGAAATTTTGAAAATGTTCCTTATATTGGTAATCATGCCCGAATGGCGAGTTGAGAAATTGCCGAGTCATAAAAATTTTCACAAAATTATAAATATTTTTTTATTTTTCGGATTGTTTGGAGTTTGTGTTAAATTCATGTCAGCATTAGTGAAATATGTGATGTTTGTTTTGGATGGCCATTCGGGCGGTAGAGGGCTTTTCATCTTTTCTATTGACATCGTTAAACTTTTGGAATTATTTTCACAGACCTGCTTTTTGTCTTTGTCAATTGATCGAACTCCAGGAAATTGCAAAAGACCTTTTTGGTGGTTTCTATTTTTCAATTGTATTATGCTCTTTGTTAGTAACTTTGGAGACCTTATCGAGGAAGTCATCGAAACAGTATCCGATCATGAGCTGTCAAATTCTACACTTCGTTTACTTTTAGGAGGACTTTCTGCGATTTTCAAACCGCCCGTACTTTTATATTATCTTATATCTAGTGTTATGATTCAAAATTTAATTGTGAATTTATTATAAATATAACGTTTGTATTTGAATTTTATCTTGAAAAAACCCCAAACGATGTCTAAACCAATCACGGCTAGAAATAATTTCGAATAACCAAAATTTAGCAAATTTTAAAATTTAAAAATTTTTTTAAAAATTGTATAAATTAATTAAGATTTTAATATTGGAAAATAAAATTTTGGATTTAATTTTAAAAAAGTGTTTTAAGTTTGTTTGTATATTGTGTTTGGATAGTTTTTAAACTTGAAAAGGAATATTTAATCAGACATGAAGCAAAGAGGGAAAACTTACATTAGAGTGAACAAGACCTATTTTAGGTGAAAATATTTCATTTTATAAATAATCATTGTGAAAATGGCGTAACTAGTTACTTATATTAATTAAGTAGGTCTTGTGATTAACTGTGTTCAATACGTTTCATACTAGATCTCATTTGTGATGTATGACAGTGTAAATTCGTTTGTAACTTACAATTAATAATTCTGTCGTTTCTTTGAAAGTGGGGCAAATTCAGTTTGTTAGGTTTATAAACCCTTTTTGCAGTCTTCCACTTGTTGATGTCTAAATAAATTGAGGATCTAAACTTTCACAGTTTCTTATTCAATAAAAATTCACAGTAAAAATGCACATTATGTTCTGTGTACATCCACACCTCATAGCTGACATCTGGCTAAAGCTTTAAAAACATATAGAGACATTGAACAACCAAGGGATGAAAGGATTCCAGACAGTGAAAAATACTTACCCGCGTCTGCATGAAATTTGTTCAACTGAATAAAAACTTATATTATAGGAAGGAAGGAATTAGAAGAAAAATTTTTTTTAACATAAAAACATAATACATAGTAAATAATGCATGCAAACTTTCAAAATGAAGAAATGTTCAATTCATTAAAAACTCTATATAAAATAAGTTTTAGTAACTTTTTAGACAAATTTTTTTTTAAATTAAAGCCGAAAATTTTTGAAAAAAATACCAATAACTCTACTTTGAGTTGTAGAGAAAATTAAGAAATAATTTCGTAAGATTTTTCATGAAATTCAATCAATTTAATATTTTTACAACTTTTCAGATATTTCAAAACTATCCATCGAAACTCTAGGTTTTAGAATTTTTACCTCATTTGCAATTTACCAGGAGCAGTGGAACCAGAACCTTCAAATGAGGAGTTTAAAAAATATGGAAAACATAAGTTTTCCGGTAATTTAAGTTTAAAAAAATTTTTTATAAAGTATAAAAAATCCAAATCATTAATACCATTGAAAATGAAGAAGATTTTTATAAATTTGGGAAATTAACAGAAATTTCCAAAGCCTCATAAAATCAAAAATTATCAAAAATTTGGATTTCTGTCTAAAGGTAAAAAAAGATTGCAGCCAAAACGAATTTCCAAGGAACAGAGGAATAGTTTATTCGAATATAGAAACTTTTTAATAAAAATTTTATTTTAATAAATTTTAGTTTTCAATTAATCGGAATTGAATTTATTCGAAAATAATTCCATTAATTTACATAAATTGGCATAAATTCCTAAAAAACCAAAAAAAATTAATTAAAACTAAATTTATAATAAATGATGATGAAAAGTATTATTTAAGAGCTTGAATAATGATCTCATAAATATACGAGATCACAATCCAAGCCCTAAAATATACTTTATTAAAAAATTTACCTGTCAGCCATTTTAAAAATGGCTAATTCATAAACTTAATCATAATTGTAATTGGTTGTTCAATAAAACTTCTATTATAGAAGTTTTTAATGAATTGAATCAGGTGTATTATTGTTGATTTTTGTGTGGCGTTGTGTGTATGTGTGTTTGGTGGGATTATTATTTTTCGTTATCTTTGTGTTGAATTATGGTTTAATATAATTATAATTAAAAAAAGTTATATAAATTCTCCATAGCTAATAATAACTATGGGAAATTGACTCAAAAAAAAAATTCATCAAAAATTAAATAAAATAGATTGAAAATTAAAATTAATTAGAAATTTAAAAGAAAAAATAAATGATTGGAAAAGAAAACATGAATCTTACGATATTCATTCCAACAGAAGAAATTATGAATTATGCACATTAACTATTTCGTTGCAGAAGATCCTCGATAACTGGTGAATATCTTTTTTTTAATTAAAGTTTTATTGGATTTGAAGTTTAAAATTTGGTTATTTTACTATTTACTAAAGAGCCATACAGTCCTCTCAGCTGTCCTGAAACAGAACTTTAAAGGTGACTTTGCTGTGCTATACAGTTGTTTCCAATTACAAAAATATTGAACAATCAAAACTTAATTAATATTAAAAGATTATGTAAATATCGTAAAATAATAACTTGACAATGTTAGTGTTAATTAAATAATTGTAATGTTAAGTTTATTAATAATAAATAAATGTTAATGCTGGTGTACTGGGTGTTATTAATTTGTTTAAATCTGTGCAAAGCTTATTCAAACTTATTCTCCTCGATCAAAATACCTTCTTTTTCTAGGGTCTATGCTGTCTCACCCAGACGCCCCACAATTGTAATCCTACTACTATATACCCATGAGCAAGCTCATGTTGGTACTGTGTATAGCAGCTGAAAATTCATGAGCAGGTGAGCTCCATTTCTAGAACTACTCCTCATGATATTTTCAATCTCGGGTTCCTGACTGCCGATGGAAGGTCTTACGTCTCTTTCTATTTATACGCTTGTCCATACTCATTTATTTCTACAATTCCTATATCAATTTGTCATCATCACTCATTATTTATTAAAATATTTTTCAAAAATTTGGGCAGCGTTCCGCCTTTATTTTATGGAAAATTCCTTGTTTCATACAAACGTTAGCCTATGGTAAATTGAAATGAATGCATTATTATAATGTCATTATTTTAGTCCAACAACTCATATTTGCTTTCCTATGGTCACCACAGTTACCACCATTCGTAAATCTCTATATTATCATCTCACAGATCTATGCCAAAATGTATCATTTTATTTTAATTTTCCACCGCAATGATTATCAAACAATGTACGTGATCTAACCCTACTTTATAATTTCGTTGACCTGAATTTCTATCACTAGTCGTACCCTTGATAATATAATAATCAGCAGGAGTTAAAAAATTCAATTTTCCTACTTAAACATATAATAATGTTGTCCCTTTAACTCTGACGATATTCCATCATTTTACCCTCTTACCGCTCCGTCTACTATGCATGGACGCCGCGGTGAATTCCAACGGAGTCCTACTATGTGATCAATTCAAAGCTGACCAGTCTAAGCAGACTCCGAAGGGTGGAAAAGGATAAAACGATACATCAACGTCCTGCAAATTTAATTGCCGGAATTGAATATTGTTTCACCACTTGTTCACAGACTATTATATATAAAATGAATATAAATAAGTTAAGGGGAACCTGCCAAGCGATGACAAAAGACATCGCGGCCACCCAGAATATGTTAAATTAAACAAAACATTAACTTAAGAAAAATATATTTCTACAAAAAAACAATACTTACATTCGACAAGTTTGTCAGTCAAGCATCCAAATTTGAAAAATTGTCATACAATTGTCTAAAAATCTTTGTGTCTAACACAAGTGTCTAAAACAAATTGTCTCAACAAATGTCTAAAAATTATGAAAATGACTGCTGTATATATAGTGTTTTCATGCCTGGGTGCGACCAATCAGAAAATTTTGAGTCTTTTTTGGCTATTTTTCGGGGGGTTTTATTGCTTTTATTTTAAATATTTTATGTTTCTCCTTATTTTTCTCTATTTTTTGATATTATTTTCTCAATATTTCGTAAATTTTTATTTTTTATTATTTAACCATTCTTTTTGATTGTTTCTCTTTGATATTTAAATTTTTGGTCGCCGCTTCCGCCTATGTATTTTTTAAACCTTCTTTTGAAAAGTTTTGGCTGCTTTATGTTTTGGTTTTGTGTTTTTTTCTATATCTGTAGGCTTTTCAATGATTTTAATTAATATTTATTTTATTTAATTTTGTTTTATTTAATGTTTTATTTTATTTTTGATTTCTGCTCGCGGTGCGTGCTTATGTTACAGCAGCCATATTGATAATTTCCAAACGACATTAATTATTTTGTTTTATTTTTACAATTTTCTCATTTTTATTTAAATTATGGCTTATAGCCCAACATTAATAAGAAATGCACAGAAAAATTTATTGACTTAACATTTACAATGATATATCATTTGTTTAACTGATTAGTAACTTAGCAAAAAAGCAAAAGAGTTTTAAAATGTAATATTTCTAATGTATTACGATTTTAAAAGCCAATAATTGTCGAAATTTTAATATAATTATTATGAGAAAATATAAATAAATTTCTGATAATGTGTTTTGAAAAACTTAATCAGTTATATTGACAAATTTTTTTATTAATTAAATCAATTTTTAATAAATAAAATTTACAATTATTTTTATCGCTGAGTGGATTTATGAATTAGAAAAATTAAAGGCAAACTATTAATTAATCAAGTTAATCAATTGTCGAAAGATACATTATAATAATTTTCATATTTTTCTCAAAATCGAAACAAATTATTTCCACAAATAAAGTAATAATAAAAATATTAATTACATAATGAATAGTCAGACATCAAAAGTACAAATAAAACCTCTAGACAGGAACAAGAAAGATTTAAATAAGCCGGCAAATATCGTCATGGCAACACTGCCAATTCCTTCCTGATTCGATTACTTTCCTAGACTTAATAGCAAATAGCCACGTCTAAATTAATGGAAATAATTTATTTTCCATTTTAAATGACAAATAAGCAAATAAATTTAATCAGAAAATAACAATTTTAAAATTTATTAATATAACAAAAATAAACTCCTTTAAAATAACTAAAAATTTCCTAACAATAATTCCTGAATTCGCCTCGTACACAAGAAATTGTGCTCAATTAATTATTAATTCCGTTCGGGTGAAAATTCAACTTTTGCTGCTAGTAATTTTTATATTCACAAAAAATCACAAAATGAAATTTCTTGATATTTTCTGGGTTTTTTATTTTATCTTTTTTTTGTTCTTTTAGGTTTTTTCGGGTTTTTTTTTGTTTTTTTAGTTTTTTAACAAATAAAAACTTCAAATAATAAAAATTGAAAATCATAAAAAAATGATCACTGTTCCACAATATATGTGTTAAAGCGCAGATTATAGATTTACCAATTCCAGCTTAGTATAAAAGGTTTTGGATTTTTAAAGATTAGCAATTATTTACATAATGCCCTTTTACCAAATCCGAGAATACCTAAGGTAAAAGATAGATATCCCGTTACCAATACCAATTCATTATCCATTGATTGACCTTTTCCTTCCTTCAGTTGTTCCATCTGAGCTAACATGCCTGTGACCAATTAAAAATTGTTCCAGATGCTTTTTCAATTCTTTGGGAGGTACTAAATCTTTATTATATGATATAAAGCAAAATAAAAATGTAACTTTCTCAAGGATCTGTATAAAGTCATTTACCACATCATTTATCATTACTTTCACTGACAACTTCAGTTGAATTAGTTTCAGACCAAATCTAAAAATTATTTCTTTAAGACCTAATTTTAAGTCAATCAAAAAATTTACTTACCGGAATAATGACAAAAATTGAATTTGATGAAGTAAAACACATTTTTTATTGTTTTTGTTAATAATTTTTTTTGTTCAAATTTCCTTAGTAAGTGTATATTATTTTAATTAAAATCAAAATAATATATATAATAATATTTTAATGATAATTTTAACATATTATTTGGAAATTTTAACCATCTAAAATAAAAGAAAATAAAAACAAAAAACATCAAAAATATTCAAAGTGCAAAAATTAATTAAAAATTTATAAAACTAATATTGATCGAAGAAAATTTTTATATATTATATTTTTAAAATATATATAAATAAAATTAGTAAATAAAATTAGAAAAGCACCAAGAGACATATTTTCTTACGTAAAATACTAAGAACGTGACAGTGGGTTCAAATTCTATCGTAATATGTTTCGTGCCTAACTCATTTTAGGTTCTTTCACGCTATAAATAAAAGGTAAAAAATGATTACGGATAAACTTTAATCTACAACAACAATTGCTTAATTTGGATCATGTGAAATATAAAATCATGTTTGTGGGTTTCTTTATTTGTCTAAATAGGCTAGCTGCTTTCAATTTACGAATTCTATGCCACCAATTCTTGTCATTGAGTTATTTGAGTGGACGAGACTCCTTGTGCCTAGAGCCTAGGAATTTTGTAAGAGACCTATTCGTAATTTTATAGGCTCTTCTTTCTCTACCTTTTTCTTCCACTTCTAAAATGTAAACTCATGTTTTCTTTTGTTTTCGTCAGACATGATTTAAATTGATTTTATTAAATAAATTAAATTAAAACAACTTTTTAAGCATTCAGCTAAAATCTTTAAGTTGTTAAAAAGGTGAATACTGCATCATGCCAATCAACATTACAAAACAATAATTATTGAATCACGTATCGTTTGAAGCCTTTCTCTCTCGTGTCTCTTATTACGAGCCCCATATTTTCCTCGTGTATCCTCGTTGGAAACCACCTCATCTTGTTACTAGACGTCCTTAATGTATGGTCACTTATTTACTTTTTTTAAATAAAATAATTTTTTTATTTTTCAATGACCTTATATCTTATATTCGATCTTCTCGATATAATATTCATTATTTATTTGGCCTGTGAAACATTTCCGAAGAAATTGACACCCGGCCATAAAGAACCTGGACCAAACAACTTTATATTAATCTTAAATTACTTAAGAAAGGCTAATTTTGGTCCATATAGCGGAATATTTGGTTGCCTAAGGCGAAATTCTGTGAATACTAAAGGACAGTTAGTATCGATGTTTAGTTTATTGAGTGCCCATTGAACTACTCGGTGTAAGGGGAAGTTTGCCATATGTCAATATAAGTTTCATTCGAGATTTATATAAAAGCGCACTCTTGGCACTTCAAGTGGAAAATGTAATTTTACTTAAACTTATCGGGAAATTGTAAAAAAATATGCTTTGACTGCTACTGAGATTTCAACACAATAATTGAATTAAAAAAATTAGTGGAAAACAAATCAAAAATATTTTACGTTTTAAAATGCTACAAAATTCGCTAATTAATTCAATAAAATATGCAATTTGCTATTTATTTGCTGTATTTATTCCAAGAATTGATTGAATATTACAGACAAAAATATTGATTGCATATTACAGACAAAAATATTTCTGCACATCAGCAAAGTTAAAGAAATAATACAGCCAATCAGATGCATGATGCTAGTTGTCATAACAACACAATCAATGGTAAAGTTAATTACAGAAATCGATTGATAATTGTGTTTGTAAATTGAACTAAGGTTTCCAAAAAATCTTAAAATTTTTTTGACACAACCATTTTATCATATACAAATGACTCTATTATTAATTCTAAAAACTTGCTGAATGAAATGGACACCAGTAAACTATTGTTCACTAAATGTGGCACAACTTCTTACCGGTGGCATGCAGAAAACGCTATTAAAAGACCATAAAAAATCACTAAATTTATCGTGACGTTTACCAAATCTTAATGAGGAAAATTATCTAAATTATTAACTACAAAAGAATAAAGAGATTTGATAGGCAGCGGCGTTGACTGTGTAAAATAGCGCGACCCTTGTATTAAAATCGTCCATTATACATTAAAAACATTTAAAATGAAATCTACCATTAAAACAAAATTTTCATGAAGAAAGCCCCTCCCAAGCGAAATTCCACTTGTTCAAATTTCTCAACAAATTATATAAAAATAATTCTAGTTTTAGTGAGATCAGCGTCAAAAGTTTCCCCGAAATCCTTCGTAACTAAAAACGGGCTTAAATCGATCGAGTTAAAATATATAAATTTATTTTCCAATAAATCAATAAAAAAAATTTTTATTAATTCAAAAACAAAAGCCAAAATAAAATTCTTCAAATCTGCAATGTAAAAATAATGCTTAAATTTGGAGCGTACACAATAAATTGTGCTCAATTGTAGTTAATTCCGGTGCGGCGAAAATCGATAGGATCCAACTAAATTGTCAATGGTCGGAAAGAAGTTTAAAAACTTTTTAGATTTTTTTTAAATTTTTAAACAGCTTCCTGTTTTTTTTTTTTTTTTGGTATTTATAATTTTTTTTATTTTTTTGGGTATTTGTAATTTTCTTTTTTTTTGGGTATTTGTAATTTTCTTTTTTTTTTGGTATTTGTAATTTTCTTTCTTTTTTTGATATATATAAGTAATATATGTTTTGTGTTTTCATTTTTTCTAGTTAAAAATTAATTATATACAATTATCAAGATTTGAAAATACTTCAGGCGCCAGGATAAAATCATCTTTATCACTTCCGACTGGAAAAAATCGACGGACCATTTGCTTCCGTCCTTCAATTGTGAGATCATCACTGACTGGCTTGAAGCCTATTAAGAATGATTCTAAAAAACATTTCGCATCCCCATGAGATGCTAATTTAAATTACCGTTATTTTATAATCAATTAATAAAAATTAAACCTAATTTTTGAATCACATTTAATGTGAGCACAGTATTGATCTCACATATTTTTGAATTTTTGCCATTGACGCATTTTGTTGAATCCATTTTTCGCAACATTCTAAAAATTATTTCATTAAGTCCAAAAAGGAAGTAAATCAAAAAATTTACTTACCAGAATAATGACGATATTTTGAATTTGATAAAGTAAAACATACGAAAATAAATTTATATCAAAATTGTTTTTAGAAATTAATTTAATTTTATTATTATGTAGAAATTTTATCTGTGAAGAATTAATTATTAAAAATTGTTTTTATAGTTTAATGCAAATTTGATATAAGTTACGTGATAAATTATGTAATCTTAAAAATTATTTCTAGATTTTTAATGAATAATTTTTATAATTTAATTAATGTAACACCCTTTGATAAATCAACGTTTCAAAATAATTTAAATAACCATTCGTAGCTTTTATGCTTGTTTAAGATTTTTTAACATCAGACAAGGGGGAATTTTATAAAGATTACTGTCGACTCACATTTGTATTATTTATAAAGAAATATATTTGTCCTTCAACTGCTTTTTATTATATTTGAATTTGACTTCAAGCCTTTTGAAACATTTCGACACTAGCAAAGGCTCAATGAACATTAATTATTAAAATCCTAATAAAATTAAGCATTGTTTAACAAATAGAAAATTACGATTATTCATGGAAATCTTAAGTCTACGCACATATTCAACAACGCCGGTATAAGAAAATATCTCTGAAACTCAAAGCCAATGACAATAATAAAAGCTAAGACTTGTTTGGGGTTTCAGTTAAGTAAATATTAAAAGTCGGTAATTCTTGACTCCGCGTGTTCTATAAAAGAAATCAACCGAACGTATAATTGCATTCAAATTACAACACTCAAATTTTCACAATAAAATAACACTCGTTAAGATCACAACAATCACATTGATAATCTGATTTCAATTTAATTATATCCGATTTATCAATTTCCTTTAATACTCACTATAATTAACATATTGTGGTGATGTAATACCATTTTTGGAAAATAAAAAATTAACATAACTATTAATTATTGTTTGGTTTATAAGTGGCGAAAATCACTAATAAAAACTAAACTATAAGTTAAATCAACTTGGAAATTAATAAATTGTCATGTGCTATTTTGAAGAATTGTATTATGAATAATACTATGATTACTATTATGAATAAACAACCAGGACCTTTACATCTTCTTATTAAGAAAACACTAATATTGTTGGGCCAGAACGTAAACGGCCTTGAAAAATGTTTAAATGGATCAGAAACATACACGCAAATACAACACGCAATTTAAATAAACCCATTGAAACATCAATTAAACTATATAAAATATGAGAAATAAGAGAATTAAATATAAAATAATAAACATAAAAATAAATTAAAATATTAACAAAATGCACCAAGATCCGCACGATACCTACACAAATACAACAAGAAAACACAACAAATTCGACGAAATTGGAAAAATCAATTAAAGTTCATTAAAGTGAAATTTAAATCGAAAAATTTGAATTAGCAATAATTCAATAAAAATTCTAAATAAAAAATTATAAAAATAAATCGAAAAATATCAAAATTAAAGAATAGAATTTGCTAGAAAATAGCAAGGTCGAATTTTGTTTTACTGCATCAAATTTCACACACCAGAAAAATAGGTATATATACTGATCCATTTTCACATCTAACTTAACCATTTTTTCAAACCATTTAAACCATTTTTGAAAAGTGTTTTAAACCGTTTTCGAAACAAACCTAAAACCATTTTTAAAAATCTTAGAACATTTTCAGAACCATTTTGAAATTTGATTTACTTTCAGCACATTTAGGTGAGAAATATTTATGGTGGAACCCTCTTTCCACGTCACGTTCCTTGCATCTCAATGGAGCTCTGCTCGGCGTCGGCGTGGGGAGAGTGGTATTTATGTTATTTTATGATGATTTTTATGAATTTTGGAATGGTGAAAAGGGTAATTATGTTATTGTCATTTATAATTAATAAATATTATTTACATAAATTGTTTTATATGCTTTTATAAATTAAAATGTCGAAGTTTTTCCGGCCCACAGCCGACACACAACGCAAGTAAATAAAATCTACACAGTACAGATGCATGTAAGTGCGTGGAAAATCGCCAATGATATGTACCCGTGAAGACTCAGCGTGCGCAACGCAGCGGTCGTAACGTCAATATTTACCCCTATAGCTGAAGCGAGAAATAAGGAAGAAGTCTCTGGCTGCTTCCTCGTTTCTCAATTCTGAAAAATCGACCTAAAATCATATTACACACGGCTTAAAATCATCACACCGAGTAGTCCAGTGGGCACTCAATAAATATAATATGAACACAATGTGCGCCTAAGGTCTATTAAAGGGAAGGGTACTGGAATAAATTAAGTAAAAATCGTTGATATAACCACGGCGAACTAAGAGTTTTAGATAAATTAGAAAAATCATTGGTATAATTAAATTGTTTTATTTTTTCCTAAAGTTGTAGAAAGTATCAAATAATCAATTCAACGATTCAAATAAATTAAAATATGAATTGAAATAACGGTTTACTACAGATAAAGTAACAATTAAAGTATTTTGTAATCCATTTAGTAACAGTAAAGTGGTTAAATTATTAAAAATTTTTAATAAAAGGTAAAATGACGACAAATAACTCTTTGAACGTATTAGTACAATTAAATTGAAGTAAAAATTGAATAAATGTAATTAGATTAGATTAATTCATCGATTAACTAGTGAGTAAAAGTAATTAGAGAATCTTAAACTGTTGATTAGTAATAGCATAATAGCAAATAACCTCAATAGTTAAATTGGTATAATTCATTAAAATAAAGATGAGGAATGATGTGTTTAAAAATTATCTATCGAAAAACTAGAGTAATTAAAATTGAAGTTATCGATTCCAAATAACGAAACGTGTATATAATTCATAAAGTTATCCCGAAGTCGTTGATTAATGTTACCAAAAGATGAGATAAAAATTGACCAGATGAATAACATAGAGCTGAAAACCGGTTAAAATCAAAAATGAGGTGAAAACCAAACAGCGATTTAATACAAAATGATCAGAAACTTTAAGTTCAATTAAAAATAACAAACAAAATTTAGTGTAGATAGAAAAACCTAATCATGAGACAACATACATAAAAAGCTTACCGCCGACCCAATAAATTCGAGCATAACAAATAAATTAAGTCCCAACATTTTGATGAAAAATTCCAAAGCATCTAGATAATGCAGCGTCAGATGTGCGAGATAGATTTTCCCGAAGCCCACCGTAAATTGCAAGTGTTTTCTTTGCACATAACAATAATAACATTAAAACGAGAGATAACATAAGAATCGCCGTAACCAAACTGATTAAACTGAAACGGATATCCCCACAATTAAAGACAACATAATCAATATCAACAGGATATCGCTTCCAATCCGAGATTTTCGACGTTGAGGAAATCACCGGATATCCGGTTGATCATTGACGGCAATAGTGAACTATAACGATCCATTCAACGGAAACGCACCGTTGCAATGGCAAACCACCGCCGATTCTTCCTGAGAGAGTTTATAGATATCATTTAAATTCAAGAATACGAATCAACATGTTATAGTCGACCTTCAACCTTACACTAAATAAAGATCACGCAAATCAACCGATAATTAACCCAACACCCGCAATTCAACTGTTACCAACGATATTGGCAAACCCGATAACGATGCCCTAATACATTAAGCCGAGTTGACAGGTCATCTAAATTTTCTAGTCTTCCTTAGATTAATTATACTCAACATAAATCTGATACTCAAGCCATGATAGGTCTTGCTGATCCACGACCAAAATGTTAACCCAATACATCACATAAAAACCAGTGTGCCGACTGATTGAAGAAGAACCCTCAATGTTAATCGACACCACACTTAACCATAAGTACGCCAGTCCTTGAACCCGCATATGTAAACGCATTATGACCGATGTAGAGAAATTTCTCCTATTAATATTAATTTTCATGGATTATTCCCTAATTGTTTCAGATCATGTCATTCAAACAGACAACTGTACAATCAGCTGGCAAAAAGGCACTCGAGAAAGACACCAAAGGCCGCAGACGCCATAGCCGAACTCCGATCACAATGGCCTTACCCTATTCCTCGAAAGGCACTGGATCTGAATAACAATCCTTATGAACCCGAAAGACAACAGTACCCAGCTGCCGAGATATTTTCCCACGCACAGGACGTCCTCACCCAATGGGAGCGGGGGCAGGAGCGGGTGGATTTGCAAGTAGTCAAGGCAAGGATGTATCTTGCAAACGTGATGGAGGACATCCTTGCCGGGCGAATCGCAGTCGCCTATCCCCACCGCCCAGTTCGAGACACCAGGCGACCATACACTGTAGAAGCCCTCAAGCGAAGCCTAGAGCGATTTGACCCAGACAACTGAAATAACAGAGACAACTTGATGTAATGATTAATCAATAATAGTTAGAAAGTTGTGTGTTTTCTTCTCTCTCATATAACTGGGATTAACTCTTGATTTGTTTGATAAAATTAAAGATTACTCAACTTGACTAATCATAAATTGAAGTTGCAATAACCCATTTAATTACAGTGATGTCCTCTCTAAGGATCCTACAGACCGAATTAGACCGCGCAAGACAAGCAAATGAGGAATTACTGGCCCAAGTTATGCAGTTGAACCGCGAAATCCAACAAATTAAAGCAACCTGGAAGGAGCCGGGGAAGGTAAAGATATTATACCACCGCCTGACCGCAGCACAGAAAGGCTGGGGAGAAGAGCGGCAGCTCAACCAGAGCCTGCGCACGCAGATTCGGGGACTCGAAGTCGCCCTAGCGGTATGCCGGGAAGGTGAAGCGGTAACTTACCCGCTCATCTTCGCCCCAACCCAAATGCCGCAGACAACCACCAAGCCAGTAGAGCAACCTATCACTCCAACAAACAATCGTCGACCGGGACGTAAGGAACGTGCCCGACGTCGCGCAACACAACTCCAACGCGTCGAGTAGTAAATGTTATACATGTGTTTGAATTGAATAGAATAGTTTTAGCCTTAGTTGAGTTGTTACCTTAACATAATCGCATGCCAACATCGTCATAAACATTTCCATTACACTCGTTCCACAGTCTAATAAGAACCTAATCCTGAATAGTTATGAGGGACATAACAAAGCGAGCATAGGTCTTCTATCGACAGCTCGTGAACCCGAGGGTTGTCCGAGCAACTATAGTACTAGCCAATGGTACTCAATTTTTGCGGACAATCCACCACTTGAACACATTACCAACGTTGCTTAGCAACGGGTGCCAAGTGGCGATCAGCATCATTTTGTATGGCGTTACTAGGGTAACCAGAACGATAAGCAAGATTTGAAACCCTGTAACCCACCAATATATTCAATTCTGAAATTCATCAGTGTTACTTCAAAGCTATCCCTGTCTTCCAACACCTATCTCCTAAGATCCTATTCTCAGTTTCTTCATCCCTATCTGAGACGTAATACCGACTGTTTCTGATTTTGGCTTTCCTTATATAGTGGAAATAATCTCTTTTATTATTGATTTCAAAACTAGCTGGCATCAGTTTGGCAGCTTTTACTTCAAGTTCATATTACACTTAAATAATTAGTTAACCTAGCTGAGCCTTCTCTCTAATAATCATATTTTTATTTCCTCACATTAATCACGTTATCCTGATAATAGTTTTTTGAGTTCCTTTTTGTTGGTCTTTATTGTAATCAATCAATTCGGGTTTTCCTTTAGTTAATTAGATAACGATTTTCTGGTTTTTTACGTTTCGACCACATTCTCGCCATAATTTTCCACATCATTTAATCTGTATCGGAAGGGTTTTTAAAATTTTAATTTGTGCATTTCTTATAATTTCAAATGTTCAAACATTTTCTTTTAATTATTTAGAAATTTTAACCATCTAAAATAAACGAAAATTAACAAAAATCATCAAAAATAATTACAAAAATTAATTAAAAATTTATAAAATTAATATTGATCGAGGAAAACGGGTAAGCTTGTATGCCAAATCATGAGGCGAATCCAAATATAATCATAAAAATTTAATGAGGTGTCTCTAGGGAAAGTTATAGGCAAAATACAAATTAATTAATATTAATTAATTCCTTAATGGGAAGCCCGACCTAATGAAAATCAGAGCAGTAGAGGAAGCTCAAGAGATCATAATGATTTTAGGTATAATATCAAAAGTGGTAGATTGTTTTCAAAATTCATAAATAATTGCTGCAGTAATCAAAATGTTTTCTGAAACAAATAAAAAACGAAGCTGCAGAGAAGACAGTCGCCTTATGGTCGAAGGTAGATAAACCGAGCAAATTTTTTGGACTTAAAGAGAAACAAATACGAGATTGATCGACGAATACATGGAAGAAAATTTAGGTTAAATTATAACCATATACGTCAAAATATGACTATCTTGTGTGGTTTTTGTCTTTCGTCTTGAGATTTAAGAACGAACAAAATAGTGCAAATAAAGACAGAGTGTAATTGTATGTTTTAAAACGATTAATAAACGTATTCTGTGTTGGGTTCGTCTTATTGATTTAAAGAGAATTGACACGAGGAATCAGACAGTAACCGACCTAATAACAATTACCCAACACTTTTTTGAAATCCCATAATTTAGTTTGTTCAAATTTTTAAATAATCATTTGCACTTAATTTTATAGCTTTTTAAAGTGATTTCCACTCATATTTTGTGCTTATTTACAGCATTGCATTTTTAAAAACATTTTTTATAGTGTTATTTGCACCGTTATCTGCTTTCTGGACAGAAGACGATCTCCTCTCTAGTCCTTCAGGAATTTTCTAAGCGTCGAGCGGAAGTCCATGTGGTAATTTCTTATTTCTATAACCACTTCCATACTAGATATTCGGTGAAATGCTGAGCTAAACATTTTTCACAACATATGTGAATTGTTAGCAATCAAAAGTGACAGAGAGTGCTCTGTAGTCAGTCTATACTCATATGCATATAGTCGTAAATAAAAGAATGCGAATGAGATTGCACCACCTTAAAGTCATAACAAAATCACAACATAGTTTCGTGAACACATTTTGTGAAATCGTAATGGATTTAGCGAGCCAGATGATTAGTGCAGAAAAATTAAGTTTTCTCTCAAGCAACATACTGAAGGCGAATTTTAGTATCATAACAAATATTAGATTTGATAAATAATAATTATTTTATATTTACTAAATTCAATAATCGCATATTCAAATCCAAATATTAAAACAATTATAAACTAAAATCAAATAATTTAAATTTTGTTACAATAACTGTTTTGCTCAATTTTTGCCGGGAACTTTTTGTGTTATCAGGCAACAAAATTTTTTCATTAAGTAAGTTTGTCACTAAAAGAATTGAGCCATAGAAGCAAATATAACCTCTCTAACCAGTTAGTTTTTACACGTAAATCGCGACTTTGTCCCATAAAGGAACATACATTAAGTACTTCGCAAAAAAATAAGCAACTTTTATGACCAAGCTCCCTTTATTGTCCTATTTGCGGAGACTCCATCCCTTTCCTAGGGGATGACCTTAATGGATGCTCCAGAATGTTGTCAAAGAATCCAACTAAGCACTCATCCATCAAGTTCAATTCCTTCTGAGCAAAAAATCGATAAATTGCTAATTTCCCACCGACAGCAACAACCAATTGAATTTAAGATATTTTAGTCATTAAGCAATAAATTAAAATGTTTATGGATTTTGTCATATACCAATAAAATAGAAATGCCATTTGAAATTTATTTTCAATACAAAATATTAAAAAAAATTCTTTGAGCTTATTACAAAAGTAAGAATTAATCAAATTAAAGAAATTTTAATGTAAATGCAACGGTAAAAATAATTGTTTCAAATCAATATTTCAATTTAGAAAAGCGCAAAACATCTGAATACGATGGAGGATCTTGTCCAATAACGATAGTGTCAACGAGAAGAATTTCTGGTTTACTATCTTCGATGCTTTCTTTGTCTATCTTGGTAATGTCCAAATAATTCGGTGGGAGTTCTTAAATGAGAAAACTCTATTGAATTTAATCAGCATAAATTAGATGAAATTAATGAATTATTTTCCCTAATAAATTTAAATAACATGTTTTAAAAATATCGTATCAGAAGTACAGAAAAAATCTAAAATGATAAACAAAGACGGAAATAGATTTTTGAACTTTGCTCTATAAATATAACCTTCGCTTTGTTCAACAGTTTCCAATCAGAATATAATAAATTTTCCAATTAAAGCTTTATGGAGATTGAAAAATCCAATCATGTGCATCGTTTTTGCATGTGACAGTTGCCAGAAAACTGTTGACACTAGCTTTACAGAAAATTCGTGCTTACTTACCATGCAATCAACAGAATGAATCAGAGATTAAGCGTATTATTCATGGAAACATGTCATCGTAGTTGTGACCAGCCAATAACCACACAAACAATTTACGGTATTCAATAAAAATTCAAATTGTTTCATGCAGATTAATTCAAAATATTTATCAATAAAGAAATCGCCATTTTGGAAAAAATATTATAAATTTTTAATTTTAATAAACTGTTGTTTAATAGTAATATTAAATTTCTGCACTGCTTTATAATATTACTTAATTAAAGATTAAAATCTAAACCCAAAAATCAAATAATTACCCGAATTGGATGTCATAATAATACTGATAAATTTCTAATTCATTTCTAATGAAATAATTATTGATTAGTAAAACAAACTAAATTTTTCTTCTAATAATACTGTTGAAAATTTCAATTAAATAAAATCTAAACCGATTGTTGTCAATGACAACAAGAAATAGATTTTATAATAAATCAATAACTAGCCGAATGAAATTTGCCAAAGGTTTGTTACAGTTTATTTTTAGAAAAATAATAATAATAACAACAATATCTGGAAGAAGTCAAGATTTAGAAAAAAAATAATGCCGAAAGAGTTTTGCGCATAAATTTCGTGGAGCGTTTAGTGGCAATATCACGTGATTGGAATGAAATAATTACATGATTATTTAATGACGTCATTTCATTGATTAATCGGGGGACTCACCTGATTGGTTGACAGTTGCTGCTGTCTGACGAAATGGACGGACAATATTGCTGTTTCTTGGCCTGGAGTCATCAACACTGGAATTACGCCGTTTACAGCAAGGCACAACAAATATCAAAACAATTGTTATGACTGAGAATCCAATGATTAATCCCAGTAGCATTTCAGCTTTAAATTCCCATGTATTTTCACCGATATCAAATGCTCTGCTGCAATATCGGTTGTCAGTGACAAATAGGCTAATATTAGAGATATGTAAATTCTTTAAATATTTATTGATTTTACTTGATTCGATTGAGAATTGCAAGCAATTTATTGACTGATGTGAGAGATACTTCAACATCTTTTCTGATGCGACTAATACAAAATGACGACATAGATTTATCTGCATTAGATCCGAAATATATATTTGACTAAATTCAATTATTTGAGTGTGACAATATTATCCCATAGTTTATTACCTTTAATAATCCATCATTTTTTTCTATGACAATTAGCATATCATTACCGCAAGATGACATTTCCCAATTTTTCAAAATATTCCGAGAAAAACATTCGAAATAGTTTTCCATCAACTTACAATTAGATTGCTCTCGATTGATTCTTGATAAAACAACAACTCCAACTTCCAAGCCATCTTTATGTTCTTCATTGCATTTACAGGAACATCGAGAATTTGATTTAATATTAAATAAAAGAGTGTCAATTTCATATTCTAAAAATAAAAAGGTTATATATACTCATCATTGAAAAAATAAAATTACTGATTTTGTATGGCAGATACTGTTCAGGATCACAAATATATTGTCTGTTAAATGAGCCTAATTTGCAAAAATTTGAATTTATTAATGGATTTACAAAATTATTATGAGTCCAATATCTGAAACTGTGAGCCATATCAAGCGAACAAAGAATTACTAAGTAATTCAAGATATTCATGAAATTTTAATTTTAATTGGTTTCGTATTTTATAAAAATTGTAAAGAATTTTTGAGAATTCAAACTTTAATAATTAACTATCTAAAAAATTTATATTATTTAAACAATGCTGATCATAAATTATTAATATATAATATTAATTTTATATTATTCAAAACAATTTCTTTCTTGGTAGTTACTAAATTTATTTAAGAATTTTAAATAAATTTTATTTTTAACATAAAATTTAAAATATTCTTTATATATTATCTTACAATCGAAATGGTATAATTAACTTGGCATTCTAAGTCAGATTGTTACGACTCTTCTGATTTGCGAGGCTCATAACTAACAAGGAGAAATATGTTTATGTTACAATAGGCTTTGGGTTTTGATACCAAATGAGACAATATTCGGATTTTACGTACTAAAATACATATTTTTAATCTGGTAAAGAAAAATAATCTTTAATCTAATATAAATTATAACCCTTATTATTATGTGGGTTATTTTACTGAACAATTTTATAAAGACATCTACTGTAAAAATTCACTTTTTATAAAATTCTCAAGATGGTAATAAATTTTGCTTTGATTACATGTTTACTAATTACCACTTGTTGTTATGTAAAAACAGTCCATTTTTAAGTTTATAGTTTTTTGATAGTCTTCAATGTTTCATAATTTGAAATAGCCTAATGTGATTCATAGTTTATAATTTAAAGCAAGAAAATTTTTTTAATGAAAATAAAATGCATTGAATTTTGAATGACGCAATTTCGCCGTATTTGGAAGCGATATTCAATATCTTGATATCTTAAATGAAGATTAAATTAGCAAATATGTAGGCATTCGGAAAAAAAAATCTAATATATTTTCGTAAACCAATGCACTACAATTGCAAATGTAGTCAGAAAACACATTTTAAAAGTAAGATTAGATTACGAATATTTAAACAATATAAGCCACAAACTAACGGTTATAATTTACAGGTTGTGTAATTAGCATTAGATGAAAGATTTTTTTTCTTTAGCAGACTAAATCTATGAAATTTTATACGTGAAATCTGAACATTGTCAACTTTGGGACTAAAACTCAAAGGATGTTGTAATATAAGAATATATTATATCTTTGTAAGTTGATATTAATATTTTACGTCAGATATTCGGTTGTGGTATAACTTTTTGAATATTTATCCTTTGTATATCTGGTACTGTTTGTAAGAGATTTATGAAACAATTTTACGTTTTAAAATGAAAAGTTCATTTGAATTCCTTCAACATAATATTCTGACTGCTAGGATTTCGGCTGATTACAGAAACAGTGGATTAAATAAAATAAAATTATAAAAACTTTTGTTCTTATATAAATAAAATTTGATTTTCATCTGATTAAGATAGATTTTGAAAAGATTTAGAAACAAATAAAAGTAATAATAATAATAATAATAATAATAATAATAATAATAATAATAATAATAATAATAATAATTAATACGCACAAATTAGCACAATGATCCTTGGAATTCATTGTAAAATTAATTTTTTGAAAGTTGTTGCGTAAGCAGTCAATTCAATTACATAACAAACAATTGAGAGAATGGACAGATAAAATCAGTGATTAAATTTTTAAAATGAATATTATGATTAATTTCTCACTTAATAATCGGAATTTCGATTGATAAGCAGGTGAAATAGTTTTGAATCTCATACAACCCCCCTCACTTCAATCGGCAATATAATAAAATATATGAACTCATCATAATTTTGATAAAGTTTGTTGATATTTGCCAATTGAATATATATAATTTATTTATCATTGGTTTGTGCAGAAGGTGACAAAATTGCCAGACGTTGGATAGTTTACTCTACTAAATTGAATGTAGCGTTTTGCTTTTGCTGCAAATTACGCCTCTTTCAACCGAATAACAACTCTTATAATACAAGTTGTCGCGTAAATCTAACTTGATTACATACAGAATATGAAAATAATAAAAATATACAGAAATTTATGAATGAGTCATTTTAATAGAAATATAATATTTTTTAGATTTATTTCTAAAAATGTAAATCAGATTAATTTTAAATAAAATTTTTAATTCATAATTATAATTTAGTAATATATCAAGTTGATATTCATATGAGCATTTTTACATATTGAAAGTTTGTTTGCATTTTTACTACGAATTGTGGTTGTGAGTAAAATTTATTTTTTAACAAAAATATTATTAACTTAACTGCACAATAGATAAAAAGCTTCGAACAGATTATAAAATGGGAAAAAACGATAGTGTGATAATATTGAAAGACCGATAGCCATTATTCAATTATTATCTGGCCAATGTTTGGAATTTTCCAACATATCTCCAGAGTTATACCCTTCCAGCAATGGAAACTTTATGAAAGCTTTAGAAATGGAAGCACAGAAAATATGAAAAATTCAATTTCTGAAAAATGAAAATTGCTAAAATGTTTATGTTTGTTAAGTTTGCTATCCAGCAAAGATATACAATCAGGGTTTGACGTAGTTAGCAAAATGCTACAAAATTCACATATTAACGAAACATGAAGTTTTAAACAAATATTTCCCATTTAAAACAAAACCCTAAACTGATTTGAAATACATCATTAAAACAAATTATTATATTTATTTCCTAATTTTTCTAAAGCGTCAATAATTTTTTAACACTGCCATTAACTGAGGCAATTTGAGAAAAAAAGTATTTCTAAATTAAAATTAATGAAAATTTATTTCAAGTTATCGACGCCATATTTCATTTATTTAAAAATTTTAGTTTCAATTTTCTATAATTTTCTATTTAATCAAGGTGAAACGCTGCACAAGTTTTTGGAAATAGCTAAAATAGTGTATTAAATTGAGAAATAAAGGCAGATCCCTGCTCAAACTTTTGAAATATACAATAAATAATAGCTAAAGAAGCGAACCACTTAAATAAGAATTATATAAAACCGTTTTACCGAGAGAAAGTCAAAAAATTAATTTATTTTCTCTTCATTAAATTATAGATTAGATCAATATTTTGTGTTATATTTAACAAATATTTTCGACAAAGCCTTTTTCAACTGTTGATAAGTTCATGTTTCTCTTTGAAACTCTAACTAATTTCAACATGGATAAGAACTTATTTAAAATGATTTCAAATTAACATTTTAACAAACATTTTAAGCTTTTAGTTCCTACAGAATAACTTTAGATATGAGTTAGAACTTCCACTATGCAATAGCGGCTACTGACCTTCAATGAACATATGCCTTCATTTCCTCATTTATGGATAGATAAAACTTCCTGAAATATTGCGCCATTTCAATGACATAATCTCATTATATATAAACCCGATCTCGATTAAAACAAACATTTCAATGGAATTAGCTGAAAATTCATTAGCAACATACGAAAATTGCTGCATTTGTGATACCACCGCAAATGAATATCTATTCTATACGTATTGCAATCACGGGTTTCACCAGAACTGCCTCTTCAAGCACCTCATGAACACGAATCTTTATCAGTGTCCTCGATGTTCCACAGACTCCAAATATTGGTCGGCAATGATTTCCACCAAAACTCTTTGCGCCGTTTATTTTAAGAACACCCCCCAATTGTGTCAAATCGGTTACAGTTTCATACGCAATTATGTCGAAATTGGCTATTCATGTCTGGTGAGTTTATTTCGGATAAAATTGCCCCTAGTGCTAAAAGTCAAACTATCAAAGAAATCCATCCGGAAATATATTTATATCCAAAATTTATCCGAGTATTCATTCATTTACAAACAGAAAGCTAAAGGTTTGAAATGCCGAAAGCTAAAAGTGATAATTCCGAATCCAACGAAAATCCCAATTGAAGACGTAAAGATCGAGATGTTGTGTCAAAAAACAACTCTTACGTTTTACTGTCAAATCAAGCTGGAAAACGGGCCGGCTTTTGAGAGATTTCCCCTTATCAGTGAGATTAAGAGGATCGGCAGAAAGATCAACATGGACAATTACCATTCAAATGAATTTGAAAAACCAAAACGGAAGATTAATTTGAGTAAAAACATTTTTATTTAAAAGAGCAGAATGTAGGGAGGGGTTATCACTGATTTATATATATATATATTTTCAGTAATATAAATTTAAAACTTGATGTAACTCTCCATTCACTTTGTTTCATCTTTCCTTTTTCTGGTAGATTTTCTTTTCTTCTACCACTGGTCATTGACCACCAATGTCTTTGGTTTTTATAAGAGTTTTTCTCCTGCAAAGTTTGGAAACAAATAATCACATTAAGTCATCACAAAACGATTTGTCCATTGGTAATTTGTTTTCAACAAACGAATTAGGCAGGCGACCTCTCGCCTCTCTGTTCCTGGATCGTATTCGGTTAATCAAATTTTCTTGAAAACTTAATTCCTTAATTTTTGGAAGAAAGTTTTATCTCATTAATTTTCCTTTATCGCTCGGGCATCCTACATTGCTAATAAATTATCTATTTATTTTTAATTAATTTTTGAATATCTTTCCCAGGGATTCCCCATTGATTTTATATTATTGTATTTGTATTCGTCTCATTATTTACTCTCCACACAATTTTAATATTTCTCAATTTTATATTAATTTTTGTATTTTATTTATTAATTCTGAATCATATAAGCTTTGCAATTTTTATTGATTTGCACTCATTTTCTGCACTCCAACCCCAGAAAATGCATGAAAATTTTTTAAAATTTAATGAATAATCTTTAAATTAAAATAACTGCAATGTTTATTAAATTTATTATTTGTTTTAATTTTGCGATATTTTCATGCAAAAAATTAAAAAAATTTTGATTATATTTTCCCAGCAGATATCAAATGGAATTAATTAAAATATTATAAATCTGAAAAATTGTATATATTCTCACCATTAAATTTTTTCTTATAATAATTATATATTGTAAATATAACGAATAAAATAATTTAGACACCATTTTCAGTAATGTATGTTATATTTCGTCAAATGTCATTTTTTGTTTTGCTGAAACTATTTTACTCTATTTTAACCGATAATTAAATTTTAAAAAATGAGACAGATTAATTTCTAAATTTCTTATTTTAATGTAATTAATAAGAATAATTAATGAACATTCTAAAATTTTAATTGTAAAACTTTTTTTCTGATGTGGTTTAAAATTGTAAATTAAATTAAAAGTTAACGGATATCCTCAAATAGTTTAGGCTATATTAATAAATCATTTTGATGGACACCATCGATATGGCTATATCTTTTTTAGGTTTTAAGTATTTTATTTCGTAAAATTTATAAATTAAATTATCCTTCATAGGATCTTGTGTTCATTTTTGACCATAATCATCGTTTGATCCAATGTTTCAGCCAATCAGAACGCGCTGTGCCAGATGCCGTATGAGGAATGTATGAGGACTATAGATCTCAAAATACACAATTGGTTATCATTAATAAGCCATTCATTATATAGCTATTTAAGTGACTTTACTATTTAAAATGCCTATAGTATTTGAGGTTATCCGTAAAATTTGAAATTGTTAATCGCGATTGAAGATTTATTAAAAATAAGGAAGTTTTAATAAAATAATGATTGGAATTGAATCTTATCATTTTTCATAACTATTAAAATTAAAATGAAAAAAACAATGCTATCTAACATAATATAGTCATATCCACTATTATCTAAAAATATATAAAATTCGTTATTTTTATATACCTACACACATTTTATTTTACAAATTCATTAAATACATTTATGAATATAATAGAAAAGTTTTATTTATAAGGATAAATAGCGTCATTATTTCGATAAAAAATATAGTTCATTAAAACAAAAAGTTGTAAAACACAGTAAATACTTTTAGCATCCAATTCATCATCAGAAATATTTCTGACATAACTTCTATTTTTAATTAAAGCTGATTCTTCGGTGTTTTTTCTTCACATATTTATATTGGCATAGCTATCTATAGTTTCTCCAACTTTGGAACTTACTTTCTCTTAACTTTTTAAACTTGCAAACTTCATTTCTTTTAAAAAATATAAAGTTTTTCATTCCTTAAATATACATACAACCGTAATAATACAACCTTTCCAAATTCCATCTGCTACACCATGCAGAAATGATATAACTTGATATGAAAATCAACTTATTGAATATTTTTTTTTATTAAAAACCGTTAGGTATTTTTAAAATGGCTTCTTAGTAAATTATACTCACTATCAAGTGCTTCTTTCAGAACATCAAATATGCGTTGAAAGTCATGGAATTGAATTCACATGAACTTATCTTCCAAATGTTGCAATTGATTGATAAATACTCGATTTGCTTGAATAAATTCCTTATAACTGATAAATAAATCTTACAAAATATCACCTTCATGAAATAAATTTTTTTCTCTAAAAATATTTATAATTAAGTTATTATAGGAGTGTATCTAAACGCAAGTTTACTACATACATTGAAAGTTTGCATGCATTTATTATTGAGTGTTGTGTTTTTATGTGCATTATTTAATTTTTTTACCACTTTTTCAATTTTTTTATTGTATGTTAAACTATAAATTAAAAATAAAAACTTAATGTACAATTAATAAAATGTTTATTTTTTCAAATATATAACCTGATCAAATTTAATTACTATTTGGCAAAAATACATCGAATAAAATAAATATGTGGAGAAATTATGTGTTTTTCCATATTATAAAGTCGATTTTCTTAAAATTTTGGAATAAAAATGTCATGTTATCGATTAAAGTTAGAAGTTATGGTAAAATTTTATAATTTCCGTGTTGATAATTCATCTAATAAAAATTAGAAAATAGCGCTATTTACATCCGTCACTCATTGATCTTTATATATTATTTTTAATTAACTCAATATTAAATAAAAATTAATTTAGTATTTTTGAATCTAGTTTTTTTAGAATGATTTTTTAAAATTTGTTGATAATTAATTTACTGAAAATTATTTATTTAAAATTGCAGTAGAAATTTATTAAAAATATTTGCATTTCTTAAATTGTTATTTCAAGCATCAAACTTGTCTGGAAAAGTGATTTTTCGTCAAATAAAATTTGGATGCCAGTTTTTTTCCTGGGTCCTTTTTTTGAAATAACATACTAACTTTCTTTCCGAAGTTTCTAATTTCCTTGAACATCGGGAAGCTGCTATAATAAAGTCCGCCACGAGTTAAAATTACAGAGCGAAACACGAGGACATTTGTTTTATCTATGATTTCTATTTTCATGTCGGTGACGTGAACTGTTTGCGGAAGCTTTGGAATGATCATTTTGATTCGTCTTTGAACTAAATTTTGACTTTCGTTCTCCGTTATTTCTTGATGGGTTGTCGGATTGAGTATTGATACAAACTTTTTTAATTTTGTACCCCTTAATACAATTTTCAAGGTCATTGGAAATTCGACCTTGTAAAGTCCAATCAAACTTAGGTAACCTTCGACATGATCTTTACTATAGAACATATATCCCATTTGAAACAAACCTGGTTTATGATTATAATATATGTCACATAAAATCCCGTCTACCAACAACTTCAGTTTTCGAAAGGGTGAGGAACATGCTGGACAGAATAATAAATCCGTGTCTATAATATGATCAATGATGCAATAATGATGAAACTTATGTCCACATTCAAATGTGATTACGTCATCCAATTCAAATCGACAAATTGTGCAACTTTTTTTCATTATACAATACAAAGTTTGAATATGCTATCAATATTTATACAAAATTATTACATAATTATTACATAACTAGCAATAACTCATCAAAAATTACGGAAAAAAACAAATAATGACAACAAAAAGTGCTTTGGTTAGATTTGAACAATTTGTTTTTAAAATAAAGTGAAATTTTGAACTGCAAGTTTGCATATCCCGACGGCCCGACATGCATACAAAAGGAATTGTTTTAATAAGTAATTATTTATTTTTCTAAAAAGTGACTTATTAAACATATTTAATTATTCTTTAACTTTGTTTATTCAAAATTTAATTAATCTCGTGTCCATTAATTCACTATCCAATTAAAGTTTAATTAATTAAACATAACTCATTGACACAGATAAGCAGTAGTTGGTGCGCTCTCAGTTTGTTGCAAACAATTTCCAATGAATCTCATCGTTTAATGCTTTGGTTGTTTAAGAAAAGATTTAAAGTAGTTCAAACCAGCTATTAAATGCTTTTGAAATACGGGACATAGTCAAATCAAAATTTTTAAAAACACTTAACACATTAGCATACAGAATTTTCTTAGACTATTTATTCAAGTGCTAATATAAGCCTTACTTACTATATAATAGAAAATTAAATTTATTTCTAATAAAATAATTAAACAAAATATTTTTCACTAATATTTTCTTTAAAAACAAATTAAAATTTAATTTTTAAAATTTAATTTTTCGGATCGGTGTGAATTGAGTGTTGGTCTGGGTGATGGTAAAAATGGATATAAAAAAATTGAGCCTAAATATGTGTTAGTATTGCCGTACTCTGAAGGCTTTACAAATTATAAAAGGAAGTTAAGTAAACAGATGGGAAATTTAGAGTATAAGATCGTCTCTAATTCGTGTAAGGTACGCAATATGTTTATTAATAAATCAAAAACTCCGGTTGGTTTGTGTTCTGATCTCCTTTATCAATTTACATGTAATGTGTGTAATGCCACATACATTGGAGAGACTTCCCGTCATCTCTGTACTCGAGTTCTAGAGCATTGTCGATTGAAGGGTTTGACCAATATTAGTGAGCACAATAGAGGCTGTAAAAGTGATATAGGAATGCGTGATTTTAGAATTTTGTTGAGAAGTTTTAATAATATTGGGAACGCGTGATATGTGAAGCATTGCTGATAAGGTCATTGGATCCAAAGATTAATTTGCAAAGTGCTATGACTACGAATGTTTTGAATGTTTTTAAATAGTTTACGTATGTTAAATCATGTTTGTTTTTTTAATATTATTAAAATAATTGAAAATTTTAAATTACATTAATTTTTTAAAAATTAGAATATAAGTGAAAATTTAAAAATTTAAAATTAATTAAAAGTGATTTGAATATATTTTATAAATATTTATTTATTAAAAAATTAAATTAATAAAAAATAATTTGTTTAAATTAAATGTTAATTCATAATATTTTTAGTTGGTTTTGAGTACCTGAAGATGATAGCTATGCTATCGAAATATATCGTACGAAAAGTTTTTTATTGGCGTTATCTTTTAATTAAATCGTTGCCAAATTTATTTAATTATTTATTTATAAAAATAAAAAATATGTAGATCTTTTTATTGGCTTTCTTTAAAATTTAAAATAAATTATTCTGTAAAATTTTGATTTTGAAATTCTACAGTCAATATCTCTTATACAGATAACTTTAGCAGTCCCCCTTAGTCCTTATATCAAGGTAATGTCCAAAAAGTAAAAAAAACGATATTATTTTCTTCTTACAACTAAGACAAATATGTTTATTAAAATAATAATTGATCAAACACATTATATAATGTTTACTTTTTAAACAACTAAACCGTCAATTCCTTTCCCTCTTAGAGACTTAGCAACCTCTACTATTTCATCTTGAACTGACATTCATCATGTATTTTCTCAACAAACTTTTAATGCTGTCGGCCTCATTTCTTTGTTGAATGAAGCTGTGAAAAATGTCTCCATGCCTTTAAGATTTTCCATACTTAGTGTAAGACATTTGGGAAACCAGAAGTTACTCAATCTTTCGTACTTGCTTCTGAAGATTAAAGCACTAATCTTTAGGTTTTTCACTGCACGAGGGCTGAGTGATTTGTAAAAAAAATATACATTAAATCGCCTATCGATATAAAAACCATGACTTCAGAATCTTTCGTTAAAACACTAGATTATGGCTATGAACTCTGTAAATGAGGAGTATAAACCAAGCCCTGGTCATAGAGCTTTACATAATTTTGGCCAGATAAGACCTTAAGAGTGGAGTGTGACATAAATTTATGTCATTACATAATTATATATAATTACTCAATCGACTATTATTATAATATAACAATTGACATCTTACCTAATAATTGACATTTATTAGACAACACCAAAGATGGAGTAATTCTATAAAAAAAATAAATACATTGAGGGAAATGGAGATAAAATTATTCACCGAAGAGTGAATAAAAACATAGTGTTCATTATACACTACTACATAGATGTTACTCGCACTCTATTTACAACATTTATAAATTGAATCTATTATAATCAGATAATTTTTAGATCATATTCGCGTGAATTTTTTGTGGTTAGAAAGTAAATACACCAAAGTACAAACATGTTAAAATATTGGGTTAATTTGTCATTCGATATATGCAAATAGTACACTTAATTCTGTTTTTACCCGAACTGTTTTTACGCGATTTTAAAAAGTATTACATTCAAATTTTACACAATCTGATTTGATTTTATGCGGTTTAAAAATTTTTTATTTAAAATTATTTATCGCATCTAAACAGAATTTATTGTATCTATAAATATCATTATTTGAATATAAAAAAAGTTAATTTTGTTAATAAAAAAATTTAAAAAAATAGAAAAGTTAAGTTTCATATTTGGAAAAGTTTAATTAATATAAAGAAATTTTAAAAAGAAAAAAAAATTTTAATTTAAAAATTTTTAATTTAAATCAAACTAATCATAAAACTGTTGGGGTTAACAAAATGCACAAAAGTAAAAACATTGATATTCAAAATAATAATTAAAAGGGCAAAATCAATTAAAATTTTAAAATAAATATTTATCGGGGGAAACGGGTATGGGCGGATGCCAAATGACGAGACCAATCCAAATATAATAAAATTAAATCGATTAGGGGTCCTCAGAAGGAAACATTTAATAAAAATAGAAATTAATTAAAAATTAATTGGCTAATGGGAAAACCAAGCTAATGGGATGTCCGAGCCAACAGAAAACCCGAATAGTGTGAAAAACCCGGAACGTCAACAACTTTTCTAATTACGGAAAACGAAATTGGTTAACAAAGGAAACCCGGGATAAAAGAAAAACTCGCCACCGAAATAATTATTGTAAACATATGGAATCCCCGGGAGCCCAGAAATAACTAATTTGGTTTTGGACAGAGATGTCAAAATGCCAAAACCAATTTAGTTTGCGGGTGACTTGATTTGCGAGATGAGTATAAAAAGAAAAGGCAGATCAACAAAATTGCCAGTTGGTTTAAGAGAATATTTCAGATAAAGGAGCAAAGAAGGTAATAAGCTTAAAGATAAATCAATCAGCCTAACAAATTGCGTATCAGACAAGGACATCTCCCTTTGGAAGACGTATCCATACGCATTGAAATATTGTGAAATCGTGCAGAGTAATTGTGTAGAGTATTGTGAATTGAATCGATATTTGTGAAAGTTGTGAATAAAGTTGTGATATATAAATTGGAAATAAATCTTATTGTGTTGGGTTATTTGAATTGATTAAAGAAGGACACAAAGGAGTCATACCTAAGCACCGATTTTCTATATAAAAGCCCAACAAAACAAAAAAGTAAATTTTAATTGAAAATCAGAGCGTATTTTGGAACTTTCTCATTGAAGATAGCAATTCTGCAAGAAACCGAAGAGGATTATTTAATAATCGAAAATTTTTTCAACAATTTAATTATTACTTCTCAGCAAGGGCTTATTTTGTAATTCACTTATCTGATATATTATTATTATTATTATTATTATTATTATTATTATTATTATTATTATTATTATTATTAAAAGAATCACACAAAATTGGCTCTGAACTAAATAAAAGCAAAATTTTTAATTTTTGATAGAATATTTTAAGATTATAAAAGCAGAAATTTATTTAAATAAAAGTGATTTATTCTAAATAGTTTAAAGTTCATATCAGTGAATCTGTCGAAATATATTGTAGCTGAATATATATTTTGGATTGGTGTTTTGTTTTAATATTATTATTCCTCTTCTTATTATAATAATATTAATTTAATATAAATTTTATAATATCATTATTAATAATTATTAGACATTAACTTTTTGAAAACCAAGATATTTATTGAAATTGAATTTAATTTCTAAAATTAAATATGTAAAAAAGGATTATTTGGAAATATTACATTTAACATTTAAAAGAACTCCTTGTCAGAAGTGAATAAATTATGCATCATTCTATAGAGAAAATTCTATTTTTAAATAAATGAAAAAGAAATGTAATGTGATTATTTTATTATTTAAAATTAAAATAACATTTCATAAATGTATTACCAAAGATCGGAATTAATAGGTGTAAACACAAATTTATACTCAAAATGAAGATAAAAAAAATTCTATTTGATATTAAAGAGTTATGAAATGACTTGCAGTTAGACTGACATGGTGTAATGTTTTATAGAATTAACTTATTAATCCTTTAAAGTCAAGTGTTGTGACCGACTAGACATGCCTGGTGCCAGAAGCAGGTAAAATGTCGAGGCAAGGTCGACACCATAAACCGTTCCAATTATATCCATTTTCAGTAAGCTGTTGCTACCTACAGACTCTTATATGCACTTTTTGGATCTCAAAGATTTTTTATTTGTACCTGACTGTTTGAATTCCAAAAATAAAATGAAACCTCTAAAGGTTAAAAATACAAAATGACATTATATTTATACCTTCATTTTAATAATTTTCATTAAAATATTTCTCATAATACTTATCATTTCCATTTAAACAAACAAAAGCTAACTCTTGATAAAAGCTATGCCGTCACAGGATTCTAAAAAATTACTTTATTTCAGCAACTCCTGTGAGTTTTAAGAAAAGGAAAGCCTTAACATTGAATCAAAAACATGAATTGAGGTTTCCAACCTTTCTGATACTGTGACCCCTTGATAACATTTTCCAAGTTGTGGCGACCCCAACAATAAAATAAATAGAATTTCTCATCAGTCACTGCATTATTATGTTTTTGACTTCTAAATATCGGATTTTATTTATATTTTATACTTTTTACTATAAAGTCAGAGTTGGAAATATCGCGTAAATTTAAAATAATAGTAAGAAATCACTGACCAAAGTAAATAAATTATTTTCAAAAGGCAAATTGTCACGCGACATCCGTTGGGGTCAAGACCCACAGATTGGGAACCGCTGTTCTAGGATAAATAAAATACTGCGGGTTTCTAGAGAAATAAAATTTTACTCAAAATCATTTTTGAATTTGGTTTTTCATATTGTCTCTCACCAATATTTATCATGCTGTTAATCATTCCGACTTGCCTAATTTCCTCAATCATTGGCCATGCTTCCAACGGAATGCCGTTTACTACAGAAATCTGGCAAATGAAAGAGAGAATATTGTCCTGCCGAATTATGTCAACTTTTACATCTGTAATGAAACTTTTCACTACAGACAACGGAATAAGGACTTCTAGTTTTTTACATTTAAGATTTCTGAATTCTTTCGCGGAAACATTTGCATAGCGGCTCGAACATGGCAATGAGATATATCTTTTGATACTTTGTTTTGGTAGCTTTATTTTGAGTCTAACTGGAAATTGGATTCTAAAGAAAGCTCCTACACAAGCGTAACCGACTTCATTATAGCTTTTGAGGAAAGTGTAACCGACTTGAAAGAGATTGTGCCGACTTTTGTAATAAAAAGTGGAAAGAAAATTGTTGTCGAGTAATTTTGACCATCGCTTAGTTGGAATTAAGCATTTTGAACATCCAAAATTGCATGACCGGAGCCCATATTCCAAAACGCACAAGTGGTGGAATCCATGATGGCATTCAGTGTAGAAAAGATTTCCACTCGCTAGCTTATTGCACAAATTGCATTCTTCAATTGACTGTTCAGAGTCCTCTAATAATTGCATTTTGTAAATACTAATTATTAAAAAACTTTTCTTTAAATTAAATATGATGACGTAATTTCTTTATTTATTTCCGGATAATTAATATTTATATTTATAATTAAAGTTTTATAATAGTTTATATCTACACCGACTGACGCTCGCTTATAGCCAATTCAACCAATGAAAATAATCCATTGCCATACTAAATGCGCATTTTTAAATAGATTATTTTTGTTAAAGTTGTATAAATTGTCGAGAAATAGAAAACTAAATGCACGAAAAGTGTGTGCAAGTCAATTAAAAACCAAAATTAAAAATTAATTTGAAAATGCGAAAAATTGAAAAGTAAATTTTTCTCGGAAGAGGGAAGTTATGAAGGAAGGTTTTTTTGAAATTGAAAACTGATTGCACATTAAAAATTATGATGACACTCCGATTTGTCGTCGTATTTATACTTGAAAATCTATGAGTGCAAACAATCAAATCAAATAATTATGGTTGCAATTAAATCGCATGCATGCATGGATGTCACATAACCTCTGAGCGTGTGCATAATTTCTACATAGTATTTATATGTGTTGGTGTGTGCATAATCTGTGTGATCTACAACAAGCGAAGTTCAGATAAATTCCGCTATAATGCAAGTTGAAACATAAATCAACTTATTGGAATTTATTTTTTGTGAAAATTTAATGGATTTCAGCCATTTCTATAATGGCTGCAAAGTAAGTTATTTTTTAAAGTTATAAAGTTTTAAGAGTTGAATTATGATTTTACAAGGAAATTAAATCATTATTCAAACTTATAATTATAACTTTTGAGATACAAGCTCATGCATATTATTATTAATAATGATTATAAATATTCAGGAAATGATTTATTTTATGATAACTTATTTTTCGGAAATTATTCAAAAAAAGAGTTAAATTATTTTTGAAGTTATAAAAATTATTGGTTGCATTAAATAATTATATTTTTTAATGCATCTTTTGAAAAAATCTTCGAATATTTACAAAATAATAATTGGGTTTATGATTACTTTTTAAAACTTACTAATATAATTTACAATTTATGCTTTTTTTCGGATTTCAGGTTTTGTTTTTTCCACAGAAATGTCTGAAAAATTAAATTAATTTTGGTTTTAAGATTAAATCATATGAATTGAAATCCTCATTTACTTAGGGCTCTCAGATTTCCATCAAGATGAAACGGGACATAAAGAAAAACAACAAAATTTAAAAAAAAATATTTTTTTTTGTTTCTTACATTTATAAGTATTTATTACTAGATTTAGCCGCTTTTAGTAATTCTTTTTTACATAATATATAGTCATACATTTCACTACAGCTTAGATCGAAGTTAGTTATGCATTGTGATATAGCTTCAACTGCGCTACTGTCCATTCATCTGTCCATTGATTCCCATTAGCGAAAAAATACGCTCAACATTTGCGTTGTGTGCCGGAATACCAAAAACGTATTCACAAATTTTTAAAAGATCAATATATTGTTCAGGAAAGTTTTTGTCCATTTTTTGTAAAACACAAACCCACTTTTCCGAAGCTATTTTAAATTTCCAATCAAGATTTTCCTTTGATTCGGAGTCAACTATTGCGCGTACTACTTGGATTTGATTGAATAAAAGTGTATCATTTATTTCAATTTCCTTTTCTTTAAAATAATCCAATACTAATTCAACATCTCTCCATTCAGATTTTTCCTTCAGCAGCATCCAGGAAAATATTTCAAATGTTCTAATGGTTTAACCCACTTCTTTAAATAATCACAAAATGTTTCATAACAACATATTACCTCTTTTTAAAATTTTTCAATATCTTGGTCTGTGATTATTCCCGAATCTAGAAGTTTTTTTAATAAAGATAGAACGCTCGTTGGTAAAAAACATTGAATATTCGAATAAAAATGATTTGACTTACAAATTTTAAAAGTTAATTAAAAGTTAATTAATAAATTTTAATTTTTCAAAACAGGACAATCCCGTTTTTCCGGGACGTCTGAGAGCCCTACATTTACTCGAAATTTCCTAGCAAAATCCTCAGAATTTAAATTAAAAAATTTTTCCTCCATTTTTTTTTCTAAAAATATCTCAAAAATATCTAAATTAATTTATTATAGGGGTTGTTTTAACTTCTGATGGCTACATGTTAAAAGTTTACATGCATGTTTTATTATGGGTTGTGTTGATGTGCATTATTTTATTTCTCTATCACTTTTTGTGTTTCTATAGTGTAGGATTTGTTTCAGTGACTATTTTACAAGCAACCTCAAGGTGAGTTTGTGTGTTTATATGTTATAAATTTATTGATTTTCTTTTTATATTATAGGTGATTTGTCTCAGCGTGGCTTGGTGTATGTGTATGCAAAACTTACCCGTAATACTTTGCATTGTCATTGCGTCTATCGTCGATTATGCTTGTTTTAATAAAAAAATTCCAACAAAAGTGTTCTAAAATGTAAAAAGATCATTACTTAGTATTTTTTCAATTTAAAGTAACCCATGTGGAACGATTTAATTGAACTCTAATGAATAATAGAAAAACATCAACTATATATTCTATATATAACATTTTATTATATATTTATACTGTTTATCAGTCTTCTTCAGGCCAGAAATCACATTAACAAAATCTGAATGAAAATAAGAAAATTTAATCAAATTAACCAATCATTATCGTAATCAAATATTTAATATTAATTATAGGATTTAAAGATTTTATCAACCGTACCATTTTGATTGTCATTCAATGGGCTTTGTATGTATGACTGTTATCAGAAAACAAAACAGAATGAGTATTTATTTTCTAATTTTTTATCATTATTTTAAAATATCAACAAACTGAGTTTTAATCATAATTTAAAAAAAAATTTTTTTTTTCTATTTTTATTTTTTTAAAGCATTTTATTTGGTTTCCAAGACACAATTCAGTTAAAGTTTAAAAGTATTAATTTAATTTTTACAAATTCGAAGATCCCAAATCTGATTGTTTACGATTGGATACGAGTCATTAAATTTCTCTATTAAATGTACAATTTTATATAAAATTTATGATATAATATCTTATTGAGTAATTTTGTAGATATAAATGCTTGTGAAGTGTAAAGGATGGGATATTGTTACGTTTAATGGAAAGGAAATTAGCTAAATTTTGGTCAGAAATAGAACCATGTGAGTTATGCTCACAACGGATAAGTAGCAAACTCATCAGCCCCCCTAATTGTAAACACCGATTTCATCATGACTGTTTAATTCAATGTTCCCTTAAAAACAGTTTAAACTCTTGTCCCAAATGTAATGACCCATGGAAGTATTTATCCTTGTTAGTTATTGACAAGATGTTAGCTAAGGTGTTTATAAAAAGGAAACCAAGATTGTTTCAAATGGGATACACATTTATGGAAAGGAATTATGAGATCGGATTTCTTGCCTTGATCGGTCTATATCGCATTGAGCATCCTATGACAATGAAAGTAAAACTAAGGCACATGAATCATAGACTATATGTTTCACTCCCTGACAAGAGTAGTCACGTATTAATAAGTAGAACTGAATGTAAACTGCTTGATAGTAATAGGGTCGACCTTGTCATTCCAATGAAAATGGAAAAAGATCTGATTGTTAACATGAAAATCGAGTTTTTAATTCATTCTGACATCTTGTCATTTTGTGTGATAATTTTTACGCAAAATGGACTGTTTTATGGGCAGTTTCCAATGATGGATGAAATTAGGGAAATTGGAAGGCGCATAAATATGGATCCCTCAACTGACGATTTCAAGAAACCAAAACGAAAAATGATTTTGAATCCAGGACTTTTCATAAACTAAAATTTATGAAAGGAGTTGGTAACGTAATCGATAAATAAACACGAATAAAAATACAAAGTAAGACTTATAATGTGTAAACGAATAATGAGCAAATGAAAAAGAATAGTAATGAATAACACTGTGAAGGTTCATAAAACTTTTGATAATAAATCCTTATTAAAATAAATCTCAAAATCTGTCCTTAGTCGTTAGTAAATATAGATATTGATAAAATTCAACTTTATTATAAATATAAATGCTTGAACTTAATTGAATAAACACAAATAAATAAGAAAGCCATTTCAGCAGCGATAATTAATTGACAAACTTTCCGCCTAAGTATGTTTTATTTACGTCAATACAAAGGACTATTTTTGGTCGAAAATGTTTCAATAAATAAAAACAGAGGAAATTTCTCATCTTTTTATTTGAATTGTGCTTTTATATAGAATTTTTAAACCTGTGATTTGTCATAGATTAATAATAAATTTTAAATAATTTTAAATTCTTTGATTTTTTGGTTTAAATGATTCAGTGAAAATTTGAGCTCATTTGAAATTTAAAAAGCCCTGGTACAAGTACAGTTAAATTTTATTCCAATTGATAAAATCATTTGTTTCAAATGATCTTAGTTACAATTTAAAGACAAAAAACTTTACCCGTTATATCTCGAACCTTTATTTTTTAAGACTAACTGATGCGACCTTTGACAGTGGACAAACATTTTGAAATTTAAAAGATAACGCCAATAAAAAACTCTCCATACGATATCTTTTCGTATAAATACGATATCTTCGTACGAATATCTTTATTGGCATTATCTTTTAATTAAATCGTTTCCAAATTTATTTAATTATTTATTTTGAACTTTATATAATTAAGTTACTGAAATTTTATATTTGCTACTTATATGCGCTACTCAAGTGCTATCCTTTTACCACTGCTATTATTTTACACATCTTTGAAATTTAATTTGAAACCAGTTACCACTTTTCCTCCCCCCAAAAAAATATTAATTTTTTTAAAATTTTTTAATTTTGTATTTTTGTATTTCGTTTTTGTATAACAAAACATTTTTATTATTATTATTATTATTATTATTATTATTATTATTATTATTAATATTATTATTATTATTATTATTATTATTATTAATAAATAATTAAATAAATTTGGCAACGATTTAATTAAACGATAACGCCAATAAAAAACCTTTCTTACGATATATTTCGATAGCACAGCTATCATCTTCAGGTACTCAAAACCAACTAAAAATATGATGAATTAACATTTAATTTAAACAAATTATTTTTTATTAATTTAATTTTTTAATAAATAAATATTTTTAAAAATATATTTTAAATTAATTTTAAATTTTAAATTTTTTACTTATATTCTAATTTTTTAAAAATTAATGCAATTTAAAATTTTCAATTATTTTAATAATATTAAAAAAACAAACATGATTTAACATACGTAAACTATTTAAAAACATTCAAAACATTCGTAGTCACAGCACTCTGCACATTAATCTTTGGATCCAATGACCTTATCAGCAATGCTTCACATATCACTCGTTCCCAATAACTATTAAAACTTCTCAACAAAATTCTAAAATCAGACATTCCGATATCACTTTTACAGCCTCTATTGTGTTCACTAATATTGGTCAAACCCTTCAATCGACAATGCTCTAGAACTCGAGTACAGAGATGACGGGAAGTCTCTCCAATGTATGTGGCATTACACCCATTACATGTAAATTGATAAACGAGATCAGAACACAATCCAACCGGAGTTTTTGATTTATTAATAAACATATTGCGTACCTTACACGAATTAGAGACGATCTTATACTCTAAATTTCCTATCAGTTTACCCAACTTCCTCTTATAATTTGTAAAGCCTTCAGAGTACGGCAATACTAACACATATTTAGGCTCAATTTTGTTGAGAAGTTTTAATAGTTATTGGGAACGAGTGATATGTGAAGCATTGCTGATAAGGTCATTGGATCCAAAGATTAATGTGCAGAGTGCTGTGACTACGAATGTTTTGAATGTTTTTAAATAGTTTACGTATGTTAAATCATGTTTGTTTTTTTAATATTATTAAAATAATTGAAAATTTTAAATTGCATTAATTTTTAAAAAATTAGAATATAAGTAAAAAATTTAAAATTTAAAATTAATTTAAAATATATTTTTAAAAATATTTATTTATTAAAAAATTAAATTAATAAAAAATAATTTGTTTAAATTAAATGTTAATTCATCATATTTTTAGTTGGTTTTGAGTACCTGAAGATGATAGCTGTGCTATCGAAATATATCGTAAGAAAGGTTTTTTATTGGCGTTATCGTTTAATTATTATTATTATTATTATTATTATTATTATTATTATTATTATTATTATTATTATTATTATTATTATTATTATTTATTATTATTATTGTTATTATTATTATTATTTATTATTATCATTGTTATTATTATTATTATTATTATTATTATTATTATTATTATTATTATTATTATTATTATTATTTTTTTATTATTATTATTATTATTATTATTATTATTATTGTTATTACTATTATTATTATTATTATTATTATTATTATTATTATTATTATTATTATTATTATTTATTATTATTATTCCTTTTATATTTTATCCTGATTCCTGATTTCTATGTTTCTGTGTTTGCACTGCATACTATGTAGTATGTTGTTATTAAGATTTTAGGTCACAATATAACCGTCTTAGTGTGAGGACTTATACAAGTCATATTATATTTAAATATACAATTCATTAGAAATAATATTTTATTATTAAAATTAAATACTATAATTCTTATGTAAAAAGTATTTCGGAGTATAATTATTAGTACTGACTACAAAAACACTTAATGATCAATTTATTACCAAACCTTTCCTACCTGAAATGGACCTAAATATAGATTAGTACGGCCCTAAAGGTAATAAATTATTAAAAAAATAAAATTTAATCAAAAATGACTAATTATATTAAAAAGTATTGAAACCCCTCCCCTCATCTTTTTAAATAAAAAGGTTTTTACTCAGAATAGTCTTCGGTTTTGGTTTTTCAAATTCATTTGAATGGTAATTGTCCATGTTGATCTTTCTGCCGATGCTTTTGATCTCAGTGATAAAAGGAACTCGCTCAAAAGCAAGCCCGTTTTCCAGCTTGATTTGACAGTAAAACGTAAGAGTTGTTTTTTGACACAACATCTCGATCTTTACGTCTTCAATTGGGATTTTCGTTGAACTCGGAATTATCACTTCAAGCTTTCGGCATTTCACAGCTTTAGCTTTCTGTTTGTTAATGAATGAATACTCGGATAAATTTTGGATATAAATATATTTCCGGATGGATTTCTTTGATAGTTTGACTTTTAGCACTAGGGGCAATTTTATCCGAAATAAACTCACCAGACATGAATAGCCAATTTCGACATAATTGCGTATGAAACTGTAACCGATTTGACACAATTGGGGGGTGTTCTTAAAATAAACGGCGCAAAGAGTTTTGGTGGAAATCATTGCCGACCAATATTTGGAGGCTGTGGAACATCGAGGACACTGATAAAGATTCGTGTTCATGAGGTGCTTGAAGAGGCAGTTCTGGTGAAACCCGTGATTGCAATACGTATAGAATAGATATTCATTTGCGGTGGTATCACAAATGCAGCAATTTTCGTATGTTGCTAATGAATTTTCAGCTAATTCCATTGAAATGTTTGTTTTAATCGAGATCGGGTTTATATATAATGAGATTATGTCATTGAAATGGCGCAATATTTCAGGAAGTTTTATCTATCCATAAATGAGGAAATAAATGAGGATTTATGAAACAATTATTTATCCCAATAAGTGGTAAAGAGTTTTAATATTTTGAATATTTTGTTAAAATATTTGATAATAATAATGACTCTTTTTCTAGGAAAAAATACCAACTATGAAGTGTAATTATTGAATATAACGTTTTTGCTGACAACTTGTGTTTGGCCTATAAGAAAAAACGGTACAAAAGAAAATAAGCAGATAAATAAAACAATTGGATACTAAATAATCTTTAATAAAATTATAAAAACAAACGGTACACAAATAACACAATCATACAGTTGGTATTTATCCAGTTGGTATTATATTACAAAGCCACAATAACCGTTTCAATATCTTCTGATATCGAATCCTTTCTCTATCCAAACAATATTTAGGAAGGAATCAGTTATTTTTAATGTCTTCGGAATCACAATTGGGTTTTCTATCCTTGGGTTTTCTCTCTCCAGTTAATTGTGAGGTAGAATTTTTTATTTCTTACGATTTCTAGATTTAATTCTTATAACTTATAAAATATTTTTTATTGATCGCTTTATTTTCGCCATAAAAATAGTTATACCATTCATAATGGCAATTAGTTTTGCTTTTCCTAATTTCGAGAAATTAATGCCAAAGAACCCTCCACCAAAAATAACAAATATACATAAGACACACACACACACACACACAACCGAACGTGGCTCATACAAATAGCACTAATTATTGATTTGCCTTTCGGTTTAATATGTAGTGAAATCAATTGATATTTCTATATTTTATTTCTGTATTTTTGACGATTTCTAAAAAAGTATGAAAGAAGGAGGGAAAAATTTATATTTTTTTATAGAATATAAAGAAAAACCATTGTGTTTACTCGATCAAAAGTGTATTTCCGGGGTAAAGGAATAATAACTTGAAGTGAAATTATGAAAGTGAGCATAAAGCTAAATATGCGTGTTTTGAGGGGATTCTCGAAAATATAAAGTCGTTAGATAGGAATCAGCAGAACAACTTTAATGTTGTGACAAACAAACGTGAATCAACTGTTCATATCTGCTACAAGTTGCAAAGATAATAGCTATTGTGAAGGAAGTCTGTTTGGAAAAATAGATATTTCACCTCCAAGAACTTTGTACTAGATAGCATGAACAACTTAAGTATTACTCTCTTGAGGTGAATAAAAGTACAGTTGTGTTGCAAACAGCACAATTATTTAGGTTTGTTTGAGGAATTGACGAATGCATTCCTTTTTATGAAGAACTATTAAAAAATATCCAGTTTCTAACGAACTACAACGGGAGAGGATTTATTTTATCAATTGGTCTTAGGATCTTCCACTAATTTTAATTAGTTTGTTTTTTGCTTATAACTTTCCCAAAGGAACCCACACTAAATTTTTATTATTATACTTTGGGTGGTCTCTTGATTTGGTGTTCAGCCATCGTGGTTTTCAATTTTCAAATTTTTAATTAATTTTGTGTACTTTGATTATTTATGGTGTATTTGTTCATTTTTGATTTTCCGCCCCTCATTTTATGTCAACCACAAAATAATAACAATAATGAAATTGATAATAATGATGATAATGATCTTATCCAAATTATTTCTGCGGGGCCCAAAATGCGAATTAGCGCCACTGCATAAAAAGAAACACAATTATAAATCAAACAGCAATTGAATATGACTAATTTCAAAATCACATTAAAACAGGAAGTGTCATTAATTGAATTTTCTATATTAATAAAGTTTATTAAAAATTAAATAACAAAAATTTCCGAATTTATATTTCATTAGCGACACAAATTTAATAATCTGTCTCGACAGATTTTCGGCTTCAAATTCAGCAATTTAAATCGAGAAAAATCATATTTCAGTTAAACAAATAAATTGTTTTAAATTAACAAATAAGTTTTCAATATAGTTTCCATATGTTTTACTACCAATTGTTGGACGCACCGGAGTTATTAAAATCCAACCCCTCACTCGTTCTACAGCTGAGATTTTCATCATTAAGGACTAGGGAAAACCTCCCGATGCGCCGCACGATTTTAGTAACCATTATGCACCCGTGACCGGAATCACGTTGGTACCGTACATAATGGCCGAATGCCATTCGAGCAGGTGAGCGCCATTTCTAGCACTACTCCTCGAAGGACCTTCGTCTTGCCCGAGTTGTTTGCTGCCGTTAGAAGGACTTACGCTTTCATCCATTGGTTTTCAATTCGTGACAATCCTCGGAGAGAAGATTATGGATGATCATCTAATCCTAACATGAGTTTATCATAGTTTAACCCTTTTACTCCCGCTACGCCACTCATCAACCCATTTATTTAACCATCCCAACCTAAGAAAATAAAACGAAAACGAAAGAAACATCATATTATTAACAATTGAATTCATCCCAGCCACGAAACAAAATGTTGTACAGAATTTAGTCATGTCAAGTTTCTAATGGAAAGAAATTCCACTCTGACGTTCTATTTGTATCACAAACTAATTCAGATTCCCATTAATCATCTCCATCGATGTCGGTGGGGAAATATTTTCGCTTCCTTGGTCTGTATGGCGGAGGGTCTAAGAATTGGGCCTCTTCTCTTCTAGTTGAGGGACCTGCGATTTCTTGTGCCAGGCTAGAATTAGGCACTTCGCCTGTAAGAACGGCGATGTCCTCCGCTCCGAGCCCAAGTCCATCGAGGATGTGGGTGACCGGGAAAGGCTCCGGATCCTCGTCAATTAAATTTATATGAATAGACCGGGCGGGCGATCGGATTATCATGTCAGGAGCGTAGAGAATATCCGGGTCGAATTCCGGAAATTCAAACTCCTGGTAAGGTGGAGGCGGATCGTTAGTTGGATTGGGAATCTCCGTAGGGTCCACTCCAGTGAGGACTTCTTCCGCTCGTCGGCGCCGCTCGCGACGACGCCGATTTCTATTCGGTCGCCGGCGTGTCCGTGCGTTAGCAGCACTCCTTGTGTCCCCAGCAGGTGGTTGAGAGACAACGGGCTCGACAGACGGACTGAGAATTTCAGGGATTGGGCTCCTGGAGACTGAGGACGAAGGCAATTCATTGGAGACAGGAAGGTGAGAAGCTGGAATTATTTCCAATTGCCTGGCTCGGATACTTGCCGGGATGCAAGCTTGGAGCTCGGTATCGGTAAACGCGCGGCGGAGTGCAGTCGATTGCTCTTTGATGAGCAGCCGCTGAGCACGGGATTCGGTGACCAACTCGTCTCGCGCTCGAGTGAGCCGCTCGATTCTTTGTCGCAGCACTTTGACGACATCGGGCGGAGCCCACGTGCCTTTTATTCGTGCATATTTGGTCTGGAGGGCTTCGTGCCTTTGCTTTAACTCTTCATACTGGTGGCGGACAGCCACGATCGACGGGGGAAGTCGGGGTATTCTCGGCAATCTGTCTACTCCGGAGTCGTGATTATTGTCTTGCATCCTAAAATGAAAAACAAGAAAAAATAACAGGAAGCTCCCTGAGAAGTGAAGGGGTGATTGAACATTTTTATTTAATTAATTTGTGATTAGGTTCGTTTGCTTTGTTGTGAAATAGGTGTTCGTTTAATAGTGGTTTGAATTTTGGCTATTTCGACATACTTTATTCAATGATTATCTCTAGACCAGACACCGCCTATTCTAGGTTAGCCCCCAATTGCTATCATATTTACTATTAGGATTTTAGAGGTTTTATTCATTTCATTTATCGCTATTATCTCACCTATGGAGTTATTACTATTACTACTATTAATTTTTGGCTATCCATTTCATTAGTCTCTATTATCGTACCTATGGAATCTATCACGGGAACTACTAGTATTTGTATTTATTTTATATATTATACTTATCGTTCTTGCTGTACCCGGGCAATTATTATAATTTGCTGTCATTATTATATTTTATCTATTTTTTTTTTATCAGTTTTATTGTAAGTAGTATTACTATTTTCGCCATTAGGTTCGTGTCAACTACTACGGTTATCATTAGTGTTATTTCTAAAGTCCGGCTGAAAGTGTCACAGATTTGCCACGCTCTGTTGGTCTGGTACCATTCTATCTCAATTTTAATTTGAATTTATTGTATATCGTGTTGCACTGGATCATTTCTCAAATATCACCTATGCAATCAGGCGTATCTATCATCTGTTCGTGTGAATTTATTGATTTTCAATTTAAATGTTCTGGGGTCTCCTACTGTCGTCATTTCACAATTTGATTTGGTCGGGTAGACATTTTAGCGTTTGTGCTGTTCGTGCTAACACCTCCGTGACTAAATTTTCCTTAGTTTGCTTAATTTGACGGGTTTACGAGGTTACTTTATACGGAGATCTTATGATTACGATGTTTATTTATCGACTATTCCTCCGCTTACCCCTGCTACCCATTTCTTATTGAGATGTCCGAAAGAAAAATGACTCGTATGATCCAGTTGTGACCATGCCTAAATTCCCCTTTCTCTCTACTGTCGCATCTTCCCTGATTTTATTCCAACTCGTTCCGGCCACATATTTCAGAAGCCGCCCCGAGTATACAGCGGCGCCCTGCGTAGCGGTCCTGTGCATTATCACCAGAACCGACTGCGGACTGCCGAGGGTCCACGAGGCATGACCCGCGAGCCCAACTAAGGGTTTTCACCCACTAGTTAGCCCGAGATCCGTCCCATGGACCATCTATTACTATACAATATATATAGGAATTTAAGGGTCGGACAATAAATATAAATATAATTTTATTGGCATAAAAGTGAATGAGACATTACAAAACCAAATTTTTGATTAAAACATATAAAATTAGGACAAGGTATACAATAAAAATTCCTTACGTCTAAAGAGTTTTCTAATTGTTCAAAATTTGCATAAAAATTTCAACGGTTTTTAAAGGTTTTAAAGGTCACAAATTATGAAATTCATCACTGTATTTATACTATTTGTCTGCATGTGTGCGACCAATAGGCGATTTTTCGCCATTTTTAGGGCTTTTTAATTATTTTATTACTTAAAGTTTATTTTTATTATTTTTTGTATATTTTTCTTTATTTTTTAATATATAATTCAGTTTATGTTCGAATTTTATTTTTACCGTTATTTTTTGATAATATTATTTTTGCCCTTTTTTATTTGTTTTCTGGTCGCCACTTCTGCCTATGTTTTTTCTAAACCTTATTTTGCAAGGTTTTGGCAGTTTATTTTATTTTTTATATGTTTCCTTCTGTAGCTGTCTTGCTTTCTCATGATTTTTATTAATTATTTGTTTTTATTTAGTTTTGTTGTATATTTATTTTGTTTTAATTAATATGTTTTTTCATTAATTTTTAGTATCTTGGTGCGATGCATGTTTATGTGCAGTGATTCCTTCCACAACTTTTTTACTTTTATTTTTGTTTAGATTGTGGCTCTGAGCCCAACAAACCACTCCCGGGGCCATTTAAATTGCGCCCCGCAATTTTCATATAACACATTCGTATACCAATACGGTTACTTTTATACATTGACTAATTTACAAAAAAAAATTGAAGGATGAAATGTCAATTTATAAGAGTTAAACAGACATCACTTACGGTGATGGGATTTTATACATAAGTCAATATGGTTAGTCAGTTTTTATTTATAATTACACATAATAGGATAGTCATTTATTGTCAGGTTCGATATCCATGACTTGGACCTGGGATGTCGTTCAGCTGGATTGGTTTAGGTGGGGCTTCGATCGTTTGCCTTTGATTGTTTGTTACTGAGCTGTTTTGGTATTGTGAACTTGAGTTAAAAGATTTTACGAAACGGATTGTTTGGTTGATTCGATCTCTTCTTCGATTTCTATTTGTTGGAGGTTTTTGGTATGATTTTGCTATTTGGGTGATTTGGCAGATTGTTGCGACGATGATGATAACGATTTGGGTGATTCCCAGGCAGAGGATTATAATTTCGAATTTATTTGCTTTTGCATTATCCGGCGTTGAGTGAGGTTGAGATGTCGTTGTTTGTAGAAGGATGTTTTCGAGTTGAGATAGCTGGTTGATTTTCTGTAGTAGATGGAGGTTGAGATTTTTACACGAGGGTTTTTGAAGGAAGTATTTTCGTATTCGGTTAAGTTCTGTTCTGATAGTTTGGGTAATTTCGATAGCTTCTTGGTTTTTCTGAAGGTTTGGATTTGATTTGTTGATGAAGGCGACGATTAAGAGGACATAGATTAGTGAGTGTGGGTTCATTCTTCTATTATACTACTTTCAATTTTTGTTTATTTACACTTTGTACATTTTCTTATTCATTTTATTCGGGGTTTAATTCATCGTGGCTACTCAAGGTTGGGCTGCTCATTAGCATCAATTCGGCCCTCATTAGTCTGCCTCTCATCTCAGGGATAAGGGTGATTATTTTATCTTTTTCGTCTATGGCACTTCTTTGGTTCTCGTTTATCTCGTTTAGTATTCGTATTTGTTGTTTGTATTGTAACCCGTTTTCATATTGTTTCTTCGCGTATTTCTCGAGTTTTTTATAGGCTTGATTTAATCTTTTTGTTCTTTGATATTTCTTCTGCATTTTCTTTGCTTGGTTTTTCCAATGGTCCTCTAGCACATGTCTTGACCATTTTGCCGCTAACTCGTCTTTTAGTTCATTTACTCTCTCTTCCCATCCTTTATTTAATTCAATTTTTTGTTTTAACCATTCATTTTCCTCTTCTACTTCTTCTCTTTGCCTTTTTAGTTCTTCACACTCTCTTTTTAGTACTTTTATCAGATTTCGTGACTGGAACCATTGATTGGTTATACAGTCTATCTCCTGTATTTGTTGTTCCATCGCTGTCTTTATATTTTTTATCATCTCTTCCTGTTCATTCCCTTCTCCTTCCACTACCTCCTCGGTCTTACATATTATTGGTGGTGGATACTCGTTCTCCACTTCAACCTTTATAGGTTTGATGCTTACGTTGTAAGTGGTCTCGCCGGACTCTCCTTCATTTGTTGTTGAATTATTCTGGTTATTCATTTTCTACAATTTTTGTACATTAATTTTTGTTATTTTGGTTTCTTTTTATTTTTTATGGTTTTTTCATTTTTTATTCTTTTTATGGGTTTTTATTTGGCTTTTTATTTTTTATTTTTATTTTTTACATCGAGGTTTATTTACATTTTCTATACTTTTTACAATCTTTTTCTTCCACTCTTCCTATACCCAGGTGCCCCAAACTTCCACAAACCCTTCATCTATCGTGGTTTCTTGTGGTTGTTCGAGTGGTTCACCTATATTTGTATTTACAATTGGCATTGGCACCATAGGTATAAGCGAGGTCCAAATCATGGGTGGGATGTTTAACATCTCATTTATTCTTTCCCGTAAGCCTTGTGAGGTGTTCATCTCCCCGTCCAGCATATATGATAGCTGGTTTACCTCTTCGATGAGATCTTCTATTTCTCTTTCCATTATTGAGGTGTCCCTTTGGGTTCTCATTCCCTCTATCTCTGCTTGTAGCTCCCTCACTTTTGCGTCAAAGACTTCTTTTTCGCATCCTCTTAGTGCCTTCTGTCGATGGATTGCGAGGTCTCTTTGCTCGCACATTTTCTTATATTTCTCTATTTCCTGCTCTGCGCATTCTAGTCTGCTTTTTTCTATCTCTACCTGCAGGTCACTCTGTTCTTTACCTTCGGCCAGTTTTCGCATTTGATCCTGTATCCTTGTTAGCTGATTCACTTTCACCGTCGTGAATTTTCTAAGGTTCTCTTCTCTTTTTTCTTGTAGTCTTAACCGAGCTTGTAAATTTTCTGTTTCCACTTTTTGCTCTTCGAGCTGTTCCCACATTTGCAGATTATCGAGAGGTACACGCTTTTCGGGGAATTCTTTCAGCTCCTTCATTGCCGCTTGGTATTTCTGTTTCCAAGTTTTGGCTTCTTTCAATACTCCATTTGTTTTCCTTTCGCTTGCACTTATCACTTTTGTCCATTCAGCTGTTTGTGCGGTTTGTTCTTTTTTGGTACATTCTAATTCCTCTCTTACTTTGATTTGCATTTTCCCGATTTGTTCGATTTGGGCCTCTAGTTCTTTATTTCTTCTGCCGGCTCCTTCAGTTCTACATTGGTTAAATGTTGCTCTTGCTAACTGGCTTAGATATTTTGCCCGCATTTTTTCTAGTTCCTCTACTTTCTTTATCAATCTTTTGTTCAGTTTTCCCACTTCCTCTTCCAACCGACTGCTTCTTAGGCTAGCTAGCTCCAGCATTGCCTTCCCAAACATTACTTCCAATTTTGATTCTCCATTTCTTACTTGGAGTTCTTTCTTCTCCTGGGTTGATTTGTCTACCACTCTTTGTTGATGCGCTGTGTTGATTACTTCTCTGTAATATTTTAATTTCACCTCCTTCGCTTTCTCTTTTAACTCCGTTATGTTTTTGTTTAGCAGCTCTATCATAACTCTCCCATGTTTCATTTTCGTTTCTTGCTCTTCGACTTGTTTTTGGAGTTTTCCCATCTCGGCTTTGTGGGTTTCTTCTAATTGTTGTGACGCATACTTTCTCTTTTCCTCTCGTATGTCTTGTTCTATCTTTCTTTTTATCAATTTCTCGAATTCTTCTATCCCTTCCTCGTATATTTCTCTGACTCTATTCATTACGTTGTTAGTTTGTCTCATGATCAGCTTGCCTTCATGTCCATTTTGTAATTGTTGCCACATTCTCTCGCACTTCTCGGTCTCTGTTTTTATTTTATTCATCATTCCCATCTCTTCATTTTTTATTAGTATTGCTTTTTGGTGCTCGTTACCCATGATTTGCATCATCTTTGTTACTGGTAGATGGTTTACTATCTCGATCGTTATTTCTTTGTTATTCATTTTCCTACAAGTAATATTTACAATTAAGGTTTGTTATTTGCGGTGGTTATTATTTTCTCAGTTTACGCACAACTAATTTTGGTTTTATGTCACTGCTTTTACGTTATTTATACATAGACATATATTTATTTTTATTACACTTTACATCTTCCTCTTTTCCTACTCTGTCCTTCCCGTTCCTTCTCTCTCTACTGACCACTTTACGAATAATGTGTCTCCTTCTAGGTATTCCCACATCACATTTTGTTTCATCATCCTTGATGACCCTACTGCTACGCCTACATCTGCTGTTGGCTTGTTGTAGCAGGGCGTTCCATCTGGTTTGAACCTCTCTACATGTGCATCCTTTGCTGACATTATTGTGAAGGCCATTTTATTGCTGAACGGCCATGATTGTAATTCGTCCCATTCTCCTTTTACTAGTACAAAAAATACAGATACGTGGGTATCTTTCCCGGTTCCATCTCCATTTGGGTATACCCTCATTCTCAGTTTGTACCCGTTTTTCCATGAATAAAATGGTGGGCTGGTTATGGATACTTCTGTTCCATCTCTTGCTCTCTGCCATTTCCTTGTGAATTCCTCAATTCTCCATATATATGGAGCAATCGGTAAATTTTCTCCCGTGGGTGTGTAACTTCTTAATTTCTGGTAATGTTCTCTTAGTCTTTTCATTTCATTTTCTACATTCTTTTCTGTTTCCGACATTCCTATTCGTGCCAATTCGAATGACTCTCTGGTGTTGAAGATTTCTGTCATTAGTATTTTGTGCGATTCGATTTCGATTTTCATTTTCATCATCGTTTGATCCATCTCCTTTATGGTGTCTATCCATATTTTTAGGTGTTCCTCGGCCGTCTCTTGCACATGTTGTATCGTCTCCTCTCTTAGTATTTTTATTTTACATCCCCATTCTGCCATTGGGCATTCTATTCGTTTTCTACTGCATCTTTCCCAATGCTCTTTGAGTTCTACTTCTTCCTTGATTCCACATTTGTTTGGACATGTTCCTCGAAATCTTTCACATATCTTTTCTTCTTTCACATTTACGTGTTCCTGTTGTATTTGCTTCCATGTTTCGGTGATATTGCAATATTCGCATCTTGTTCGTCTTTCTTCGCATACGTTTTTCGTGTTGCTTCTCCTCCCCTTCGGTTATGGGTTGTTGACATTTCTCGCAGGGTTTTCTTTTGTAATTACATTGGTTTAAGTGATTGCTCATTTCTTTGATTTTTCCTTCCCATTCGCATGGTTCATTTGGGCATTTTATTCTCATGTTTATAATTTCTCTACTGGCTGCTCGATCTTCTTGTGTTTCTCCTACTGATGCAATCTCTATTTCTCTACAATCGGGGGCATTGTTTTGGGCCGTTCAATGTTAATTCGATTATACATTCGGTACATAGTCTACATCCGCACTCCGTTTGCCTTGGCTCTTTTAACAATTTGGTGCATGCTCCACATCGTAGTCTTGCTTCTATTTGTATTTGAGTCCGTCTCCTGATTATTTCGATAATTTCGTTGACTTCTATCACGGTTCTTTGTTGATCCATTTTCTATAATTATATACAGTTCAGTCTGAGTTGTTTAGGTTTTATACATTTATTAACTTCGTACTTTTTATTTACACCTATTTTTATAGTTTTTGGGTTTTTGATTTTTCTTTGATTTATACTTTTACTCTTTTTACATATGTACATTCTTTTCCTTTCTACTCCACGTTACTCGATGAGTCTGGTTCTACTCTCTCCTCGATTTGATTCAATATCCATTCACTCCATTCTACCTGTGGTTCCTCTTCCGTTTCTTCCGCTACTCTTTGTAACTCGTTTCTCTGCCATTGATTTTCTGTTCTCAATATTTGTAATTCCCGTTCCATTTCATTCATTCGTCTCTGTTGTTCTTCTATGTTTATTAAGTGATACATGTTTGTATTTAGAGCCTCTCTCAACGCTATTTGGCTCTCCGTCCATTGTTCTTGTAACGTATTTACCACTTTTGTTAGGGCGTTATATTGCCGTTTCCACATTTCGATTACTGTTTCGTTGTTCGTACTTGTTTGATAATTCTGTTCCATCTTCTTTAATTTGTATTCATTATTCGTATCTCAATGTCGTTTTTATGTTCAGTCTTTGTGTCTCGAATTCATTTTTACATTAATTTACAGGGTTTCATATAATATACATACCGCTTTATATTACTAATATATTTACAATTTATACATTATATACACTCATATGTCCTTTACCTATACCCTTTGCATTTTATGAGGGGTTCCGATTTGTCGAAATCCCCCGTTCCACCATCTTTGTTCCTCTATTTTTAATTTTTCTTTGGCCATCTTCATCTTTATTTGTCTGATTTTATATCTATTGATTGCTTTCGTTATGCCCATTGTGATTCCGGTTGCTACTGCGATTATTATTATGCTTGTAATCCATACTATTCGTATCCAGTTTGGGATCTCTATGGGTTCTTCCGTATTTGCAATAATATTTTCTCTCATGTTTTGTTCTATTGCGGCTGGTTCTTGGTTTTTCTCGATTAGTTCCATTATTCTTTCCATTTGGGCTTCTGAGATATATCTGTCTTCCTCTTTATTTCTGGTTCTGTTTTCCTCTTCCGTGGTATTCTCTTTTTCGTCCTGATACGTTACTGTAGTCATTTCTACCGTAGTGCTTTTATTCTTTTCTTGTTGAGGACATATTGGTATGCTTAGACTTCTCCATACGCATGTTGAATATCTTGTTTTTGCGGTTAGGTGGTTTATCTCTTTCAGATGGTCTACTTTCAGTTTGTGGAATTGACATTGTAACATCTCATTTTTCTCGCTTGTCGCTTCTTTCAGGCATAGTCGTTTTAGTAGTACCTGTAGATTTTTCGTGACTACCAATTTTCTTCCTCCGGTGATGATTCCTTGTTGGTCGAAGTCAATTGCTGTCGTTACGTGTCCGCCTGCCCATTTGTTTGTGGTTTTCCTCATTGTTAGTTCCGTCTTTTCCGTCTTACATTTAGGGTGTTTTGTTCTTGGTCTGAATATGCAAATCCTGTAGTTAGTTTGCGGTTTCAATCCTCGTAATAATAGTTGGTCTCCTGGATTTATTGCGATTCCTTGACATTGTCCTGTTCCTTTACCATCCTCACCGATTTCTGCTATACATATTTTGTTCACTTGATGGGTATATATTTTAGCACTTCGGTTTTTGTCATTGGTGGTTCTGATTTTATTTGTTTCCCATTCCGAAGGTTTCGTTTGCTTTTTGTTGTAATCGGTTGCCATCGTTTCTTGTTTTATAACGGTTTCCTTTGTTACGCTCGTTGTTATTTTTGTCGTTGGCTGCGTGCTTTTGCTCGTTGGATTCCCTAGCGATTTTCTCATTACGCATCTTGTGCGTTTCTTGTCTCTGTAGATGTATATTCGATATCGTCGTAAGGCTTTTATTCCTCTTATATATATAGGGTCTCCTAGGTTTGTTATTTCCTTTTTGCATATTTTATTTCCTATCCAATCTTGTTCGATACTTGTTGTACATACTTGAGTTATTGCTTGCCCTTCGATATTTGTTATTTTTATCTGGTTCGGTTCCATTATTATATTTTCTTTGTCCCTCCGTTGATCGTTCAGTATGTATTGGGTCACTGCTAGTTTCCAAGTTGTTACACTTATCACTTTTGTCCATTCAAGCTGTTTGTGCGGTTTGTTCTTTTTTTGGTACATTCTAATTCCTCTCTTACTTTGATTTGCATTTTCCGATTTGTTTCGATTTGGGCCTCTAGTCTTTATTTCTTCTGTCCGGCTCCTTCAGTTCTAACATTGGTTAAATGTTGCTTCTTGCTAACTGGCTTAGATATTTGCCCCATTTTTCTAGTTCCTCTACTTTCTTTATCAATCTTTTGTTCAGTTTTCCCACTTCCTCTTCCAACCGACTGCTTCTTAGGCTAGCTAGCTCCAGCATTGCCTTCCCAAACATTACTTCCAATTTGAATTCTCCATTTCTTACTTGGAGTTCTTTCTTCTCCTGGGTTGATTTGTCTACCACTCTTTGTGATGCGCTGTGTTGATTACTTCTCTGTAATATTTTAATTTCACCTCCTTCGCTTTCCTCTTTTAACTCCGTTATGTTTTGTTTAGCAGCTCTATCATAACTCTCCATGTTTCATTTTCGTTTCTTGCTCTTCGACTTTGTTTTTGGAGTTTTTCCATCTCGGCTTTGTGGTTTCTTTAATTGTTTGACGCATACTTTCTCTTTTCCTCTCGTATGTCTTGTTCTATCTTTCTTTATCAATTTCTCGAATTCTTTCTATCCCTTCCTCGTATATTTCTCTGACTCTATTCATTACGTTGTTATGTTGTCTCATGATCAGCTTGCCTTCATGTCCATTTTGTAATTGTTGCCACATTCTCTCGCACTCTCGGTCTCTGTTTTATTTTATTCATCATTCCCATCTCTTCATTTTTTTATTAGTATTGCTTTGGTGCTCGTTACCCATGATTTGCATCATCTTTGTTACTGGTAGATGGTTTACTATCTCGATCGTTATTTCTTTTTATTCATTTTCCTAACAAGTAATATTTACAATTAAGGTTTGTTATTTGCGGTGGTTATTATTTTCTCAGTTTACGCACACTAATTTTGGTTTTATGTACTGCTTTTACGTTATTTATACATAAACATATATTTTATTTTTTATTTACACTTTACATCTTCCTCTTTTCCTACTCTGTCCTTCCCGTTCCTTCTCTCTCTACTGACCACTTTACGAATAATGTGTCTCCTTCTAGGTATTCCCACATCACATTTTGTTTCATCATCCTTGATGACCCTACTTGCTACGCCTACATCTGCCTGTTGGCTTGTTGTAGCAGGGCGTTCCATCTGGTTTGAACCTCTCTACATGTGCATCCCTTTGCTGACATTATTGTGAAGGCCATTTTATTGCTGAACGGCCATGATTGTAATTCGTCCCATTCTCCTTTTACTAGTAAAAAAATACAGATACGTGGGTATCTTTCCCGTTCCATCTCCATTTGGTATACCCTCATTCTCAGTTTGTACCCGTTTTTCCATGAATAAAATGGTGGGTGGTTATGGATACTTCTGTTCCATCCTTGCTCTCTGCCATTTCCTTGTGAATTCCTCAATTCTCCATATATATGGAGCAATCGGTAAATTTTCTCCCGTGGGTGTGTAACTTCTTAATTTCTGGTAATGTTCTCTTAGTCTTTCATTTCATTTTCTACATTCTTTTCTGTTTCCGACATTCCTATTCGTGGCCAATTCGAATGACTCTCTGGTGTTGAAGATTTCTGTCATTAGTATTTTGTGCGATCGATTCGATTTTCATTTTCATCATCGTTTGATCCATCTCCTTATGGTGTCTATCCATATTTTTAGGTGTTCCTCGCCGTCTCTTGCACATGTTGTATCGTCTCCTCTCTTAGTATTTTTATTTACATCCCCATTTCTGCCATTGGGCATTCTATTCGTTTTCTACTGCATCTTCCCAATGCTCTTTGAGTTCTACTTCTTCCTTGATTCCACATTTGTTTGGACATGTTCCTCGAAATCTTTCCACATATCTTTTCTTCTTTCACATTACGTGTTTCCTGTTTGTATTTGCTTCCATGTTTCGGTGATATTGCAATATTCGCATCTTGTTTCGTCTTTCTTCGCATACGTTTTCGTGTTGCTTCTCCTCCCTTCGTTATGGGTTGTTGACATTTCTCGCAGGATATAACACATCGTTATACATTACGGTTACTTTTTATACCATTGACAATTACAAAAAAAAATTGAAAGGATGAAATGTCCATTTATAGAGTTTTTTTAAAACAGACATCAATTACGGTGATGGGATTATACATAAGTCCAATAGGTTAGCAGTTTTATTTCTATAATTACAACATTAAATAGGATAGTCATTTTATTGTCAGGTTCCGATATCCATGACTTGACCTGGTGATTGTCGTTCAGCTGGTTGGTTTAGGTGGGCTCTCGATCGTTTGCCTTGATTGTTTGTTACTGGAGCTGTTTTGGTTATTGTCGAACTTGGAGTTAAGATTTTAACGAAACGGTATTGTGTTGGTTGATCGAATCTCTTTCTTCGATTTCTATTTGTGGAGGTTTTTGGTATGATTTTGCTACTTTGGGTGATTTGTCAGATTGTTGCGACGTGATGATAACGATTTGGGTGATTCCCAGGCAGAGGATTATAATTTCGAATTATTGTTTTGCATTATCCGCATCGTTGAGTGAGGTTGAATGTCGTTGTTCTGTAGAAAATGGTTTCGGTTGATGATAGCTGTAGTTCGATTCTTTGTAGTAGAATGGATTGAGATTTTACCGAGGGTTTGAAGGAAGTTTTTCGTATTCGGTTAAGTTCTGTTACTTGAATTTGTCTTGGGTAATTATCGTAGCTTCTGGTTTTTCTGAAGGTTTGGATTTGTTGTTGATGAAGGCGCGATTAAGAGGAATAGATTATGATGGGTTATTCTTCTATTTATAACTTACTTTCATTTTTGTCTTATTACACTTTGTACATATTCTTATTCATTTTATTCGGGTTTAATTCATCTGGTATCAAGGTTGGCTTGCTCATTAGATCAATTCGGCCCTCAATTAGTCTTGCTTCATCTCAGGGATAAGGGTTGATTAATTTTATCTTTTTCGGTCTAATGGCATTCTTTTGGTTCTCGTTTATCTCCTTTAGATTCGCTATCTTTTGTTGTTTTGTATTTAACCCGTTATTCATTATTGTTTCTTGCGTATTTCTCGAGTTTTTTTATAGCTTGATTTAATCTTTTTGTTCTTTGATAATTTCTCTGATTTCTTTCTTGGTTTTTCCAATGGTCCTCTAGCACCATGTCTTGACCATTATTGCCGCTAACTCGTCTTTTGTTCATTTACTCTCTCTTCACCATCCTTTATTTATCATTTTTGTTTTTAAACCATTCATTTTTCCTCTATCTACTTCTTCTCTTTGCTTTTTAGTTCTTCACCTCTCTTTTATAGTATTTTATCAGAATTTCGTGACTGGAACCCATTCGATGTTCAGTTCTATTTCCTGTATTGTTGTTCATCGATGTCTTTATATTTTTATCAACTCTTCCTGTTCATTCCCTTCCTATCCACTACCTCCTCGGTCTACTTTATTATGGTGGTGGGAATACTTCGTTCTCCATTTCAACCTTTATAGGTTGATGCTTACGTATGTTGTAAGTGGTCTCGCCGGACTCCTCCTTCCATTTGATTGTTGAATTATTCGGTTATCATTTCTACAATTTTTGTACATTAATTTTTGTTATTTCGTTCTTTTATTTTTTATGTTTTTCGTGTTTTTTTATCTTTTATGGGTTTTTATTGTTTTTTTCATTTTTTATTCTTTTATGGGTTTTATTTGGCTTTTTATTTTTTTTTTTATTTTTTACATCGAGGTTTAGTTTACTTCTACTTTTTACAATCTTCTATCCACTTCTTCCTATACCCGGTGCCCCAAACTTCCACAAACCCTTCATCTAACGTGGTATTCTTGTGCGTTGTTACGGTGGTTATTACCTATTTGTATTTACCAAGGCATTTGGCACCAGTATAAGCGACGGTCCAATCATGGGTGGGATGTATTAACATCCATTTATTCTTTCCGTAAGGCTGTGAGGTGTTCATCTCCCGTCCAGCATATAATGATAGCTGGGTTACCTCTTCGATGAGATCTTTCTATTTCTCTTTCCTGTATTGAGTGTTCCCTTTGGTTCTCATTCCCTCTATCTCTGCTTGTACTTCCCTCACTTTGCGTCAAAGACTTCTTTTCGCATCCCTTAGTGCCTTTCTGTCGATGGATTGCGAGGTCCTTTGCTCGCACATTTTTCTTATATTTCCTCTAATTTCCTGCTCTGCGCATTCTGTCTGCTTCTATCTCTACCTGCAGGATCACTCTGTTTTTACCTTCGGCCAGTTTTCGCATTTGATCTGTATCCTTCGTTAGTGATTCACTTTACCGTCGTGTTTCTAGGTTCTCTTCTCTTTTTTCTTGTCGTCTTAAACCGCTTTGTAAATTTTTCTGTTTCACTTGTGCTCTTCGCTGTTCCACTTTGCAGAATTATCGAGAGGTTACACGCTTTTTCGGGGAATTCTTTCACGCTCCTTCATTGCCGCTTGTATTTCTGTTTTCCAAGTTTTGGCTCTCTTTCAATACTCCATTTGTTTCCTTTCGCTTGCACTTATTCACTTTTGTTCCATTCAGTGTTGTGCGCTTTTTCTTTTTTGTTCACTTCTACATTCCTCTTTACTTTGATTTGCATTTTCCCGTTGTTCGATTTGGGCCTCTAGTTCTTTATTTTCGCCGGCTCCTTCAGTATTCATTGGTCTAAAATGTGCTCTTGCTAACTGCCTTAGATATGTTGCCCGCCATTTTTTTTAGTTCTCTTACTTTCTTTATCAATCTTTTGTTCAGTTCCCACTTCTCTTCCAACGACTGCTTCTCTGGTAGCTAGCTCCAGCATTGCCTTGCCCAAACATTACTTCCATTTTGATTCTCCAATTTTATTGGAGTTCGTTCTTCTCTGACTTGATTTGTTTCTACACCTTTGTTGATGCGCATTGTGTTGATTACTTCTCTGCTAATATTTTAATTTCACCTCCTTGTTTCTCTTTTAACTCCGTTATGTTTGTTTGACAGTCTTATCATAACTCTCCATGTTTCATTTTCGTTTCTTGCTCTTCGATGTTTTTGGGAGTTTTCCATCTCGGCTTTACTTGTGGGTTTCTTCTAATTTTGTACGCATACTTTCTCTTTTCTTCGTAATTTTGTTTCTTGTTCTATCTCCTTTTTTTTCAAATTTCGAATTCTTCTATCCCTTCCTTCGTTATTTTCCTCTGACTCTATTCAATTCGTTGTTAGATTTGTCTCATGAATCAGCTTGCCTTCAGTGTCCATTTTTAATTGTTGCCACATTCTCTCGGCACTTTCTCGGTCTCTGTTTTTTTATTCATCATTCCCTCTCTTCTTTTTTAATAGTATTGCTTTTTGGTGCTCGTTACCCATGCATTTGCATCATCTTTAGTTACTGGATAGATGTTTATATCTCGATCGTTATTTCTTTGTTATTCATTTTCCTACGTAATATTTTTACAATTAAGGTTTGTATTTGCGGTGGCTGGTTATATTATTTTTTTCAGTTACGCCAACTAATTTGGTATGGTCAACTGCTTTTCGTTATTTTAATTAGACATATATTTATTTTTATTTACACTTTACATCTTCCTCTTTTCCTACTTCTGTCCTTTCCCGTTCCTTCTCTCTCTACTGGACCACTTTACGAATAATGATGTTTCTCCTTTAGGGTATTCCCACATTCACATTTGTTTCATCATCCTGATGATCCCTACTGCTACGCCTACATCTGCTGTTGGCTGTTGTTTGTAGCAAGGGGCGTTGCCATCTGATTCTGGTTTTGAACCCTTCAATGTGCATTTCCTTTGCTGACATTATTCGTGAAGGCCTTTTATTTGCTGAACGGCCCATGATTGTAATCGTCCCCATCTCCTTTTCTAGTACAAAACTGTACAGATACGTGGGTATTTCTTTCCGGTTTCCATTTCATTTGGTATACCCTCATTCTCAGTTTGTACCCGTTTTTCCATGAATAAAATGGTGGGCTGGTTATGGATACTCTGTTCCATCTCTTGCTCTCTGCCATTTCCTTGTGAATTCCTCAATTCTCCATATATATGGAGCAATCGGTAAATTTTCTCCGTGGGTGTGTAACTTCTTAATTTCTGGTAATGTTCTCTTAGTCTTTTCATTTCATTTTCTACATTCTTTTCTGTTTCCGACATTCCTATTCGTGCCAATTCGAATGACTCTCTGGTGTTGAAGATTTCTGTCATTAGTATTTTGTGCGATTCGATTTCGATTTTTCATTTTCATCATCGTTTGATCCATCTCCTTTATGGTGTCTATCCATATTTTTAGGTGTTCCTCGGCCGTCTCTTGCACATGTTGTATCGTCTCCTCTCTTAGTATTTTTTATTTTACATCCCATTCTGCCATTGGGCATTCTATTCGTTTTCTACTGCATCTTTCCCAATGCTCTTTGAGTTCTACTTCTTTCCTTGATTCACATTTGTTTGGGACATGTTCCTCGAAATCTTTCACATATCTTTTCTTCTTTCACATTTACGTGTTCCTGTTGTATTTGCTTCCATGTTTCGGTGATATTGCAATATTCGCATCTTGTTCGTCTTTCTTCGCATACGTTTTCGTGTTGCTTCTCCTCCCCTTCGTATGGGTTGTTGACATTTCTCGCAGGGTTTCTTTTGTAATACATTGGTTTAAGTGATTGCTCATTTCTTTGATTTTTCCTTCCCATTCGCATGGTTCATTTGGCATTTTATTCTCATGTTTATATTTCTCTACTGGCTGCTCGATCTTCTTGTGTTTTCCTACTGATGCAATCTCTATTTCTCTACAATCGGGCATTGTTTTGGGCCGTTTCAATGTTAATTCGATTATACATTCGGTACATAGTCTACATCCGCACTCCGTTTGCCTTGGCTCTTTTTAACAATTTGGTGCATGCTCCACATCGCTAGTCTTGCTTCTATTTGTATTTGAGTCCGTCTCCTGATTATTTCGATAATTTCGTTGACTTCTATCACGGTTCTTTGTTGATCCATTTTCTATAATTATATACAGTTCAGTCTGAGTTGTTTAGGTTTTTACATTTATTAACTTCGTACTTTTTATTTACACCTATTTTATAGTTTTTGGGTTTTTGATTTTTTCTTTGATTTATACTTTTACTCTTTTACATATGTACATTCTTTTCCTTTCTACTCCACGTTACTCGATGAGTCTGGTTCTACTCTCTCCTCGATTTGATTCAATATCCATTCACTCCATTCTACCTGTGGTTCCTCTTCCGTTTCTTCCGCTACTCTTTGTAACTCGTTTCTCTGCCATTGATTTCTGTTCTCAATATTTGTAATTCCCGTTCCATTTCATTCATTCGTCTCTGTTGTTCTTCTATGTTTATTAAGTGATACATGTTTGTATTTAGAGCCTCTCTCAACGCTATTTGGCTCTCCGTCCATTGTTCTTGTAACGTATTTACCACTTTTGTTAGGGCGTTATATTGCCGTTTCACATTTCGATTACTGTTTCGTTGTTCGTACTTGTTTGATAATTCTGTTCATCTTCTTTAATTTGTATTCATTATTCGTATCTCAATGTCGTTTTATGTTCAGTCTTTGTGTCTCGAATTCATTTTTACATTAATTTACAGGGTTTCATATAATATACATACCGCTTTATATTACTAATATATTTACATTTATACATTATATACACTCATATGTCCTTTACCTATACCTTTGCATTTTATGAGGGGTTCCGATTTGTCGAAATCCCCGTTCCACCATCTTTGTTCCTCTATTTTTAATTTTTCTTTGGCCATCTTCATCTTTATTTGTCTGATTTTATATCTATTGATTGCTTTCGTTATGCCCATTGTGATTCCGGTTGCTACTGCGATTATTATTATGCTTGTATCCATACTATTCGTATCCAGTTTGGGATCTCTATGGGTTCTTCCGTATTTGCAATAATATTTTCTCTCATGTTTTTGTTCTATTGCGGCTGGTTCTTGGTTTTCTCGATTAGTTCCATTATTCTTTCCATTTGGGCTTCTGAGATATATCTGTCTTCCTCTTTATTTCTGGTTCTGTTTTCCTCTTCCGTGGTATTCTCTTTTTCGTCCTGATACGTTACTGTAGTCATTTCTACCGTAGTGCTTTTATTCTTTTCTTGTTGAGGACATATTGGTATGCTTAGACTTCTCCATACGCATGTTGAATATCTTGTTTTTGCGGTTAGGTGGTTTATCTCTTTCAGATGGTCTACTTTCAGTTTGTGGAATTGACATTGTAACATCTCATTTTTCTCGCTTGTCGCTTCTTCAGGCATAGTCGTTTTAGTAGTACCTGTAGATTTTTCGTGACTACCAATTTTCTTCCTCCGGTGATGATTCCTTGTTGGTCGAAGTCAATTGCTGTCGTTACGTGTCCGCCTGCCCATTTGTTTGTGGTTTTCCTCATTGTTAGTTCCGTCTTTTCCGTCTTACATTTAGGGTGTTTTGTTCTTGGTCTGAATATGCAAATCCTGTAGTTAGTTTGCGGTTTCAATCCTCGTAATAATAGTTGGTCTCCTGATTTATTGCGATTCCTTGACATTGTCCTGTTCCTTTACCATCCTCACCGATTTCTGCTATACATATTTTGTTCACTTGATGGTATATATTTTTAGCACTTCGGTTTTGTCATTGGTGGTTCTGATTTTATTTGTTTCCATTCGAAGGTTTCGTTTGCTTTTTGTTGTAATCGGTTGCCATCGTTTCTTGTTTTATAACGGTTTCCTTTGTTACGCTCGTTGTTATTTTTGTCGTTGGCTGCGTGCTTTTGCTCGTTGGATTCCCTAGCGATTTTCTCATTACGCATCTTGTGCGTTTCTTGTCTCTGTAGATGTATATTCGATATCGTCGTAAGGCTTTTATTCCTCTTATATATATAGGGTCTCCTAGGTTTGTTATTTCCTTTTTGCATATTTTATTTCCTATCCAATCTTGTTCGATACTTGTTGTACATACTTGAGTTATTGCTTGCCCTTCGATATTTGTTATTTTTATCTGGTTCGGTTCCATTATTATATTTTCTTTGTCCCTCCGTTGATCGTTCAGTATGTATTGGGTCACTGCTAGTTTCCAAGTTGTTATGACAATAGAGAATGTTAATAGATTGTTTTTCCAATTTAGTTCTATTTTCGGTAGGCATATGGTTCGTTTTTCATAATTCGATTTTTTGTTTTCGTTTCTATTATTTTTGTCGTTTTTCTTATTTTCCTGGTTGTTATGCCTATCGTTTCTTTGTCTTGTTTTGTCTCCTTGGTTTCTTTCTCCGTTTTCATCGTTTTGTTCGTTTTCTCTGTTATTCTTATTTTCGTCATTATTATCATTATTATCTGTATCTCCTCCGGTTTTCGCTGAAATGTCGTCCCCGACATTAAGTTTCCTAATTAATGCTTTATAGGTCGTTATTGCTTTGTCCCTTGCCTTGATTATTTCATCTATTGTCGTTCGCTCTTTTCGGACCCTCGTTTTCGTGGTTTTCCATTTTGCTACCAGGTTAATAAGTTCTACTTTCCCATTTTCAATTCTCATTTGTTCTTTAATGTTATCTGTGAATCTCAATTCTGGTCGTTGTAGTACTATCATGATTATTTTGGGGTTTCCTTCCTTTATCATCAATTTTTTCAGTAATGCATTTTCTCCTTCTTCGTATCTTTCGTTTATATCTATTGCATATTCCTCGGATCCTGGTATTTTCCAATTTAGCAAGATCTTTATCGCCTCTTTGTTTCGATATATGGTTCTCCATGATAGTCTTTGAGTATCCGCACACAGTTCCTCTATTTCTCTTCTCGTTGCATTTTCTGTTATAAATTTTATCATTGCCATGTTAGGTTTGTTAGTTGCCAACTCGAGTATACTGCTCCAATCGTCTGATCTCTCTGTTAATTCCGACCCGGTTCTTATTAGTTCTTGTATTACCGTCATTTTTACTCCGGATAGTGTTGCGTACATTAGCGCTGTTTTGCCATTTTTCCCTCTTCTATTCGACTTTTCCCCGCATTTTTCTAATAGTTTTATGATTTTTAGGCTACGGTTGTCTTGTCGTTGATGTATGGCGGTGTGTAACGGTATCATTCCTGATGGCATTGTTAAGGTGAAGGCTCTTGGTAGTTTCCGCATTATCAGCTCTGTATCTGGGTCGATTTCGTCTCCAATGGCATATGACTGTGCTATTACTCCCAACCTCGTGAGTATTTGCGTTCTATTTTTGTAGTCCGAATCTTGCGGGCATTATTTGTCTTGCTGTTCGCACTATTTCATTTAGTTGGTCTTTTTGAGTTATTCTAAATTTGTTGAAGACTTCTCGTTTTATATCCTCATTTGCTAGTGTCTGGCGGATTTTCCGGTTGGCTTGCAAATTGTATATGACTTTCTGATAGAACCTTTGGATGTAGTTGAATTGACTCATTAAATTGGAACATTGATGTAGTTCCCACGCCCTATAATGTTCCTTGTGTCGGAATTCTCTTATTAGTTTGAACAGTTTTTGTTTCTCTCTTACCACCTGTTGTTCGGTCCCACTGAAGTTGGTTAACAGTATATCTCCTCTCTTGATTAGCTCGTATATTGCTGTTAACGTATTGTACTGAAATAAGGCTGATTTCATGAACTCGTTTTCGCCTTGTTCATCCGTTTGGTTGGTATTTATTACCCATTTATCGTTATCAGGTCGTTTCCATTGGATTAGTCTCGTTGCCATTTCTTGCTTATTGCATTCCAATGTAATACGTAATAAATCGGGTAGGTCTTCCAAGTTATCGATATTTTCTTTGGTTACATAATTTAACATTGCTCCCAGATTTTTTGGCATATTCGTTAATATAACGCGTTTCAATGCTGTATCCCCTTTCCTATCTGTTGCCGTCACATCTGCTCCTGCTTTTAGTAGGATTTTAATTATCCAAGTTGGGATGTCTCTACTTGCTGCGATCATTAGTGGGGTTTCTCCGTCCTCGTTTCTTTGGTCGATTGATTTCTTTAACCGTTCCCATACGTTAATTATTTCTTGCATTCTTTCGTAATTATTCGTCTGCATGATGGTATGCAGCGGGGTATTGCTTTCTTTGTCACCAATAGCAAATAGGATCGGCCAGTTTGTTGTTATTGTGGTTATATGCTCGATATCCGGCTCGTCGCGTTTGTAGTTGTCAATTATTCTCATTAGTCCTCCCAATATTTCAATATCTCGTTTCTCTTTCGACCATTCTGGTAGTAGGGTCTTAGCCTCTTTCACGATGTTTTCTGCTATTTCCGGTTCCAGTTTTCCCGTGTGGTGATCCTCCCATTCTTCATCATCATATTCTTGGTACTCATCTTCGTCGTATTCGTCTGGGTCCATATAACGGTAGTTCTGGCTAGTACATCTTAGCATCGATATCCTTGCGGTTTGGGACCGTGTCATTATACGTCTTTCTTCTGGTTGGGCTGTTATTGTTTTTGGTATGGCTTTACATCTTGCTACATTCACATATATTGGTCTGGTGAATGGATTGTTTACCAATTTTACTCTTACGTTTGTTTCGCTTGCGTATAGGATTTCGTATGGTCCTTTTCCGTTTCTTTGTAATTTCTTAGTTGTGCCTGGAATCAATTCTGGTGTTTCGATGATTACCCAGTCTCCTACACTGAAAGTGTGTGGTTTAACATTTCTCTTCTGATCGTGTAGATCTTTATAACTTTCTTGATTGAACTTGATATTTAGTCCTGCCGTTCTCCATATTTCTTGCATTCTTTCCTTGAACTTTGTAACGTAGTCGTCTTCTTCCATATATTGTGATATTGGCGGCTGATACTCTAGATCCATCGGCATATTACATTCTCTACCATACATTAGCTTGAATGGGCTCATCTTGGTTGCGGCATGTGTTGACATTCTATAGGCAAGTAGACATAAATTGATATATTCATCCCAATCTCTCTGATATCTATCCACATAATTTGATAACATTTGTATTAGTGTCCCGTTGAATCTCTCTGTTAACCCGTTGCATTGTGGATGATACGGTGACGTTCTCAATTTTGCTATTTTAAAATAGTTGGTTACTTCTTTCATAATTTCACTCATGAAATTCGTTCCTTGATCTGTTAATATTTGCTTTGGTGTTCCGTATCGGCAACAGATTTCTTCCACAAGTTTTTGTGCTATTGTTTTGGCTTTTTGGTCTTTCATCGCAAATGCTTCTGGGAATTTTGTCAGGTAATCTGTGACTACTAGAATGTATATATTTCCGTTTAGTGTCTCTGGTAACGGTCCTAATATGTCCATCGATATCATTGTCATGGGCTCGGCTGGTACTGGCATTGGTTTCAATGGTGCTTTCCATTTTGCTCCAGTGTTTTTCCTTGTTGCACAAATGAGACAATTTTTTATCCAATCTTTTACGGATTCAGACATATTTGGCCAAAAGTATTTCTGTTTCATTCTTGCGAGCGTTTTCTTTACCGACATATGTCCACCTAATTTCCCATCGTGGTATTGGGTTAATAGTTCCTTTCGTCTGTTTTCGGGTATTACCATTAGCCTTTGTTCGCCGTCTGCTATTAGTAACCACTTCTTCTCAATTACGTACCGGTGTCGATGTTTATCCATGTGTTCCTTTAATTGCGGATCATTTTCGTAGACTTCCGGTTTACCCGTTTTCACGTATTCAATTATTAATTTCAATTCTGGGTCTTCTTGTTGGTCAATCATCAATTGAGCGAAGTCAATATCTTCCGCAATTATCATGCATATCCGTCTGACTTCCTTATCCATCAAATCTGGAAGATGAATCTCGACATGCAGTCAGCATTTGCATTTGCTCGACCCGCTTTGAATTTTATAAATGGAGAATATTCTTGTAGTTGCATTGCCCATCTCATGAGTCGACTTGATGCTTCTTTATGTTGGCCAAGCCATACTAGTGGCTGGTGGTCCGTTGTAATGCATATTTCGTGACCCCATAGTAAGTATTTGAAGTGCTTAATTGCTTGGATGATTGCTAACGCTTCTCTTTCGGTAACTGAATAATTTTTCTCGTGCTTCTTGAATGTTTTGCTATAATATCCGATTACCCGTTCTTTCCCTTCATCGTCTAATTGTCCCAATATTGCACCAGATGCGTATCCGCTTGCATCGGTTGCCAGTAAAAACGGTTTTTTGAAGTCGGGGTGGACTAAGATTGGTGCTTCAATTAACTTGTCTCGTAATGTTTCGAATGCCAATTGTTGTTCGTTTCCCCACACGAATGATGCATCTTTTTTGACTAAATCTTGTATCGGTTTGGCTATACCTGCGTAATTTTTGATGAATTTTCTGTAGTATCCGCATAATCCTAGGAATTCCTGTATTTGGGTTACTGTTTTTGGTGCTGGACAATTTTTGATTTTCTCGATATTCCTGGGATCTGGTTCCTTTCCTTTTGCTGATACTATGTGACCCAAGAACGTCACCTTCTCTTTAGCCCAATCGCACTTGGATGGTTTCAACTTCAATTTCCACTGTCTTAGTCGGATAAATACTTTTCGTATATCTTCTAAGTGTTGTTCGAATGTACTTGAGTAGATTAGCAGGTCGTCTATATACACCATACATTGTTTTATCCCGTGTGTAACGAAGTTCATGCATCTTTGGAAAGATGCTGGTGCATTGGTTAATCCGAATGGCATTTTCTTAAACTGATATAAGTCTCTCCCGATGGTGAATGCGGTTTTTTCTTTGTCTTCTTCCTTCATTTTTATTTGCCAGTATCCACTTTTTAAATCTAGTGAAGTGAAATAGGCTGCTCCTTGTAACGTCAATAACATTTCGTTAATGTCTGGTAACGGATACGTATCTCTTTTGGTTACCGCATTTAATTTCCTATAATCGATGCAAAATCTTTGCGTTCCGTCCTTCTTTTTCACCATAACAACTGGGAATTGCCATGGTGAGCAACTTGGTTCGATTACCTTTGCATCGAGCATTTTCTGCACCTCCTGCTCTGCTACGGTTTTCTGGGCTTCTGCTAGTTTGTATGGTCTTAGCGCAATTGGTGTCTCGTCTGATAGTGGTATTGCGTGTAGTGTTACGTCGCACGTTCCCAAGTCTAAATCTGATACTGCGAAAATATCTTTGTATTCCATCAATAATTGTTGTAATTGCGCTTTCTCGTCTTCATTTAGGAGTTCACTATCTATTGTCCATAGTGGTTTGTCCTCCTCTCCCTCTCCTTTCACGTTTAGTAACTCGATGTCTATCATGGGCGTTAATTTTCCCAGTCTTTCGTTTTCATATATTATTTTATCTTCTTCATCGAAATTCGTGATGTTGATTGGTAGTTCGCCGTTTTCGTTTATCTCGATTATCTCTCTTGCTAAAGGTAATTCTCGCCGTTTTTCGAACTTTTTACTTGGTTCGAATATCATTTCTCCCGTAATGCCCTCATTTACTTTGATGTAACAGATCATTTGAGATTTAGCTGGTACCACTATTTTCTCTGAGCACCTTACTATTGTATTCATGGCACAGATTCTGCCTTCTTTATCTTTTAAACATAAGGTTCCTAGGTCGATAACAATTTCTTTGAATAGTTCTGGCATTAAATCAGTTCCAATTATACATGGTACGCTTAGCTGTGGTATTACCGCTAGGTATGTCTCTACCTCGTTGTTTTGGTGCTTTAATGTTGTCCACCATCGTCCCATTACGTTTACCGTCTCTTTACTACATGCGATTACACGAACTCCCGTTGGTTCGATATCTTTCCAATGGTGTCGTGGTATTTCGCTTAAATGTACTGCTGAGATATTCGCTCCTGTATCTATCATTGCTTCCGTTTCCTTTCCATTTATTTCGATGATTAGGGTAATTGCTGGTCCGGTCGATGTGTATAGTGCCGCTATTGTTCTAACTTCCCCGTCCTGATCTACACTTCTTGATCGTCTTGTATTTATTGGATTTGTTACTTCCCAATCAGGGTTATAGAGTGACGGGTAGATATTTGCGGTTGGTATCATTTTTGTTCCCATTGTGGTTGCTTTTGCTCGTAGTAATTTGCTTGGTTCCTCGTATGGCATTCTTGACATTGGTTCGCTTATCCACGCGCATGTCTTCTTTTCGTCCCAGTACATTGGTGCTTGGATCATTTTTGGTGCGTTTCCTTTTCCGTTATTCTCTTCATCGTCAGAGTCGTCATCGCTACCGGTTCTTCTATATTCCTTGATTCTTTCCCACATACTCTTTCTGCTCCTTTTTAGTTCATCTCTCGCTCTTTCGTCATATAGTGCTTTCCTGAATCGTCTACCTATCTCTTCGTCTGTCCCTTTCATTGTTGTTAAGACTCGTAATAGTCGTTTGATTTTGTGTATATCCTTTGAATGCCCATGTAACACCATTGTTTTCGCCAAGAAAGGTAGTACTCCGACTAATAGTTTCCAATTTATCTTCTTTTCTCGTTTGTAGATGTCGAAGCATGCCAACATCTGTGTTAGTATCACTCTTACTATTTGGATTATTAGTATTATGCCCAATATTCCAGCCATCATTTGACCGAACACTAGGAATCTACCCCACATTGCTTTCATCATATTGGATGTTGCTTGTTGGAAATGGTCTGGCGATAATAGTAATTCGTAATTAGGTTTCTGTTCGAAATTCGTGCCGCCCGTTATAGTTACTATATTTGATAGTATCGATTCTCTTCTCGCGGGAAACAATAGATTCTGTCTTGCTGCTTCCAGACTTTCTTGTGAATATATTCCGCTGTTTACCACGTCCAGTGGTCGAAATTCTTGTTCCGTTGTCAGTTCCGTCAATCCGAATCTTTTTGGTTCGGCAACCGGGATTCTCATTGGGAACATTACCCATTTTCCATCTGTTTGCTGAAACAGTGGTCCGAAAGCGTTGTTGCAATCATAATAGTTTGGTTTGTCTGTTAGGAGTTTCATCATTCGCGTTACTGGTTGTACGTATCGAATCTGCTTTTTATATACCACTTCTAGTTCGTTAGTACATTTTCCGGGTGGTGCCGTTGATTTTTCCGGTACCATAGCAAATGTTTTTTCACACTTGAATATATACATCACTTCTCCGGCTATTCTTCCAAAATGTCCTTCTTGTAATGGTAATAGTGGCATTGCGCTATCTGGGTTGGTTATTGCCACGGCTAATTTCGTTTTTAATATTTCTTTATTTAACTGACAATCGTTGCGTATCAAGTCGTGGTATACTTTTTGCATTGACTCTTGTCCTTTATGGTAGAGGAAATCCATCTTGTTATTCATGTATAGATATAATTTTACTTCATCTTTGGCTACCGCGGCTATTCCTTGCTCTAGCATTTGTCTTGATGCATATAGTCCTGGGTAGTTGGTGGCATATACCATCTTTCCACATTTTTGCGTTATTTTTCCTTTGATGAATCTCATTCCCATCTCTGCTTCCGTGGTTATCAATGCTGCTGGGGTTTGTTTTGTTCTCAGCGGTTGGGACCTAGTTCTGGCTTTGATCTTTCCAGCTCTCGTTATGATTTTGTTTACATCATTTATTTGCAATTCCTCTGCGTCTTCCTCGAATACTTCTCCTCTTACTTCGTCGAATAACGCTGTTTTTAAGAATTGCATTCTACATTTATGGATGTTTGCTTGGTATATTATCGTTGATGTTCCGGTTTTACAAACGGTGTCTGTTGCTTGGCACATTTGGTTTGATTTCATTACTTGGGTTGCTCCATCAAATTGTGCTTCGTATTCTTTTAATTCGACTGTATAGGTTTCTATTACGACCACTCCTGTTACTAGTTCTCCCTTTATAGTATATTTTCCTCCCTGGCAGTCTCCAGTTGCTGAGTTGATTACTCCTGCGACGAATATGCTTTGTACCTGGATCATTCCACTTTTTCCTTTTAGTACGACTCCTTCTTTTAATCTCATTTCTCCTCCGCTGAATAGATCCTTGCATTGTTCTCCCGATACTTGTAGTATTTCTCTTTCTGTTCCCGGATTTATGATTGATACGTGGGAGTGTGCTCCGCAATGGTATGCTAATGTTTTCCGTGTGATTGCACACTCCTTGGCTTTTGTTCTGATGAAATCAGATTCTTGGTAGATGTGATACGTTATCGCTTTTTCTATAGTGGTCAGGTTATTTGGTATTGCCATCCTACATTCCTCGATGTCTTTCAGCGAATACTTGTCTCCCAGTACTGCTTTATCGCAGTCAAATATTAAGAATCCGTTTGTTGTACCTGTGCACATTAACCACACCATCATTGTCATCATTAGTGAGTGTATGCTTGTATTTCTCATTGCTATATCTTTTATAGGTAATTCATGTTCGAAGTCGTTTAATAGTGCTTTTAGTCTTACGTGCATTGGTTTAACTTGTTCGTTTTTTCTTGGTTTATTTATAAATTGTTTCCATCCTCCATTCTGTAGAATACCAGGTTCGATCTCTTGCTGTACGATCATTGCGGTTAGCTCTACGTTGTTCATGAATTGTTTGTTTGGAATTTTGCTTGTCGATAGGCTCATTAGATTATATACGAGATAGGAGAGTGCCACTAATCGATATTCGTCATCATCCGTATTTGTGAGCAATTGGGCGACTATTTGTCTCATCTCTTCCCATTCCAATTTCATCGTTTTAGTTTTCTCTTTGATCAGTTTTGGGATTATACTGGATACGGTATACCATAGTTGTTTAGCGTCCTCACTTGCTCGATTTCGTTGCCATAGTCTCCTTAATGGTTGGCTGGTGATTATTAGCATATCCGCTAGTAATTCTCTTATCCATTCCGTTCCACTCTCCTCTCTGGGGTGAGTTTTTCTCATTTCGTATGCTATTTTTTCCAGTTTATCCAACCTTGTCATCCATTGTTGTTGTTTGGATTGGTCTCTGATTTTTGGTTCCCCGTTCTCGGCTGTCAATTTTGGCCTACCTCTTGGACGTTTCTCCATGGACGTGCCTGTTTCTTTGGTTGTCTCCTTCTCCGTGGTGTTTGTTAGGGTTACCTTTTGGCTTTCCTCGTTTTGTTTTCTGAGCCATTCGTCCCAGTCTTGTGTGAGGTATATATCGTCCTTTGCTTCGTGAGTTTGTGTTATACATTTTTTCATTGGCGTGAAATCTTTGTCTTCTATATCCATTTCAATTATCATTTCTTCTATTTCATCTCCTTGTTGCCCATTGATTTGATGATAACTGGTTGACGGTTGCTCCTCCCGGATTTCTGGTTGTTTTATTGGTGTTTTTATTACTAGTGGTGACAACTCTTCCTCCTCGTCTGTATTTTCATTCAAAATCATTACTTCATCTCCTTCGAACATTTTTGGGGTTTCACTTTTATCTCCTCCCATACTGGGCGTGCTCATACTTGCTTTGATAGGCTTTGGTTTTATCTCTTTTCTTTTCAGCGGTATTCCCAATGTTTCCGCCATTTTCAAGGGGTTTATTTCTCCCATCACCATTGGCGTTACTCCTACTTCCAACATATTATCTAGTGATCGTCCGTGGAATTGTAAATGGAAGGGAGTTTCATATGCTAGTTTCCTTTTTACCTCTTTTATTTTTGCTGTCGGGTGGACTTCTAGTTCTTCTGATGTTTGATCGGGGTAGAATACTTTTATTTTATATTTTCCTTGAGGTTCTTGTGCCCACTCTCGGTGTTTCCATTTGCGTATTACTTGGTCGAATACTTCCGGACACCATTCATTTTTCCTTCTGTATTCTTCGATCTCTTTTACTAATTCTCTCAAATTCTCGAGGTTTTCACCATTTTCTGCCATATATTTCGCATGCGTCGTTGCTGCTCGTCTCTGGCTCCTTGCACCTTGCTGTAATATTTCTATTAGTTTTTCGCAATGATCGTTTTCCAGTTTTATTTGTGCTTCGTCGATATCTACTGGTTGGGATCTTTGTTTCTTCATTACGTTTATTTTTCTACATTCATTTTCGAGCATTGCTTTATTTTCGGCTTCTTTCATCCTGCTTTTCGGGTTTTCTTCGTCATGATTGTTAGTCTTTTTCTCCTCTAATGGTTCTTCTTCCATTACTCCGGGTTTTATTTCCCATCTTTTACCTTGTTCATTCCATTGTTTCCTCCATGGGGTTAGTTTGCATTCACTTGTGTCTAGTTCGCTGAGCTTCTCTTTGAGACGGTGATCCTTCCGCCATTGTCGATAGATTTCTATAATTCTCTTGGACTTTTGGTGGCCTTCTTTTTCCACTTCGTCCATCTCCTTCCATGTGGTATCTGTTCCCCATCGAGCTTCTTCCATTGGTACTATTCTGATTTCTTGGTCATCGTCCCATATTCCCAACTCGTATAGATATGTTTCATCTTCTTCGTGTAGATAATGATGAAGGTATTTTACGGCTACATCTTCTATCATTCCATCTTCACTTTGGTCTTTTGTTTGTTCCATGATCATTTCGTTGATGATTTTTATTAACTCGTCTATTCGCGTTTTGTTATTTATTTTCAACGTTATTTGTTCCTCGTTTGGTAACTTTACTTTTATCTTCAATTCTTTTGCTTTCTCTTTTCCTATTCGGCGAGTTCCGTATCTTCCAATTAATGTCGTATTCTTGTAGTTAGCATGTCTGAGAATTACCGTATCGCGTAGGTTTTCTATGCATACTTTCATTTCTACTGGTTTGAGGTACATTAGTATTTCCCAATTCTTGTGGATTTGGTCTATTATTTGTGTGATTAATTTTTCTCTGTTTTTACAAAATATTCTCTTGGTTGCCCCTTGTAGGTTCTTTTTGATATTGATTTCGAATTCATTTTTCGCGTATTCTGCCCATAATCCGAAATCCGGTACTGTTTTTTCTTTTTCTAGAGTTACATATGTTGGTTTACCCGGCCATATTAGTGCATCTACTAGATGTAGGTCTGGTTTTATTAACCATCCATTATGGTATAGGTTATCATTTTTCTTGGAGCTTCCCATTCTTTCTTTTATCCAATCGAATATTTCATCGGTGTTTGGCTGTTTAATCCAGATACGTTCTATGAAGTCCGGCGTTTGCATAAATATTTGGAACTTCGTTATGTCTTCTAGTTTCTGTTTATCTAGATATGCCTTTACCCGTGGTTTCTCCTGCTCGGGTATCACGTCTCCTTTCGATCCCTCGAGTTGTAAGATGTACCTCATGTATCTCCTGAATACTTCATTGTTGATGAATTCCTCGTTTATTAGTGTTTCGGGTATGGTTTCAATTAGTTCTTCTATTAATTTTAGTTCCCCTTCTGTTGGTGATAATGGTCGATCTGAGATCCATCGATTCATTGGTCGTATAATCTGTTTATTCTGCTCTTCGTTCTCGGATACTTGTAGTGCTTCTCCCATTAAGCTGCTGGTTTCGCTTATTTCCCCGTCTTCCGGTGATGAATCTCTGATGTTCCGCAGCATATTTATTCTTAAGTCTCTCTTTGTTTTTACTTTTATCAATCCTCTTGGTGATATTTCGAATTCTTTTTCTATATTGTCGATCGATTTCTCTATTATACCCGTTTTAATTCGGGATTTCCATTTGTCTGTTGGGTTGTTATCGTTATCCTGTTTTCGTTTGACCATTCGTTTTCACGGGTTATCCTTTCTTTGATTTTTCCGAGTAGTATTTTTTGTGTTCTCCGTTTATCTGCTTTAGTTGGTCTGGGTGTTTCATCTGGTTCGGTTTGATTTTCTCCTAGTTTTTCTGGTTCTGGTTTCGCGAGTTTATCTTTTGGTGACTTTTTATATATATTGTAGCAATATTGTTCTTTGACATCTTTGATCATTCTCATCATATTTATTCTCGGCGGATTGTCTTGTCGTTGTTTAAATCTTTCTTGTCTCACTCGTTCCTCTTCCATTTGTAACTGCTGCCAATCCTGGGCGTGTTGTTGCTGTGTCATTTCCGTTTCTCTATTTCTCATATTTTCATATTTCTCATATTTGTTTCCGGATTATTTGATTGATTTCCCGACTTATTTGGTACGGTTTGTTGCTGGATTTCTATGTTTGTTCCTTGCTGATTGTTATTCTCGTTCTTGTTCGCGATATTTGTTTGACTCGTGGTCCTTGTTAATTCTTGGTTTTCTTTGTCGCCTGATTCTTGGCTGTTGGAATCGATATCTTCGAGTGAATTGGCTCTGTGTAGTTTTCTCGCGATTGAGGTCGATCTCGATTTTTTGGCGCTTTTTCCTGAAAGTAGATAGCTGTTGCGCGATCGTAATGTTGTTCTCTCCTCGGTAGCTTCTATTTGGGTGGTTTCTTTTACTTTGATGGATTTGTTGCGTCGCGTTCTGTTGTCTGTTGTTTCGTCTGCAATTTTGTCCGTAGTCGGTTCTTTTGTTGCGAATATTTCACTGAGCTTTGATTTGTCGTCGGTTCCTTGTTATCGTCGAATATTGATTGATTCGGTTCCTGTATTATCTTGTTTTGTTTATGTTCGTGGGTGTTTTGTTGCTTTGTTTGTATTGTCTGCGAATTTGTTTGCGTTGGATGCTTTGATTGCTTTGGTTGCTTTGGTTGAGTTCTAGAACGAAAAAATGAACCGTGTAGCCTAATCCGCTTACACGCTTTCAGTCTTTCGAACCGCCTCAAATAAACATACTGAGTTTATTTATTATTTTATTTGTCATTTCTTTTATTTCTATTCGTTTGCTTTTTCTCCTTTATCATCATTTTTTATTTATCGATTCTTTTCTTGGTCTATTCGCCATCTTGGTTTGATTATAGTACCCATAATTATAATAGTTCATATTTCCCAGGTGTTATCCCGTTTAATATAATTCCCATACGTTTATTTTTCCCTTTCAATTCATTTTTCGTCGATTTTTAATTATCTATATGGGGTAGTAACAATTATCTATATAGTCATAGTAATTATCTATTTATAATAAATCGTTCGGCTATGCCGTTTCCCAGATCCTATTACCCGCCTTTAGTTTATTCATTGTGCGTTTCGCGTTATCCTTCATTTTTGTCCTTATATTATTTTATTTCCCTTATCTTTTACTATGTTATTTTCGTTCCGTTGTTTTGTTGAGCCTGTGCTCTTTTAACCTGATTTGATATTCTGCTCCCTTATACGATTGAACTATGTTTTATTATTATGGATTGAGATTGTGCTAACCTAGTACGATAGAACTGTGTTCTATTAATGCGAAGTCAGACTATGCTGAAGTAGTACACGTGAATCAATGTCCGGTAATGCGAAGTCAGTCTCAGCTGAAGTAATGCGAATGAACCAATGTTCTGTAATACGAAGTCAGTCTGAGCTGAAGTAATGCGAATGAACTATTGTTCTGTAATACGAAGTCAGTCTCAGCCGAAGTAATGCGAATTCATCAATGTCCTGTAATACGAAGTCAGTCTCAGCTGAAGTAATGCGAATGAACCAATGTTCTGTAATACGGAGTCAGTCTGAGCTGAAGTAATGCGAATGGACCTAATTTTTAGTACGAAGTCGGTCTGAGCTGAAGTAATGCGAATGAACTATCGTTCTGTAATACGAAGTCAGTCTCAGCCGAAGTAATGCGAGTTAATCAATGTCCTGTAATGCGAAGTCAGTCTCAGCTGAAGTAATGCGGATGAACCAATGTTCTGTAATACGAAGTCAGTCTGAGCTGAAGTAATGCGAATGAACTAATGTTCTGTAGTACGAAGTCAGTCTCAGCCGAGGTAATGCGAATTCTCTATTTTGTTATATTTTCTTACCGGCTTCCTGTTCATTTCTATTCATATTTTATTTATCCCTTATTTGAGCTCTTTAATTGTCTTCCTTTTATTGTTGTTTTTTCTTTATCCTATTTATTCTTTTATTTATTTCTTACATGCGCGCTTCACAGTCTGCCTTTTCGAGAGCTCTTCGCCTACCCCCCAGATTTGAAATACAAAACGGCTTTGTTGATCTACTACTGCAACGGTAAGGTGATCAATCTTACCACAGTAGCTTTTCAACTGGGCAAAACTTGTCGACAGTTCGTCCTATATCTCTCTTCTGGGTGATCGGTTATCCCCTCCCGGTTTGGCTTTTTAATCGCACTACCCGAAGGTAGCTCAAGGTATTTCCCTTATACTTTATCTCTGATGTTCATAATGTCCCATTCTACTTCTTTTGCTTTTTGTTTTTACTTTTGTGTATATATAATTATTCATATATTTTATATATAGATATATGGGCGGGAAAAGGAATGACTAACTAATTCTTTATTTCATAACAGGTTTACTCGTAATAGACCGTCACTTTTTCCTCAATATCAATTTTCAAATTACACAAACAGTCATTGGTTTAGCACATTTTGACAATAGCAGAAATGTCCACACGGAAGTGTCAGCACTTTTATGCGCTCGATTTGGCAGATGTAGCACTGGTGTAGTGGTGCTATCTCTCGTCGTATTATGCTCTGTATGGCGTCAGGTATTGTTTCAACTTGTTGCTCTATTGCGTGATATTTTATGTTTATTTCTGGGTTGTTTACTCTTTCTCGGTACCAGTCGTATTGGTTCTCTGTCTCCGCTGTTTGTATTAGTCCTAATGTTGTTCGGGTGTTTTCACGGCTTATTGTTTGTGGGTTGCTTTGCCTTGCTCTGTTTATCTGCTTCATCTTTTCAACTAGCTGTTCTACTGAATTTGTTTCAATGTTCAGGAAGTCTTGCAATTGGTTTAATTTTTCGTTATAGTGGTCCATTTCTTCTACAAAAATTTTATTATTAATTTAATGGTTTTATTATTCTATTATTAATATTTAATTTATTGGTTTTGCTGCCTCATTCTTTTATTATTTTCTTTTATTTGGTAATTGAGTTGTTAATTCTATTCTATCCATTTTATTTCTAATTTTATTATCCTTCTATTTTAAATTATTAATATTTTTATTCTATTGATTTTTAATTCTATTTTATCCCTTTTATAGTTAATTAGTTTATTTTTATGATACATTTTTATTTATTTCCATTAATTTACAAGGTCGTCTTCACGTTTTATTTCTGTAATTTAGTTGGATAATTTCAGGTATTCTCGTAATTTTCTCTCCGATTCGCGTCACTCTTATTTTTCTTTTGTTAATACGATTTTATCTTACTCTCGGCTGGGGTTTATTTATACTTTCTCCGTTGGATTTATATTTCCCTGGGTTTCTATTTTTCTATTTGCGAGAGGTCTTAATTTAAATTATCCCGGCTGAGCCCCCAAAAATCATGTTGGACGCACCGGAGTTATTAAAATCCAACCCCTCACTCGTTCTACAGCTGAGATTTTCATCATTAAGGACTAGGGAAAACCTCCCGATGCGCCGCACGATTTTAGTAACCATTATGCACCCGTGACCGGAATCACGTTGGTACCGTACATAATGGCCGAATGCCATTCGAGCAGGTGAGCGCCATTTCTAGCACTACTCCTCGAAGGACCTTCGTCTTGCCCGAGTTGTTTGCTGCCGTTAGAAGGACTTACGCTTTCATCCATTGGTTTTCAATTCGTGACAATCCTCGGAGAGAAGATTATGGATGATCATCTAATCCTAACATGAGTTTATCATAGTTTAACCCTTTTACTCCCGCTACGCCACTCATCAACCCATTTATTTAACCATCCCAACCTAAGAAAATAAAACGAAAACGAAAGAAACATCATATTATTAACAATTGAATTCATCCCAGCCACGAAACAAAATGTTGTACAGAATTTAGTCATGTCAAGTTTCTAATGGAAAGAAATTCCACTCTGACGTTCTATTTGTATCACAAACTAATTCAGATTCCCATTAATCATCTCCATCGATGTCGGTGGGGAAATATTTTCGCTTCCTTGGTCTGTATAGCGGAGGGTCTAAGAATTGGGCCTCTTCTCTTCTAGTTGAGGGACCTGCGATTTCTTGTGCCAGGCTAGAATTAGGCACTTCGCCTGTAAGAACGGCGATGTCCTCCGCTCCGAGCCCAAGTCCATCGAGGATGTGGGTGACCGGGAAAGGCTCCGGATCCTCGTCAATTAAATTTATATGAATAGACCGGGCGGGCGATCGGATTATCATGTCAGGAGCGTAGAGAATATCCGGGTCGAATTCCGGAAATTCAAACTCCTGGTAAGGTGGAGGCGGATCGTTAGTTGGATTGGGAATCTCCGTAGGGTCCACTCCAGTGAGGACTTCTTCCGCTCGTCGGCGCCGCTCGCGACGACGCCGATTTCTATTCGGTCGCCGGCGTGTCCGTGCGTTAGCAGCACTCCTTGTGTCCCCAGCAGGTGGTTGAGAGACAACGGGCTCGACAGACGGACTGAGAATTTCAGGGATTGGGCTCCTGGAGACTGAGGACGAAGGCAATTCATTGGAGACAGGAAGGTGAGAAGCTGGAATTATTTCCAATTGCCTGGCTCGGATACTTGCCGGGATGCAAGCTTGGAGCTCGGTATCGGTAAACGCGCGGCGGAGTGCAGTCGATTGCTCTTTGATGAGCAGCCGCTGAGCACGGGATTCGGTGACCAACTCGTCTCGCGCTCGAGTGAGCCGCTCGATTCTTTGTCGCAGCACTTTGACGACATCGGGCGGAGCCCACGTGCCTTTTATTCGTGCATATTTGGTCTGGAGGGCTTCGTGCCTTTGCTTTAACTCTTCATACTGGTGGCGGACAGCCACGATCGACGGGGGAAGTCGGGGTATTCTCGGCAATCTGTCTACTCCGGAGTCGTGATTATTGTCTTGCATCCTAAAATGAAAAACAAGAAAAAATAACAGGAAGCTCCCTGAGAAGTGAAGGGGTGATTGAACATTTTTATTTAATTAATTTGTGATTAGGTTCGTTTGCTTTGTTGTGAAATAGGTGTTCGTTTAATAGTGGTTTGAATTTTGGCTATTTCGACATACTTTATTCAATGATTATCTCTAGACCAGACACCGCCTATTCTAGGTTAGCCCCAATTGCTATCATATTTACCATTAGGATTTTAGAGGTTTTATTCATTTCATTTATCGCTATTATCTCACCTATGGAGTTATTACTATTACTACTATTAATTTTTGGCTATCCATTTCATTAGTCTCTATTATCGTACCTATGGAATCTATCACGGGAACTACTAGTATTTGTATTTATTTTATATATTATACTTATCGTTCTTGCTGTACCCGGGCAATTATTATAATTTGCTGTCATTATTATATTTTATCTATTTTTTTTTATCAGTTTTATTGTAAGTAGTATTACTATTTTCGCCATTAGGTTCGTGTCAACTACTACGGTTATCATTAGTGTTATTTCTAAAGTCCGGCTGAAAGTGTCACAGATTTGCCACGCTCTGTTGGTCTGGTACCATTCTATCTCAATTTTAATTTGAATTTATTGTATATCGTGTTGCACTGGATCATTTCTCAAATATCACCTATGCAATCAGGCGTATCTATCATCTGTTCGTGTGAATTTATTGATTTTCAATTTAAATGTTCTGGGGTCTCCTACTGTCGTCATTTCACAATTTGATTTGGTCGGGTAGACATTTTAGCGTTTGTGCTGTTCGTGCTAACACCTCCGTGACTAAATTTTCCTTAGTTTGCTTAATTTGACGGGTTTACGAGGTTACTTTATACGGAGATCTTATGATTACGATGTTTATTTATCGACTATTCCTCCGCTTACCCCTGCTACCCATTTCTTATTGAGATGTCCGAAAGAAAAATGACTCGTATGATCCAGTTGTGACCATGCCTAAATTCCCCTTTCTCTCTACTGTCGCATCTTCCCTGATTTTATTCCAACTCGTTCCGGCCACATATTTCAGAAGCCGCCCCGAGTATACAGCGGCGCCCTGCGTAGCGGTCCTGTGCATTATCACCAGAACCGACTGCGGACTGCCGAGGGGTCCACGAGGCATGACCCGCGAGCCCAACTAAGGGTTTTCACCCACTAGTTAGCCCGAGATCCGTCCCATGGACCATCTATTACTATACAATATATATAGGAATTTAAGGGTCGGACAATAAATATAAATATAATTTTATTGGCATAAAAGTGAATGAGACATTACAAAACCAAATTTTTGATTAAAACATATAAAATTAGGACAAGGTATACAATAAAAATTCCTTACGTCTAAAGAGTTTTCTAATTGTTCAAAATTTGCATAAAAATTTCAACGGTTTTTAAAGGTTTTAAAGGTCACAAATTATGAAATTCATCACTGTATTTATACTATTTGTCTGCATGTGTGCGACCAATAGGCGATTTTTCGCCATTTTTAGGGCTTTTTAATTATTTTATTACTTAAAGTTTATTTTTATTATTTTTTGTATATTTTTCTTTATTTTTTAATATATAATTCAGTTTATGTTCGAATTTTATTTTTACCGTTATTTTTTGATAATATTATTTTTGCCCTTTTTTATTTGTTTTCTGGTCGCCACTTCTGCCTATGTTTTTTCTAAACCTTATTTTGCAAGGTTTTGGCAGTTTATTTTATTTTTTATATGTTTCCTTCTGTAGCTGTCTTGCTTTCTCATGATTTTTATTAATTATTTGTTTTTATTTAGTTTTGTTGTATATTTATTTTGTTTTAATTAATATGTTTTTTCATTAATTTTTAGTATCTTGGTGCGATGCATGTTTATGTGCAGTGATTCCTTCCACAACTTTTTTACTTTTATTTTTGTTTAGATTGTGGCTCTGAGCCCAACACAATGATGGATAATACCGGCAACCCAATCGCCTATAATCATTTAGAGATTTGTATAAGTTATAATTAATAGAATTCAGTTTGTTATTTCTTGTTAAGAATAAAAACTACTCATACTACTCTTCCACAAAATGCAGAGTCATAAAAAGGTTACAGCTGGTAGGTCTAAAACATGAGCGTCCTAGGACCCAGCTGTGAAAAATTGGTACTGCTTAAAAAATCGTTTAGTACACATTTTTTGTTACAATCTACAGTTTTGGTAGAAACATTTCTTGGTGGACACTGGTTAGCACATGCACATTTTATTCATAACACTGAAGATTAATCATCTCCAGTAAAGTAGCAGTAAATTAAAGTCACGAATAATACATTCAGTAAAACATATGGAAACATAATATAGTAACCAAATGAATATTTTTAAATTTAAAACTATTCGATCATTTCTCACGTTTGGTTTTGTCATAGCGCGACTAAACTATTTTTGTTTTTAAAATATAAAATACGACAGAGAAGTCCAAGAACTAAACATTAACAATGAATTTTAATTATTTTCAACTAAAAACTAAATTGACTTCAAAAGCAGTTAGAAACGGTTGTCCTGGTTACCGTGTTAAAATAGTCAGTTATTAAGAATTATCGAAAATAAATTTGTACAGCTAAGAATATCATCAAAAAACTTAAATAAAAAATTATGACTTTAACTTTAAAACTTCATTATAATAAAAATGACTTTGGTTACGTTGCCTAGTGACCTATTTAAATCCTTGGATATCATCTAGGATTTATTTTTGGCAACACTGCCAAAATTGGTATTTATGAGTTATCGCGTGTGACAAACTATAAATAAAACACACGTTAATCAACTGTCCAGCATAAAACTAAAATTCTCGACTCAGACAGAAAATCAATAAAAATCCAAAGAAAATAATAGAAAAATGTTAAACTCACTAAAAGAATAAAATTTATTTTACACCTGCAAATTATGAACTGCATCTCGTAAGAAAGTATAGAACTGTAATAAAGTTAGTTTCATGTACAAAATATACAAATTATCCCAGAAACGTTTCAAACAACAACATTAAAAATTAATAATAATAAATAATAATAATAATAAAAATAATAATAAATAATAATAATAATAAAAATAATAATAATAATAATAAAAATAAATAATAATAAATAATAAATAATAATAATAATAATAATAATAATAATAATAATAAATAATAATAATAAAAATAATAATAATAATAAATAATAATAATAATAAATAATAATAATAATAATAATAATAATAATAAAAATAATAATAATAATAATAATAATAATAATAATAATAATAATAATAGTAATAAATAATAATAATAATAATAATAATAATAATAATAAATAATAATAAATAATAATAATAATAATAATAAATAATAAATAATAATAATAAAAATAATAAAAATAATATTAATAATAAATAATAAATAATAAATAATAATAATAATAATAATAATAATAATAATAATAATAATAATAAAAATAATATTAATAATAATAATAATAAAAATAATAATAATGAAAAATAGAACTCCATATGAAGCATCAACACTTGATAATAATATTTACATAAACAGATTGAAAACAACACATCATCATCATTGATTCATTGATTTGATCACCAACATTTGCACGGCATCGCCAGCACAAATAAAATCTATCAATCTCATCGGATTGATACTAAATTCTCAGAGAGAGAATTCTCATTCTGATCATCCTCATCTTCTCCTTCCTCATCCTCATCCTCATCATCGGTTATAGAGAATCGGTATTTCGATGATGACAAATAGGGTACTGATGAAGATGTCGGTGATTCAGACGAATGCCGATGATTCCGACACAACGGTTTCGATGAGAGATTGTGGTTATCGATCGCTTCCGATTTCGCATCACTATCAGCCGTTGTGTTGTTGATGTCTGTGCTGCTGTTAATGGAATCTTGAGCTTCCAGCAATCTCACAATTTCCAGGATCGATTCCTCACCGCTTTTACCCATGCCACTTGTCAGCGAGAGAATGCTGAGGAATTTGGCGAGCACAAATGCTAAGAGTCTAAATTTACCAGACGGCAAATGTTCCCTGATACGTTCCATGAAACGGTTGCTACCTTTGATAATGCATCCGAGCAGCAGAGCTAGATATTATGATTGTGTCAATTATTACAGTCAATAAATACCGCTACGAATTCAAGCAGTCAAAATCTCAATAAAAGTTGGGAGAAAAATAATAGTGAAGGTAAAAAAAGATAACAAATTCATTAATTGAATCGCAATAAAATTCATAAATATTCAAAAAATTAAATCGATATTGATATAATAATTGAAATTTGAATAATATTAATTTATGCAATATATAGTTGTGGAAGCTCATTTCTATATTTATTTCGACAATCAAAGGTTTTCGCTTTACATTTACCGAATCAAAATGTCGAATAAGAGTACAAAAAGAAATTGAGATTGAAGCAAGAAAAAATATTTCAACTATGAATAATTATCTCTAAATAAATCGAATGATATGTATTTATTTTATAGCTGTTTTATTGAAGGTTTTGAATTTGGTAAAAAATCCCAAGTCAAAATTTCACATAATATAAAAAAAATTAGATTCTTTCGTGACGATGAATTAAATACATATATATATATATATTTCTGTTCAATAACGGAGTCAACATGCGAAAGCTCCTGCAAGGCCACTATGTGTTACATAAAGTGGGACAACTATGTCTATTCAAATTATTGCACTGCTTTTTGGATGAGTGAACTCATCGATATAAAATAGTCATCGCAAAGATGAGAGTAAAAAATAGAACAGATGCTTTGTGTATTGTCGAGTTACCTGGTTATTAGTAATAATGGTTCACAGATCAGTATGTCACAAGTACAACTTTGTAAATCCTGCAAATACAGTAAACAAAGTAAGTATATTCAATCTTTCAACAACTCTATAAAATGCGAGATTAAGAAGATAATGTGAATAGCTACCGACAGAAAATGTATGGAGATAAAGGTGACCATCAAGATAATACGTAGCAAGCGTCATTAAATCTTTTTAAAAATATAAGTATATTTTGGAAATTGCATATGTTTTTATAAATGATTTTCAATGTTCTCTATGTTTCTTTAAAAAGTGCCATTTTTATCAACGCTCATTATTGGATTTTTTTTACCAGATTCAAAATACCGCTGTGAAGGAACGAAATATTAAAACCGGAAAACAGAAATTATTATAAAGTGTAAATTTATTGATTTATGGTCTAAAAAGAAATGAAGGTAAAGGATATTATAATATCTGAATTAAAAAAAGAAATAATACTGTCATTAAATGGGCCTATCGAAATGTCAAAAAAAGAATTAGGTTGAGGTAAAAAAAAATGTTGTCATATCACCGCTGATCTTTATATAGGTTATTGTTATTTATTTAAACAATCGATAATAAATAATAAATATAAAATGAAATCCTTCTGCGCATGACTTTAATCTAGCTTCCATTTTACCAATAAATTTGGTGCGAATTCTAATGACCGTAAATCGGCACGTGCAAAACTTAAGCAAGGTGAAATTGTAGTTGACGAGAATAAGACACTAGCGATAGATAAAACGTTTACATGATAAATGGAAAAATATAATAAAAGTAAAAAAAGTAAAATAAATAATAAAAATAAAGTTAATTAATTTTTAAATCATTTTCTAATATCACAAAATTTGAAATATTAATAAAAATAAATAATAATAATATTAATAAAAATAATAATAATGAATTTAATTAATTTTTAATCAAGTTATTTGTAATCAACATATTTAATAATTTTTTAAAAATATTTATGAATGGATTTTATAAATATATATAAAATCATTTACTAATATAATATAAGCCTAAAAATAGAAACCAAATTTTAGATCACAAAATTGCATAGAACAGCGGAAAAATATGGGAAAACTAGGGAAGTAGGTTGCTGAAATAGATAACAGGATGAGGAAAATGGATAATAACAATAAAAAGGATTAGTAATCGTAGAAAAAAACATTTATGGAAATAATTATACAAAGTAATGCATCGATGGCAATCAATTTGAAACCGGGGAGTAAAAGGTGCAAATATTCATATGAATTAGCATTTAAATATAATAGTTAAGCAAAATTTCAATTTTTATCTCGATCGTTTCCTAGAGAAATTTAATCAATAAAGAAATGTAATTGGCAACGTTTTCTAAAATTCAAGGTCAAATTTATGTAGAATCTTGCTTCTGATTGGCTGAGCGCACAAGAGGACAAAATAATAAGTTATCATGTCTCGAAAAATATAATATTAAAACAAAAGAAATTAGTCAGAAATAATTACAATTGCAACTAATCGAGAACAGAGCTACAAATATTTGTGAATTATAGATATACGAATGCAATTATTGGTTTTCTACAAGGGAATAAAGACAATGGGAAACTTAGAAATTTTAATTTGGATTTTCAACGAGAATTATCAGGTTTATCTGTAACAGATTGCAAGCTATCAAAATTTGTCACTTGTCGAGAACATCGTAATAATTGCGTAAATATAATTGAATGATTGCAGAGAATTATTAAATAATCGGTTGTGCAGAATCAATGAGAGAAGGCATAAGGAAGTGTTAAAAAGCAAATAAAATGAAATATGAATAAATATAGCGGAAATTGGCTTACATTGTTGTCTATTTAAATTATATTTATTTGAATGCTTCGCTATCGACAAAAAAAGATTTTGAAGTTTAAATAGTGATAACAGTAAAAACAAATAATAATAAAATACTAATGATTAATAATCGAAATAAATAATATTATTAATAATAATGAATAAAAATAATGAAGTTAATTAATTCTTAATCAAGTTATTTGTAATCAACATATTTAATGATTTGAAATATTAATAATAATAATAAATATTGAAAATAATATAATAATAATAAAATTAATAATATATTTATTATTAAAATTTATTATTATTATTAATATTATTTTTAATATTAATAATATTAATAAAAATAAATAATAATAATAATGAAGTTTATTAATTTTTAATCAAGTTATTTGTAATCAACATATTTAATGATTTAAAAATAATTATGAATGAATTTTATATTTATAAAATTCATTCATAATTAGTTTTAAAATCATTTTCTAAAATAATTTGAAATATTAATAATAATATAAAAAATAATAACAATAAATTTGGCAACGATTTAATTAAAAGATAACGCCAATAAAAAACCTTTCGTACGATATATTTCGATAGCACAGCTATCATCTTCAGGTACTCAAAACCAACAAAAATATTATAAATTAACATTTAATTTAAACAAATTATTTTTTATTAATTTAATTTTTTAATAAATAAATATTTTTAAAAATATATTCAATTCACTTTTAATTAATTTAAAATTTTAAAATTTTTTTTACTCGAGTTGTTGATAAAGAATGGATATTCTAAATCATTTTTATTGTTGATGATAAAAGAGACTGTTGATAAATTGATTAAAAATCCTAAGGATCCATGTTGTGGAAAGTCTGAATGTAATTTGTCAAATGAGTGTGAATTGAGTGTTGATCTGTGTGATGGTAAAAATGTATATAAAACAATTGAGCCTAAATATGTGTTAGTATTGCCGTACTCTGAAGGTTTTACAAATTATAAAAGGAAGTTAAGTAAACAGATGGGAAATTTAGAGTATAAGATTGTCTCTAATTCGTGTAAGGTACGCAATATGTTTATTAATAAATCAAAAACTCCGGTTGGATTGTGTTCTGATCTCGTTTATCAATTTACATGTAATGTGTGTAATGCCACATACATTGGAGAGACTTCCCGTCATCTCTGTACTCGAGTTCTAGAGCATTGTCGATTGAAGGGTTTGACCAATATTAGTGAGCACAATAGAGGCTGTAAAAGTGATATAGGAATGTCTGATTTTAGAATTTTGTTGAGAAGTTTTAATAGTTATTGGGAACGAGTGATATGTGAAGCATTGCTGATAAGGTCATTGGATCCAAAGATTAATGTCCAAAGTGCTGTGACTACGAATGTTTTGAATGTTTTTAAATAGTTTACGTATGTTAAATCATGTTTGTTTTTTTAATATTATTAAAATAATTGAAAATTTTAAATTGCATTAATTTTTAAAAAATTGGAATATAAGTAAAAAATTTAAAATTTAAAATTAATTTAAAATATATTTATTTATTAAAAAATTAAATTAATAAAAAATAATTTGTTTAAATTAAATGTTAATTCATAATATTTTTAGTTGGTTTTGAGTACCTGAAACTGATAGCTGTGCTATCGAAATATATCGTACGAAAGGTTTTTTATTGGCGTTATCTTTTAAATAATAATAAAATTAATAATATATTTATTATTATTATTATTTTTTATTATTATTAATATATTTTTTTAATATTAATAAAAATAAATAATAATGAAGTTTATTAATTTTTAATCAAGTTATTTGTAATCAAAATATTTAAGGATTTTTTAAAAATATTTTAAAAATATAAAAAAATTATTTTCTAATATCATATAATTTGAAATTGGTGTTTTATAAATAGTTTAAAATAGAGTTCAAAAAATGGAATTTATTTAAAGTTTAAAATTTAAAATAATTAAGTAAAAACATTGGAAATATTTACAAACCTGTGTATGCTGATACAACTGAATCTTGCATATGCTGACCCGCTGCACTGAGTTTCCTTTGAAGTTCTTCTTCCTCCTCTTTACTATTTATTAAAAATTCAACATCGGCACCTTCATCGCTACTAGCATCATCTTCAGATTCACTAAATTCCATCCTATATGCATTCCTTTCTTTGTGATTTTTATCTAACATCATTAAATACTCTACATTGTGTTAACGGTAAAATTATACTTGATTTGTTTTTCTTCAATAAACTCTTATCTGGCACTAAGCGCCACTTTGGATCAATTTCAGTATCATCTATGCCTTCATTATTTTCCACAGACGGTTCTGCTTCTCCTTCAATAAGCACATTATTTTTTGCTCGGTCATCGTGACGTAGAAACAACTGTTTTAATAAAAAGAAAAAACTCAAAATGGGTTATTATACCTAATTTGTTATAAATTTATAAAAAATGGAAAATTATAGAAAATTTGTACTTATATTGAGCATATATAAAAATATGTTAGATTATGACAGATTATAATATTGTTATTAATAAAAACACATATTTTCCCAGCAACCTTAATCTGTTGTTGGATCACCACTCTAAATCAAGGAACGATTTCCGTGTGTCATATATATATTTTAGAATAATTCACAGACCATCCGGTGTGGCTTTTGTATATGCTTTTGACAGGCACTGATCATATTAACGTTAAGTTTTTGTGTAAGATATAAATGCGACTATTCACATTGAATTAACGGAAACAACTATTTTTCTTCTGAAAAAGTGATTGTCAAAAATCGACTTAATTATACTGAAAATTTGCTGCGATATACTCGTTAAACTGTATTTGGTAAAAGTCTTAAATAAAGATATAGAAAATGTTTTTGCAACGTTTTCACATTTAAACAAATCTGTCATATTCATATCACACTGAAAATGGATATTTGTGACAGATAAGACCGAAAATTTAACACCTAATGTATTTTTTCATTCATGATAGTAAAATTTTATGTAAAATACCATAGAACCTCAATAAAATTAGTGATAATAAAATTTAAGATTAACTTTTCTCAACTTTAGATGTTAATAAATTATATTTTACATTTGATAAAGATTACTGACAAATTATTATTTTAAATATTATTGATCCAAATTAATGGCGTATGGATACAGAGCCGGCTCAGCAGCTGTGGTGCCCTGTGTACATATTAATTTTTCCGCCCCAACTTTTTATTTTATAAACACTGACGGTTTTGTTGAATTTAGGAAAGCAGTCAACTACAATAATTAATTTTCTTTTTTAAAATAATATAAGTTTCCCAAAATATTTGAATGCCTACTCAAACCGTATGGAAGAAAAAAGCTAATTATTTTTATGTTTATTTCGTATACAAATTCATATTAAAATTAGCCAAAACATTAATATAAATTACAAAATTTTATAATGTATAAATGTTTTTTTAAATAAAATTTTAAAAACCGTATAAAAATATCGGTAAATTTGCCGTATCTGAATCGCTCCTAAGCCGGCGTTGTATGGATATTTTAGATGTAAATAAATCTCGTTGTCAAATGATAAAAACCAGTATGATGATAATAGAAATATGTTTATGTAATAAATAAAATTGAAAATGGATATTCGTGACCTACGGAAACTAAATTGTAACTTTTCATGCCAATTATTCATTAATTAAAAATCAAAAGACTCCAAAGAAAAAGGTAATAGAAATTTTTTCGTACTTGTCTGTTAATTCACCCCAATTTTTATTTCATTAACATTTCAAATAACAAAAAATATGAATTTGTCCGACATACCTGTCCGACAAGAGACATGGTTACAAGGATCACGGCTATCATACAGGCAAATTGTTTTGTTCATTAATTTGTTCATTAATCTATGAAACTGAACTTGAAATTTTTATGTCATCTGTCATAGACTGGAAAAATCTGTTTAGTAGACGCAAAAACCATGTTGGTCAAGTATTACCGCAACAGTGGGTGTTTGTAGGTATGTAATGTTTCATGTTCACTGTCCAAAACAGAACAGCATCCACCATTAGTGTTCAAACCATTAAATATAACTTACTTAGTGTTGTTTCATATTAGAATAAATGATTTTGCATTCATTTCTGTAAAAAAAAATGTTTTTGTGTATAACATAAATGTGACTTCAGCCTCAATTAAAGGAACTACCACCTGTCGATATTTCTCCATAAAAGAACTGTTTCAACCAATTAGAATATTAATTTGTGAAAAGATTTTTGTAAAATTATTATAAAGTGTGGTTGTTTTGCTGGATCAATTTTGTTGGGTATAAATAAATTTTTGAAAATTTCTTTTGTTCTTCAATATCATTAATGAAAAACTTATCAACACAAGATTGTAAATTTATCAAAATCAGGATTTATAATGAAGTTAACGTACTTAATGATTATCTATTAAAAATAATATTTGGAAATATTGGTCAATGCATCAATCGTCATATTGTAAGGGATTTTCGTTATCAAACAAACCCATATGCCTTTATCGAACGTACTTGCCAACCTTCTGCAAGTTTATCCTCATCGACAATGGATAGAATTTATATGTGCAACGATCAAATTAAAGTTAACTGGGCAAGTGGATCTAGTACGATACCAGGACCTGCAGTTGTGAAATCTGTTAAATTGACTATAGTGATTCAGTACAAACATTTGGTTTTGATGTAGACTAACCGATGCTGATAGAAGGATTTAGTCAATTTGGACTATTGATCGATGCGAAAGTTGTTGGAACTCCTGATGATCAATCCAGAGGACTTGCATTCTTTTCATATTCAAATTCAAACCTCAATCATCAACTAATTGAGATAATAAGAACTAAATGTCAGAAATTGGCTTCATTATACAATTTCTGCTTCTCGTCATTTTGACATTATATATTTCATCTCTTGAATCTTAAAATTTTGATTTGGTGCAAATTGATTAAATTAATCGATCAAATTATTAGAACAATTTATTAAAGGCCATAAAAATAAATTGTCAATTTCAGATTGGATATTGCAAAAGAAAATGTACAAAAGGGATTATATTTTAACTATAAATAGATGATAGAAACCACAATAATTTGTTAGATTTAGAAAAAGAATTCTATAATAACTGTTCCATATGAAACATATACACACAAACACACAACCCGAGTTCCACGTAGGTTCTCTGAACGTGACTGCAGCATAGTGTATTATTTCTCTCTAGAAACACCAATTAAACATGCAGTTCAGTTCAATAATTACAACACAGCAGTGTAGCTGCACACGAGTAATGCGCATACACACACAGACACGCACACAAACAGGAGAGATGATAAATTCAGTATCGCCGCCACCATTGATTATTCTATTACTATTATTTATCGCTTATTTGTTAGACACATTAATTAAATAATTATTGATTTTTAATAATTTACACATTATAAACGTGTTGTTAATGAAATATTAATAACAATTAATTAAAATTAAACCTTGACCAAAGCTTCTAAAACATTGATCTTCAAATCGGAAGATTCGCAATCGATATTCAACATATGACTGGAATCCTGGTCATCGTCCTCCTCATCCAAATCCATGTCCTCCTCATCGACCTCATCATCAAATGAGAACCCCATAGATTTATTTGATTTATTTACAACATCATTGCCGTTCTCTGATATTTGCCCACATTTCCCAAGACAGGCAACCCGTTTGCGAGAAATTGAAACGTGTGCCATACGCAATCGATTTTCCGAGCAATGTTCTGCAAGATTAATCAGTAGAGCTAGAGCAAGCACAGACAGGTCGAATCGTTTCCCGGAACTCATAAAGCGAGGTAGGTGTAAAAGACAAGAAAAAATCAATTTTAACAAGCCAGAACAATTTCCCATTTGATTACTAGTCCATTCTAAAAATAGTGAAGTAAACAAATGCATTTCAGTGGAGAAAAAACTTTTAAAAGATAAACATGAGAAAAAAGACAATTTGCTTTTTTGTTTATATTATAAATCAATATTTTGTGTTTTATGGATCAAGAGAATAAATAGAAATGAACAGTTAAGGAAAACAAGATGAAGATAAAAGATTTATTATTACATTTCTAATTATTCCTATTTGATTGTGATAATATTTTCTATATCTGATACACCAAATTCCTTGGGCGTATTTGATGTAGCCGCTAAATTTCAATTTGGCATTTCAAAGAATATTATTTGAGCAAAGTAACAAAAGTAAAAGCGACGGTCGGAATTATTGCATATAAATTGTGCAAAGATGTGTATATTCTATTTTGTAAAATTGTCTCTTAGTCGTATTAATAATGGATCTTAACTCCTCCTCGTTAGATGGTACACAGATCTCAACGTTTATGAGTGTAATGTCACATATCCTCACCTCCATCTACTTAAGAATAACAAGTAGTGAGTACAACAAAAGAAATTAAGTTTAATGAAATCCGCTACAAAAGTGTGAATGCGTGAAATAATCTGTTTTGGATTTTGATAAAAGAAACTAAAATTTTAAGATTTAAAAAAAATGTTATTAAAACTCTCGAATCAAGGGCAAAAATTTCATCAGTTGAAAATTAAAAAAATATTTATTTTTATAAGTTTTATCCATTTTTCAAAAACTTTCCCTCTATTATTATCATCTTTCGACATAAACTCAGCCAATAACTACTCATTTTTTTATTGCAAATCCCATTGTCCATTTTATTCCCCTGATTAAATTTTGGCCAATGTGGCTCAATGTTTTGAGTATGAACAGCTGTTTGTGGATGATTTACAGATAAATTTTCAGAACGATTAAATGGTTAAATGTTGAAATCCTTTCCTGTTTTTGCAGATTTCTTTGATAATCTACTATAAACTCTAAGCCTTTCTCTTTGAAACAGCTTCCATATAAATTCTAAATGGTTTAAGATTGCACATCAGCAATGCCAAACCCTAACTGTCATTTTCTCTTCGTATGATGATACTTTTATCCACACGAATCACTAATCCAGGAGTTTAAACACGTTCAAATATGTTTTGTTCAATCTGTACTTTAAGATAATCATTTACTAATTTCCCCATTTCACATGGGATGTCAGTCAGAGAAATTGTAACATAAACATTATGTAATTTATGCACATTTATTATCTCAAGGTAAATGTTTAAATATTATTTGCTTTATTGCTTTCAGAATTAATTAATGTTTTAGTAAAAAGAATCCCAATTTAAGCACCAATGATGTTTTAAATATAAAAAAAACATTCCAAAAAATGTCATTAACAGCGAGGTAACCAAAAAATCAAATTGCGCATTTGATAAATTGGCATGGGATTCTGACACAGCAGTGGGTTCGTGAATGTCAAATGTCACCGAGATATTTTCAATACGAAATACGAGTTGGCAAATTCTGAATTAGCTGATGCGTAAATAATATATATATATAAATCTAGCAAGCAGTGAGAGAATGCAAATAGAGAATTATTAACAATGTAAAATTGTGCTCACAATACCACCAAACAAACAATATAATATGTGAATTAGAGAATTTTTACTAATATTTATGCACGCTTTCATATTTGTATTACACCTCATTGTAATGCACAAAGTTTCACATGAAACACGCATTTTTGAATATATAATCGATTGAATATTCTGATTAATAATTGGATTTCTAGCTTTAATTTCAGCCAATGACAATGTGATTGGATTAATTCATTATTATTATTATTATTTCATATTTAAAACTAATATTTTTACCACCAATCGTAAATCATTGCAAATAATAAAGTAAAATTATAAAAATTAAGATTTTAATCTAATAACTAGAATTTTTCATTATAATAAAAATTAATGATTTTTGACGAAAATTTACATTTTTAGCATTTATTCCTCCAGATTTTGTAAATTTAACTTGATTTTAGTAAAATGTCTATTTAATAGTTCGAATAAAACTTCGACTCAACTCAAGAGCACAATTAATAAATTCAGATTATATTGATTTTAATCAATTTTACAAACTTTTAAAAATATTATTATTTTTTATTATTATTATTATTATTATAACTATTATAAATTACCGTTATCATGAGAAATGTTGGCAAGTAACCTGAGAATCGCTAACAAACAAGCTTGAATAAGAGTTTTTTCCTGACTTCCTTTCAGTTGATAAGAGAGGTTAGCAGAGCAAAGTTTTAAACAACGCCAGAAGTGATTGATCAAAATTGAGTCATTGTAGTCGACAAGATACGATTGATTATCGCGATTTTGAAAAGTCATCTACGAAAGAAACTTAACTTTGATAAGAAGGAATTTTAAAAACTACATGTTCCAGAAATCGCATGTAATTGAAAAGTCGAAAAAGACGATCCATAACAAATTCATCAAGATTTTGCGGACCTAAATCTTCTCCGAGATACTCGACAGAAGTAGTAACCTGCTCACAAACCAAGTCCAGACCGTGCAATTTACGCATTTGATTTTTAAACCAATCAACACACTTGCGAGATGACAGCTGAAGCAGACATTCAACTACCAAATCTTCTGTCTGAAATAATAATTAAATGTAGATTTACATAATTACTAAAATATAAGTATACTAAATTTCAGATTTACATTACATAGATCTGAAAAATTCACATTTCTTAAACCGATATTTATTTTTAGAGATCAAATATCATCATATTTTCACAAATTAATCATCGAATTCGCACAAAATAATTGATGCGTGTTATACAGTATCGGTTTATCACTGACCGAACATTGCGCTATAGTAAAGGGCCATTTTTTAAAACACAAAAAATCAACCATGATCAAAGTTTATATTGTTTTGAGAAGTTTAAAAAGAGTTTATGTTATTTTAATCGATTATTTAAAAGAATTTTTTGAAAATAAGAAAAAACTTGGTAGGCCATAATAAAGTCACCGACAAAGTTTACAAGTTGATGTTAGGTCTGTAAATTTCAATGGCCGGGATCAATGACAAAAATAATAGCAACCATCACTATATGATAAAAGAAGACTTTAAATATGTCAATTTCTCATAATTTATCCTTTACTTTGCGCAATTTCCATCAATAGTTCGACAATTGTAAATGAAATGTCAAAATGTGACATTTCCCTATAAAGATATTTTCATGATTTTGCTGACATTGTCTTATAGTAATTATGCTTATTTTCTTTTCCATGTTTGCTGAAGATTTTGTTTTTGTATCTTATTATTATAGAAGTAATCCGCGTAAAATTTTTGAAATTTTCCATAATAAATTGGAAATAAATATTGAAAAAAAGAGAATTAATTAAATATCTTAGTAAAAGAAATGATAAAAAGAAATGTATTGATTGTTATTAAAAATCACACAGTAAACTTGATCAGTTCAAACTGGACCCAGTGCATTTATGATTTGTAACTTATTTATGTGGTGAACTCTTTCAAGCCGATATAAAGTTGATAACATAATGAATTGTTGGCACTAAATCGATAGTAAAAAATTGATTTATTAATAGAAATTTCGATAAAAAATTTAACGATTGAAAATGAAAAAAACTGACGTCGAAATGAAATATTGAATCATTATGTCATCAATCCAATGCCATTATTAGGCGGTATGGTGACAACTAAGCTTACGAGCAGCGGATCGAGGCCAGTTCACGTATCGGTGGCGTGATGATTGTTACAAATTCAAAAATGGAATAATGACATACGTAAAAACATTCGAAATTATTCAATTTTTTTCCTTTTTCAACCATTCTACTGTTTAAATATAATAAATGAGCCGTTTATTTTGAAAGTGGGACATATTCAACTTTTGTTATAATAAAGTATTTTAACATTTGCATTTCAAAAATACAGATAAGCTAAAACAGCCAACTTTGTTTGTTTCATAGTTATAAATTTACACAATAGAAATTTATTATCCAATAATGTTTATTTATTTTTTTCGATAGTCGAATTGCGGCATTCCCTGGGAATGAAATTGATTTATTGCCTCCCAGTAAAAAGAACATTTTCTTATCTTAAAATATTTGTCCGTTTAGGAGTTGAAATTTTATCCAAATTGTCACATTTGTAAAACGCATTGGAAATTGAAAGTTTTATTCCTTTTTAACCGTTTGAATCCAACCAAAGCGCGATCGTACAGTTCATGTCGAAAAAACCAAATATATTAACGCTGTAAACAATTGCCGATCTATTTATATTTTACTGAAGTCGATGTGCACAATAAGCACTATCGCACCTCTAGGCTCTTATCGACAGTATTTATACATTTACTATGGGATATATTCAAATCATTAATGTGATGATACTTTGCAAATATTAGTTACATGTTTGTAAAAATGAAAAATCCAGCCGTCGATATCCCCAATCAACCGACAACATACGAATTAATTGAATACTGAAGTTTTTTAAAATACTAGTGGTAATATTAGTAACCTTATTTGTATTAGTTGAATTTTAACCAATCAGAGTGATTTTTTATTTCGTTATTTTTGGTTCTTCATTCAAATTACCATATAAATATATTTGTAAAAATATTACATTTGAAAATTAAAAATTCGCATTTAGCATTTTCCCTTAATTGTTAGTTACGTAATGTTACGTAATTGACGTTATATTTTGTGGGCGATATTGAAAGTAAAAAGGACAACAATCAGTTAAAAAATTCCTTGTGTAGAAAATCTCCGCCCACTTAATGGTATGAGATCGATTCCGAAAACAGTAAAAACACATTAGCACGTGGCCATAAATATAATTTTATAATATTTTTTCATTCAAAAGTATAATTTAAAATTCATTTATGATTATTTTTTCTTTGAAAAATTACTTATTGGTGCTTACAAAAATAAATTGATTCACTGACGATTGGCTAGTAAAATTCGGTACTAATAATGGATCTCGTCAATTTCTTTTCCAATTTTGTCCATTGGGAAATTCGGAAGTGGTTCCAAATTTGATAATATTATAATATCGATTTATAATTTTAATTAGGTATTTTCTCGGTTTATCATCGGAAAATTAAATAAAGATCAATCGTTTTTAGTGAAATATAAGTTATGATGCAATTGAAACGTTTTGCAAAATTATTTCTGTTAGTTAATAAACACATATTCAAATATAATTATATAATATTTAGATTATAATAAGAAAACATGAATTTATTTGTTTGGCGCGTAAAGATTTATTTATTCAGTTTCGACTTATATTTCTAAATATTTCTCTATTTTTCACATCAAGTATTAAAAAAAGAAAATTTCATATCAGAATTAGCGGTAATTCTATCGCTGTCGCATTAAAATAGATAAACTTTTGTTGAACTTTTTTGATTTCCCCTAAATTTGTAATAAATAATTCGTAAAATAACAATAAGAAAAATTTAATCAATATTTATATAAATTGATTTTAGTTTTAAATTTATATATTGATTTTTACTAAATTTCAATCAATTTTTTTAATTATAAGAAAACTTTACAATTTGTATTACAATTACCTGTCAAAATGAAAATAACTGAAATTTTATTTAAAAATATATAAAAGAAATAAAAGGAAATTGTATTAGAGAATAAAGTTTTAATTAATATATAAAATTTTCCAAATATTTATCGTTACATTAAAAATAGGGAAAGAATAATTGTCAATATTAATAAATATTGATTTAAGTTTCAGAATTTTAATCAATTAAAAACTTGAAAACTTGACAATTTGCGTGGCATTTATTTCTATCCTAGCAGCGTGTGGTAAATTACACCAGTGGAACTCAAAGGATTTATAAATGGTAACCAAAGAATAAAATAATATAAAATAAAATAAAATGCAATATTTCCAGTCTACATTTGTATTTACAACTATTTATCACAAATTACCCACCAAAATAAATACACCAAGAAACAATGTCCTGTTGAGTTCCCTTGTGATTGTTTGACTTCACAATAATCTCTTGAATGAACTGATTATGCTTTGACTCTAATTACTCGATGAATTCCTATTAATTTTCTGTTTGCTTACATCAATAAATTGTGTTTTTCCAAAAATAATATTCTCAGTTTCTTCTTCCCTACCTAAGCAAAATTCCGGTCGTTTCTAATTTCGACTTGCTTTATGTAGCGATATAATCCATTTGACTTATGATTCTCGACACAAATGGTATTTGTTTGACAATCCCCCTCGGCGGCTTTCTTTCATGAGCTCGTTGTATAACCATATAATTAATTAACCTACCGTGCGCTTTCCTTAAGATAATCTATTTCTACATCTTCCCAAAAATCATACTACACTGATAATAGCCTTTCAAAGTCCCTTTTATTTACTTTCCTTTTTGCTTACCTAACAATTTTTTGTTTATAACATTCCCTAGCTTTTCTCACCGTGATATTCACCGTTATAAGCTCTACATCCGACCCAATTTTCAAATTCAATATTTTGTTGATATTTTTGTAGATTTGCATTTTACAACGTTCAATTCAACCGATAACATTTTTATTGCCTGCTTCCGAGATATTTTACCAAAATGAAAATAACTGTAATATTATCTCAAAAAAAGCAGATACAAGTGATCAAAAAATAAAAATTATTCTTTTATCGTAACATTAAAAATTTGAAAAATTAATCGTTAATAAATCAATAATAATGAAATCAATATTAGTAATTATTAAATTTCAATCAATTTTGTGTATTGTTTATTATCAACTTTGATTCTGCCCAGCTTAATTTAATCAAAAATATTCTTTAATCAGATAAAACTTGAAAATTTGTATTAGTGAATAAAATTTTAATTATCAATTTAATTAGGTTTTTCTCCGTTTATAATCTTTAATTAAAAATAAGAATAGATCAATTGTTATAAATAACGAAACCCTAGGAAATGAATTGAGGAAAAAACAAATAAATGGCCTAAATTTAGTACAATTGTTTTTGTAAATTCTAAAAAAAATATATCAGATAAGTAAATAAAAAAATAATCCCTTGCTACAAAAGGTAACTATCAACTTCTCTGATATTTTAATTTGTGCTGCTAACAAGGAATCACAGTTTTATACTTTCAAAGGTATGTAAAGTATAAATTAAATTGCGATAAAATATTTTTTAAAAATTGAGGATTGTGATAATAATCATAATTTTACCACAATTATCCGAAAATATTTTTTTCTAACAATCCTCAATGAAGTTTTCGTGCGGTTATTGATTTTTTGAATTCGTTTTACGAGAAATTTAGTATAAGATTTTTTTTTTGACAAAATATAGAGCTTCCGGAGATCTTTGATTTCGCTGATAGCACTTTTTCGAATTTAGTCAAAATCTTTTATTTATACACTATTTTAAATACAGTTATGAGACTTTTTTGACTAGAAAATATTTAATCAAATCTTTAAATCAAATGAAAATAATTGATTTTTTTACCAATAAATAAGTTGAAACTTGATTTATAATTTCATAATATTTTAAGGTTTTTGCTATTCGAGGTTTTACTGCCTTACATCCGTTACAACTAAAACGATTTACGAAATCAGAACATAGACCAAAATGTGTCACAGATTTATTACACAGCACATCAACAGATTTGCAAGATTTTGTAATTATTTAAAGATTTTTAAAACCCCGAGAAAACCGTAAAACTATAACAGGACACACACCAACACAGCAGCAGATAATCACTTTCACTTTTTTATATCAAACGTAGCATTAGTGCTATTCAATTCAGCATCGCCAGTCAATTCATTACTTTACTTTCCATGTGAACGCACTTTGAAACTCGAATATATTTTACAATAACTAATGTCCAAGACCGATTGATCCAATCCAATGATTATGTACATACATCTGTTGCTTTCCAATAAATTTAGGTTGACATGTTTCGTATTAAATATGTTACTCCATTTGCTTTATGTTCTGATTTCAAATTTAGTTTTACTGTCAGGTTAGACCTCGATTCAGTGGTAGCAGTAATAATATCGAGCATATTAAATCATGTAAGTTGAAAATTAACATTTCCTATTTTAAAGTGTTATCTAATCGTTTCAAAAACTATTGGAAACGTATGACTTGCGAGGCTTTGATGATAAAATCATTTAAAAATCGACATGACGTGTGTTTTGAGTGTTTAATCAATTACATCAGGATTAAAGAAATAACAATTCAGTCGATCTGTAAGTAACGGTTATGTAACTGCACGAGATTAATAATTCAAATTCAATAACAGCAGAAATTATCTCAAAGAATATTTTAATACCCCCCGAATAGACCTAGAAACATCGGATATTGTATTGTTATTTTTTATAAAGAAACGTCCATTTCCTTTCATTAAACACAAGGCCAAGCTTTCGATTATATTTAAATATATCTTCGACAGTACTGTTTTTCCAAATCAGGTTAAATGGAACTTACAGCCAAATCCTCAGTCAAGAGAAATTCCCTCAGTATAACCATATTGGGTGTGGGTATCTGGGTTTTGTAATGATAAGAACATAACAAACACAGGAACTATCTAACGACTTTTGATCAGCGCTCGAAATACGGTTTGTTCAAATCCATTCAAAATCCATTCAAAATCCAATCAAAATATATATATATATATATATATATATATATATATATATATATATATATATATATGTTATTCTAATAATTATAATGATTGCAATCGATAAAACAATAGAATATTTAATCAATGAGATGTTTGATTATCTTTTCTTTCACCTAGCTTTTCAAGACGTATTTTCAAGTTGTATTTGCACATTGTCGTTGATGTTTCAGGTTTTCGTCACAACTGCAATAAGTAACTTTGTGAAATCGTTTAGAATCTCACGGCCCACTCATAACCTAAGCTTGAAATTTATAATTTTGATGCTCAGACTGTTATTTATGGTGATTAGATATTTAAAATAAGGATTTGGTATGTATATTTTGATAATTGTATCTAACAGACAAAATTAGCAGTTGGGTAGAAAATAAATAAAGTTTGATTTGTTAAGTATATCGTCAAGAGAAAAAGATTTCGCCGATCTATTTTTAGAATTTCATAGATCTAAAAATATGAAATACCAAATAATTATCTATTTTCGATTAAATGTATATCTATAATTAATTAATTAAAACCAATAACTCATAGATTAAGTTTTAATTCGAATTATGAACAATATTCACGTTTTAATTGAAATGGTTAAACTAACTTTTCAATTTAACTTAATTAAATTTATTAATTCCTGATTATGGACATTGACAAATTTCTTCGAGACAACATGGCCTCTAACTAAGAAAAGTTAGATGAAGTTGTTATGATTGCCGAAAACCCACAAGAACTGAGCCCAGTAAGAGACGAAGATAAAGAAGATAATGAAGAAGTTGAAGATAGGGACGGATGGAAGTTCTTCATAAAGTTAACAGAGAAAAAAAACCTGGACGACTTTTTTCAACACAACTACAAGTACAAAACAGTTTATCCTAATGGATAAAAAGAAGGCTATTGTACTGGTAACGACCACAACAAGCTTCACAAAATGGACAGCAGACTTCGAATTTGCACATCCTCAATATCATCATCATCATCAACTCAGACTATTAAAAGACCCGTTGGTCGTCCAAGAAACGCCTCGAGAAATCCATTGAGCACAAAATAGATTTATATTCTATATTTTTTCTATAATTATGTTTATTGTGTCTTTTTATTGATATTTTTAGAATTATCTATGAAATATTTTTTTTTATCTTTGAAATCTCAATTTATTATCTTTATTCTCATAAAAAATTATCTAATAATCAAATCAATAATAAAAGTGTGGAAATTTTTTGTAACTTAATTTTAGATGTATGAAACCCTAAAAATATATCGGGGAAATATTGTCAATATATCGTCATATATATATACACGAAACTAGCAAATGGAATCTTACTGTAATATTGTTGTCGAGCTTTAAATGACGACAACAGACACAAGTACGCTGGAAATTACGAGATGATGACGTAACAGTTTGAGGTTTTGCTTCATTGTCCCGAGTTTTTAGGATATCATTGTTGGACTGATGCAGTTTATCGAGCATTAATCGGATCTTATCGCGTACTCGTTCAATTTCTTTATTAACTTTTGTTTGATCTGAGAAATGATTTCATATTTAAAAACAAATACGATATAGCGATTGGTATAATGAAAAGTGCAAATAAATAGTAATGGCCTTTATTTATCAATATTTTCTGTAAAATATCATTCAGAATAAATCAATTGCAAAAGAACAATTATATCGAACTGAAAATTATTTCACAAGAATAAATTTGTGTTATCGTAATTATATATATATATATATATATATGTATATATATCAGATTTCATCAACAAAAATTATATTAGTATACTACTGTGTAATAAGGGTAAATGATAAAAAATCAATATTGTTGCGATTAATTAATAAATCCCTCAAGTAGAATAGAAAATATTATATAATAGCTGCTGCTGCTGCCTTGGAAATCTCAGTGCAGCTTCACGAAACTATCATTCCAGTTGATATATCAAAGAAATAATCAATAATTTATTTTAGAAAAAATAATTTGATTTATATTTTTATCTGACGAATATTTTTTTCGATTTAAAAAAAAGAAAATTCAATGCTATTTAATTTTAAAAAAATGTTTTATTGGCAATTCGATAAATTTGCGTTTTGAGTGAGGCAACCCCATTTTTGCTGTATCGAGAGGTTTAATGATGATTTGCGTTTCCATATATTTCATAAATTCCACTAATAAAACATGTCAAATTTATTTCAAAAGATTTATCGTGGAATTTAACTTTCTATTGTGATCGAGATTTTCTATAAGTTTTTGGAATTTATGTATTGATAAAAAGAACGTTTTGGAATTATATGTTTTGTTATGATTTAATTCAGTGGTTCTCAAAGTAGCGGTCGGTGGACCATAAATTAGCGGTCCGCAACGTGAGTTGAATAGGAGGAAAATAATGCCAGAACATTGTTAAACTGTTTACCCCTCATATAAACGTAAAATTACAGAATGTGCATTTCTCTCTCTGGATTCTCTGTTTTATTTAGTGGTTGACTTTTATATTTTTCTAGTTAAACTTTATGAAAAGTATATTATTATTTATATATTGCCTATTTTCTGTGATTTATTAGAAATGCAGTAGTTTTGAATAATTTTAAGATTACTTTTGTGTTGTACTTCTTTATTATAATATTATTATATGTTTTATGCAATATTTATTGTTATTCTTTTTGCACATTTTTTTGTGTAAATATATTGTTTATTTTTTGTAAACTTTTATGTGAATTTTTACAACTGAAATATATGTATTTAATAGAACATTAAATATTTTATATTCCTGCAAAATATAACCAACAATTAGTATTAGTGGTCCGCGGCACGTTTTTGGTTGAGAAACACTGATTTAATTCATTTGGAAAATCTATGTTTCTGTCTATTGTTAGTACACCAGGACACAGTTGGTATGGTTGGAATTGTAAAAGGGATAGCCATATTGATAGAGAAAACTGCATTGCAGTATCAGTTGACGGAGCACCAGCCAAGTTGAATAATAGTAATGGATTTTTAGTTTTCTTGAAAAAAATAATCCAAAAATTGAAATAAATCATGGTATGATCAATCGCGAAACATTTGGAACCGTTATGCACGATGTCATCTAGATTTTTATTTAGTGTATTATGTCAATATGGCTATCCTTTATAATAAAGAAGTGAGAAGTGGATTTTCCGAGGAAATGTTCTGAATCGAGTATGGGCTCTCAAAATCGAACTTTTTATAGTTGATCATCAAAATACTTCATGGATTGCATTTCTTGCATATTTATGTGGCATTTTTGAGCATATAAATGTGTTTAAATTTGCAGATTGAATTTGGCGGCAAAAAATTTTGTCAGATTATTTGGTGAAAATCCTAACAGAACAATTCCTTAAACAAATGATGAAAGATGGAAGAGAATTATGCATTTCACACATAAATTTGATATAGGACACTGTTGAGAAATAGCTGATAAAGATAATACCAGTTATGGAGCCAGGAATGGTCACAAGTTCTAGAAATAAAGTATTTATGGAAGCATTGCAAATTGTAGCTGAAATTTTATTGATGGGCCAAATTGATGTTTCGTTTTTACTCGTTTTATTTGATGACAAAATAGCACCAGTTATATCAAATGGCGATTATAACGAGTAATGTCAATGGAAATCTTCTGTTGGAAAATTAAAATATTTTAACTTTTGATCGCTTTATTCTTTCTGACAACATTTACATTAATATCTACACATGTCTGATGCGGTATATGGATTTTTCCTCTCATAGTTTCCAAACGTCCTATTTTTTTATTTGAGAAAATCCATACAAAATATAGAAAATGCCTGCCCTTCTACAAATTCAACTAAGGCTTTTTGAGATCAGAACAATTTCAAGCATAACTGCGAACGTTTTTCAAAAAAAAATTGTTTTTTATATAAATTTAATTAAACTGCAAAACTCACTTCAGGAAAACTATTAAAAATGTAGAAGAAATTCCGTGATAGAGCAAAATGTCCCCTAACTAACCATATATCAAATATATCACTGATTATGACGGATTACCAACGTGTCACATATCTCTTACATCATTTTGGGTTAAATTATATGCTGCACTGGGAATTTTCATTAAATCGTAAAGATTCCTGATAACAAACGCCGATTGATTTTCTTAGGTGGTTCTCAAATGATAAAAAAATTCATCTGTTTAAAACGGCAGCTAATTATTTTTACTCTAATGCGTTTTTAGCACTTGCAGAAGAGATGTTTAATCTTCTGTTATACAAAGATAGATAACCAAAACCATCAATTGTTGATTGATTATTAGTGTATCCAACGAAAAATTAAATTAATCGATAATATTTCAAAAAATGTCCAAATTTCTTTTTAATTAAAAATCGTATTTTGTAACCATAGTAACATAAAGCATAGTGACCAACTGGAAACGATGTGTAATATTATGGATTATAGAGATATTTAACCAAAACCAACAATTGTTAATTGATTATTATGATACCAGCGAAAATGAAATTAATCGATAATCTTCATAAATAGTTCAATGTCGAAACTGAGTTTGAAAAAATCCCATAACATTGATTTATAAAATTAATGGATAATTTTCAAAATATTAACTCATTTATTGATTGATTCTTAATGAATCCAACGAAAAATGAAATTAATCGATAATCTTCAAAAATAATTCAATGTCGAAACAGAGTTTGAAAAAATCCATAACATATTGATTTACAAAATTAATCGATAATTTTCAAAATATTGATTCTGTCCAAATTTCTATTTTGTTGAAAAACGATTTTTGTAACCATGTGAACGAGCGTGAACATAACATAGTGACCAATAGGAAAAAGATGTGTAAAATATACATCCAAAACCATCAATTGTTGATTGATTCTTAATGATTCCAATGAAAAATGAAATTAATCGATTATCTTCAAAAATAATTCTATGTCCAAATTTTCATAATATAAAACTTTCGATAATATAAATTAAATATAATTTAAATAAACTAAATTATATATAAATATAAAATTTTGATTATCATTTACAATTTTCTTGTTAGATTTAATTAATTTTACTTTTAAAATTGCTCTAAAACTTTATTTAAAGGATCCAATGGAGTCTCATAGTGCGCGTTTATTCATGGAAATAAGCATAAAAGGGCCATTTAAATGAAAATACGTAGTTATTCGTTTATATAATAAATAAAATATTACTTTTACTAAGTTTAGGTAGTTTTAAGAGTAACTCAAGCGATTCATCATCGAATATTCTAGGCTGCTTGTCACGGGCAAATACCAAAAACAAAGCAGCTGTACACATAGCGACAGACTAAATGAAAACAATATAAACCAGCCTGCCAAACAAACACAAATAGAAACCCACCTCATCTTTATGAGCATCATCGAGATACTTAAAGATTTTACCGAGTAGACCATGTGCTTTTAATAATTCTTTGAAAGAGCGCGATAAGCATTTACTGGTCAACGTGATAATACTTAAAAGCGATTATTATTATTATTATTTACAGCTATAGCTAGATCGATACCTTAAAGTTCTAGTGGATGACTGAAGATTACTTTTCAGTCCTTCTATCAAATACTCGACGTCATCCAGTAGATCCTGAGTCTCACCCGTTTCTTGGCACTCGTGTGCCTCTTTAACGTTTTTAATTACAGTGTATTTCTAAACGAAAAAAAACACTAAAAATATTGATTTGGTTTCAATCAATGTTCAAAAACACGTTTTATTGCAGTTTAATAGAAAGCCAGCAAATTTTAATGTGTATACACATTTTTTTTCCACAGATATTTTTATACTTTCCCATAACTAACAAAGGAAAAATTAGATGTGCATGCACTCGAATCTATACATTTAACATAAAAACTATCAATAAAGTAACAAAGTGGAGTAGCCAATGAAATTTTATCAAAAATCAGTTGATTTGTATATTATAAATGTTATTTTGCCACTTTATTGGTTACTTTATTGATAATTACTAAACTACGACAATTATATATGTCAAAATAACGACCTCCTTATCTCCCTTTTTCAAGGAATTATCATTTGTAGTAGACGTGGGATATTGCTTGACTGTACCGTACAATCCGTCATTTAAATATGGAATATTGTTATAATCTTTTGTTTTCCCTAATGAATTGTCTATTTCATCAGTCATGTTCGAATAACCGATTTCAACGTAAGCATAATCAAAGCAGTCCAAATCTGGTGCTACTTCCAATGATTCGCTTGATTGATAAATGACATTCTTAACAAAATTTGCACTTTAAAAAAGAAAAAAAATCAGATCTTTACTTCATTGCTTACGAATTTATTTTCAGAAAAATCTTCAATGTGTTTTATCATTTATTTAAGATTATTTTCCATTTTGTTTGATGACTTTTTAATTTAATTTTTCAAAAATAAAGAGAAAAAAGTAAAGTTTTAAGCATCTTCAAAATACTAAACCCATTTCTAATCGATTTAAAGTTCCAGAAGATTTTATCCTTAATAACTCAAAGAACATTTTAAAAGAAATCGATTAGTTATAATTCCTTGTAGAGTTTCCATTTTCGTAAATATATAGAGATGCAAAATTTTGAATATTTCAGTTTTTCAATTATTAGCTATTCAAATTTAAAACGGGAACCATTTAAAAAACATTTGGATAGTAGATTTATATTATTATTATTATTGGAAAATAAAAATAACGATATTAAAAAATCGAATATGTTAATTTCTGTTAGCAAGAAATTTTACTTAGCAATTAAATATTTTGACATCTGGTTCACACAAAATCGATTCCAAGAAATTATGATAATAATTTTTCAATATTTACCAAATCAATTTCAAAATTAAGCTTAATTAAATAATTACTATTAGATATATCCGATATTTTGCTGATGACCATGTGGTTTACTTATTCAATTATTAATCGTGAAATTGATTTTCTGATAGAATATAAATTAAATCGATTTCAAAATATTAATTTAATTGATAAGCAATTTGTTAATATTTGACTATGAATCAGTGATGATATCGATGTAAGAATTGATAGGCAGTGCCGAAAATTCTTAATGTCATTGAAAAATGAAAAGCAATCAGGTGAAAATTTAATTTATAAAAGTATTAATTTTCTATACAACATGTCACAAAATAATTTTTATCAATATCCGTTTAAAAATGAAAGCATTGATTTGTACTATTTATTAATTGATTAAAAAGTACTTGAATAAAATATGTACTTTTATGATCTCATTGGCATTGCTGGCAGGTTTAGTGGCTAATAGTTCAAATTTAATGTAACTAATTTGTGAGGGGTAAATTTTTGAAGTAGAATAAAATGAAGATTTAAGACAGAGATATTACATGAACAACTAAAGTGGAGAGAAGTGTAATACAAGCAGTAACTAAAATTGAAGTCTTTATTAGGTTTTATTGATTTGTATTCAAGGGATCACCATAAATAGTAAGATTTATATTCTTTCATGAACCTGTTAAATTTATACTTCATTTAAAACAAAATAAATTTTTATTCTCTAATTACTAACCTTTTCAACTCTCGAGTTGTGAGGAACTATCTAATAGCTTATATTAGGGAGAACGCATTATTATTTAGGAATCGTCACCTTGATAAAAATTGGACATTATTTCCAGAAAACTATTGCAGCTGTCAAATTAAACTTATTAAATTTTACATAATTCGCCAGTAACCTTAACCTTAGTCAAATAACAATAACCTAAACGAAAAGTGCAAATATGTCATTGGTGATATTTGTAAATACGAATAACTATTTTCCTCAATAATGGATTTTTGTTGATAGAAAATTTTAAAAGTTAAATCAAAAACCACTTGAAAAATGTCGATTTCTAGTTTTTTACTTTTTATCAATTAAAATTTTTAATAATTATATTTTTTCATGCATTTTAATATATTTTCAATAAAAAAAAATCCATTTTTAAAACTATAATCGAATTAGAGGTCATAGGTCATTTTAATGAAACAAAATATTGAATTGACTTGTATGAATTGACTTATAGCACCACCGAGGAATTCTAACCGTATGAAAACAATCTGAAATAGATCCTTAGTAACCGAATTTTATTCCTGATAAATCAACTATTCGCAGTTATCGATTACCAAATTACAATGGCACGAATTTTTATTCGTATAATTATAATTAGATATCGCAACAATTAGGATTTTATTAGGATCCTTCAGGAAGGATAGCACTTGCAATACACTTTGGAACTCATGAACATTGTTGCTTCTAAATTTAACCCTTGGTAAAATCGATTTAGTTGCTTTCTTTGCATTGACTTGAAGTTACTCGAAATTCACCTGTTTCTTTATTCTGGTTCCTATTTACTTGCCTCGTTTAATATTTTATACTCTTGTTACTCCTTGTCTCTTCTTTTTACTGTTCTAATTCACTTTTTCCTAGTTAATATCTATTTTATTTTATTTTTCCAATTTTTTTAGTTTAATCAATTAGATGAGAAAATTGAATTTCAATTTTATTTTCCACATTTTCGTTTTGCGCTTAATAATTAAGACCATTTCATTGTTTCATTTTATTGATTTCGGTCATTCCTTTTTATTTTCAATTTCTCTATTTTTCTCATTTCTATTCTGTTCAGCTCAATAATTATTTAATTTTATCTTAAACATAAATATGCATTTATTTGATTATATCATTAACTAGGGGATTGCCCGTCCTAGGACGGATATAATACCCCGTCCCCACGTCCCGCTGTGGTGAAAATTTAAACAAATCTAATCTTACACACATTATACCATTTAATCCTACAAAACCACCCAAGGTACCATGAAATCATGGAATTTGGGCCCAGATTCGGTTTTTTCGTCCAGAATTAATCTCAATATGATGTTGTTTGACTGAAAACCGACTATTTAAACAAAAATGTAAAATTTCAAGGGGCTATCTAAAACGGTCTGAGATAAATTCAAAAAATTAAAGCGTTCCAGAAACAGTCAGTCAGTGATGAGCGTATATGTGTAAATTGCATTTTTATCAATTTCATCAATATTTACCGTATAATTTACATTTCCTAAAATTGTCATAAAAGATTTTTTCTTATTTGTACGCTTAATTTTTTATAGTAAGCAATTAAACAATTTATTGAGTTATTATATCATGGAGTAGTTCAGAGATAAAACCATAAAATAAGAATTTTAAGGAAAAAATACAATTCAATTTATTTTTATATGAAATATTTATATTAAATATTCATTAATAATTATTTTATCGATTTAATAATATTTCAATTTTATAGATTTAATAATATTTCATTTTTATCGATTTTTAAATATTTACATTTATCGTATAATTTTCATTTTTTTAACACAAAATTATGCTAAATTCGAATCTTTGCTCATAGAAACCCAATAAACAATTTTCTTTGAGAACAAAACTTCTCCGAGACAACTATATTTCTTTTTTGACTAATTTGAATCTTTACCCATTTAACCTGCATTTAAATAATTTTTCTTATTTGTGATTGGGTAATGAAAGTTTTTAGAAGAGAGGATGGCATTTTAGTGATATCAATAATCATAAAAATCAATAAACTTTTTTTTATTTTAAAGTCCTAAATTGTGAATTATTTCTCCGAAAAACTCCATAATATATCCATAATAATAATTTTTTATTATGAGTCGGTTTAAAATTCATATTAAATGTCATTTTCATCGATTTAATAATATTTTAATTTTATCGATTTAACAATATTTTAATTTCATCGATTAAATAATGTTTAATTTTTTCGAATTAATAAAATTTTAATTTTATCGACTCCTGATTATTTAAAGGCTAATTTTGTTCACCAAACGTTTTACAATCTCGATAAATCCTAAAACAGCATTTCAATTGTCATAATTTTGAAATTTAAAACCCGAATAAGAAAATTGTATAATATTAAGCTAATCACATAAAAATAAATTGACCAATATTTTTAATTTAAAAGCCCTAAATTTTGGATTAAACTCCTGAATTATCCGTAATAATTTATTATCATAAATCATTCAGCATAAAATTCATATCAAATGCATTTTTATCGATTTAATAATATTTAATTTAAATAGATTTAATAATATTTAAATTTCATCGATTTTTAAATATTTACATTTATTTATCTTATAATTTTCATTTCTTGTCATTTTCTTCACCAAATTTGGATTTTTGCCCATAGGAATTCATCAGTAATTGTCCATGAGAACAAAATTTCCCTAAACTCCTCCTTGATGATTGTCTAGGTTTTAGAGGCCAATTTTGTCACCGAAGGCAATTATAAGCATTTTATAATCTCCTGTATTTATTAAGCCAATATTAGAAGTTCTCATGTTCCGAATTTTATGTTTCTAAGCAACCCAAATTTTATTGATTTTAAAATAGCATTTAAATTGTAATAATTTTGAATTTTAAGAAAATTATTCACAGATATTACTATCAAACATGGCAAATTACCTCTGGCTTCAGTTTGTATTGATTTTCAAATTCATCATCGATATTATTTTGCCAGGGCCTCGGATTGTATGACACTTTATTCTTTTTGATATTTATGATGGGCTTTGATCGATATTTACTATCGATTTCCTGTGATTTATCTAGAATTGCATTAGCGTCGCTATCGATTCTATTAATTATCTCCTGATTACTTTCCATTGCTTGGGCTGGTTGTTTCATTGGATTTTCAATCCTTTTGACATTCGTTGCAGTTCGCTTACTGGAATAGCTGTCAGATGAACTCTTAAAATTGCTGTGTTTCGATAAATCCCCATTGTTATAACTGGAACTCAGAGATTCCGTTTGATGGGAATAACTGGCTTTGAGTTGGGTCTTTTCTAACTTTTCTTTGTTGGAAAATGAATAGATATTGTCAGGATTAGATATTGGTTCAGGGCGTAATATTTCAGGGGAGACAGCTCGCTTGATACTGCTATCTGGAACATATGTTGGACTAAATTTTTTTTTACTTTCTTCTAGAATTTTACTATCAATATTTTCTCTGGCAGCTTTTCTTTTAGCTGCTATTAATTTTGAAGCAGAATCAACTAAGCTGGCATTGTTTTCCGGTAAAGAATCGACTTTAGTTCCAGCTAATCTACTCGTTCGCAAAATTGATGGAATATTACTGTTCAATTTAGAAGTATCATAATTATTTTGTACGTCCTTATTATTAGAGTTTGTTGGAGAAGTATTTGTATGGTTATCTGACTTTGCAATCAGTTCATTAGATTCATCGGGCTTAAAAGTTACGACATTAACCTTTTTACGATTTTGAGATATTTGAGTTGGAGATCGTTGTGAAAAATTTTGCAAATCTGGAGATGTTGATTGAGAGTTAAATGAAGCATTATAGTTTTGTTTTTTTAAACTAGATGTAGTATGTAAAAGTTGATCAAATCTATGATCTTGTTTAGAACGTGGAACGAACGATTTATATCGAATCTGAAATAAATAGTTTAAAATAGAATTTTTTAGTACATTTATTTAGAATTTTAAATTAAAATGGGATAAAACTTACGTCCATCGTAAAATGATTAAAATCTATAAATAAATGTTAATTTTACGAAAAATTACTTATTTAAAACAATTTTTCCTTTGTATGTAGTTAAAATATTTTTATTTATTAATAATGATTTATTTAAACTATAGTTTCAAATGACCCATAATGTTTTTCTTAAATGAATTTGTTTTTTTAAACTTTAAAAATTTATTTTTAAAATATTTAAGGATTATTTTTTATTTGAATTTGAGATGCAAATCCCAGATAGTTTATCCTAATAGGATGTTAAATTTATTTCACTAGTTGCATGCTGTTTTCATCTGTACCTGTTTTAAAATGAACGATAATTTTAAAAATATGAATAAATATTTAGAAAAACGGTGTCCTATCGGAATACAAAGTGTAAATCTATGTCTCTAACCCAAAAAAACTTCCACACAAATGTTTCGGTTACCACTCGGTACTCGTAAGGAAATGTCGGTTGTGTGATCGAATGAGTGATCGTTTGTTAAATGGGGAGCTCTTGTTTCAAAACAATAATTTCTCTGACGTATCACAAGTGAAATAGCGACATACAGAAGTGGTGGGTTACAGGGTTTCAAATCTTGCTTATCCTCCTGGTGACCCTAGTAACGCCATACAAAATGATACTAACCGCCACTTGGCACCCGTTGCTAAGCAACGTTGGTAATGTGTTCAAGTGGTGGATTGCCCGCAAAAATTGAGTACCATGTGCTAGCACTGTAGTTGCTCGGACAATCCTCGGGTTCACGAGCTGTCGATAGAAGACCTATGCTCGCTTTGCTCGGTCCATCATAACTATTCAGGATTAATTCTTAATTGACTGTGGAAAACTGAGACGTAATAAGGTTACTTGTGACAATACTGACATGCAATTTCAAAAGAAACGACTCAACTAAGGCTAAATCTACTCTATTTGAATCAATCACATGTGGAATATCTACTGTTTGATGTTTTGAAGTTGCGTTGCTCGACGTCGGGCACGTTCCTTACGTCCCGGTCGACGATTGTTGATGGGTTGTTCCGTTGGCTTGGTGGTTGTCTGTGGCAGTTGGGTTGGGGCGAAGATGAGCGGGTAAGTTACCGCTTCACCTTCTCGGCATACCGCTAGGGCGACTTCGAGTCCCCGAATCTGTGTACGCAGACTCCGATTGAGCTGGCGTTCTTCGGCCCAGCCCTTTTGAGCTGCGGTGAGTCGTTGGTATACCGCTCTCATTTTTGTTGGATCAATCCAGGTGGCTTTTAACTGTTGAGTCTCTCGAGTAATTTGAAGGATTTGGGCGAGTAACTCCGCGTTCGATTGTCTTGCCCGTTCCAGTTCCGCTTGTAGAGGTTGTAGGGATGACATTACTATAATAGGAGAGCATTTAAATTCTTTATTGCCTTCATTAAATCAAAGTGTTATTATTTAGTTAAACAAATTATATGAAGCTAGTTTATCTATGAGATCAAATAACGAACAAAAAAAAACACTTAATATTTAAATCAATTTCTACAACACTTCGTCATTACTATAGTTCTTCTTCAGGGCATTCTCTCTCTAAACTCCTCTTCAGAGCCGCCACCGTATAGGGCCGTCGGGTATCGCGGACTGGGTGAGGTGGGTATGCCTCCGCGATACGCCCAACGCGGATGTCCTCCTCCACGTTCGTGAGGTACATCCGGGCTTTGACCACCTTGATGTCCACTTGCTCTTGTACCTTTTCCCAGAGGGTGAGGAGGTTTCTGGCGTGCTCATGTATTTCTTCGGCCGGGTATTGTTGTCCGGCGAGTCCACAAGGGTCGGATTCGGGACCCAACAATCGCCAAGTAGTCGGGTGTGACCACCAGGGGGGAAGTTGTTCGGCCCTCCTGGTGACCCTTGGTACCTCTCTTGAGTGTGGTTCCTCTGCTACTTGAATGGTAATTTGGTCGATAGGCATATCTAAATTACTATCGTTATCAAGTTCGGTTAAATCATTGACTTTTAATAATGAACGACTAAATGACAATTATATTATTACTCATAGACTCATCCAATTCTACTAGCTTGGTTATTATTACAGTTTTCCGCGAGACGACTAGGGTTATTTATCTGTGAGTTCCTGGGGTGATGCATTCAGTTGGCTAGCTTTTCTCACGGCACTCCTATATATCTCTTGTTGATGATAGTAATAATTAGAACATGTTAAGTAATATTCTAGTGTTATGCAAATGGGTAAGTCGAAAATCCACACTCTATCAGGCGTTAACGTTTGTTAAGTTAGGGTTTGTCTAGTGGATGGCATTTCTACTAATTAAGATTCATTTAAAATTTACTAAGTACTTAGTGATACTATCTGTTAAAAATCGGTTTCAAAACTCAAAGGAACCGCGATGTTATCAGATATTGGGGTTGATTTAAGGTTTATCACCTGCCTACTGCTGTTTGAGATTAATACTGAACTTTATTAAATATATAAAAGTTATATTAACTAACATAAAGTTACAATTTACTAATATATAACATCGATATTGATTAAACTGATTTTAAAATTCGCTATCCTATGATGCTAATGTTTATTCGAAACGGAGTTAAAGTTTACAGGTTGTACTTAATTTGATGATATTCAATTTAGTCACATCCTGTCAGGACGATGTTGGCGGAAACGTCAATCCCTTCGATCAAGCGGATGTTAAATTCATTCAAGGTAGGTTTCCGGTTTCCGGTTGATTCTCTCAAGTTAATTTGGTTATCGATCGGCTACTTCTATTATCGACTTAGTGCAATTTTCGGTTGTGGAGTGCGCGTAGACTTTCTAATGATGGAACTCCTTATCAAACATCACTTCGATATTCATCATCTGGTATATTTATTCGTCTAAGTTGGACTATATCGGATTTTAAGCGCGTCGTAAGTTAATTTCTTGTGATTTTGTTGGTTTATTTATTAATTTTATAGTCGTTCGTCTGGTTCCTACGGGAAAATTATTGGATTATTCTCGGGTCTAAAACGGTGTCAGGATATTCGTCAGATATCAAGAAAATCTTTCTAAGCTAAATGGCTATCATCAAGTTAAATCTAGCACTATTTCGTTTCCTAATAAATTAATCTGTTCGCGTTTCTAATTCGGATCAGTTTCGATTTTATCCCTGCCTTTCAACCATAGTGTTAATTTGGATTTTTGTCAATTTTTATTCAATAACTGATTGGTATTTATTTGTTGATTCGTTTATTTTAGTTCTTTTAATCACGATTTCTTTATTTTAATCAGACTTTATTTTTATTTTGGTTAGTGAGTAATATTTTATACCCCATTTTATTCTGAATTGCTAAGTTTTTGAGTGAGGGATTTATTTATTTTAATCCATCTAATTAAATCAAAGGAAAAGCTCCGTTTATTACGCAATGAGTTTGCACTATTAATCAACGAATTATTTTATTATTATCGATCGTTTTCGACATTTAACCGAATGAGCGCTTTATTTTTAATTCGTAATTTTTCCTTTTATTTAGTCAATGAATAATTTTTAGCAATTAACTAAACGATTACTTTATAATAAATCTCCTTTTATTTAATCGATGAAGTTTTGGATTATTAATCAACAGATTATTTTATTTTTATCAATAGTTTTCAACATTTAACCAAATGATTACTTTGTTTTAATACTTTTCCTTTGCTTTAATCAATGAAAATTTGGATCTTTAATCAACAATTTATTTATTTTAATCAATAGTTTTCAACATTTAATCAAATGATTTCTTTATCTTTGAATAATAAGTATTTAATCCATTTTATTTCGCATATCAATAGTTTTAGGTATATCAACGATTTAATTTGTTTTATCCCCGTGCCCTTTCCCTTTAATAGACCTTAGACGCATATTGTGTTCATATTATATTTATTGAGTGCCCACTGGACTACTCGGTGTGACAATTTTAAGCCGTATGTAACATAATTTTAGGTCGATTTTACAGAATTGAGAAACGAGGAAGCAGCCAGAGACTTCTTCCTTATTTCTCGCTTCAGCTATAGGGATAATATTGACGTTACGACCGCTGCGTTGCGCACGCTGAGTCTTCACGGGTACATATCATTGGCGATTTTCCACGCACTTACATGCCTCTGTACTATGTAGATTTTACTATCTTGCGTGATGTGTCGGCTGTGGGCCGGAAAAATTTCGACATTAAAATTTATAAAAGCATATAAAATAAGTTATATATATGTAGAACAATTTAAATATATTAATAATATTTATTAATTAGGACAAAATAACAGAATTACCCTTCATAACCATTCCAAAATTTTCACATAAAAGCATAAAAATATCATAATAGAGAACATAAATGCCTCTCTCCCCACATCGCCGTCAAGCAGAGCTCTACAGAGATGCTATGAACGTGATGTGGAAAGAGGGCTCTGGCATAAATATTTCTCACCTAAAAATTCTGTTTGAAATAGATTTGAAGTATTTAAACTAGTTCAAAATAGTTAAATTTTCAAAATGGTTCACAAATTGTTTACAATTGGTTCACTTTCAAAAATGGTTTAGACAATTTTCAAAAATGGTTAAAATGGTTTTAAAAATGGTTAAGTTAAATGTGAAAATGGATCAGTATTTATACCTATTTGTATGACGTGTGAAATTTGATGCAGTAAAACAAAATTCGACCTTGTTATTTTCTAGCAAATTCTATTATTTATTTTTAATATTTTTTGATTTATTTTTATAATTTTTTATTTATAATTTTTATTGAATTATTACTAATTCAAAATTTTCGATTTAAATTTCATTTTAATGAACTTTAATTGATTTTTCCAATTTCGTCGAATTTGTTGTGTTTTCTTGTTATATTTGTGTAAGTATCGTGCGGATCTTGGTGCATTTTGTTATTATTTTATTTTATTTTTATGTTTATCAATTTATATTTAATTCTTTTATTTCTCAGATTTTATGTGGTTTAATTGGTGTTTTTCAGGTTTATTTTAAATTGCGTGTTGTATCTGCGTGTGTGTTTCTGATCCATTTAAACATTTTTCAAGGCCGTTTACGTTCTGGCCCAACAGAAGGTTTATGCTTAATTTCTATGATCCAATATCTTTATCTTATTCGCCCTAACATCAAGCATATTTCACTACACTTATCTATAAAATCTTCCCGAAATTAAAATCATGGGATTCATATAAATTTCGCAACCAGTAAACACATTTTTTTCCTCTAATAAACATACAACCAAATTCATCATGTAATTTTCAAGATTTAATCTCTTACGTTTCTTAGGATGATTTTACGCTCCTAATACTTGACCCATAGCGCGAACTGTTTTTGTTGTCTCTGACAAATTGGATCAAATTTACTTGGTTCGTACTTTCTTTTTGAATGACTTGCTTTAAGGTGACTGAGAACGGAAATGGGCAATGAATGATCACTTTCGGTGGTTTGGCAAATAGTAGTTATAAGATGATAACCTTATTTTTGTAATGGTGGTGACGTAACTCTGTCTCAATTGGTCGAATCATTAAATGATGTTCCCGTATTTCTACTTAGTCTTATTCAGCATGTTATTTAAACAATTTGTTTGGCTGTTCCAATTCATTACTTCAAGCCGAAACCGGAGCTTCTTCTCTCACTGTAACTCATCACATTTGTAATGCACTTAGCTTACGTTTATCCGGAATTTAATCGATAATTTCTTTAAAATATAGGAAATTAAATGATCATGTAATATATTTTAAAGTAGCTTTATTTGTTCATCAGGAATTACTATGTAATTAATATGATGTGATGCAAAGAAAAAGCAGTTCTGACTGATAAATAGAATCTAATCATTAGTCATACATTCTAAGTACTCTAGGTTGCTGAGATTTCTCCTTATCTCCATATTTTACCTTCAATATGTACTTACTTGTTGATTTTCAAATTAAAGACCATTCCACGTAGCTCATACCAATTATTATTCATCTCGGAAACTATATCTACTCTCCATCATTCAATCATAATCAAAGAGAACCCTTATTTTACCTTCAAGATGTTTTTACTTGTTAACATCCAAATTAAGTACCCTTCCACTCAGCTCATGCCAATTATTAATCATCTCAGAAGCTATATCTCTTTACCATCATTAAATCGTAATCAAACGGAACACATTTACATTAAGATTCAACAAGTTTCTTAAAAATTTATTATAATCGTTCTAAAAGAATTTTTCTAGTTTTTACCTCTGATTGCTTTTCATTTTGTATGACATAAAGAATTTTTTTATTGTTTGATTATGTTTTATTGATATTCTCAAATTTTCGACACAGCCTTTTTTAAGTGATTTATTAGAATTCATTTATATGAACGACTTTTTAAATTTTATTAGACCTTCCTGGGCTATATAATTTACCTTGTAATTAATTCATTGACTCAAAAATGAAAAAATTGAGTAAATTAAAACAAAATAATTAATGACGTTTGGAAATTATCAATATGGCTGCTGTAACATAAGCACGCACCGCAAGTAGAAATCAAAAATAAAATAAAACATATTAAATAAAACAAAATAAAAACCTAGCAAAATTAAATTAAACAAATATTAATTAAAATCATTGAAAAGCCTACAGATACAGAAAGAAACACAAAACCAAAATTAAAAACCGCCAAAACATTGTAAAAGAAGCTTTAGAAAATACATATGCATGGCCACGATGCTTTTTGGCATCGCTTGACAGGTTCCCCTAAATTATTTATATTCATTTTATATATAATATTGTAAAAGTCAATGGGAAAATGTTGAATTGATATTCAATTCCTGCAGTTAAGTTTGTGAGATGTTGAAACGTGTCAATTTATCATTTTCCACCACTCGGATTCTGCTGGGACTGGTCAGCTTTATATTGATCACGAAAGTAGTACTCCGCTGGATTTCATCGCAGCCTTCATGAAAGGTGGACGGAGCAGTAAGAGGGTAATTGCAGGAATAGCGTCAGAATTAAAGGGACAACATTTTTATATGTTTAAGTAGGAAAATTGAATATTTATTTAACTAATGCCGATTATTATATTATCAAGGGTACGATTAGTGATAGAAATTTAGGTCAACGAAAGTATAAAGTAGGGTTAGATCACGTAAATTATTTGATAATCATCGCGGTGGAAAATTAAAATAAAATGATGCATTTTGGCATAGATCTGTGAGATGATAATATAGAGATTTACGAATGGTGGTAACTGTGGCGACCATAGAAATGCAAATATGAGTTGTTGGACTAAAATAATGACATTATAATAAGTACATAATAATGCATTCATTTCAATTTACCGTAGTCAAATATTTTAATGAAATCATGAATTTTATAATAAAATAAGGGCGGAACTCTACCCAAATTTTTGAAAAATATTTTAATAAATAAAGAGTGATGATGACAAATTGATATAGGAATTGTAAAAATAGATGAGTATGGACAAGGGTATAGATAGAAAGAGACGTAAGACCTTCCATCGGCAGTCAGGAACACGAAAGCGAGAATATCACGAGGAGTAGTCTTAGAAATCGGGCTCACCTGCTCGTGGATTCTCGGCTACTATATTCAGTATCAACATGAGCTTGATCATGGGTATATAGTGGCCGGATTAAAATTGTGGAGCGTCTGGGTAATACATCATAGACCCTAGGAAAAGGAGGTATTTTGATAGCGGGGAATAATTTTGAATAAACTTGGCATAGATTTAAACAAATTAATTACACCCAGTACACTAACAAAACTTTTAATTCAATTAAGAGTTTAATTTTTGTGTTTATTTTCTAAAATGTAATCCTTTGCTGATTTGTCTGATTTTAATGACTTCTCTATTTTTCCAATTTTTGTTGTTCTTTTTTTGTTTTTATTTGTTTTTATATCATTTTTTGTATCATTTTTAATATTTCTATTAATTTTTATACTTTTTGTCATCTAATAGATAGTATTTCATCATTTTTCGTCTATTTAATTTTTCCACTGTAAGTTGTTATCGATTATTGTGTCAGATAAACAAAATTAGTTTTTAGTTTTTGCTCAACAGTAATTTTATTATTGGCGTACAAGAAGGGAGATCTCTTATTGTAAGACTTTTCTCAGCACAAGGATTTGTAAATCAAGTATATCAAAATTGTGCATGATTAAAGTGTTATTGTAATTGTAAAGATTTGAAGTGTTGTTGAAAGTATCTAAATTTTTGTAACGAATTGTGATAATTTGAATAATCGTTATTGTGTTGGGTGTTCTAGTTATTTAAATAAGGATACCGAGGAGTCAGAAATAGTAATCGAAGATAAATAATTTTAACAATTGGTTTCAAATCGTAAAAAGTATTTAAAACTAGCACTTTTAAATTTGAAGAAAAACAATTTATATTAGAATAAAGTATTATTAAATCTTTCTTTTTCAAATAACATTTAAATGTGTATGTTTTTTATTATTTTAGTTGATTATTTGATGTATTTTGTGTTATCATTTAAACTTTACTATCTGCGCCAGCGTTTATGCCATTTTATCGCGCTATTCAAACAATTTCACACCTGAGCTATTGTTAGGTAAAAAAAAAGTTTTCTATCAGCACACTGAACCTAAGGAATCCAGAACATCATAGGCCTTGAGAGTACTGAACTTTATCTTTGTGTCAGTGGCGTGCGGTCTATATGTGCAGGGTGTGCACTGCACACCCAGTTAAAATTTTGCATGACAATAATTTTATCAACTATGTCTACCAATATTTATATTTTATATAGTACATTTATAACCAAATGTTTTAAAAATTCACTCATTCAAATATTTGCTTGTATTTCTGCAGTTCGTGTGGTACCAGGTGCTGCACAATGCAGCGCGTTAAAAAAGCAATCGAACAGTCCAAGTATTGATATATAAACGCACTGCGCACTATCAGAAAATTATGCTTTATATGCATGAGCTACTGGAGAAGCACAGCGTACTATAGCATTGAGGCAAGTGCAGCTACTTTTCCTGCACTTGTTACTCTGAATCATCTGATCGAAGGTGCGATTTATTAAGCGTTGTATTAAATCGGGGACTTTTGTGCTGAAGCGATTTTGCTTTTTTAATTGGCCATACGATTTTTAGAATGCTAATGTTTAAATTTATATATTGTAAAATGCTGTTTTCATGAAAATATAAAAAAAGTCAATATATAAAGAGAAATACTTTAATGTGGTAAAAGTAAATAATTTCTGTGATGTATTATAAGTATAGAAATAATCGCTGAAAAACTATTTTGTTTTGTTAGACAAAAAAGAAACGAATTTTTAATTTTAACAGAAAAGTTTAAATTTTACCATTCATTGTATCTTACAGAGAAAGAATTTATAAATTATATCTGTAATTTGTATTACCACATCCCTGGTTTTGGTTTGAAAAATAGTAAAGATTTTTTTCGCAGTATATATGATTTCCAAATGTTAAAGAAAAATTAATAAATAAATATAATTTAATTCACTGACCGAACAACGAACAAGAAACAGTTCGTTCTTCGTTCTATTGCGCCAGCGTGCAGTGAAATCCTCTGCACATGCAATAGACGTTCGGTTTGTTAGCAAGATGCGACGACGCACGCACATATAATCATACACCACACAACACGATATATCAGTTTTGCTAGTGCTGGTGCCTCTAGTACTTTTCTCAAGTTTCGCTGGTTTAAATGAAAATAATAACATTAAAAAAATTTTTAAAATTATAGTTATTTTATCTTGATTGATAAATTGATTTAATTTGATACATTTGATACATCATTTCAGGTATAAATTTTATTTATTGTATTCTTTAAATTTAAATTCAAAATAAATAATCCATTTCAGAATGGAGAACCCAGATGTCTCAATAATTAAAGATTTATTGGAAAATCTATTTTCAAGACGAGATGTTGCTACAAAAAACGAAATAGTTAAATTAAGTAGACCGGTGCCTGATATTTTTCTATCGCAAAACGTTAAGATTAAAGGACAACAGTATGTGCGGCATTTTCAAAAATCTATCTATGAAAAATTTAAATGGCTAATCGATTGTAGGGAATTAAATAAGTTGTTCTGTTGGCCATGTTTACTTTTTGTTGTAAATGAAAAAGATAAGAACATTTGGATAAAACAAGGCTACAGTGATTTAAATCATTTTCACGAAGCTGCAAAGAAACATGAAAGGACACAATCTCACATAAATGCCGTAATACAATTAAAAACATTTGGTACTGTCAGGTAGATTTAATGTTAGATCAACAAAAGGCTTCGTCGATTGTTCAATACAATGAAAAAGTAACAAGAAATAGAAATATTCTTAAGAGATTAATAGATGTAGTTTGTTACTTAGCAAAACAAGAAGAGGCATTTCGTGGACACAATGAGAATATAAATTCCTTTAATCGAGGAAATTATCTAGAATTAGTAACTTTAATTAGTAAATATGATGACCTTTTAGCAAATCATCTAAGAACCACGACTGTATTTTCTGGAACCTCTAATAGAATACAAAATGATATTATTGCATCGATTAAAAATATTTTGATTTCCAAAATTAGAAATGAGGTAAAAGAAACGCCATTCGTTGCTATTATGCTGGATGAAACGTCTGACATATCTCACAAATCGCAATTATCGGTTGTGCTACGATATGTTAATTATGGTGTACCAGTGGAAAGATTTTTGTTTTTCAAAGATGTTAGTGGTGACCGTTCAGCAGAAGCTTTGTGTAATGTTGTGCAAGAAACGATTTTGAGTTGGAGATGTGAGAATAAACTGATTGCTCAAACGTACGATGAAGCGGCAGTCATGGCAGGAGCTTTGAATGGGACGCAGAAAAAAGTCAAAGACATTTTTCGAGAAGCTATGTTCGTGCATTGTTGCGCACATGTACTTAATTTAGTTCTGTCACAATCTGTATTGTTTATAAAAGATTGTAAATTATTTTTTGCAACAATTTCTGGCATAGCGTCATTTTTTTCGATGTCTACAAAAAGAAATCATGTTTTAAATGAAACTATTAAAAGAAAATTTCCAAAATTAGCTGCAACACGTTGGAATTATTCATCTCTCTTGGTAAATACCATAAAAAGCGAAAGGCAAGGCCTATCGGAATTATTTGAAAATATTATTGAGAATCCAGAAGGCTGGGACAACGACACAATTAATATTGCAAAGGGTTATCATATGTTTTTTGAAGAATTTGATAGTAATTTTCTCCTAAATATTTTTGCCAAAGTGTTTAGTTATACCGATGTTTTGTTTTATATTCTACAAAAAACTAACTTAGATATAGCATATTCTACTCAAAAAGTAGAGGAAGTAAAAAACGCAATTCGAAATATGCGAAATGATGTTGCATTTATTGAAGTCTATGAAAAGACTATTTCTGTAGTGGGTCCCCAAATTTAAAGAAATGTCGTGTAAATTTACAGAACTCAAGTGTAGGCCAACATTTTAAAAGTTTATATTACGAAATAATGGACGCTATTTTTTGTGAGTTAGAAATTCGTTTTAAAAAAATAAGTTCGCTCAAATTTTTTGAATTATTGAATTTCAGCTTTTTTAAGAAATATCAAAGTAAATTTCCGGATGAATGTCTTAATTCGTTAAAGAACGCGTATGCAAAACATTTCGATTTTGTAAAGCTAACAAATGAATTATGCGTTCTGTATCCTAGTGAATCATATCATGAAATGAATTTAGCGAAACTTATTCAGCATATACTGGTAAATGATTTGACAGATGCCATAAGGCTTAGGGCCTAAGCGAAGTAAATAAATTGGCTCACTTAATTTGTACTATTCCATTTTCAACTGCTTCAGTGGAGAGATCATTTTCAGCATTGAAAAGAGTAAAAAATTATGCACGTGGTGGGTTTCTGGGTTTTGATATTTTGAAACTATGTGGTTGTTACCCAGACAACCCAATACAAATATTTCCTTTGCTTACCACTCGGCACCCGTTGCTGAGCAACGTTGGAACTGTGTTCGAGTGGGTAGATCGTCCGCAAAAAGTTAGCGTTATTGCTAATGCTATAATTGACCGAACGATCTCTGGGTCCAACGAGCTGTCGATAGAAGACCTGTGCTCGCTTTTGATTCTTAGGTCCCATTATTCTCCTATCTCTTTCAAATGTTAACCTATACTCTCATATCATTCATTGTTATGTCCATTCCCATAGTCCTTCTTATCGTTGTCCATGTCGAAGATTATTCTTTGGTCGGTACACCCTTGGTTATGTTAAGTATTCACACACTAGTTCTCTTACTCTTATCCCTATCATAACTACAACGTTCCCTATTATTGTTACTAGCATTATCATTGTTGCTATTATATGTATTACCTTTATTAATTGTTACTACTATTACCTTTATTATTATTTTTATTACTATAACTGCCATTATATTTATTGTTATTACTACTATGATTATTACTACTATTATTATTATCATTATTATTATTATTATTATTATTATTATTATTATTATTATTATTATTATTATTATTATTATTATTATTATTATTATTATTATTATTATTATTATTATTATTATTATTATTATTATTATTATTATTATTATTATTATTATTATTATTATTATTATTATTATTATTATTATTATTATTATTATTATTATTATTATTATTATTATTATTATTATTATTATTATTATAATTATTATTATTGTTATTATTATGATTACCGTTACCCTTATCATTATCCTTATTATTATTAAGGTTTTGTGGGGATCCGTCCTTATTCTTCAGCGTTAAAATTTTTTATTGGTATACAACATTAGCCGTAATCCATCTGTAATTTTCGGTTTTTGATAAAGTATTTTTGTAAATTCGAAAATTTTAGCAGCGTTCCGCCCTTATTTTACGGTTCATCCCTATTCTACCGTTTTCGACAAAGTATTTTCATTGACTCGGAAAATTTGAGCAGCGTCCCGCCCATATTTTCCGCCTCAACTCAAATTAATTTATTTAATTCTTATTTAAAAACATTATTTTTCATGATTTTGGTCGTTCGGATTAATCTTTTTCCGTTGGCTGTTCATTTTAACTGTTGCAACGATTTCGCAATTTTTCCCGCTACCATTTCCCTCTCTTTGTCCTTAAGATCTATGTATGTTCATTTCATAGTTAATGAGTGCCCACTGGACTACTCGGTGTTAGAGATTTTGAGCCGATTGTTGTTAAAAATTTATGTCAATTTTACAGGAAACAGATGATGAAGGAGCAGCCAAAGGGCCACTCATTTACCCTCCAATTCCCCCTATGTACGGATAATATTGACGTTCCGACCCCTGCGTTCCTCACGCCGGGTCTTCACGGGCACAGATCATCGGCGGTATTCCACGCACTTATCATATGAATACTGTATATGATTTTATTAACTTGTGATGTGTCTTTGGCTGTGGGCCGGAAAAATTTCGACAATTAGAAAAAAATAATTTAAGCATTATAATAATTTATTAAAACCAAAATTAAATTACCGGACACATCCATTAAAATTCATAAAAACATCCATCTAAATTAAAAAGCCATTGAATTAAACTTCTTAAATAAATCGGATACATCCATAAAAATTCATAAATCCATCCAAATTAAAAAGCCATTGAATTAAACTCCCTAAATAAATCGAATACATCTATAAAAATTCATAAATATACTAATTCAAAGTAAAACTGTTGACAACCAGTGTCAAAATACGCTTTAAAATCAATGCTGAAAATTAAGATTAGATATTTGTCAAATCATATCAGTATATATACCTATAATTTGGCCTTAACCTTGCGTGTTAGTTTTATTGCGATTAAACAAAATTCGACTTTGAAATTATTTATGTTATCTAAATTAAATTTTTATTTATTTCTTAATTTAAACTGGTCATTTATTTTTAACATTTTTAATTAAATTTATTCATCCAAAAATATTTTATTTTTATTCATTTAATTCATTAATTTTTAATTTTATATAAATGGTCATTTTACGGTCGAATTTTCTTGTTATTATGTTATTTTTTATGTAAATTTCGTGCGGTTCTTGATGCATTTTGTATTTATTTTATTTTACTTTTTATGTTTTTGATTTTATATTTATTTATATTCTCTCAGATTTTAAAATGTTTAATTGGTGTTGTATATTATATTTTAAGTTATCTTGGTGCTAGGTTTTCGTGTTGTATTACTGATACACTTAAACAATTCTCAAGGCTATTGGTGTGCTGGCCCAACACACGGAATACAATGAGCCAGGATAGATTAATCAATTTATCTGAAATAACAATAGAAAAAGAAATGTTACACTTATTACAATCAAAACCAGAGTTTTATGATCATGTAATTGATGATTTTGTTAAAAATATAGATAGGCGTATGGATTTTGTGTACAAATAAAAAATTTATAGTAAAAACGTTTTTAATGTATATTTTTTGGTTTTATTATTATGCTTACTATTATCGTTGCTCTCTGCACACCCTGCATGGAAACCCACCGCACGCTACTGCTTTGTGTTCTAGTCAAGTGACACCATACTAACTTGTAGTTTGCTATGATTATTTTAGTTGGTGTTTTAAATGTTTTCAATTTATCTATTGTAAGAATTCCAGCTTTTATATGCGTTTGTAGCCCCATAGATAAACGTTAACCAACCGCTAAAACCCTGCTCAATTCTAAAAATTGTATCAAATAGTTGAAATCAATTTTAATCTAAATCTAATTTTAAAAATGACCAAAACGAACACATAAATTAACTATTAAATTATTTCATATAGCACGAAATGTTTTAGACTCTTTGATTTATTTGATATTTTTTCATGTATTAGAACTGATCTCTATTAGCACATTAAATAAAATCAAAACTTACATAAGTTTGATTTGAATGCATAATTAGTAATTATTAATTACATAAAGGGAAATATTGAATCAGCTAAAGAACATATTGTTGGGCCAGAACGTAAACGACCTTCAAAAATGTTTAAATGGATCAGAAACACACACGCAAAAATAACACGCAATTTAAATAAACCTACTGAAACATCAAGTAAACCATATAAAATCTGAGAAATAAAAGAATTAAATATAAATTAATAAACACAAAAATAAATTAAAATATTAACAAAATGCACCAAGATCCGCACGATACCTACACAAATACAACAAGAAAACACAACAAATTCGACGAAATTGAAAAAATCAATTAAAGTTCATTAAAGTGAAATTTAAATCAAAAAATTTGAATTAGTAATAATTCAATAAAAATTCTAGATAAAAAATTATAAAAATAAATCGAAAAATAATAAAAATAAATAATAGAATTTGCTAGAAAAGAACAAGGTCGAATTTTGTTTTACTGCATCAAATTTCACACACCATAAAATTAGGTATATATACTGATCCATTTTCACATTAAAGTTAACCATTTTGAAAATTTAACCATTTTGAAACCATTTTTGAAAAATTGTCTAAACCAATTTTATAACCATTTTGAAAATTGTTTAAAACCATTTTGAAAACTTACCATTTTCAAACGTTTTTCGAAGCAAAACTAGTTTAACCATTTTGAAATTTACTTAAGCTATTTTGAAAAACTATCCGAAGATTATTCATTTTAGGTGAGAAATATGTTGGTTGGAACCCTCTTTCCACGTCACGTCCATAGCATCTCTATAGAGCTCTGCTTGGCGGCGACGTGGGAAGAGAGGTATTTATGTTATTTTATGTTATGATATGATGTTTTTCAATTTATGGAATGGTTAAAAATGGGTAATTAGTTTGTTTTATAATTAATAAATATTATTAATATATATAACTTGTTTTATATGTCTTTATAAATTTTAAATGTCGAAATTTTTCCGGCCCACAGCCGACACATCACGCAAGATAGTAAAATCAACATAGTGCAGATGCATGTAAGAGCGTGGAAAATGATATGCACCCGTGAAGACTCAGCGTGCGCAACGCAGCGGTCGTAACGTCAATATTTATCCCTATAGCTGAAGCGAGAAATAAGGAAGAAGTCTCTGGCTGCTTCCTCGTTTCTCAATTCTGTAAAATCGACCTAAAATTATATTACATACGGCTTAAAATCATCACACCGAGTAGTCCAGTGGGCACTCAGTAAATATAATATGAACACAAAATGCGCCTAAGGTCTATTAAAGGGAAAGGGTACGGGAATAAAACAAATTAAAAATCATTGATATAACTAATTGAAACCTATAATGTGTAATAAACTAATCATTGGTATACTAAATTAACTGGAGAAATTATTCGATAAATTATTTATTAACTCGATTAGATTAAATGATTGATTAATAATTAAAGACAAATGACTTCTGGATTAAACTGAATTTGTTTCATTTTGAGTAAAATCCAAGGAATTTTGCGTAAATATACCCACTTTATGGTTAAACAATTGAAACAATTAAAGTTAACGTAGTTATAGATTAGAATCAAAGTTTTCATATATTAGTTTATTAGTTAAATAGTTCCTTGGTTAATAAAAATACATTAATTGAATTAAAAGACGATGCCGAACAACCAAGTCATTCAGAGATTAAAATCAAACGATTCGAATAAAAGTAAAATAGTTCCCTCAGTAAAGATCAAATAAACCTTGAACAAGAATGAAGTAGAACCAGATTCATGAAGTTGCCAGTATGATGTTAATGTTAAATTAGTTTCGTAGGATTAAAATCAAGGTAGAATAAATTAGCAATGATGTTAATATTAAGGTAGGTTCACGGAATTAAAATAAAGGTTGAATAAATCAGTTGAAGCAATGATATTAATATAGTTTTATAGAGTTGAAGTAAAGGTCGAATAAACTAGTGAAATGAAAGATATGCGAAAACCGAGTAATGAAACCGAACTAAGTTATTACAATCATCCCTAAACCTAACTGAAATGATTTATAAGTTTATGATAAGGTTTTCTAAAAAATAAAACAAGTTCAGAGACGAAAAACAAGATATATGAATTACCGTTTAAATTAAATTAACATCATTATAAAAATCAGCGTTTCAAAAATGAGAAAAACTTTTATTTTAAAAACATACAAATCGTTAACTCACAAAATGTTGAATGCATAAAAATCCATAAAGAGAAAATATTCCACTAGCATAAAGTTCATCAAGGTTTCGCACGAAATGTAATGATTCCCTTAAAAAATGGCGATAAGATATTCAAATTAATTTGCAGAATAACTTACCCGAATAGATTTTCGACGAATTCGCCAATCGATAATTCTAAAATGAAATATTGTAAATCACCGGATGCAACTATATAATCTTACTTCCTTTCAACCGTTCAAATCGCGATATCCGCCGGAAGTTACACCACACATACGTCGACGCTTCAGTGAATCGACATCCGCTCTCGCCTTCCGACGATCATTTGGTTATAACATTTGATAAACAAAATTGACGTTGATATTGGATTTAGAGAATCCATAAATTTATATCATAGGATGTGACGATAAAAGTTGCTAGGTTTAATGACAAACTTTATATTGAGAAACCTAAAAATGAAAGTTAAATAAATGAACAGAATAAAATAGAATACCGGTACGAAATCTTTAAAATCCCTACTTACATTCGACGCTACCCCCATAGCCGCTATCCTTAAAATCAACTCGACAATTTCTTGACATCATCTTGCTTAATTAAATAAAATGAGTGGATCAATAGACTTACCTGTGTAAATGTAATTTCACCAACATAGTTCACTCGTTTCGAAAGAAGTCCCATCCGATAGAAAGCCACTAGAACCCAATAAGATAAAATCAGATGACCCACTCAGTAGTGAAATAGGCCCTATTTGTTTAACAATTTAACATGATAAAGTTAATAGAGATAATAATAGAGTGTTTTAGATATGCCACACGAACAAAACAGCAGACGAAGTATAGGAAAGCAGAGTCAGTCAACAACTCAATCGACCACAATGTCAGTAGATCCGATACCTCAATTATGGCAGTATCCGACTGCTTGGAGAATATTAGATGTAGAGAAGGAGCCCTGCGATATCCCAGAAAGACAATATCCAGCAGCAGAAACCTACACAAATGCACAGAACCTCCTCACCCAGTGGGAAAGGGTGCAGGAGCGAGTAGATCTGCAGGTGGTTAAGGCGAGGATGTACCTTGCAAACGTGGTAGAAGACATCCTCGCCGGGCGGATCGCCATCGCTTATCCACCTCGCCCGGTCCGAGATACCCGAAGACCCTACACAGTGGAGGCTCTCCGACGAAGCCTGCAGCGATACTGTCCCGAGGAATGACTCCATAATGACAATTTATGTAGTGGATGATTTAAAATATTAGCAATTTGTGTCTTCTTTTGTTTTGTGTAATTGGAATTATTTGCAATTTTGTTTAAATGAAATAGATGACTCTTTAACTTGAGCAATAATAAATAAAATAATCTGTGTAATTACAGCGATGTCTTCCTTACGAATCTTGCAAACGGAACTGGACCACGCGAGACAAGCAAACACGGAATTACTCGCCCAGATTATCCAATTAACGCGAGAAATGCAACACATGAAAGCGACATGGACGGATCCCGCAAAGACAAAAGCAATCTACCATCGACTCACAGCGGCCCAGAAAGGCTGGGAAGAAGAACGGCAACTCAACCAGAGTCTGCGCACGCAGATTCGGGGACTCGAAGTCGCCCTAGCGGTATGCCGAGAAGGTGAAGCGGTCACTTACCCGCTCATCTTCGCCCCAACCCAACTGCCACAGACAATCACCAAGCCAGCAGAACAGTCCATCACTACAACCAACAACCGTCGACCGGGACGTAAGGAACGTGCCCGACGTCGTGCAACACAACTCCAGAACATCAAGCAGTAAATGATAATGTGTTTAGATTGAATAGAATGGTTTTAAACTTAGTTGAATTGTTATTTTAATATAACCGTATGCCAACATCGCCAATTCGTTCCACCGTCAATTAAGAACTAAGCCTGAATAGTTACGAGGGACAGAGCAAAGCGAGCACAGGTCTTCTATCGACAGCTCGTGGACCCGAGGGTTGTCCGAGCAACTATAGTACTAGCCAATGGTACTCAATTTTTGCGGGCAATCCACCACTTGAACACATTACCAAGGTTGCTTAGCAACGGGTGCCAAGTGGCGGTCAGTATCATTTTGTATGGCGTTACTAGGGTCACCGGGAAGATAAGCAAGATTTGAAACCCTGTAACCCACCAATATTGTTAAATGCATTTATTATGTTAATATTTCATTATTATTGAAATAAGTGATTCACAAATAGAAAAGTTTGCGAAACATATTTAGGACAAAAATCGCCAACTCAAAAAAGCCAAGGGAGATTTTTTACCCGTGTTGGGCCAGAACGTAAACGGCCTTGAAGAATGTTTAAATGGATCAGAAACACACACGCAGATACAACACGCAATTTAAAATAAACCTGAAAAACACCAATTAAACCATATAAAATCTGAGAAATAAAAGAATTAAATATAAATTAACAAACATAAAAATAAAATAAAATAATAACAAAACGCACCAAGATCCGCACGATACTTACACAAATATAACAAGAAAACATAACAAATTCGACGAAATTGGAAAAATCAATTAAAGTTCATTAAAATGAAATTTAAATCGAAAAATTTGAATTAGTAATAATTCAATAAAAATTCGAAATAAAAAATTATAAAAATAAATCGAAAAATAATAAAAATAAATAATAGAATTTGCTAGAAAATAACAAGGTCGAATTTTGTTTTACTGCATCAAATTTTACACGTCACACAAATAGGTATATATACTGATCCATTTTCACATTTAACTTAACCATTTTTGAAAACTAAGCCTATTTTCAATTTGATTAAACCATTTGGAAGCCAATTTTGGACTTTAACCATTTTGATTAAAACCAATTTTAGAAACTATTTTAAATCTATTTGAAATCGTTTGTAGACTATTTTGAAATCTTATCTTCCAATTGTTGTGAAGCTATTTTAGAACTTTATTATCAAGCTATTGGAGCTAATTCAATTGATTTTAGACTATTTTGAAATCTTATTTTCCAATCGTTGTGAAGCTATTTTAGAACTTTATTTTCAAGCTATTGGAGCTAATTCAATTGATTTTTAGGTGAGAAATATTTTGGTTGGAGCCCTCTTTCCACGGCGTCGTGGGGAGAGAGGCATTTATGCTTTTTGTTATGGTATTTTATGATATTGTTTGAAATATTTGGAATGGTTATGACGGGTAATTCTGTTATTTTGTCCTAATTAATAAATATTATTAATATACATGGATTATTTGATATATATTTTTTTTCATAAACTAAATTGAAATGTCGAAATTTTTCCGGCCCACAGCCGACACATCACGCAAGATAATAAAATCAACATAGTACAGATGCATGTAAGTGCGTGGAAAATCGCCAATGATATGTACCCGTGAAGACTCGGCGTTGAGAAACGCAGGGGTCGGAACGTCAATATTATCCCTATAGCTGAAGCGAGAAATAAGGAAGAAGTCTCTGGCTGCTTCCTCGTTTCTCAATTCTGTAAAATCGACCTAAAATTATGTTACATACGGCTTAAAATCATCACACCGAGTAGTCCAGTGGGCACTCAATAAATATAATATGAACACAATATGCGTCTAAGGCCTATTAAAGGGAAAGGGTACTTGGGTTAAACTAACTGAAATCGTTGTTATAACTATTTTGGACTAACATTTTGAAATAAATAAAATTTATTGGGAATCATTGAATTCGATCAAATTGAAATTATTGATAAAAATTAAATTGATTGTAAAAGTAAAGTGTTTTAGGCTAAAAATTAAAGTAAATATTGGGTAAAGATAATTTAAATGCTCGTAAATGGTTGATTAGGGTAATGGCAAATAATTTCATCAGTTAATTCATTATAATTCATTTCAATAAAAGCAATCTGATCTTTGGGTAAGAACGAGTAATGTGTTGATCTAATCAAATCAACCCCGAAAAAAAAACGAAAGCAGTTAAGAATCGAATTCATTGATTTTAAATAAAGACACGTATCAATTAAAGGTAAAACGATTTTCGAATAACAGTATGAAATCCCTTAATTAAATTGTTGACTAAAATTTAATGTCACCCCACATAATCCACCGTTAATTCATTTTGATAAAATTGAAGAAGTAGTTGAGTAAATTCAAGTGTTTTGATTAAAAATGAAACGAATAAAAATAAATAAATATATCGTTTATTAAATTGTAACCATTTATTGATAGCCGAAAATAATTAAAGTAGTGCAAATAACTATTAAGAGAAAGCCCAAATAATCTAGTTTTGGTAAAGTAAAATATTGAATAAGGATAAACACAATAAGTCCCGTAACGAGCTACGATTAGTGGATTAAAGTAACTCATAGGTTAAGGTTAGAGATGAATTGAATGGCCGTAAAAATGTAAATTAAAGCAAAACTGGATTCACAGATTTAAAACGATTAGCATTAAAATAACTTTGTGGTAATAGCTGAACCAAATAGCCGTAGGGAAGACTATTAGAAATCGGAATAACAGATGTCGACATTAATTTCTGATCATAAAATCTCTTAACTAGAATTAGAATAATTCACAAATCTATAAATAGGTTTCTTCAATTATCGTAAATTCAGAATTTATAGCAAACTAATTAGCCGTAAAGTGAATGAATATTTACGTACATTAAATTAATATAATTGAAAAACACCAAAGTTTAAGACAAGCGAAAATTTGTATTGAACAAACAAAATTCCACCTAGCAAAGTTATTCCAATAAAAGGGTATCGCATCTATTTAGAAACCTCAAGAAGCGTAGAAGTTTTTCCTAAAAATTGCTAATAAAGTACATCTAAACTAGTCAACGAAATAACTCACCGGAAATTGAGATAATCAGGTGTAGGCGAACATTTGACCAGTAATTTTGAAAATACGACACAAATCATACAATCACCGGATGTAAACAATGTAATTCACCTTTAGCCAACCGCTTGAGTTGTAATGATAAAATCCGCCGGAAATCATTCGCCACCAGGATACACCTACCCGCTCATATTCGCCCCAACACAGAGGATACAGAAAGACCCTCAACCAGTGGAGCAGTCCTCAACTCAACCAATAAATCGTCGGCCGGGACGTAAAGAACGTGCTCGACGCCGAGCTGCTCAGCAATCAAAACCGTCTCAGTAACTGTTGATAACTCACATTTCTGTCGATTTAAATAAAGTAGTTGTGCTTATGGTTACAATACTTCTCAAAAGGTGTTTACACGTAGATACTATTATGAGTACTCGCGTCGCAACTTTAAGTCATCTCTCCACATTCGATCGTGAATTTACTTCCATAGGGACAGAGCTAAGCGAGCACAGGTCTTCTATCGACAGCTCGTGAACCCGAGGGTTGTCCGAGCAACTATAGTACTAGCACATGGTACTCAATTTTTGCGGACAATCCACCACTTGAACACATTACCAACGTTGCCTAGCAACGGGTGCCAAGTGGCGGTTAGTATCATTTTGTATGGCGTTACGAGGGTAACTAGAAAGATAAGCAAGATTTAGAACCCTGTAACCCACCATACAAATTTGGGGGCTCAGCCGGGATTGAAGCTTTGTTATTTGGAAAGACCAAAACCATCAAGTTAAGAAACAACAGAGAATTTTGTCAGTACACCCTCAGCCGGGATTGAATGATCTTCTTGTACAAGAACCCAAGCAAACAAACTGACATGAAATTATGTTAAAGTTATATAGATATCAACGTCAAAGCATTCAACATCCATCAACACTCGACGACACAACACCCTTGTAAGATACCAACGACACTCACAAGACGCATAAGCAAACAACACATAATTAAAAGGGCAAAATGCGGGATAAAATGAAATGGGGTAAGTAAGGGAATAACGATAAACTACGGGAAAAGCAATAGAACCAAGTAGAGGAAGTCAACGATAATGGAATAAATTACAACGAGTAATGATTAAAGTAGTAGTTGATAAAATGAATCAAAAAATATTAAAGAAGTGAATGAATTTAGTTAATTAGTATTTAGATAAATTTAAAGGGTAATTTAATAATTTTAGATGGGACCAACAAAAATTATAGAAAAACTAAAGGGGATTCTAAACATCGAAAATGACAATCTTGAGGAACTAATTAATAAACAAAAGTTAATTAAACGAGCTAAAGAGGATATATCAACGATTTCAAACCTGTACTCCGACGAACATTGCATATTAATAAAATTGATCGATATTGATAAAGATGTAACAACTGAAAGAATATATGAAATTCTATCTATGAGATTAGAGATAACCAAATTTGGGAAAAGCTGGAACAAGTTAATGAAAAAGGTCGAAAACATTGAAGACGAGATCGCAACCACAATGAAAGAGCAAACCAAGGCTTATGTGGAATGTTATGCGTGCAAAACAGAGGAAGCACGAGTAATGGTGATACCTTGCGGACACCTGAGTTATTGTCATGGATGCGCACAAGAGTCGCACTGTATGTTATGCCAGCGAAAGATAAAGGAAAGACTAACGGTTTACTTTCCATGAATTGTTATGATGAAATGAAATAAATGTGTATTACTTGAATTATTATTAGATGATAAGACGAATATAAAAGAAATATGCAATGTTTATAAATAATAAAACTACCCGACAACGATAAACGAAGGTAATAGACCAAAAACATAAAAGCCGAATTAGGGAAATAATTAAAACACATGCACAGAGACACAAAATATTGGACGGAAAAATTTCGACAACCGAGTTTCCTAGTGTATGCTTCTTTTTGTTTTATTGATATTATATTTATTGATATTATATTGAGATAGGACGAGGAAAAATGGTTAACCTGAGCTATCTAATGATAGTACGCTCACCCAAGGGAAACCCTGATCAACCCTACTGAGAAAGGAACTGGTAGGCCAAGTCGCGTATGTCAGCAAGTAACCGGCGAGAGATTGATCACCTCTTTTGGGGAGCTTGCTGATGCGATTACCACAAATTTTGAAGGGGGGAGTGAAGAGATAGACCGAGAGGTGAGAGAAAGAGTGTACACGGAACAGAATTAATAGTTTAGAGTAAAGGTACCTAGAGATGACTTCTTTTTTCCCTAGCTGGTGGTGAGGCACCAGAGGACAGCTACGGACTGTCGTGCTCAGGTTGTTATCAGCCAAGGGACTGATGGCGCTGAGCCGTTCGATACAAAAACCCGGATCACACACCGAGTATCGAACGATTCTTTTTTCGCTGGAGGAACTCGATACAACAACCCGGATCCCACACCGAGTATCGGGGCCAAACGGTAGGTGAGATGTGAACTAACCGGTAAATGGTTCATACTCAAAATGTCCTACTAAAGCCAGATGAGAGCGGCCGAATTGAGCCGAGAAATCTGATGGAAGGAGCGGGCAGAGATTTGATAGTTTATTTTCCGCTCCCACTTTTGATCACTTCCTTTTCTTTTCACTATTCGGGAAATCAAGTAAACCGCTTTTGGAACTTGATCGAACGTCTAGGCATTTCCATACTTTTATATTCTTCGAGGTACACAACCCGGATCCCACACCGAGTACCGAGGGAATGTTTTTTTATTGCCCAGCGAGGAGTTTGGTACAATAACCCGGATCCCACACCGAGTACCAAATATCCGAATGGCGGTGAGTAAAGCGTAACCGGAAGAATGCGCGGCCAAAAGACGCCATGGCTTGAGAGTCAGTGTGAGGCCTCAAACATACCCAAAAGTCACTGTTGAGCTCAAGTCCGATGAAATAATAAGAGATAATAGAGGGCCGGATGATTATGATCAGATACTTGAGGCAATAGAGGGCCGGATGATTATGATCAGATACTTGAGGCAATAGAGGGCCGGATGATTATGATCAGATACTTGAGGCAATAGAGGGCCGGATGATTATGATCAGATACTGGAGGCCATAGAGTACCAGATAAGAGTAAAGATGAAATATGATTATGAATAGATATTAAGGTCACAGATGACCAGTAAAAGAGTTAAAGCCGAAGGCCGAAGAGCCAACGGAAATCATAGAGGGCATAGAGCGCCAGCGATTGAGGATTAAGTAAATAAATTTTTCGGGGGACATAGGGAAAACAATTAATGGAATGAATGAAAGTATGAGCATGATGATTATTGATATTATGATATAGATAATTGATACGACTATATAGATAACTGATAAGACTATATAGATAATTAATACGAGATTAATAGATAATTATTACGAGGTATAGATAATTAAAAATGGACTTAAAATGAGGGGGGTGAGTCAGATAAAGAAGACCACCACGATAAATGCGAACAAGGGATGATAACGTATATAGTATAGTAAACGGAGGAGAAATTAGTATAGAGTATAGAATATTGGAGTGTTATTTATTTTTAGGAATCGATAGTCAAACAAAGCAATCCAAGTCAAGTGCAAAGCAAAGCAAAAGAGAAAATATTTCAGAGCAAACGACAAAGCAAAGTGATAACAAGGAAACTTGAATAAACGAGCAGAAAAGAATTTGGAATAACCGTCAGAGTAGTTACAAGCAGACAAGCAACCAGAAGTTTCAAAGCAACCAAAGCAAGAAAAGAGAAACGATAAAATTAGTCAAGCAAACGTATAACCGTAAACATTGATAGCATCAGCAACCACACGAGAAGCAAAAGCCAAGAGAATAGAGAAAAAAGTTTATTAAAAGCGGAAGAAAAGAAAAAAGTTCGCAACAGTAGAAGTGTTAATACTAAAGTATCAACTGCAACCGGAACCGGCACAGATAGCGGATTGACCGATTTTGAATTTAATAGCAGTGAAGAGAACGAATTACGTAATATCGAAAACCAGTTGACAACGATAGAATCAGTAAACGAAGAAGATCTGGACAACAATCCAAACATGACGACTTTAATAAACTCTTCAATTCCGGATGCAAATACAATGTCGAATAACAATAATGTGATGATAGGAGAATTCAGAGAAAAGTTTAGAGGAGAACCGTTCGACGGTAGTCTCAACAAATTAGATACATTTATAAAGGAATTTGAAGTGTATAAAAACATCTGTCTTTGGACAGATCAAAAAGTAAAAGAGCGATTACCCTTGTATTTGAAAGGGAGCGCACAAGATGTATTCGTAGAGGAAGCGAGAGATGTAACGAAATTGACAACGTGGACAGAGATTAAAGAGTTCTTAATAAAAATATTCGGAATAGAGAAAAAGGGAAATAGGAAGATATTAGACTTCCTACACCGAAAACAAAGACGAGACGAATCAAATGCAGTATACGCCTGCGAATTAAAGAAATTGTGTAAAGAAGCCTTCGGAGAAGTAGATTTGCCCGAAGATAAAATGGTAGACGTCTTCATAAGAGGAATTAAAAGGGAAGACATACGAGCTAACCTTGGATGTTTGGCACCAGAAAACATTAGATAAAGCAGTAGCAATCGCAAACAGATGTGAAGCCCATCTAGGACTGGGATATCAAGTGGCAGTCTTGGCCACAGAACCAACAACATCAACAGTCAATGCCAACAATCAAAACAACAATACCAATCCAGCTATGAATCAATTCATTCCAAGAGCACAGCAGATGTTCAAGCCACCAGTAACGAGAAATCCGGAAGATAAAGGTAATAACCAAGTAAGTTATAATAATAATTTCAGGAGCAATCCAAACGCAAACGAAAAATGCTCCACCATGCCAAAGAATAGGACATCGGTCAGAGAATTGTTTCCGAAATTACACTTGTCAAAAATGTGGTAGACGAGGGCATACTGAGAAAATATGTAGACAACCTAATAACAAAGCATGTTACAATTGTGGACAACAAGGACATTTCGCAAGGCAATGCAACATAAGAACCGGAACCCAAACCAGTCAAGGCCACCACTGAGGACAGCTTGACGGACTGTCGTGCTCAGGTTGTTATCCAGCCAAGGGACTGATGGCGCTGAGGCCGTTCGATACAAAAACCCGGATACAACCGAGTATCGAACGTTCTTTTTTCGCTGGAGGACTGTTACAACAACCCGGATCCCACACGAGGTTCGGGGCCAAACGGTAGGTGAGATGTGAAGCGTACGGTAAAATGGTTATACTCAAAATGTCCTTATAAAGCCAGTGAAGCGGCGAATTGAGCCGAGAAATCTGATGGAAGGAGCGGCAGAGATTTGATAGTTTATTTTCCGCTTGCCCACTCTTTGATCACTTCCTTTTCTTTTCAGTTTCGGAATCAAGTAAACCGTTCTTTTGGAACTTGATCGAACGGTCTAGTATTTCCATTACTGTTTATTCTCGAGGTACACAACCCGGTTCCGCAACGAGTACGAAGGGAATGTTCTTTTATTGCCAGCGAGGAGTTTGGTACATAACCGGATCCACACCGAGTACCAAATATCCGAAATGCGGTGAGTAAAGCGTAACGGAAGAATCCGGGCAAAGACGCCATGCTTGAGAGTCGAGTGTGAGGCCTCAAACATACCAAAAAGTCACCTGTTTGAGCCAAGTCCGATGAAAATAATAAAGAGATATAGAGGGGCCGGAATGATTATTGATCAGATACTTGAGGCAATAAGGGCGATTGATTATGATAAACTGGGCAATAGAGGGCCGGATGATTATGATCAGATACTTGAGGCAATAGAGCGGCCGGATGATTTGATCGAGATACTGGAGGCCATTAGAGTACCAGATAAGAGTAAAGATGAAATATGATTATGATGATAGTAAGGTCACAGATGACCAGTTAAAAGAGTTAAGCCGAAGGCCGAGAGCCAACGGAAATCAATAGAGGCATAGAGCGCAGGATTGAGGTTAAGTAATAATTTCGGTGGACATAGGGAAACATTTAATGGAATGAATGAAGTATGAGCATGATGATTAGTGATATTATGACTATAGATAATTGATACGCACTATAGTAGATAATGATAAGACTATATAGATATTTATACGAGATTAATAGATTAGATTTATTACGAGGTATAGATTAATTAAAAAATGGACTTAAAGATGAGGGGGGTGAGTCAGATAAAGAGACACCACGATAAATGCGAAGCAAGGGGATGGTAACGTATATTTTAGAACGAAGGAGAAATGGGGTATAGAGTATAGAATATTGGAGGTTTATTATTTTCAGGAATCGATAGTCAAACAAAGCCAATCAGTCAAGTGCAAAGAAGCAAAAGAAAATATTTCAGAGCAAACGCAAAGCAAAGTGATAACAGGAAATTTGAATATAAACGAGACAGAAAAGGGAATTTGGAATAACCTCAGAGTAGTTACGAAGCGACAGCAACCAGAAGTTTCAAAGCAACCGAAAGCAAGAAAGGAAACGATAAAATTAGTCAAGGCAAGACGTATTGACCGTAAACCATTGGATGCATCAGGCAACCACACGAGAAGAAAAAAGCAAGAGAATAGAGAAAAAAGTTGTATTAAAAGCGGAAGAAAAGAAAAAAGTTCGCAACAGTAGAAGTGTTAATACTAGAAGTATCACTGCACGGAACCGGCACAGGATAGCGGATTGACGATTTTGAATTTAATAGCAGTGAAGAGAACGAATTACGTAATATCGAAAACCAGTTGACAAGATAGAATCAGTAACGAAGAATATCTGGACAAGCAATGCCACATGACGACTTGAATAAACTCTTCAATCCGGATGCAAATAGCAATGTCGAATAACAATAAGTGATGATAGGAGAATTCAGAGAAAAGTTTAGAGGAGAACCGTTTCGACGGTAAGTCTCAACAAATTAGATCATTTATAAAGGAATTTGAAGTGTATAAAAACATCTGTCTTTGGACAGATCAAAAAGTAAGGCGATTACGCTTGTATGTTGAAAGGGAGCGCACAAGAGTGTATTTCGTGGGAAGCGAGAGAATGTTAACGAAATTGACAACGTTGGCAGAGATTAAAGAGTTCTTAATAAAATATTCGGAATAGAGAAAAGGGAAAGTAGGAGAGATATTAGACTTCCTACACGGCGAAACAAAGACGGACGAATCAAATGCCAGTATACGCCTGCCGAATTAAGAAATTGGGTAAGAAGAAGCTTCGGAGGAGTAGATTTGCCCGAAGATAATGGTGACGTCTTCATAGAGAATTAAGGGAGACATACGAGCTAAGCTTGGTGTTTGGCACCAGAACATTAGATTAAGCCAGTAGCAATCGCAACAGATGTGAGCCCATCTGGACTGGGATATCAGGGCAGTTTGGCCACAGAACACAACATCAAAGTCAATGCCAACATCAAAACAACAATTAGCCAATCAAGCTATGAAATCAATTCTTCAAGAGCACAGAGATGTTCAAGCCCCAGTACGAGAAATCCGGCGATAAAGGTAATAACAAGTAAGTTATAATAATAATTTCAGGACAATCAAACGCAAACGAAAAAGTGTCACATGCAGAAGAATAGGACATCGTTCAGGAAAGAAAATTTGTTTTCCGAAAATTACACTTGTCAAAATGTGGTAGCGAGGGCATCACTGAGAGAACATATGTAGACACACTAATAACAAAGCATGTTACAATTGTGGCAACAAGGACATTTCGCAAGGCAAGCAACATAGAAGGAAACCAAAACGCAGTCAAGATTAAAAACTCTATGGGTTAAATCCACAAATAACGTATTGCAAAGAGTCGAACATGCTACGAGAACACTCAACCGAATGCCCATGAATTAAAGAGATGATGCAACAGGATGCTCCACTAATATACAACAACAACGATCAAGTAATGAGAGCATGAGGAGTTCAAGCTCTGGAACAGAGAATATCAAGAGCAACAACAAGCCGAATGGCAAAGACTACAAACTCAGAGGAAGCCCAAGAAATCCAGCAAAGATGGGAAAATCGAAAACAAACCCCGAAAAGAATTAATATGATGAGAATGGAAATTCCAGATGAAACTCACACTGCGGAGCAGTGTGTTGAGAACGAAGGGGGAGGAAATATGATAACTGATAACGAGAAAGCGAGTTGATTGAATACGATGGAGAAAATAGAGGCCATCAAAGAATTTACAGAGGAGGAAAAACAAAGACGTCACAATAAAAGAGAAACCGATGAACCAGAAACCCAAGAGATTAAACGGCGAATGATGAATAACGGAGGTTCAAAAGGAAACATTAGTGTACGGAGATAGACGAACGCGGAAAAATGATTATGACACAAAGACAGAGAGTACACTCGAGAAAATAAAGCAAGAGGAAGCTTTAGAACAAGAGGAGGATCAGTTAAAAGAAAAAGAAGCAATCCTGAAACAAGAGAAAGCGGAACTAAGAAAGAAGGCATTAATTTTAAAAATAGATGGAGCGTTAAACATTTCAGAACAAGAAACAAGCAATAGCACAAAGAATACAGTGCTGGCAGAAAGTGCTATCTCAAGAAAATTGGAGAGCCAAATTAGAAACTCAAAAAGATGAGCAAGGAAGCATCAACGTCACAGGAAAAGAAAAGATATCAGAGCCATAATAGCAAAAAAGTCGAATCAGAGGTAACTGCTAGCAAAAAATAGAACAGAATCAGAAAAGAAAAGGCCAGTGAGTGAAGCTCAAATCGAGAATAGAATAAAAGAGATATGGTTCCAAACAAAAGGGCCACAAAGATATGAAAGAGGAGAAAACAACCACAAATCAACAAATCATATGCTAAGCAAATACCAGACGATCAAACGAACGAAGATGAAAGGTGAAATAAAGCAGTCGGTGGGAGGGGAACTATTCAAATATGCGAGAAAATAACCTTTACAAAGATGAATCAAATCCGAATTAGAGGAATGGGAAACGACGTGCAGGAGAAGATGTGAAACCGAGATATTAAAAGAATCAACGAGATTTGAGAGAAGTGATCGAAATCAAATGTTCTTAACTCGAGTACAAACCGCATACAGCAGAATTAATGAAATTAATTGAGAAAGGATATCACAGATCACGGTACATTTACGGAATCATGGAAGATATGATAAAAAGTGACCAAGAGAATCTGAAGAATATGATAGAGAAGGTATCAGGTAATTAATTGATTTGCCGGATACCGAGACAGATAATAGCCACAGAGGGCGGAAAGCCAAACGAGTTTGTACTGGGTAGTGAAAGAACTAGCACCTAGTTATAAAATAAACCTCTATTTATCAAGGAAAGGAAAATAAAAGAGATATTACACCTAGCAGGATTGCTTCTAATATGGCCAAAGGAGATAAATGTGGTACATAAACAAAAATGAAACCGACGGAAACGGACAGCGGAAATATGGGCAGAAAATCAAATACTGATATTACCAAAGAAATGAAACCCGGATTAGAAAAGAGAGACAAAGATAATGAGGCAGAACAGATAAAAATGACAGAAAAGACATAGACCAAGCTAAGATATATTAACCGCATATATTCGTTAACTTAGAGCCGTTTCAATGAAAATATTCTGAAGCTGTTAGAGACACAGACATTATGGAAATTTGACACGAAGAGAAAGATGATTGTAGCCAAATACGGAGGACCATCAAAGAGATATGAGGCGGAGATGAACCAAAAGATAAGAATAAGCTACCAACATGGACGAAATTAAGGAAAATTAGTGTGGTAGTCCGATTGTCAAGAATGCACGAATTATACGGACGGAGATAAATCGGAAATTAATCCAAACCAATAATCGAAAGCAGTGACGACGGCATGTAGGGACGTAGGCAATAATGTATCGACCAAACGGCAAAATAAGTCCACGAGAACGAACCCCGATATACGAATTAGGTATATGGGAAGACGGAAAATTATTTTTCAGAGCGGATGGATGAACCAGAGAGAAAAATACGACAAAAAGGGAACGAACAGATCCAAGAATTTCAAGAGGAATGAAAAGAAAGATGACCAAAGATTTAACTATCTACCAGTTATGGGACCAGATGCGAAGTGTTTGGAGTACAAAATTACAAAGCTATTAGATGATTCGCGATGACGATCAACACCAGTGGAAAAAGGTGTATTGAGTGAAAAGCAAGAATGGAATGGAAAATGGAGGGAACGACAAATGGGGAAATAGCTACCAGGAGAAGCGCCGGAAGAACGCAGCTAAACGAAATAACTTTAGATTTAATATTTAAGACGAGCCTATACGAAAAACTTTGCCATACGGGAAATGCTGAACGAAATGGAATGGCACCAGAGGAAGACGAGAATGAAATGATAGAGCGCGGACTAGCCATCACATGGAAATAGGTGGGATGGGCTAAAAGTAAAAATCGGCTGAAGAAGAGAAATCTCGTTATCACAGCGATCAATTCTATAAGAGAATCGAGGGAATATCGGATTGAATTGAGAGTTACCAAACGGGATGGGGTAGGAAAAGGAAATATCTATCAGTGTATTTTCTATTAGCAAGAGGCAGATATGACGGAAAGTTAGAGTGGCCATTTAATCGAAAAGTCACAATTTCATCGCTAAACCGGAAATGGGAGGCGACAAGCGAAAAATTGGGAGTAGACCCAAGATCAATGATAAGTCAGAAGCCAAAATCCACTGAAAATGTTGCAGGAGGAGTACCACAATTTCTATTGAAAAAATACGTAACACCTCAATTCGTAAAAGATGATACGAGTATACATCACGATTGAAGTAGAAACAGACACAGGGAAATGAAAATACGATTCAACAAGACGAAGCGAGACCCGCGATCAGTTACTCGAGAAACGAATACCAGACAGATACTTGCCCACAGATATAGATGATCCTGTGGAAGAAGGATTAACACGATTAACAGAAACGCAAAAGTGTAGAGAATTAGCAGCGATATTGAGAACCGGAGCAAAGAATCAAAGACGAACTGTAACAGATTTAGCAACGGATAAATTGTTCTTGGACAGGTAGAGAACCTGCGAGATTATGTGTAAGGAATAGAGGATATCGGAGAATGTACGCGTGGTACCGAGCATTCCGAGAAATTATCGAAAATGGAAACACACCGAATTGGGCACCGAAACGATAGAAAAGTATAGTTTAAAAAATTATGACGCCCCGATTTCGAACAATTGAAAGAGAATTTTATATCGACTGCCAAAGCTACGCTGAAGTGCAGAAAATCGAGCAACTACCGTCATGACACCACCTCTTATTTACACATACGCACAAGCGACGATCACTGGCATGACCGATCCTCGAACATTCGGCAGTTACGCAAACTGCACATCCTGGGGCTTCATCAATATACTTAACCAGTACGCAACGATCCTCCGGGAGAACTCAATCAAAAAGGGAATTGCCAACGAAAAACGCAATAGGCGACAGGAAAGTCTAAAGATACGCCAGAAGTTCACCTGCAGAATGAAGTAATCGTCATCACAACAGGAGACGAAGACGATACTGAATAGATCGTAATTGTTTTGTAGGATGAAGAACAACCGGTGAGAATACCGGAATCAAGAGATTTGGTTCATGACAGTAAAACGAAGATGATATGTAACAGATATGAACCAGACGTGCTAGTATTGTTCGAAGACAACCAGTAGAATGTGTATAGAGCCAGATACGAAGAGGAAATAAAAGAAAGAGGAGACGCCGAAGGCTCGACATGGAGACGAATGGATAAATTGGTAAAACACGAACGAGGAGCTACAACATCAGAGAACGGCATGGACGAAACACCCAAACGAAAAGAAACGGGTACAGAATGGAAAAAATCCAGAGAACCCAACCAAGAAATTGATAAACAGCTCCAGAAAGGGAAAACTAAGAACAAATGCAGATGGACCAACTGACAACGAAACTAAATCAACTCAGTCAGGTAACGGAAGCAGTTACAGGGAAAAAACTGAAAGCCAAGAAAAGGAGCCAAAGTGATCAACAGACGTATAACTGACTATGCTGCGATTAGCAAATCCAGAAATAAGAGAAATTTTGAAAACTTATAATATCGTGGAGCAGAAAGGAAGCGAAACAGCTTTGCGGCGCAATTAAAACAATAAAATAAAATATGGATTAATAAAGTACGAAACTACAACAAAGATCCAGAGGAATTATTGTTGATAATAAATCATTTAACAAAACGATCAGACGATGCAAATAGATATTTATGGTTAGGAAGGCATTACCTGATGTATAACGATATAATATAAGAAAGCGACCCCAGTACAATCAAAGGATATGAATTCGCAATCAACAGACAATTATCAGAAAGGTAATTGAACCATTCATCCTGACTCAAGGGGATTGGCAAGCTTTTATAAATTTGGCGTAGTAAAGATGAAATCAACGTGCAATTAATTGCAAACAAAGTTAAAGAGTTTTAACGGATTCGAAACAAACATAAGCAACGCGATCCAAAAACAGCTAGAAAAGAATGAACACGATAATCACTTACCAATACTCCATATGGATGATGTGCCGTAAAAGAGGTTAGAAACCGTTTGTTGTAGATATGATTGGATAACATAAAGAGTGGTGATTAAATTACTCATTAAAAGAAACGGAAGAGCTGCAAAGCAGCGAAATCCTGGTAGATGACAGACGAACGGCACCGCATCTTATACGTATATCAAGAAGTAGATTTCATTAAACGGAATAAAAAGAATGATCGGTACAAGGAAAATTGTAGCATTTCATTGCGGACTCACTCGCACTCGACAATCATGAAGCTGGACGGAAACAACAGTATTATCAGTAAACGCGGGAGCGAATGTGAAGAAGGATTACGACCAGACGCATCTCAATTAGGCTGGACGAGTAATGTAGCAGCCGAGGAAGCGAAAATAAAAACTACCCGAGGTATCACGCTGCGGGGTAAGAATAACGGCTGGGGACGGAACGTGTCAAGGAGTGGAGAGTTACACGCTATTGGAATAACTAGTCAACAGATAGTAGTGATTGAGTTATCAAGAATAAGTTGGAGAAATTACAAGGATATTTCATCCAGATAACTCAAGCATGAAAAAGTACCCTCATGTTTAGCAACAGATAGATCATCAATACGGGGAATGATCAACGATTGTATATCCGCCGATACCAGAAACTTGTTGAGACTCACTTTATTGAAAAGTGCATATTTGATGAGTGCGAAGGACAAGTGCACAGAGAAACCGAAACTAAACGCAAAAAAGCGCACTGGATGAATTACGGAAGAACCGGTGAGAATCGGAAACCAACGATACCACAACTATTGGGTCAGAGGTCACGCTCAACGGTAGTAATTCACTGAGTACCAAATTCGGATGAGATTTTATAAAAGACGATGGTGAGCAATGTGGGACGAAATTGGTAGCCATGTACTATATAAAGGATTTCTTTCGACGACGCAATACAACGCAAAGCGCAAATAGACCCCCAAAGATGTGAAACTATATGCTCGTATAAACTAAAAGATGATTTTATATCATAAGGATTGATCAACAGAGAAGATATTACTACGATTAGTTAAAATGACTGTATCTTTGAACAGAGAAAAGATAAAAGACCAAAGTTAGCAATGGCAATCAACAAATCGGATAACCGGCAATCCACTACACTCCAAGAGGATATTTTTGGAAGAATTGTTGGAGAAGTTGATGTACACATCACAATGTTTGAAAAGACAATTGGCAAAATTGCGCAGGAGAATCAACAATCCCAGGTTAAATGCATAACATGAGTTAGAATAGGCAATAAAGGAAAATTAGATTCGCTCAGCCAAGTAGAACAAGGAATGTAAATCCAGAGAAATTCGTACCTAAATGCTCAGTTGCAGTAATGTATATGCGACCACTATTCGAAATAAGAGATGGAAGTGGTTAAATTTCAACCCGAGTTTGAATAGTAGCACCGACCAAAAATATTGGGACTTACAGAATTGGCCAGGAAGCAGAATTTCAACCAGGTTGATGATATTCACAGCAGTGGCTATACAAACAAAAGATCTGAACGAGCCGAGAACATTTGATTTCCCAGACAGGGCAAGCATATTATCCAACATTGTAACCGTATAACGGGAGAATACTATGGGGAGGAAACCCAACTACGGAAATTGATTACTGTCACAGACCATTGTCAAGTGCAGACAGCGAATATGATGAAATCCATGTGGGGAAGTTCTTAATCTCTCGGAGCAAATGATGGCAGAATTCTAGGAATAATATTATCATTCAAATCGTTAGAGTAATCATGACACAATGTAGCATGTTTCGATATTTCAAAAGAGAAAGAAAAATCAACTGAAAATGGCAAATTGGATTCTTACCATTTTTTAGCAAAAAACCATGGTATACATGGACACTCAAAAGATATCACAAGATAAAAAGATTAGTAGGATTCTGACGAAAATTGAAGTACTGCAGAAGAAGTCGGACGAAATCAAAGCAATAATGAGGACTAGAAGCCGAGAAAACCAGATGAACGACAGAAACGCAGGCAACTGCGAGACGATGGATGAACTTCAAGATGACAGCAGCGAAACAGTGCAATGACGAAACCAAGGAGGAACACAGATGGCTAAATCAAGAGCAACTCAAACAATGGAATCGAAAGACAAGACAGTAGTGGACAGTTCAATCAGTCCACCACCCAGTATATTGAAGGTTCTAAAGAAGCAACACATCAGTCGAGAGCAGAACGGCACTAGTAGACGACATACCATAACCAAGATCAACACATTACGAAATAAATTTACCCAGTACCATACGAACCAATTGGGCGACTTAGTGCCAGAACCAGGCAAGATCGAGAAGTGTGGATCAAGACAGAAGAACTCGACATATAGCCAGTGTTGCAAAATTAGCTGACACATTACGGTTTTACCAATAGACATAAATCGGAATCGAAATAAAGGCAATGATTGACACAGAGCAACATTCGGCAATAAAGATGGACAAAATCCCAGGGAAAATTATGGCCATGCATCGCAAGAACAAATATGGATGTAATAAACCTGCATAGGAATTCTGTATCGGGTCATAGGAAAAAATTGGTCAAATAATTAGAAATACAAGAACGTATAAAAAATCAGCACTACCTAGGCAGTCATCAGAAAACTAAGCGCAGATCTGTATAATCGAACAGACCTTATGCCAGAACTATTAAAAGGAAATAATAATTCGATCTAGGATTCAATGGAACTAGAAGATACAAACCGGGCACGATATATATGCTAAATCAGAAGTGAGATGTTCAGAGAAATGTAGTGCCAGGGCGCACACAAATATTTTTGCTATGGAAAGTAATGAAGAAACCAGAGGAGAAATTGATTTTCGACCTAGATCCAATATTGAGAAAAAGAGGAACTGCCATTAGCTAGGAATAGTATATGTAAACGATAACAGTGGAAAATTCCAATCAACTTACAAATTTTGACGAGGAAGATAAAGTTATGCATGAGAACGAAAGATTGGGGGAAACTAAACACCGATGATGGATATTGAATTCCAACAACAAAAACCGAGGAACCGAAGAAGAATTATGGACTACGTCGTAGTCAGCTACTAAACGAACGAAAAAGAGCATTACAAAAAACTGCTACGGAATTTAAGGATATGAGTTGGCAGATCTGACTTAGTCTCGGTACAAGTGATGTGACGCAACACAGCAATACCACTAACAGATGAGACCCCATTAACACTACGGCCCATATCGAATTTGGCAGAGCTCAAAATAGGAAGCAGAAAAGAAGTGCAGAAAAGTTAGACGCAGAGTAATCGAACCAAGTGCTCGCCATGGCAATTCCAGTGGTATGGTAAAGAAAAAAACGGACACAAACGGTTCTGTATAGATTATGACGACTCACGCGTAACAAAACGGGTTACATTGACCGCTACCAGAATAAATGAGATGTTACAAGCTTTACACGGAGCAGCTTATTTTACTCAGCAGATTTAAAAAGTGGTTATGGCAAAGGAAAAGTCAAAGAGGAGGATAGAGAAGAAACTGCGTTTTCATTGGCGAAAAGATCTATATCAATTCAAGAAAATGCCTTTCGGATTAACTTAACGCACCAGCTTCATTCAGAGATGTATGAACTTTGAACTCACGGCATCAAACAATGTATGGTATATATTTGATGATTTGATTGGATTTATTCTAGCACCGTCGAGACATATTAAAGTTAATATCCGTTAAGGTATTCGTTCGACTAGACAATGAATAAGAATTGGAAACCCTCCAATTGCGATTGGGCCAAGAAAAGTTACTTTTTAGAAAATATTGTGTCGCAAAGGCAAAGAACAGAATCAAGAAACATCGAAAAGATAAAGAATTGCCCAGCACCAAAGACAGTCACTTTCAAGTGCAAGAATTCTTAGGGGTGTTTATGGTGGGTACTATCGAAAGTTCATTCAAGAAGTATGCAACCATTGCGAACCATGACAGAATTGACAAAAAAGGATACCACGTTTATATGGGAAAAGAACAAAAACAGCCGTTTGGAAACCTCAGAGACATAAACTGTATATCAGCACCAATACTCGTACATCCAGATTTTAGAACCATTTTCTGTTAGCAAAGCGACGCAAGCGGAATAGCATCTGGAGCAGTCCTAGGGACAATGGGATGACGAGAAAAGAGAACGAGTTGATTGGATATTATAGGTACGAACGTTCAAGACTAAAAGAATGCTTGGACGAGGAGAGCAAATTCAGATAATTCAGCTATTAAACACTTCAAATTTGTTATGGGGTCACGAGATTATATATCACCGGACTGATCACCACCTTGGTATGCAGCTTAGGCCAAGACAAAGAAGCCTCGAAGCAGACTAGATGAGTGGGCAATGCAGTACAAGAATACTCAGCATATATCAAATTCAAATCAGGAAAAAAGCCACGCTAACGCAAGCTGTATGTCAAGATTTAGTATTGAAGAAACTACATGGAATCAGGATTGTAAGACGAATATGCAATGATCATGCAGAAAGAGATCGACTCAACAAAATTGAGAAATGAGCAGAGGAAGACGAGGAATTAAAAACAGATAATGGCGAATTATGGCAAACCGCGATATGAAATCTTGGATAACACAGTAAAATTACAAAAGAACATATGGAAAAACACAGACATCGATTTACATGGAGAAGGAGATGGTTATATTATGGATGGCGAGAAAAGATATGTGTTTACCGAAAGCAGGACGAAAAGAAGTGGCTGATGCAATACCACGACGAACTTGGAGGACACATGTCAGCAAAAAGACGGAAGCAAGATTGCGCCAAAAATATTATTGGCCAAATATCGGAGAGGACGTAAAAGGATGGATAAAGAATTGCCTGATATGTGCAAGCCAGAAAAAGCACAGGGAAGTAAATTGAAGGGCCATTAAAAGCCATGCCAATCCACCGGACCAATGCACGTGATTGCAAATGGATGTAGTAGGACATACCAGAACTAACGATGGAAATATCTAATATATTAGTAGTAACAGGACTTATTATTCAAATTCCCGGAAGCATTCGCCATAACCAGAGTCAAAAAGCCAGACAAATAGCGAGAATCCTAGTAGAGCGAAATATGCTTGTAGATACAGGAACACCCAAACAGATTTTAACGATCAAGGAACCAACTTTATGAGCGAGATAATAGAGGAAGTAACGAATTACTTCAGAATTGCGAAAATTGAGAACAGTCAACGGTACATCCACAAACAAACGGACACCAACGATTTATGGTATTTATTAGAAATGACTGTCCAAATATGTCAGCAGACACCAAAAGATTGGGAAGATATATAAACTATGCCTTATGGGCATATAGAATGTCAATACACTCAGCAACAAAAATGGTCCATATCAAATTAATTACGGCAGAGGAATGCACTATGCCGAGTTAGACGTAGGAATACCAACCGCCCAATATGCGCAAAATATCGGAAATTGACGACTACGTGAACAGGATTTAAAGAACGAATGCAAGAAGTATGGAAGACCGCAGGGCATGAATATTCAATTTAAATCAAGAAAGTTATTAAAAGAATTGCCGATAAAAAGCGAGAGTACGCGCGAGCTAACTTTCAAGGTTGGGACTGGGTAATAATTGCGACGCCAGAAATTGATCCCAGGAGTAGCCGAATTACAAGATGTGGTAAGGACCATACGATAATGGTAAGCGTAAACAGAACAATTGCCGAGTTAATGGTCAAGTACCCCACTCACTAAGACCTATTTACGTGAACTGAGTCAGGATGTGAAGCCGATACGAGAACAATAACAAGAGAACAGAGAATCGAGGTATGCAAACAGTATCACAAACTCACAATTGAGTTATAAACGGACAAAAGAGTCGAAAGATAGAAGCGACATCGAAGTAACACCAGTAGAGGAACTAAAGCCAGATGAACTCAAAAATAAACTCTAAAATGCGACTCAAGATTTATGTAGACGAAGATGATTAATAGTGGAAGCCATCAGGAGGAAATTAATGCACAGAATGGGTCGAAGGAAAAGGATGGATGAAGAATAGTAAAGCAAGCGGGAAAGATCGCTTGGTATTACGCAAGGAGCTTAGTAGAAGCACCAGAGAATGGATCGTTTTCAAGGAAGCATACCCATGATATTCACTTAGTTGGCAGATTGTAGAAGTGAACGTACCTCTAATATCGCAGTACACAACAGAAATTACTCAGATATATAGACTTAGATCCAACTTATGCAGAATGCGACAGCTCAATATACAAAACGAAGAGGACAAACACCATTAATGTTCGCAGTTGCAGAGATTGCTTAAACAGTCTGAGAGAACTACTAAAAACAGATCATTCGCGTTCAAAAAAAGACAAGGGAGAAAAATAATGGTAATACACTATGACTGAAATCGAGACAGACAAGTGCAATAAGAAACATTCACCGAGTAAACGCGACGATTATGGAAAGAAGCTGATGGTAAAACAATCCAAACACTATGGGAAGCCATCGACGCAGAACAAGACGAAGCAGCAGCCAATCTGATGAAATGACATACGAAGGCTCATCACTTAAAGTATTCAATGTAAGAACTATTATGGTAAGGAACAAAACTTCTATTGAAAGAAACACATATATGCCACTATACCATTCCCAAAGACGAAAAAGGCAATGTGAAATGGGAAGGGACTAAAATTCACAACCATCGAAAGGAAGCAAGTAACGAATCGGGATAGAAAAGGAACAACTATTGATGATAATACAAGATGGATCAGAAAGCAAATAAAGATTTCAAGCGAGCAAAACAGAAATAAAAGAGCATGTTACATATAAAAGCGAGAATAATAAAATATACAGGAAATAATTTGAAATAGATAAATGTCGAGGACGACATTCAAAGGAAACCCCGGATGGAAATAATAACTGGAGAAGCGAGGAAGTGGACACAGCAGAAACAATTTAGATCAAAATTGCTAGAGACGAAACAAATCCGCACAACAAAGAGAAAAGGAATATCTAACGCAGGAACGTCGAGAAAACGAACACAACAATAACGAGGGAAGACGACAGGGGATGATTGACTACAACAAGGAGAAAAATCAAAAACCGACCGACCCTGCTACAAAAATAATGATATTAATCACGTCCCATCAAGTTAACGGACAGTGAGGAAAATTTTTCCCCCACGAAGGAAATAAATCGTTCAGAATGACGAAACAATAAAGGAGAAAGGAAGCGCCAGCAAGGAATATGCTTACAATTGACGGATGATAACCAAGATAAGCTTGTCAATTCGACTTCATAGGAAACCAGGAAAGTGGGAAATACGATCCGAAACTCATTTCATCATGTCAGACACAAAGATGTTATGTAGAGTGCTACAGAAGATAGAAACGTAAAATCCAAGTAAAGCCAGGGATAGGCAATTGCGAATAATACAGAGGAATAGAAACATTTTGAACAAGTGATGGACTACAAAATAGGAATGTATCGATTGTTGGAAAATGATATGAAGCGGGAAAGATGGTGAATTGGGGAAGCCTAGAAGGAATGCGGAATATATAACTATGTGGCCAACAAGATATAATAAACCTGCACATAGCCAAAACTCTGGGATTTGAAACTACAACACCAAAAGAAGAGCCATTACAAACGTCGGAGCACGAGAAAATAAAAATAACGATAAAATAGAATCAGATCCAAGAGTGGAGAAGGAGATAATAAGTCGAAATGTGGGTAAAGAACCTATTACAAAAGTTTTTGTATTTTGAAACTAAAAAAGACGGACGATTGAACGAAAAAGAATCAAGATGTCAATCAAGACGAAGGATATCAAAACATCAAAAATACCGTATTCAACTTAAAAGAAAGCGTGGAGTATATAGTACACGTTCAGAGAAGAGAGATGATTACTGGAAATCAATAACAAGACAACGTTGCTAGGTAAATCGATTACGACCAAACGTCCGGAAAAAAGGAGCAAAAGAGGAACCGTATCAACGCCAGATCAGAGAAAGCCAAAAGCAGTAATAATAAAAAATATATAGAATCGAAGCAAGCAAATGAAGAGGAAATATTAATGAGAACACAGCGTGAAAAACCAATACAAATTGCGTATACGAACCCTAAAGGAAACGAACAGTGAAAAAGACAGAGATCCCAATGTGGAACAAGCAAACTATAAAGAATCAAAAGTATCGAATCCCAACAAAAAGAAAACTTGGAAAATACGTAATAAACATTCAAAAGGGAACTCATGAACATTGGAGAACGATAACAAGGAAACCACTCAAGTCAAATGCGACAGATCAACTATAATAAAACAATCCGAGAGAGAAATCAAGAAACGAAACATGGAAAAAAGGAATGATCACGGACGACAGCCACCTTTCAATCCACGAAGCATTACAACTCCAGAAAGCACTTAAAAATGTACAACCAAAAGAAGGAATAATGGAGACAACCAATGCAAGGGAAAGCACAACCATGCAGCCTAATGAAACGAGTTATATGATAAAGATGATTTGGATAACAACAGCAGTAGTAAGCAGCGTAGTAATGCTGATAATAATCCAACTGATGAGAACTACCAAATGCAGAAAGAAGCCAGCAAAGAAAAGATTATGGCCAGCAGTCAAAAAATTCAATTACGACATCGAATTAGGACAATATGATACAGAGAAAACTGAGGAATATGAAATCATAGGAAATTCTAGCACAAGCGGACTCTGGTTAAAAGAACCGCCCATTATCGAAGCACAACAATGGTCCAATGAATTTGATGTATACCAGATAATGAATGAGAAATATGGGGATATACGAACATTGCGTATAGAGTCCCCGGAAACGATGGTGTAAGACAAAGAAAAGACATTGTATATAGTGTAAAATATTATGTAGTATATTAGTAGTGATATATATATCTATATGTAAATATTGTACAAAATGCGTTAGAGACAATACGCAAACAGAGAGAATGCCGATGAATTAATGATGTGTTATAACCAATAGATGGATCCGAACAACGTGAATCAACAAAACCAAGTGAGAATACCACCGTTCACAGAAGCAATACAACAACCAGCAGCTGCCAATGTACCTATAGAAATCGTAGAATTAAATCAAGGAATATATCAAGATCAAGGAGTCGAGACAACGTGGAGACGACAATGCGAATTAATGACATTAATAACGAACAATGCGCAAACTCAGTGGACAAACACTCACCTAGTATTAACGGAAAGCGTAAACAGAGGCCTACAACAAGCCATAAGACTCGAAGAGCAACAAAGAACAATACTACAATTACAGAGAATAAACGAACAATTAGCAGATCAAGTTAGATGGCAAGCTGACGAAATTAGAAGACTACGTAGTAATCAACAGCACGTAGATCCAGCAAGTTGGGTGGAATGGATAGCATCGATGCCAGAATTCACCCCAGAACCGGATTCAACAGTAGAGTAAAAAATAAACCGTACCTTGTAAATATATATGCAGACAATTATCGAGAGAATAAGAGGAAGCGAGAATCCATCAGAAGATACGAGACGAATAATGAAAAATAAAATTAGAGTGGTGAACGATATCAAGGAAAGATTAAAGTGTTGTAAATGTAAAGAATTACTGATTGGAGCGAGACAGACGAAATGTGGATGCAGAATATGTACAGATTGCACGATAGAAGTGATAGAAACAAAAACAATAAAATGCCCTGGATGCGACGAAATATTAGAAAGAGAGGAAGATCCCACAACAATGGATAAAGCCACCAACAAAGAGATCAACAACCTATTAATTCAATGCCAAGTAAAAGAATGTGAATGGAAAGGACTTATGAAGGAAGCCGAAAGTCACGCAAATGAATGCGAATATAACGAGATATTATGCGAAAAATGCCAAACGACCACAACAAAAAAGACGATGAAAGAACATCACCAAGTGTGTACCAAGAGAGAGGAAAAATGCGAATTCTGTGGAGTCATCGACGAATGGATAAAAATAGAAATGGAACATCGGAATCCAAAAGAGGAACAAATATGTGATCTATATGAAGGGATATGCGCAAACAACTGCGACAGGAAAGATAAAGTCAAACTAAAAGAACATTGGAACGAATGTAGCGGCAAACCAGTCAATTGTCGAGCGCAACTACCAATTGCAGAAATGCAAAAGCATATGATAGAGAACAGTATCGAGCACACCGAAATCATGATGAAAACGATAGGAATGTTGGCATGGGAAGTAAAAAGCCTACGAACAGAAAATGATACACAAAAGGCACTAATAAGAGAAATATTGGAATCCAGAAAGAATTTCGAGAAAAGTCAAGGAAATACCCTCAAGAAAATGGCCGAAATGGAAAAGAAAATGCAGCAGATGACCAACAGCCTAAAAGAATTGGAAACAAACAGCTCGATGGCCAGAAAACATCCTACAGCACCATTTATATGGAAAATAACCGAATTCGCAGAAAAGCTTCAGAGAGCAAAAGATGGAACACAGAGAATTTTAGACAGCCCACCAATATACAGTTGGGAAAATGGATACAAATTGGGCATTAGACTATACCCAAATGGAGATGGGAACGCAACAGGCACCCATATTAGTGTCTTCATCAGAGTGGGAAAAGGAGATTACGACGAGCTATTAGCATGGCCTTTTAAACAAAACATGATATTAACAATGAAAGGATATGAGGATTATCGCAATCCAATCAGAACAGGAAATGAACCACAGATGGGAAGACCAACAACCGACTGGAATACAGCGATTGGTACACCACGTTTCTATCCACAACAACGATTGAGAGGAGAAGGATTCTTGCGAGAAGATAATCTGTATATAAAATTAGAAGTGGAGAAGCCAGACAAGACGTTGTAAAGAAAAACGGAAAGTGTAAATAAATGTAAATAAAATAATAAAAACCAAATAAAAATCAAAAAATTACAAATAATCAGAAAAATCAGAAAAACAAAAATTCAAAAATAATGACGATATTTAGATGGCAAGCGGAATCAGCGAAGAGATAACAGTACAGATGAGAGAAGGACCAGATTCGATATGGACGAGACTATGGAAAAAACCAGAAGAGGAAGAGAAAGTTAATACACTTGCAGCAGCAATTATATACTATAAAGACTACGACGGAATAAGACGGCCAACGCGAATCATAAAAGCGATATACTCACAAATGAGAGTGAGAGACGAGGAGCTGAGAAAAGAGGAACAGAGATATTTAACGTTTAAAGATAATAAAGTATTTACCGACCGACAAAGCAAAGAAATGGCTGCAGAAGGATTTTATTTTACGGGAACGCCAGAACTACCAGACGAAGTTACCTGTATTTATTGTAAAGGAAAACTCGCAAAATGGGAAAAGGGAGAGACAGCAAAACGAGAACACCTGAGGAAATTTTCAACCTGTCCATTTAGAATTAATATTGATGTAAGAAACCAAGCGATGAACAGACTAGAAGGACTTCGACAATCAGAAATAGACAAAGATGAAAAGGGAGGCGAGAAAAAGATAACGATAATAAAGAATTTCGAAGATCCAGCAGAACTAATCTGGGAAAAGGAGACTATAAATAGAACATTCGAAGAGAGAATCAAAACTTTCAAAGGAAATCCAAGAGCAGCAGAATTTGCGAGTCAAGGATATTGCCAAACAGCCAGAGGAATAATGTGCGAAGGATGCAAAAATCAACAACCAATACCAGATCAGAACGTCATAAAACTAAAGCATAAAGGAAAATGCATGTATAAACAAGAAAAAGAGTCAAAGAATATCGAAATAATAATTACCAACCAGCAAATAGAGGATATCTTAGATCGACCTAAAACGAGAACCATAATGTTATTATCAGGAGTAGATACTCAAAAGATGAGGAAAATAATCAAAGAAAGATTGGCTAACAATTTGGAATGGTATGACTCGACACAAGCAGTAATCCGAGCAATCAAGCGATATCAAGAGAAGCCTAAAGAGAATCGTGAAAAATCAATGATAAAGGAAGCTATTTTGGAGCAGTATCAATGTGTGACATGTTGGCAGAAACATGTCGAAATAATTTATATCCCTTGTGGACACATGGTCACATGTGAAGCATGTGGGTTAAAAGTCGATATATGTCCAGTGTGTAGAAAGCCGATCAACGGGCGGATCAAAGGATTCCGTTTCGCTGATCAGTAGATAGAAAACGAAAACAATGTGTAAAAAGTGTAAATAGAGATAAATGTAAAAACAAAAAATTATAAAAACTCAAAAACCACAAAAATACGAGATGATGTAAATTATGATAAAATTTTGAGATGATTGAAAAGAGAGAATAATCGATTATTAATATTTAGAAAACAATTATGAATCCAAACGAGACAAAAGAAGTTGTAACAGAAGCTGAAGAGTCAAAACCAGCAATCAAGGATCAATCGGAATCAATAAAAGTAACAAGTGAGGAAGTAGAATTATGGAGACAAAGAACGTTACAATTAAAAGAAATGCTACTAATCGCAGAAGAGGAATTAGTGCAAGAGACTCTAAAAACGAAAAGGATGAAAGAAAAGTGGGAAAAACAACTAGAACAAAAAATAAATTACCCGGAAGGAAAAGAGAAAACGTACCAAGAGCGGGAAGAGGAAATGATGAAGGAATTTATGCAGAACCAAACCAGAATCAAAAATCAAAGGAAAGAGATACAAATCCTAGAGCAAGAGAAGCAGGATCAACAAAGCGAAATCGAAAGATTGCGGGAAGTGATAAAAGATAAAGACGCAGAGATACGAGAAGAAGGAGAGGAGACGATAAAAATCATACAACAAATGCAGGAGGAAATTGGGCAAATTAGTACCCAATACCGAATAGAGAAAACAAAGAGAACCCATTTGGAACAAGCCAAAGAATGGGCAAAAAGACAAGCGCGATATTGGAAAATCAAATGGACAGAAGATAGAGAACAGTCAAGAAGCAATTGGGAATCGCGGATCAGACATTATATTCAGCAAATAGCCGAAGAAGAAGATAGAACAAGAGCTTATAAAGCTAAATGGGAGAACGCAAAGATCGAAATCAATAAACTACGAAATCAAGGGCAAAAACCATCAAAGAAAATTAGAGAGCCCAGAGACGACAGACAAGAAAGAATGCTGACTCAGATAACTGATCAAGCAAGAAAATGGCGAATAGAATGCAGATTATGGGAGGACGCCAACGCAAAACAATCTAACTATATAGCGAAATTAGAACAGGAAGTTGAGTATCAACAAACTAGAGTAAAAGAAATGCAAACCGAGCAGGACGAAGCTCACCGAAAAGAACAAAAACAACAATGGAAAATGGAGATCAAAGAAAAAGCAATAAAAAGAGAAGCAAAAAAATGGAAAGAGCACTTTCAAGAAGCCAAGAAAGAGATAAGATTGTTACCCAAAAGGATATTAAATATGGAAGATTGGGAGCTATGGGAACAAGTCGAAGGGCAGAAAGAGACAATCGAAGAACTAAACGAGCAGGTCCAAAACTTAGAATTTCGGGAAAAAATCAGACAAGGCACAATAAGAAGGCTCAGGAGACACGAAAAGGAATACGAACAACAATTCAACGAAATGTACAAGAGATCAACAGAAACGAGAAATCAACTTACAGACGAAAGAAGACAGAACCAACAACTAAACGAGAGGATAACAGAACTCCAGCAGGAGGTGAACGGACACCGAGGAGTTGCAGTATTTAAAGAAATTCAGTTGAGACACCAACACGAAGTCAACGAACAGTTGAAAGAACAAGTTGAAGCAGAGATAAAAGCGATAAAGCAAGGATATGAGGAAAATGAACAAAATCTGAGAAAAGAGATTGAAAAGTTAAAAGCGTTAGAAAACACGCATCGGTTGGAAATGCAAGTGGAGGAATTAACCGAAAATGCAGAATATCTTGCCTATCTCTTAGACGAAGAGATACAAATATCAAACGCTTTACGTGAAGAGGTAAATATGTTACAAAGTCGACCACCAATCCTGCTTATGCCATTATACCCAACTGAAAGTATAAACCAAGTACCCGCCGAACCCGATGAAGGATTCGGGGAGACAATATAAACCTAAAAAGGAAAAATTGTAAAAAGTGTAAAAAGACAATAAAAATAATAAAAACGATAAAAACAAAATTGTAATCGATGTATATTTAGTATGAATCCAAATGAAATAGAAATCCGAATGAATCTAGAAGACGGAAAATACGTACCAAGCCCAATTCAATTAGTAGAACCAATCGAGCAAGACCCACTGAGATATTACAGTAAAAGATGGAGAGCCGAAAGAAAAGAATGGCAAGAGTTAGTGGAGGAACAAGATTCAGAAATCGCCCGGATAAATCAACAATTAATACAATCTAAACAGTTAGTCAATACGATAAAACGAAAACTAACATCTAGCATGGGAGAGAACAGAAATCAAAAGAGAGAAAATGAACGATTGAAGCGAGAATTAGCCGAAATAAAGACTCGTGTAATCCTGGAAGATTATTGGAAAACCGAAGCAGAACTAATGAGAAACAGCAGAAAAAGCGAACAAAGATACGTAATACAACTAGAAGACAGTTGTAAAGAAGCCAGAGAGATAAAAGAAAATCATCAACAAACCCAAGATGAAATCAAAACATTAACAGAACAACTCCAGGAAGCGAGACGAAAGCTGGAAAAACAGACAACCAAACGAATCAATTATAAACGACAACTCAAGAGAAAACAAGCGAAAGAAAGAAATCTTCACATGAAAATCCGTAATCAACAGAGGGTAATCAAAGAAAACCAAGAACGATTAAAAGAACTCCCGAAAATAACCGAGCGATTAATAAAAGCCCAAATCCTAATAATGAGATTCTCAGAAAACAAAACTAAAGAGGAATGCGCGATACACTCAACCCCAGAAAAAGAGAAAGAGTAAAAAGGGCTAAACTCCACTGTAAATAAACGAAATGACCTTGTAAATAAATATCAAATTAATTACGTATCAAAAATAGAAAGTATGAACCCAAACCTGTGGATAATAATGATGATAATAATAAGAGAGTGCAATACTGAGAACCCGTTAGAAAAATGCAAGAAATCCCAACCCTTCAGAAGAGAGGACAGCACCTGTGCCGATTTCAAAGAAATTTGTAGTAACCCCAATAATGAGGAATGTCAGCAGATAAACCTCCAATGTATGCAATGCCCCACAAAAGAAAACAAGGACGAATTGAAACAGAATATCGAGAAAACCCGAGTAATGGTACAAACCCTACTGAAAAATAATGAAGAGATAGCCAATGTAAAAAACGAGAACCGAGGGATAAAGAAAACCCTAGAGAATATCATCAAACAAATTCAAAGAAAAGCCAAAGCAAATCCCAATAATAAACCAATCCAAGAAATTCAAAAGATCGTCCTATCAATCAAAAAGCAACAAGGAAAACAAGTGGGACAGAAAAATGAACTCAGTACAACAAGTCTATCAATCGAACTTATACTACCAATTAGTATAACTTCTAACATGATACTCCTAATATGCTGTCTCATCATCGGCCTAACAAAAAACAAACAAAGGCAAAATACCCAAATTCAAAAATTCAGAAGAATGTTCACCCAAATTCGAAAAATTGACAAAACCAACGAAACGACAAGACTCTCGCAGATTTCCATCAATCACCCTTCAAGATCAACCCAGCTCGAAAGCGAAACTCAAGCCGTCAGCGATTCATTCGAAGCCAAATATAACTGATTTACACTGATTGATTAATTCAGACTGATCTATAGTGATTTGAACTGATCTTATAAAACTTGCATTGATATAAAAACTGAACTATCCAATTTTGATTATGTATCGTAGCCGGACCTTAAGTCCATCTTTGCCTTGATGATTTAACTTTACCGTAGAAATTTTTATGAATGTGAATATTGAAAATGAAAATGTATGTATTAGTTTGAAATCAATTGAAATTGCGGGTCGCAATTTTACGGACCCCCCGAGTGTTTTATGTTGGGCCAGAACGTAAACGGCCTTGAAGAATGTTTAAATGGATCAGAAACACACACGCAGATACAACACGCAATTTAAAATAAACCTGAAAAACACCAATTAAACCATATAAAATCTGAGAAATAAAAGAATTAAATATAAATTAACAAACATAAAAATAAAATAAAATAATAACAAAACGCACCAAGATCCGCACGATACTTACACAAATATAACAAGAAAACATAACAAATTCGACGAAATTGGAAAAATCAATTAAAGTTCATTAAAATGAAATTTAAATCGAAAAATTTGAATTAGTAATAATTCAATAAAAATTCGAAATAAAAAATTATAAAAATAAATCGAAAAAATAATAAAAATAAATAATAGAATTTGCTAGAAAATAACAAGGTCGAATTTTGTTTTACTGCATCAAATTTTACACGTCACACAAATAGGTATATATACTGATCCATTTTCACATTTAACTTAACCATTTTTGAAAACTAAGCCTATTTTCAATTTGATTAAACCATTTGGAAGCCAATTTTGGACTTTAACCATTTTGATTAAAACCAATTTTAGAAACTATTTTAAATCTATTTGAAATCGTTTGTAGACTATTTTGAAATCTTATCTTCCAATTGTTGTGAAGCTATTTTAGAACTTTATTATCAAGCTATTGGAGCTAATTCAATTGATTTTAGACTATTTTGAAATCTTATTTTCCAATCGTTGTGAAGCTATTTTAGAACTTTATTTTCAAGCTATTGGAGCTAATTCAATTGATTTTTAGGTGAGAAATATTTTGGTTGGAGCCCTCTTTCCACGGCGTCGTGGGGAGAGAGGCATTTATGCTTTTTGTTATGGTATTTTATGATATTGTTTGAAATATTTGGAATGGTTATGACGGGTAATTCTGTTATTTTGTCCTAATTAATAAATATTATTAATATACATGGATTATTTGATATATATTTTTTTTTCATAAACTAAATTGAAATGTCGAAATTTTTCCGGCCCACAGCCGACACATCACGCAAGATAATAAAATCAACATAGTACAGATGCATGTAAGTGCGTGGAAAATCGCCAATGATATGTACCCGTGAAGACTCGGCGTTGAGAAACGCAGGGGTCGGAACGTCAATATTATCCCTATAGCTGAAGCGAGAAATAAGGAAGAAGTCTCTGGCTGCTTCCTCGTTTCTCAATTCTGTAAAATCGACCTAAAATTATGTTACATACGGCTTAAAATCATCACACCGAGTAGTCCAGTGGGCACTCAATAAATATAATATGAACACAATATGCGTCTAAGGCCTATTAAAGGGAAAGGGTACTTGGGTTAAACTAACTGAAATCGTTGTTATAACTATTTTGGACTAACATTTTGAAATAAATAAAATTTATTGGGAATCATTGAATTCGATCAAATTGAAATTATTGATAAAAATTAAATTGATTGTAAAAGTAAAGTGTTTTAGGCTAAAAATTAAAGTAAATATTGGGTAAAGATAATTTAAATGCTCGTAAATGGTTGATTAGGGTAATGGCAAATAATTTCATCAGTTAATTCATTATAATTCATTTCAATAAAAGCAATCTGATCTTTGGGTAAGAACGAGTAATGTGTTGATCTAATCAAATCAACCCCGAAAAAAAAACGAAAGCAGTTAAGAATCGAATTCATTGATTTTAAATAAAGACACGTATCAATTAAAGGTAAAACGATTTTCGAATAACAGTATGAAATCCCTTAATTAAATTGTTGACTAAAATTTAATGTCACCCCACATAATCCACCGTTAATTCATTTTGATAAAATTGAAGAAGTAGTTGAGTAAATTCAAGTGTTTTGATTAAAAATGAAACGAATAAAAATAAATAAATATATCGTTTATTAAATTGTAACCATTTATTGATAGCCGAAAATAATTAAAGTAGTGCAAATAACTATTAAGAGAAAGCCCAAATAATCTAGTTTTGGTAAAGTAAAATATTGAATAAGGATAAACACAATAAGTCCCGTAACGAGCTACGATTAGTGGATTAAAGTAACTCATAGGTTAAGGTTAGAGATGAATTGAATGGCCGTAAAAATGTAAATTAAAGCAAAACTGGATTCACAGATTTAAAACGATTAGCATTAAAATAACTTTGTGGTAATAGCTGAACCAAATAGCCGTAGGGAAGACTATTAGAAATCGGAATAACAGATGTCGACATTAATTTCTGATCATAAAATCTCTTAACTAGAATTAGAATAATTCACAAATCTATAAATAGGTTTCTTCAATTATCGTAAATTCAGAATTTATAGCAAACTAATTAGCCGTAAAGTGAATGAATATTTACGTACATTAAATTAATATAATTGAAAAACACCAAAGTTTAAGACAAGCGAAAATTTGTATTGAACAAACAAAATTCCACCTAGCAAAGTTATTCCAATAAAAGGGTATCGCATCTATTTAGAAACCTCAAGAAGCGTAGAAGTTTTTCCTAAAAATTGCTAATAAAGTACATCTAAACTAGTCAACGAAATAACTCACCGGAAATTGAGATAATCAGGTGTAGGCGAACATTTGACCAGTAATTTTGAAAATACGACACAAATCATACAATCACCGGATGTAAACAATGTAATTCACCTTTAGCCAACCGCTTGAGTTGTAATGATAAAATCCGCCGGAAATCATTCGCCCACCAGGATACACCTACCCGCTCATATTCGCCCCAACACAGAGGATACAGAAAGACCCTCAACCAGTGGAGCAGTCCTCAACTCAACCAATAAATCGTCGGCCGGGACGTAAAGAACGTGCTCGACGCCGAGCTGCTCAGCAATCAAAACCGTCTCAGTAACTGTTGATAACTCACATTTCTGTCGATTTAAATAAAGTAGTTGTGCTTATGGTTACAATACTTCTCAAAAGGTGTTTACACGTAGATACTATTATGAGTACTCGCGTCGCAACTTTAAGTCATCTCTCCACATTCGATCGTGAATTTACTTCCATAGGGACAGAGCTAAGCGAGCACAGGTCTTCTATCGACAGCTCGTGAACCCGAGGGTTGTCCGAGCAACTATAGTACTAGCACATGGTACTCAATTTTTGCGGACAATCCACCACTTGAACACATTACCAACGTTGCCTAGCAACGGGTGCCAAGTGGCGGTTAGTATCATTTTGTATGGCGTTACGAGGGTAACTAGAAAGATAAGCAAGATTTAGAACCCTGTAACCCACCACCCGATTCAAAATATCTACCTAAAATGCTAAATTATATTGAATTTTACAAAGTTCAATACTAAGAGTATTTGAATGATATTTTATAGCGGTTTTTATAGATCGCAATTGCACTCAACACGTAAAAGCTTGAAATAAATTTGAATTTAAAATTTTAGAAAATATTAGTCTAATTTAACAGAATTAATTTTAATATATTTAATGTTTAAATAAGGTTCTATATTTATTTATTTTTATTTAAGTGTTTGGAATTAATGTAGGGTTTTGAAATTGTTTCCTAATACAATTTTACTGATTTACTGCATCTAAAATAACGATATTAATTCATAAAACTGAGAATGAATAAAAGAGAGTAAAGGTTGCACAAATGGATTATGTTTAATTACACGTATGATTTGGAAATTGAATTGAGTAATTTCCAAATTTTATATTTTGATTTAATTTTATATTTAATTTTGCTCTAGAACAAGAGGATATGAAACAATCGAATTAAGAAATCAACCTTTTAACATGACTCAGTGATTTCCAAATCGAAAAGTTATGTAACAATATTTGAATTTTAAGTGTGTCGTAACAATATGATATATTGATTGAAACGTCAAGCAGACAAAAAATTTCCTTAAATAAATGAATGGGTTGACATAATTCATAAGTTCAGAAATAATTAAAATATTGTTTAAAGTGATTGCGGAATTACATTATATCTATCTGAATCACAATGAAAAAACTAGTAAATTAATTTTTAAAATATTATTTATAGTTAATTACTTTTTGTTTTTTTAAAAATTTTGTTAAAGTTTACTAGATGTATTTTCTATTAATATGATAATTTCATTAAGTTTATTAATTGGAATTTTATTGATGCTTGCTTATCAATGTAGATTTCATAAGTATTTGAGATCAGTTTTATTAGACAAGAATTTAGTAGATTGAAAATGTTTTCAGTTAAAAAATATTGCATTCACGTCTCTATATAATGTAGAAATCCTTGGTTAACAATTTATAAATTTAAAATAAACCAAAACGAAATATTAATAAAAATTGAATTTTAATAAAATTGATTATTTAATTAATAATAAAATTGAAGATCTGTTTAATGTTAATGTTTTCTCAAATTAATTTATCCACCTCTGGTTCTCATCAATACTTGGATCCTGTCATTATTTTTGACATTTTGGTCTTTTAAACTGACCGCAGAACGAAGTTGTTGGCCATGATGAGTTAGATAAGCCGACCCTAAATCGAATGAAATTCTATTTCGGATAACGCTCATCAGTTCTTCGGTTGTGATATTTGGATTCACTGGGATTTGAATCGATCTTTGGTTGGTATTTATTGACTGCAGTTCCACAAGCAAAGTGATCTGATCGTTCTGAATTGTTAATGTTAAAGATAAAATAATAAAAAATCAGAATTACCGATTTATCCTGGATGAGTTTCACAGTTGATCCATTGATAATACTACAAGAGCTGCAATTGCTGTCGTCGCTTAGAATTTGATTGTTAAATTTAACCGATTGGATAGCAATATTAAATTTATCAGACCATTTTTTTTTCAATTCCTTTATTGAGATTGAACGGTTGACATTGTCTTCGTAACTTCTCGACACACTGCCGTCAGAATCAATGATTTCAATTGTTATAGTTATAGTTGACATTTCAATAAATGATAATATTAAAATTTCATTCGAATTTATTCAACATCTTTGGAAACCCAAATCTATAATTAATTTGGAAAAACCAGTAAAATTACATAAAGTTCTAGCCAATGAAATTGAATGAAATTTGGAAAAACAGTAAAGTTATAAAAAAATTCTAGCCAATGAAAATGAATTACATTTGAAAATCTTGGTAAAAAATAAATTTATTCAATTAATAAATAAGTTTTTATGAATTTTTTTTTTTATTAAGTTTATTAAAAATAAATTGTGTCAAATGATCTTTAATTTTATTGATGCAAGCCATGAATATTCAGTGCAATACTATGACTAGGTATCTAATGAATCATAAACTTTCCTTGTCTCTCATCTCCTTTTCTTTAATTAATTCGAAATTAGGTTTTCCAAAAAAATTCATTTTGCTAGATCTTTTATCATGTATTTTCAATGAGAAATTATTTCCTTTTTTTCATTTTCTAGGTATTGTATTGTTTTTCTTTTCGATCCAATGGAATTAATCCTATGATTGGGCATCTATTGAATCATAAACTTTCCTCGTCTCTCATGTTCTTCCTTTTTTGTTTAAGTAATTCAAAACTAGCTTGTCCAAAAAATTTCTTTTGATAGATCTTTTATAATGTATTTTCACTGACTGATTTTTTCCCTTTCATTTCTAAATATTGTATTGTTTCTTTCCTTTCGATCTAATTGAATTTATTATTAAATTTAATTATCACTATAATATATTATTCGAAATGACAATAAATGATTAATAAAATTGATTTATATCTAATTGATAATAATATTCAAAACCATAATATTATTTATTATATTATTTATGTCAGTAAACTGTATTGTTTGAAAATTTTATCAAAATTTCGAATTAATTTATTCGCCTCTTGTTCTCATTAAAAGATGGATCGTGTCATTGTTTTTGAGATTTTGTTCTCTTAAGCTGACCCCAGAACGAAGTGGTTTGCCGTGATTAGTTAAATAGGCCGACGCTAGATCGAATGAAATTTCAATTTCCTTGTCTCTGATTTTGTTTAAGTAATTCGAAATTAGGTTTTCCAAAAATCTCATTTTGCTAAATCTTTTATCATATATTTTCAATGAGAAATTATTTCTCTTTTTACATTTTCTAGGAATTGTATTTTTCTTTTCGATCTAATTGAATTAATCCTATGATTGGGCATTTATTGAATCATAAACTTTCCCCGTCTTTCATGTTCTTCCTTTTTTGTTTAAGTAATTCAAAACTAGCTTGTCCAAAAAATTCCTCTTGATAGATCTTTTATAATGTATTTTCAATGACCAATGAACGTCACAAAGGCCATTTCCAAGACAGCAAGAGAAAAAACAACCAGCCATGAAGATAGAGAGAAAGTTAAAGAAGTGTAAACAATTGAAAACGACGAGGCTTCTATCGGAAGAGATGAAGCAAAGGTATATAAGTACACAAGAGTTCAAAGGATAATTGAGGGGAAACAATGTAATTTATTATAAAAATTTACCTATTTGCAAATCTGGGCAATAATTATTTTGAGATATTTCATTAAAATGCAATCACAGACTAGCAGAATGATGCTAGCAATCATAATTTGGAATTCCAATTCTAAAAATAGTAACAATGAAATCTCGTCATTCCAAGAAAATGTTTATTCAAATTTCATTGTTATTGCAAGATTAATGATTTCCTGTGCCGACGTAGAAAATTATTTAATTTTTTGGAATGCGAAATTAATATCAAATGAATCTGATTGGAAAATGTATTGAAAATGAATTGTTTACAATGGAAACATTTTATTAAATCACTACAAAATTGAATTGTTTACAAACAAATTATAATAATTTGAATAAATTAATTTATCCGCCTCTGGTTTTCATTAAAACTTTGATTGTGTCGTTATTTTTGACACTTTGGTCTTTTAAACTGACCCCAGAAGGAAGTTCTTCGTTGTGATGACTTAGATAAGCCGACCCTACATCGAATGGAACTTTATTTCGGATAACGCTCATCAGCTCTTCGGTTGTGATATTTGGGTTCACTCGAATTTGACAGGATCTTTGGTTGGGATTTACTGATTGCAGTTCCACAAGCAAATTGATCTGATCGTCCTGAATTGTTATTGTTAAAGATAAAATAATCAAAAACCAGAATTACTGATTCATTCGAGATGAGCTGCACAGTTGAACCAGTACGAATTTTATAAAAATTACAATTGTTTTCGTCACTTAGAATTTGATTATTATATCTAACGGATTGGATATCAACGTTATATTTATCAGACCAATTCCTTTTGACATCCCTTAGCGACATTGAAGGGTCTACGTTGTCTTGGAGAACGTTTTTCCCTATCTCTATTTTCACAGCTATCATCGACATTTTGAAATAATACAAATATTATTATGATCAGTATTTATACTTCACAATTCTTGAAAAACCAAAACTATAAATAATTTTAATAAAACAAATAATTTTTTATTGCTTTTTTACTATTTCAGCCAATCAAATGATTTAGATTTTGGAAAACCATTTAAAATTAAATTTTGAAATTCAACTGCCAAAAGGTTTTTTATTAATTAAAGGAAACTGAGATCAAAATTTCTATTTATAAATCAAAAAATAAAGCAATTTAATTTTTCGGTTTCATTTTGTAATTAAATTTATTTAATTATTTTATCGAAATTTATTGATTTAATAAAGAGACGAATGAAATCTGTCAAACGTCACAAAGACTTTCCTGTAGGTAAATGATTGGGGAGGGAGGGGGGTTCATGGATATTGTGACAATTCATAAATGATATTTTCCAACCATTGAAACAAAAAGCAAGTCACCGAAACTTTACACAAATTGCACAATATTATCCAATTGTTTTGATTCCCTTGCAAATCTAAGAATAATCTGTAATGTTTCTAGAATTTATTTCATTTATTCTCGTCGCCTGCTAAACTCTACCTCATGCAGTTTCGTATTTTCTGTGCTTTCGCTGTTTATATTATGATTAAAATGTTTTATAATTATCTCTCTTTCACTGAACTCATTTATTATTTCATTAAAATGCAATCACAGATCATGAGATTGATGCTATTGCCAAATGCAATTCTAAGAATAATAACAATAATGAAATACGCATTTACAGAAAATTGTCTGTAATGCTTGCATTGATATTGTCAATGGCTTGCATGGGAAATGTTGCAGAGTCAGAATTAAATTCATAAATATATTAAATTTTAATCTTTATGAAATGGTTTGATAAAATGAATCGAATAAAAAAGACGCTAGAATGAGCAACTAACAGAAAGAAATAAATCAGAAAGAAATTATTCCATGAAGACAAAAAGTTAAAATTGAAGATAAATTCAAACAAATCAGTGATTTTTTGGGTAATTTTAACGCATTTTTTAGAGGAAAATATTAAATTCGACCTTACAAGTTATTTAATTTGATATCAAACTTTAATGTGGTTTTTGGAATTAGCAAATGGCAGAGATTAATTATATTTTACGCAATCAATTATGATTGGACAAAAATTCTATTTTTCCATTTCTAATTTTAGTAACATTTATATTACTAATACTTGAATAATGTCATTATTCTTTACATTCTGTTCACTCAAGCTTTTCCCCACTCAATCGCTGCCCTTGATGCGTTAAATACACCCAGAATCAAAATTGAATGAGATTTTATGTTTGATGATGCCCATTAGGTTTCCAGTAGTTGTGTTTGAATGAACTCTTAATTGGAAGTTCCTTGGTTGGGATTTATCGACTGGAATTCCACAACCTAAGTGATTTGAGCTTCCTGAATTGTCAGTTTTAATGATCAAGTAAAATACAGCTGTATAGTAAAAATAGAATTTCCGTTATCGGTCAGCATTTGATTGTTGAACCAAATGGATTGAATATCGACACTGAATTTATCCCCAATTTACTATTTTGTCTTCAAAGGTTCTCGACACCCGTCCTTTAGAATCAGTGATTTCGATTTTAATAGTAATTGTTAACTTTGATAAATGAATAAAATTTAAATTTTCAACATCATTTATATTTCACATTTCATGTAAATAGTCTAATTTTTTATTTCTGTAAATTACCCAAAAAATCACTGATTTGTTTGAATTTATCTTCAATTTTTAGGTATTATCACCACATTTAATTTAGTGATTTTATAAAATAAAACAATTGTGGAAGTGCAATCGATAATTCTGCAAAGATCATAGTTTAATCATTTTTTACCATAAGTTCTTTAATGAAATATATTTTAAAATTTGTTTATTAAATATTGAAACTGACTTAAATAAATGTTACTAAAATTAGAAATGGAAAAATAGAATTTTTGTCCAATCATAATTGATCGCGTAAAATATAATTAATCTCTGCCATTTGCTAATTCCAAAAACCACATTAAAGTTTGATATCAAATTAAATAACTTGTAAGGTCGAATTTAATATTTTCCTCTAAAAAATGCGTTAAAATTACCCAAAAAATCACTGATTTGTTTTAATTTATCTTCAATTTTAACTTTTTGTCTTCATGGAATAATTTCTTTCTGATTTCTTTCTTTCTGTTAGTTGCTCATTCTAGCGTCTTTTTTATTCGATTCATTATATCAAACCATTTCATAAAGTTTAAAATTTAATATATTTATGAATTTAATTCTGACTCTGCAACATTTCCCATGCAAGGCATTGACAATATCAATGCAAGCATTACAGACAATTTTCTGTAAATGCGTATTTCATTATTGTTATTATTCTTAGAATTGCATTTGGCAATAGCATCAATCTCATGATCTGTGATTGCATTTTAATGAAATATTAAATGAGTTCAGTGAAAGAGAGATAATTATAAAACATTTTAATCATAATATAAACAGCGTAAGCGACGAGAACAAATAAAGTAAAATTGTAATCTTTACAACTTTTTTATAATAAATTCGATACTCTTTTACATCTTGAGCATAAGTTTAAAGTGCTTTTTTAATGTGTTTAATGCTCTTTAAATATGTTTACCTTTATGACTAAAAGTGGAAACCTTTAGTATGTTTTGGTGAAAACTTTGTTTGAATATTTTTTGTTTTAAAAAACGTAATTAAGCATTTGAATAAAGTATTTCAAACGACTTATTAGTTTACCTATTAGCTTGGGGGATTTTGTAAATAAACTTTGTTTGAGGTAATATAAAGTCTAATTTTTAATTTCCAAAGAAGTGAAATATCCATACCGAATTTTCAACCGAATGATTTTAACGGTTTCTTATTAAGCTATTTTTTATCGATCATTCGTTCCTATAAAATTGAAAACGTACGAATTGCTGATATCAACGTGCCAACATATTTATAGATTTACAGACACAATAATTCCTTGGTGCAACTCAAGATTTAACATATTATAGTCACATTTTGGGTCGATAGAAATAATTCTAGACAGAAATCATCATTAACCTGTCAAATACTGCTCTCACACGGATTTTCTTCGTAGGCTGCTAACTATTCATCAACCAATCCTCCCCTAGCATAAACAATTTTTTTCCTACAGAAAGTTTTGTTACGTTTGACAAGTTGCATTTTTCACTTTTAAATCACTGAATATCGATAAAATAGTTATTTAAATTTTAAAAATAAAGCAAAAAACTAAATTGGTTTATAATCATATTATTTAAGTAAATTTTCCATTTCCGTAAAAAATACTATATAGCTGTTGATTTTTAAAATAATAGCTTTGCATAATAAAATTTTCCATATATAATATTTTTTCTTTTCTCTAACATTTTATTTTTTTAAAAAAATAATTTATTATACCAAATTTTTATTAATTGATATTTTTTCATTTAATTTTACGAATAATGTTGCATTTGATTAAACTTACATTAAATTCAATTTCATTGGATGAAATTAAAAAAATACAAATTTCAATTTTTTCAAATTTATTATAACTTTGATTTTATATATGTTGTAAAAATTATTATTTTATTGCTTTGCAAGGTCAACGATTACTATGAAAATGTTTTTGATATTTGTTAATATAAAAAATTTTGAACACATTTTACTCACCAAATTGCTTTTATATTCATTTTTCCATTCAAAATTTATATTTTTTGATTTCTTTTTGAAGAGCGAATATGAGTTTTGACCTATATATTGAACCCCTCTACCAAATTTCATTCTTCTCTTTATTAAATTAATAAATTTGAATAAAAGAATTAAATTACACAGAAAAATAAATCACTTTTATAATTTGACTTTTCAATAAAAATCTTGAATTCAGTTTCCATAATTCATTAAAGAAAAATGTTTTACTGACAAAATTTATTTTTAAATGGTTTTCCAAAATTAAACTCATTTGATTGGCTAAAATTAAAAAAATGCAATTAAGAATTAATTATATTTCATGAATTGTTATTAATTAAAAATATCAACGATAACTTTTAAAAAAAGACTTTATTGTATCTCAAAAAGTGTAGTAAACTACAATAAAATTAATCTTTATGATTTTGTGCGGTGGAAATTTTCAATTAAGTTTTTTCTTTAAAATTTTAAAAATTAAATTATAAAAATAGTTTAATTTTAAAATTTTGATTTGTATATGAATGTTATTATTTATTTGATCTCCTTAAATTGGTTTAAATAAATGTTTTCAGTATTAGAATTTGGCATTTCAAACTTCATTATGAAACAATAAAAATAAAAATAATGTTTTTTTTAAAAATATTTATTATTTTTACCATTATTATTATTATTATTATTATTATTATTATTATTATTATTATTATTATTATTTATTATTATTAATTATTATTATTATTATTATTATTATTATTATTATTATTATAATTATTATTATTATTATTATTATTATTATTATTATTATTAATTATTATTATTAATTATTATTATTATTATTATTATTATTATTAATTATTATTATTAATTATTATTATTATTATTATTATTAATTATTATTATTAATTATTATTATTATTATATTATTATTATATTATTAATTATTATTCCTTAGAAATTACTCCTGATTATATTTGTGAGGACGGAATTTTTCATAAATTTTAAAAATTAAATTTAAATTTACTAGAATAATTAAAATAGCAAAAATAAATTATAAACAAATATTTAATTTTAAAATGTTTGTTTGTATATGAATGTTGAAATTATAAATTTAATCTCCTTAAATTTGTTTAAATAATGTTCTCATTATATTGAAACTATATATCAACGAATTAAAGTGAATAATAAAATGTATTATGAAAATAATATCAGAAAGTTATGATAAATAGTTTTGAATTCACTGCCAGATTCTCTCTCATCCTCCTCTCGCCTTCATCACGACGTGTATCACGTCATTATTACTTACATCCTGATCTTTCAAACTAACTCCTGAAACCAAAGCTTTGCCGTGATAAGTTAACTGAGCGTATTCGAAACTAAATGACATCTTTTTTCTTAGAACATTTATCAAATCTTCTTTTGTCATATTTGGATCAACTTTTACTGAAATAGGTTTCTGATTTCCAGTTTCTGATTGCACTTCCACAATGAGGTTAATCTGGCTGTCCTGAATTGTCAATATAAATGATTAAATTAAAACAAATAATAAAACTACTGGTTTATTAATAATGATTTCCAGTGTTGCGCCATCTTGAATGATATAGAATTTGCAGTTCTTGTCATCGGATAACGTTTGACCGTTGAATCGCACTGATTGGATATCGCCACCGTATTTGTCTGCACAATTCCCTTTCAATGCGCTTATTGACATCGAACTACTGACATTCACTTGCTCTCTTTTTATTGGTTCTCCATTTGAATTCGTGACTTGAAGGTTCAGTTTAATATTTTCCATAGTTATTTAAATGATAAAAATTGAATTCTATACCGATTTTATACTAAATTTCATGGTAAAACGAAAAGTAAAAATAACTGTCAAATGAAAAAATTGTTGATAATGTGCGGCGACCAATTAAATGCATTATTAAAAATAAATATTTTATGTTGAGTATCTATTAGTTTAAAAATGTAAATAAATTTCGAATTGCATGATCCCAAACGCCAATGTTATTCCAAATCATAAAAAGATGTTCGGTGGTCCCAAAAGTGCCTAAAGTTACATTGTCTTCACTGAATATTGCAATAAAATTATTATATTTAAAAATTAATTAATAAAGTGACAATTTGTAAGTAGCATAAAATAAATAAAATATTTTTAATTAATCTCAATTATTTTAATAAACACCAAAACAATGAAAGGATCATACAGATATCACACAGATGTAACCTTCTAAAACTCACGCTCATAACTCCATATATCGCAATGAGAGGAAATTTGACAGAAAAACAGTAAAGATTTTATATGAACTTCACAATTCGGACAGTGAAATATCAATAATTGTGAAGAGAATTGAGGTTTAAAGCGCCATTATTATTTCGTTTTTTAGCACTTGGACCTGTTTTCGTGACTCTTCATAACTTAGACTTATATTAGGGTTGCCATACGTCCCGGTTTCGGGGTTCATGTCCCGATCAGTTTAAAATTTACGAATATTTTTTTGAAACATGAAAGTCAAAAAAACGAAATTTTCCCGAACGAATCAACACATCCGCTCTCTCCCATCCCCCTTACGCCAGTTATCAGAAAAAGAAAGGCCATTTTTTTGCATGATTCTAAAGTTGAGTCTTTGAAGCCGGGGAAATCATCGATTTTAAACAAAGTTATGAGTGTAGTTCAAAAATAAGAACCCAGCTGGCTCCTTATAAGACGTCAGGGTGCCAAAGAGGGCCTAGTTATAGTAAAATCATGAGTATTAAAGTAGGTATAAGGTAAGGTTGGCTCATCCACAGTGACAATAAGGAAGGCATTATACATTTTGCATAATTATAACGTAGTGTATGTAATTGGAATGCACGCAACATGACTAAGGATTTAGAAAATTCCTCTAAGAATCAGACCATGGATAACAAGGATAGATGCATAACAGTAATCGTATGGCAATAAACGAATTACCACTCAAATATCAAGATAAACATACATTCCATTTACAGTGATACATAGGTAGTAAAAATTCTGCCAGGTGTAATTTTTCTAAGTTGATGGAATAATTAAATCGCAAAAACAAACATTAATAATTAACCAGAGTAACCGCACTCACTGACACGTAGAATTTTAGTTTATTTAGTTTCATTTGTGGGGGATTAGGGGACAGTGTAGTCTTTCCATACAATAGGGCAAAGTCTAAACCTATCGGATCGGACTCGACAACTAAACACACGCACTAATAGAGTTAAGTAAGAAAATAAAACCTCACTGATAGAACACACAATTTAATGAAAAGCTTGGATTTGACAAACTATATGGGAAATGTATATTTTGTTATTTCTTTCAATTTTTCATTAATAAGACAGTATAACCCGACAAGACTTATTTTTTTATTGAAATAATTCCAAGGAACATTTTGAAAACGAGCTCTAATGATGGTATCACAACAAATAATATAAGCCATTTATATTATAAATACAAGCAACACCTACAATCCTCGTCCACTATGTCCATTACAAGTGTCACATGTCTTATCTTAATACGGATCATGTTTTGTTGTCACTTATTCTGGGAAATATATCTTACACGGCGATGACCTTATGCATTTATGGCATGAGATCCCTGCTTGACCCAAACGACTAAACGAGAAATTAAGGAAGCAGTTATCTTATATGTAGATCAAACCGGACTCAAAATAAGAAAATCACCAAAAATTAGAGTATGAAAAATAATTTACAAATCAAAAATGCGATAAAGCATAACTTTACAAAACCAAGCGGAACACAGTCAGATTTATATAGATCTGACGCAGTTGAAATAAAATACTTCCGTAAATTTCTCAGATGTTTTCCTTTGATGGCTATTTCTTTACTTCTACGTTTCATATAAGGACATGCTAAGGTATAATATAAATTAATTATACATATAGGAATAGTAAATTTGAAAATGTAATTTTTATGAATAGTTTGCTGTGAGCAAGGTTTGAAGATGATGATGCAAAACCAAACATAAGTGACACGCCACTCTAAAAGATTACACATATCGATGCAAATGTTTACCTTTCAAGGATCGGGGAATCAATAAGTTCCAACAAGAGTTATCCGAAGTGAAAAGAGAACTAGATCATATCCAAGGGATACGTGTTTCCTTGATTAGTTGCCGATGGAGCCTTGATTCCGGTTCCACTCCTCCACCACTGATATCGGAATCTGTGCTGGAGACAAGAAACTGAGATAGAATTTCGAAATCGGATTCCATTAACTTTGCCTATTTTACTTCTCTCAGCAATGAAAACGAAGTCATACTTTTCATCCTCATAGTATATCCACATTTCGTTGCATTAATGTCTGTTATAATAGAATCAACAGACGATCCAATGTCATTAATAGAATTGAGCAAACTGTCATCTGTTTTCTCAGTTTTCATTTCATTCATCAATTGAGAGTTAGATGGTGTTGATAATACTAACAAATCGTTATAGTGAGATTCTTCAATCGGAAATAAACTTCTTAAATACATAAATTCGAAGCACAAAAGAATTTTTTAAAAATTCCAAAATTTATTTATTCAAAAAAATTCAAATTAAACTCAAAAAAATTAACAACATTGATCTGGTAAAACAACCACACTTTATAAAAATTTTACAAAAAAACAAATCTACATTTTAATTGGCCAAAACAATATGATTTAATTATTGAATAAAGTAAACAGAATTTCATTAGTATCGAAAGTACGGAATGACCTGGTTATAGAAAATGGAACGCAGAGGACTCTAAGGATCATAATCGTGAGTTGCTGCACGTCTACACTGAAGTGGGATCTAAACAACGATTACCCGATATTGAGACAACTGAACACACAAATATTAAAACCGGCGAACCACTCAAGCTGATTCTCAAACCACAGTCCGAAATGAGACCGTCAATACAAATATATCTGATATAATAGATTCAGACGATTTACTTCTCTATTCATCACGTTTAGAAAATCCCCATATATGAATATGGAGTTGATTATTTGAATAGGAATGCACTGAAACCAAATAATCGGATGAATGTCGATTATAACAAATAAATGGTGGTAAATTGTATTTTCAGTTTACATTTTTATTTTAATCTACATTTTCTTGGTGTAACTAAATTTAATCGCTGGGATAAGAGAGTGAGGAAATAAAGATGTAAGTCATTCTATCGACATTTTACGATATCTTTCTTTTTTTTGAATTTTTGCTAGGTTCTCAAACTGTATGTTAATTAATTATTTGTAAGATTGATATTCCCACTCAGACCAAAAGCCGATTTCAATATCTACTTCACGGTTTCAAAATTATCAATTCCTTCTTGTTTCGATCTTAAATAGATTTGAAACACAGGATCTTTGTATATTCTGTAGTTCGCATGAAGTTTCTACTTTCGAAAACCATTCATTGACTTCAAAATTTATTTAATTAAATCTTGAAAGTATATTTAATAATATTTTCAAATTGCTCATTGTGAATGGCTTGTTGTGGCACCTAATTCAAATTCAAGACTACATGTTTATCTCATTAAATTTAAATGAATTAATTTCACAATTACAGAAACAAAGATGTAAGTCATTTCGTCAATCGAGATTAGAAGAAAAAATTATTGAGGAGTAGTGTTAAAAATAGAGATCGTTTGCTCATTCGGTTTGCAGTGTAATACATAATATCAACGTGAAAGTTGCGTGTATCTACTACGTGTGTAATGATGGTTACATTAATCGTTACAATGACGATTAGGGTAGAAGTTACCGCGACTAGGTTAACCTTTAAGTACCAACAGTGAAACATTCAAATGGCTCAGTACTTAATCACTAGTAATATTTACGTTCAACCATCAGAAGATTGTTGGCTGGCTTCGAGAACTATGTGTAGAGTGAACCAAAAAAAGAATACAAGTAAAAAATTGCATTAAATGTCTTTAATTCAATCGTAAATAAATGAAGGAAAATATCTGACGATCCACATGGAGAAACACTCTTGTCAGAATATAATAGTTTATATTTACTTTACTCTCATTAATATCATTCAAGTTAAACAATTATTAAAATTAATGTGTATTTTATGAAAATCTTTGCAAAGGTAGAATTTAATGATTATATATATTTATAAACAGTCATTTCAGAATCTATTTGGTAAAATCCTCGTCAATAGGAAGAAGTGGCAAAAAATCTAGGTTTAAGAAGCAAATTAAAACACTAAGTAAATTCGCAACTCAGGTGGAACTTAAGGAGAGTATGCTATCTGGCTTAAATAAATTAAATATCTCGCGAGATGTCATGATGACACAAAAAATAAACTTGGTGATCGCGAAGAACAAACTAATCTCCGTCACGATTAAACGGATCTGAAGGCTCTCACATTACGTTGAATTAATCCTCCATCCATGTCGTGTCGTCGCAAAGATTAAAAACTCAGAAAAAAAGTTGTAGGCCACACGGTGACTTGAAAACCTTATGAAGATGACTGAAAGATTTTTATTTATATAGATTTTTACTATAAACTTGATTACATTTATGTTATATTAATTAATAATAAAAATAAATTGCAAGTTTATTTTCTGAATGTTGTGTTAAATTAAGGTTTTTCGTTCAGGAATTATCGTAAATTTTATCTACAAAGTAATTGCAGGACCATAACGGAAAATGATCATGGAGCTTGTTTGGTGGCTCTTGATATGAGCAGTCATGGCGATGTCACGATATAACGCATTAGACCAAAATTCCAATGTCACTTATGATGTATAACAAGGGGTTATTGTTTTTTATGTGTGTATCTTATAGAAATAAATAAATTTTCTTACTATCAGTCATCCAGCAATATATTTTTGTGTGACTTGCTCATAATTCTTTTTTCAGTTTTTAATACAAAAATTTTAACAAATTTCATAAAATTTTTCTATGGCGAATAATTACTATAGAAAGATGAGTAATGTTACACGACTATATGATTTTATAGGAAGATTTTAATTGTTAGTTCGACTTTCTAATGTTTAGAGAATATTAATAATTAAAAATTTTCTCAATGCTTAGTCAAAATATCATTTTTTAGTTGATTCTTCAAAAGATTAAAAATATGATTAAATTCCATTTAATCTATAGCGTTAATATTTTAGAAGTTAAGTGTAAACTTGTTTTAATATATTAGTTACTATAGCATTATGCCAGAAATTTTAATAACAAATAATTGAATGTGATATTTTAAAAAAATCGTTATTCTTCATCTTAATTAATATAATATTGAACAAAAGTGACTTATAATGAAACCTCCTACATTTTCATCATGTAAAATAATCTCAATATTATTTCAATTAATACCAACTATTATTTTGTTAATGGAACGAGTAAGTAAATAAATTTCAAATTAAAGAATATGATTAAAACTTATAAATAATTCAGGATAGTTTTGTCAAATCAGCTTTGTCTATTTCATATTCAGCCCAAGATTATAATAATCTTAATATCCAGTAAATCAACTAATAAATTTTCACTTAATTTTTTAACAATAATAAATTAATTTTCACCAACTTTCAGGTTTATCGTCGCAATTTCGCTGTTTTTTTTCTTCACATTCGGTGAAAGTTTATCTCATCTAGTTGGTTGTTCAATTCTAATGCCTTATCAATGCATTTTCTGTTAGTTGATGCTAGTTTATAATCTGTCTTTGATTGACGTGTTTCCCTTTTCCATTCCAGCATCATTGTGCCACCTTTTCGGTGGGCTGTTCACGTTTATTTTCCTCCTTGACAGATGGCCATCGAGCGATTATTGGTACATATTTGGATTCTCCAGCATTCTGCCGTTCGTTACCGAATGCCTGACGATTGCTCGAATGCTCGCTATCAAGCCGCACTACAGAAAACGGAAAACCGCTTGAAAACCGATTTCATTTCTCAGACAAATGTAAATAAATGCGATATATTGATTTTGTCTCGCGATCAAACCGATCGCTTTATTGGATTTCTTTACGGCAAATAATCAATAAATACTATAGGCGTTTCTCTTTTGATTTTCCCCGGGCCCGCTTTTTATATATTGTGTGAGTGTGTGTGTGTGTGCGTGTTTGTATTATTTTGATTATTGATTTCTAAAGCGGGGTACAAATTAATCGTCTCCCTACTGGAGTTTTTATGCTTCCCAATTATTTGCAGCAATTAATATTGCGTCATAAAATTCAACCAATCAAATCATTTTCTTGGTTAAGAGTTTTAAATATGCCTGATTTTACCTTAGTGATTACGGACAAGGTTACCCCCTCCATTTCTTCACTCCGTACGAGAGGATTTGTAATATTTCTCCACAAATTGTAGGTTTTAAAGGTCAATACAATCGGCTCAGATAATTGTAGTGACGGGCCGACTTTGTCAACCTCGGTTTTACAAGATTAAAAATTACCATGTGTTTTGTTTAAAATATTGGAGACTTTTATAACAGCTTTATTCTAACGAGGTTTAGGAAATGCAGATCTAATTGTCAAGTGTAAATAATTTTATTAAAATAATGCAAAGCTAAACAGCTAGTGGGACACAAAATTTACGGATCCAATCATTTAAAACTCTCTGCGATCGACTATTGTATAAACTGTACAATTTAGCTGAGTGACCTGTTTTTGTACAGAATGTTTTTAAACAGATATAGTCTTGAATGCAGTGGATTGGTCGGTAAGCGGCCGCAAAGGATCTGCAAAGGTCGTAAAATATCTTTACTTCTGAAGAAAATAGAGAAATATGAAATAATCGTAATGACAAGAGGTTGGAATACAATTTTGCAAAGAATAAATCAGTGAAGTGCCTTCTAATGAAAGAATCTATCCTATTGAAGTCATTACAAATTTTAGAAAAGAACATAAAAAATTTCATAATTTCAGAGAATTTCAGTCATCCGACCTTCTAAATAAGAGTCAAATAATGAGATGATAAAGCCGGTCGAATGCACTTGAAAACAGTTTCTGTGTCATTGGTAATGCAAATGGATCATTATGAGGCTGATACAGATTCTTTGTAGTTCTAAGCAACATTACAAGTTATGTGATTTCCATCAGTTTTTTGAAAAAAAATTTAAATATGCAATAGAGTTGATTCAGTTTTATTGTATACTTTCCTTGCGAGAAGAGAAATTTTCACGTCTCCTGTATAGTATTGATGAGAGCCAAAAGCTTGAAACTAGTATTTTATTGGGATTTACACCAGTAATCACTGAGTTGATTTCATTTCAACGCCAGTATTCCGACATTATAATGAATAGTCAAATTCATCTTGTCATATCGGGTTACACCAAGGCATAATTATGTCAAAGAACTGAGTAGTATGAAGTTGTTGAACAGCCTTTTCGAATATATTTTTCTTGGAATTTATCAATAGAAGAAAGAAACTCGATTAAGAAGTATATTTACAAAAATAGTTTTGTAGATGGATTTGATATTTCTAAAAGAAAACAAAGATATTTATGAAGCCGTCAAAGAAATTACTTGCACATTTCCGAATGTTGAAATATTATTGAAAATATTTAAAACAAATTCCGTTTTTTTTGTTTTTAAGGGCGCGTAAAATCCTTAAAGGATTACTGTGGGAAAAAGATTAAATAATACGGTCATTCTCTGTGTGAAGCAAGAAATTTCAGACCAAATTTCCACTGTGAAATTAATTGAGGGATTTGCAAGAAATAAACATAGACGGAAATTCATGTAAAAATCATGAAATTTTGTTAAATATATTTTATGTGTTGGTTGAAATTTTTGATTAATTTTCCGTTTTGCTAATAATTTAATGACAGTTTTTTTACTAAATTGAATTTGAGGGCTCCGAAATTTTTACAGCTTGGATCCCTCACTTGAATCTGATTCCAGAACGAGACCGGGCTTTCAGGTGAAGATTTCCGTAAATGGATTTGTGTGTTTTTTTTAGAGATTTTTGAAATTTTAAATATCACAATCGATAAATTTCCATAAAATAAAAATCACAAAAAAGATTTATTTTATTGTTTTACAGTTGGGTTGACTTTAATTTATGCTTATACCAAGAAACGTTCCTTTTTTAATAAAGAAAAGAATTAGAGGAAAAAAGTTACGTAAGAATTATATATTATGTAATCGTCTCATATAAATAAAGTTTATTTGTTAGTAACTTCATATTTTCATATTAATGTCGACTTATTTGGAATCATGGAAGACTATTCAATTCTGCTATCTATGCTCGTTAGAGATCCAGAGCAATCTCATCCTTTTGCCCAAATGCAATCACAAATTCCATCATAACTGTTTTTTAGAAACAATTTTAGAGAATCAAAACAATAACTGCCCAGTTTGTGATCTTCTCGTGACAGATTTGGGGCTACTACTAGACAAAGAAGTGTTTGGAAGAATGTTTTATAAAAACCAGCCAGGAATAATTCAAATTGGGTACACTTTTTGGAAAGATTATGAAGAAATAGGCTATGCAAGTTTTATAGCGATGGATAAAATTGAACCTCCTGTTGCATTGAAAATCAAATTGAAAGGAACTCCTTTTAAAGTGTATGTCTTATTACAGGAAAGTGATAAAAATTCCCGAATCACACAGCAGGAATGTAAAGAGTTGTTTTGTAAAAAAATTGAAGTGATTATACCTATTTCCATTAGTAAAAGATTAATCAAAGATCTTGAAGTTGATATTTTTAATCAAATTGATATTTTGTCTTTTAATTGTTTGATTTTGACAAATAATGGATTCTCACACAAAAGATTTCCAATGATTGAAGAATTGCAAAGTTTTGAACGTAAAGTTTCTGCAGAATTTCAACAAAGAAGCACGAAAAAGCTGAAATCCAAAATAACTTTAGATGAAGATATTTTTAGTCGATAGCCGAATATTTTATTAACTAGTTTATTAAAACCTCATTTGTATTTCGTTTGTTTTAAAACAGTAAATTATCCTATTTAAATTATGTATTGGTTTAAAGTACAGTTGGAAAATAATTTGTTGGAGTATGAGGCAATAGCAAAGACTCAATTGATTTCACAGACTAATAAATGTTAGTAGCCAATCAGTAAATGGCCAATCAAGTTCACAGACCAATAAATGTTAGTAGCCAATCAGTTAATGACCAATCAAGTTCACTGACCAATGAACGTTCTGAAAGATCAGTCGTAAGTAGACTATTCCATATTTTATTTTATTTTAATATATGGAATAAATATTCAATTTAATTTCTTTGTCAGTCAAAATTGCTTACTTTTCATCTACACTGTTTTTTTAAATATTTAATTTATTTTCATTATGACAAATTTGATAATGAAATATCATTAAAAAAATAGATCAAACGTGATAAAAGCAATAAAGAAATATATTTGCTATTTATTTTGTATTGTCCTTTTATATAATTTGTAGATTTTATGTAAATATTGTTTATTTTTATCATTGAAAAGTTTCATGGGCTTCTCCTGATTTTAAATATTTGAATGATATCCTTAAAAGGTGTAATAATTATAGAAATATAATGAAAATTGGAAATATTTTGAGTAAATTAATAAAAATGAACAGCAAGCGTAAAATTCAATTTATTGTATAGGAACAGAAACAAGAGATAATTGAAAATACAACAATTAATCAAATAATTTTTAATTTAAGGGGGTTTCTTTGAAGCACGAATACAAAATAACGAATTTAGTAAAAGTTTGTTTTTCGTAAAAATTAAGAACAGGTTAATAAATAAAGGATAAGTAGGGATCATAAAAATAGGATTAAATGACTTGTAATTAGTTTTTAACTAATAGGATCAAGTTTTTACGTTGGACCAGATTTTGTAATGTAAATGAAGTTCGTGGTGTAATAGTTTACATATCGAACATATTTTTTAATACTTTATGTTTGATTTTAGTGTCATAAACCTTGTCTGTCGCGCCTGCGGGTCAGGGATGCCAGATGTTCGAAATATCCGACGAAATCGGGAAGTTTGGCAAGCCTGTCGGGAATAAAAAACAAAAAAAATCAATTATATTTTGTGAAAAAAATATAAATTCATTCATATTTATTATAAGCATTTATAAATAAAATATATTAGAAAAAATAACAAAAAAATAAGTCTTCAGTTTTGTTAACGTAAAAAAAACAGTAACAATTAATTTTATTTATAAATATTTATCAGCATTTGCTGCTTTTTTAAGTATTCCTTGTGCATTTTCTGTTTTTAAGAATGCCTGAAACTCATTGCACGTCATTTTGAAATTAAATGTAACACCATTCCATAAGGAAAAGGTGAAATCACAAATCCCTATGGTAAAAAATAGCGAGCAATAAGTAAGATAGAAATATAATTTCTCTATTTTTCTTAGTTTCGTTTAATTTTATGGGTTTTTTTAAAAAAAATCCTTTCAAGGTGGGTAAAATCTATTCAAAATCTAAAACTGTTCAATATCGGAAGTTACGGTTCATATATCGGGAGACGGGAATATTCGTTCCATATCGGGAGACTCCCGACGAAATCGTAAGGTCTGGCAAGCCTGCTGCGGGTCCAATTGTAGTATCTTTGGGTTTTACAAATGGTGTGCGCACACAAATGCGATTTTTTAAAGATATTTTTGTAATCGAGTATTTTTTGTGGAATTGTGGTGGATTAAGTTACTATTTTGAACTTTTGGAATTTATGTGGTTTTTCTTCGTATGTGTTGTTGTTTTGAGCGTTGCCTTCGAATTTGTTAAAATACATTTTTTGTTTAATAAAAATGTTAATCTCAGCTTATTGGATACAATACATGGTTTAACTCAAAAAATGAATACGCATTCATCAATGTTGACAATGAGCGAAACGATAAAAATGCATTTGGTCAACTTAAATCTGATAATGCCACTTCGTTAGCTGAGGTTGAAGAAATGCTGTTCCATAGTGTAAAAGATTCAATTCAACTAGTTATTTCCTTTTATGCGTCTGGGCGCACAACGGACATCGCTCTAGAATCGGGTGTATCACATACCGTGCCAATTTATGAAAGCTATGCGCTGCCTCATACAATTTACAGGATGGACCTTGATAATACAAACAAACGATGATATAACTCAAATTCAAAAATATTGTCAATAAAATTGGGTATTATTGATTTTAATATAAATATTGATTTCGAATAATTGCCAATCAAAATTGTGATGACTTACCCCTTCCTCTTAATCTAACAGTGGCAAATAACAGGAGCATACAGAATCCTTAGTAGATTCAAAATTTTGAGCATATATTCATTTTAATTTATCAGATTTAACGAAGAATTTTAATTTTTTCCAACGATTTTCACCCTTATGTTTGAAAAATCTTTCATTTTAATCCGCCCCTTAACTTCTTTTTAAACATTTCATTTTTTATGCTGTTTTTCAAAATTTAAATTTTCGAGCATTTAGCTCCTCAGTTTATCCCAGCCTAACCTACGATGTAATGTATTAGTGCTGCTCCCTACCAAAGTTTCCGTTCGCTGTAAGCGGGTTACGACAGTCTACATTTTTTTTTAGTTCAGCGTACTATGATCTTGTTCTATTCGACATTCCGCCGATGAAAAATTTCAGAGTTGAAAAAGTGAAATTACTGTTGGGATATTAAATATTCGTCGATGAATAGGTCTCTCGATACGATTCCTCGTGTTCAATAATCAATAAGACAAAATCCCAACAAAGAAATCTTTATTCACAAATATTCACCACAAGATTCAATTGTTTACTTCTCTTATACATCCTAAGGGTATCACGAAATAAGTCACTGCAATCTGATTAACTTATTTGTCTGTATACTGCTTTCAACTATTTTCTCCAACTCATTAGATTTTTCTCATCCACAAACTGGCAACTTATTTTGTTGTCAGTTCTTTTTATAATTTTTGGGTTTCCATTAATTTGGATTAGTGTTAGGGAAACAATTTTTCCAGTTCGGACAATTTATTGCCAATTTTCCAAATCCCGCGAAACCCATTAAGCTGACGTTCATCTCGGCAGCCCTTGATTAATGGATTAGTCAGTAAATAATTATTATATATTTTTGGTCTTCCGACCCTTTAATATACCTCATCTCAATCTAATAGTACTTAATTCGTCTTCAAAATCAAATTTGCCACCGGTTACCACTTTTCCCCCCCGAAAAATATTGATTTTTATTTTTTCAAAATTTTAATTGATTTTGATAATTTTATTCATGTTTTATTATAACCCCAACATTACTGATAAAAAGTTGTTCATAATGAAGTTTATACTGAATTTTTGTCTGAGTTTGCTACTGTGCCACGAACACAGACAAATTTATCCAATAATTCTATATCGATTATTGTTTAAATTTATTAAAAATCGAAATAAATTAATTGATAAAAGTTCTGATTAAATATATTTCCAAATTAATAATAATATCAATAGGCTAATTGTCAAGCTAAAATCTCATTCCACCAGTTGATTTCACATTTCGAATTTTCTCCAGAGAAACTTTTCTCCTCTGGTTAGGATCCGCCATTGAATCATTTTAACTTTTTCGGGATTGTTTTCATTTGTTGAGTTTTATTGAGTTTTTTGTTGCTTGGTTGAGAATTTAGATCCTTTAAATTGAGTTGCTTCGTGTCAGCCAATTTCGGTTTCAATAAAATCGGACGGAAATCTTTATTTTATCATATTTGTAGTAGAGAAGTCACCAAACGTTATTAAAAGCCTCAATTAGCATTCGGTCGCAATTTCAAGTTCAGTTTAAAATGACTCAATGGATCAACCTAACCAGATCTCGAGATCAGAATCTCAGAAATCCAAAACATGAAACCAACTGCCTCTCCGTTAGTCACATGTCTTTTTTTTTTTCAATCGTTCAATATGCGAGTCTTTATGGGGCTCACATACCGAATTATGGGAGTAATATGTTCGTAAACGTTCACTCCCAAGACTTTCTTCTATTTCATGTAATTCGACTAAAAATTAAAGATGAAAAATTATATTTTTTACTATACTAATACTTGTAATTGAATTCTGTAAAATCGGACTTCGTTGAATCCACATTACAATTCTGTTTTCCCAACTCATTAGATAAAGGATCTGAAATCATCAACATTAATCACTTATTAATTTACATAACAATTAAGGAAGTTATTTAAACCACTCACCTAAATTCTGTTTTCATATTAGCATTTCTTAACAAGTTAAAACAATTTTTTTTATTTCATAAAAATATACATCAAATAATTTCCTACGCTTAATGATAATTTAAAACATAAAAATGTTGAACTTATAAATTTATCCTAAAGTTCTTTTTCAGAATAGATAAAATTTATTGTTTTCAAAAAGTTTTTGTAGAAAATAAAAAAAAACTTTAAATTCTATTCTATATCGATAGCGGAATCATTTATATAAATATAATTTAGATAAATAACTGTGTAAGCTAATTTCGGCAATATTTATTCATAAAGTGATATATGTCGACCTATACAATGTCCTGATCACTCAGACAAATTTTAACAAATCTTTCGCTTTTTATTTCTTTTCTAATTGATACAGAGAATATCATAAAATTTCTTACTTATATCCTCAAAAATACAACCAGACTAAATCTTTCCGACTTTATTTAGAAAGTAATTTTAAGTCAATCAATATCTTTCAAAGTGGTGGGTTTCTGGGTTTTGATATTTTGAAACTATATGGTTGTTACCCAGGCAACCCCATACAAATATCTTTTGCTTACCACTCGGCACCCGTTGCTAAGCAACGTTGGAACTGTGTTCGAGTGGGTAGATCGTCCGCAAAAAGTGAGCGCTATTGCTAATGCTATAATTGACCGAACGACCCATGGGTCTAACGAGCTGCCGATAGAAGGCCTGTGCTCGATTTCGATTTTTAGGTTCCATTATTCTCCAATCTCTTTCAAATGTTAACCTATACTCTCATATCCTTCATTGTTATGTTCATTCCCATAGTCCTTCTTATCGTCGTCCGTGTTGTTGATTATTCTATGGCATGCACGCCCTTTGTTATGTTAAATATCCACACAGTATCTCTCTTATCCTTATCCCTAATATAACTGCTATGTTCCCTATTATTGCTACTAGTATTACCATTGTTACTATTATATGTATTACTTTTGTAAATTATCACCACTTCTACATTTACTGTTATCTTATTACTATAATCACCGTTACATTTATCACTACTATTACATATTATTACCATTATTATTATTATTATTATTATTATTATTATTATTATTATTATTATTATTATTATTATTATTATTATTATTATTATGATTATTATTATTATTATTATTATTATTATTATTATTATTATGATAATTATTATTGTCATTATTTCTATAAGCACTATGGTCATTATTAATATTACTATTATCATTATTATTATCAAATTTTAAGTAGGGATCCTCCCTTATTCCTCAGCTTTATAAAATATTTTTCTTATATAACAATTTAGCCTTACTCCATCCTTATTCTACAGTTGCCGACAAAGTATTTTCCTTGAGTCGAAAGATTTTAGCAGCGTACCGCCCTTATTTCACAGTTTAATAAGGATATTCTACAAACAATGGAAATATGTTCCACTTTCGCTTTACTATTTTATATAAGTATTTAATCATTTCGAAACATTTGAGCAGCATCCTGCCCTTATATTATGATCTTATCCGGGTATTCTATCAATTATTGAGCCGAATTCTACTTTTACTTGCTAACTTTAATAAGTATTTTAGTGGATTCGAAAAATTTGGGCAGTGTTCCGCCCTTATTTTACGCGTTTCCATTTTTACTTTACTATTTTTGTTAAGTATTTGAATTAACTCGGAAAATTTGAGCAGCATTCTGCCCTTATTTTACAGTTTTTATGATAAATGTTTTAACTATTTCCGAAAATTTGCGCAGCGTTCTGCCCACATTTTATGGTCTCAATTCGATATAATTTATTTACTCTATACATACCATTTAAAACATTATTTTCCATGATTTTAGTCGTCCGGATTAATATATATACCTATAATTTGGCCTTAACCTTGCATGTTAATTTTATTGCGATTAAACAAAATTCGACCTTGAAATTATTTATGTTATCTAAATTAAATTTTTATTTATTTCTTAATTTAAATTGGTAATTTATTTCTAACATTTTTAATTAAATTTATTCAACCAAAAATATTTTATTTTCACTCTTTTAATTCATTAAATTTTTACATTTACATAAATGGTCATTTTACGGTCAAATTTTCTTGTTATTATGTTATTTTTTATGTAAATCTCGTGCGGTTCTTGGTGCATTTTGTAATTATTTTATTTTACTTTTTATGTTTTTGATTTTATATTTATTTATATTCTCTCAGATTTTAAAATGTTTAATTGGTGTTGTATATTGTATTTTAAGTTATCTTGGTGCTGGGTTTTTGTGCTGTATTACTGATGCATTTAAACAATTCTCCAGGCTATTTGTGTGCTGGCCCAACAAAAGTTTTGTGACATACCAAATATTTTTTGATTGTTAATTAGGTTAATTTAAATTTAATTAATCAACTAGACGTAATTATTCAATTTTTAAATGCTACAAAATACATAGCATAAACACCACACTAAAATCATCTTAAGTTCATTATTTGATGGAGTACACGGAAAAATAACTCCGATTGTCATGACGAATAAATTTTAAATGAAGTCAAGCTAGAATAAGCTAGGACGCTGAACGCTCTAAGAATTGGTTTTAAGTAACAAAATCATAAATAATATGTTAAAAGAGAAAATTAAAGGACTGAATTGGCATGAAAAGCAGTTGTTATTCCGATTAATAAATAAAAAAGGAAATTTTCAATAAAATATTGGCAGAACGCTGCGAAAAATATTTGAAATAATTAAAATTCTTTATTAATTCTGAGAAATATGGGTAAACGCTTGCTCAAAATTTCGAAAGAATCGTCGAGAAATAAAGGATTAAGTGGACTACTTGAAATAGAAATCAAATAATAATCCTGAAGTCGCTTATATAAGATTAAACTTAACCCGATTCGCCAACAATGAATTTTTTAAGTAATTGTTGGGCAAAAACTAAGATTGAAATTTTGTTTATTTAATGCATCGGTAAAAAAAATGAAAACCAAGTAAAATGAACATAAAGTAAAATATAAATTAAAAAATCAAAATAATATTAATTTGTCAAAATAGTGGTGTCACTGGGGTTGGTGTTACCCAGTGAGGAAAACTCTTAGTGATACCTCTCTTGACTTTCACCATGATCTTCTTCCAAGTGTTCCTGTACTATATATAATTGAATACAGTAATGTTTGTAAAATAAGTCAAAAAGTTTTTAATTTTCTGCAACCACGTGGCTCCACACGTCATTAATTGGCTCGTTTGCAAATGACCCACGATTCTACGCTGACTCCGAGGCTCGGAACAGCTCTGAGTCTTATTCATTAAAGTACCAGACGCTCTGCATGGTGGTGCCCTGTGCATATTCATGTACTTAAGAATGAACGATAATGAAACCGGACTAGACAGAGCTATGCCTGCTTTCTCAAATTTGCAATATTTTGATTTTGCAATATTTTTACCCTTGATGGTGTCAACCAGTGGGGCCCGCACCCTCTAGTGACGACCCTGTGTCAAACTAAAACTATTGATCTCCTTGCTTAAAACATAAGACGAAATCATCCAAGCTTGATAAAACTTCGTCAGATTTGAATAAATTTTGTTGAGATAACGTTTGAATTTTTGATATTTCATATATGAGTTTTGTTTTATTGTTTTGTTTCACTGTATTGTTTTATCGTTCTGTGTTTCTTTAATAAGTTAAAGTTTCTAGTTAGTTTTGTCGTAAATCAGAATTCAGATCCAGACTGCGGTAGATATCACCACAGATTTACGAACGCAAACATAGGTACACCTAACTTACAAAGAACAAAATAAGAATTTATTTTATTTTTAATAGAACACAATAGTAGTTTCTTAAGTAATGATAAATAATATAAATTTTGGAACATTTTTATGATGTATTTATGTGTAAAAGTTGGTTTAAAAAATGATAAATTATCTGTATATATTTTCAGTTTAATAATTATAATGACATCATCTTGTAAAGAATAAAGTTTTGCATATATGTTGTTTTGGTAAAAATAGTTCGTCTTTTAAAATTATATGAAAATTCAAAAATGGTGCACTGAAAAAGTAATTTTAACCCTTCGTTAGTCGCATTCGATCGGAGAGATACATATGATATTTATTAAGACGCCATTAATTTACGGTAGTAGTGAAGGGGATGGCTCTCCATCTAGCCTCCTAACGCAAGGGTGATTGTGGTTTAGTAGTGATCTAACTTTGCTATTAGGAGTTTCGTTGTCTGATACAGCTAATTTGTATTTAGTAGTATATTGTGACTATTTACATAAGTATTACAAAACATTTGTTTAAAGGTTTTATTGATTACATTTGTTTACTACACTTATTAGATTTAGTATAATTTATCCACTGAATATATTTTCTTCGGCGTCTTAAACGATTGTTGTATAAAATCGAAAAAATTGGACATTGGAAACAAATTTGAAGCCAAGAGCAGTTACAAATTTCTACGCATATTAGCGAATGAAATAATCGAAGAACATGATGTTTACGTAAACAGCATTTGTAGATTGTTAAAAGTTATTGCGTATTTACAGATTAAAAAAAACATGTATTACTTAATCACCATTTTAAACGTGATAAAAAATTAAGGAACACAATCCGGATAACGTCAGATTCGAAGATTTATTTTTAGACTTGAGTTCCTAAATCTTAAGACTGTTGGGCCAGAACACAAACGGCCTTGAAAATTGTTTAAATGTATCAGTAATATAGCACGAAAACCAGGCACCAAGATAACTGTAAATTCAACATACAACATCAACTAAACACTTTAATATTTGAGAGAATATAAATAAATATAAAATCAAAAAACATAAAAGTAAAATAAAATAAATACAAAATGCATCAAGAACCGCATGAAATTTACATAAAAAATAACATAATAACAAGAAAATTTTACCGAAAAACGACTAGTTATATAAAAGTAAACATTAATGGATTAAATAAGTTAAAATAAAATATTTTTGTTTGAATAAATTTATTTAAAAATTTAAGAAATAAATTGCCAATTTAAATAATGAAAATAATAAAATTTTAATATAGAAAACACAAATAATTTTAAGGTCAAATTTTGTTTTATCGCAATAAAAAAAATTTGCAAGGTTAAGGGCAAATTATAGGTATATATATATACTAATGTGTTTTCACAAATTTTCAGACAAATTAAATGGACAAAACAAGACAAATTTAAAGCCAAAATTGACAGAGAGACAAAACAGCAGATTGTGTGCAGAGAGACAAAAATTGACATACTGTGTGCAAATAGATAGACAGACGAATTGAAAAAACGGTGTGCAGAAACTTGACAGATTTATCAGATGGTCAGACTGATTTTAGTATGTAGATGTCAATTTGTGGTCTTACTTTCCAGTAATATTTTTCAATTGCTTGGAGTTATGAAATTTTATGATGAAAATATGAAATGAAGAATTTTAATGAAGAATATACGTTTATACATAGAAGCTTTTATCCAACTTATATGGTAAAATTTATTTATTTATTTTTCGGCCCACAGCCACAAAAATATTGCAAGGCAGTAAAATCAAACACCCTATCGAACTGTGTAAGTTAGGTTCATCCGCCAATAGCTCTTGCCCGTGAGAGACCTCGCGTGCGTAACGACGGGCTCGAACGTCAAATAATTGAACTAAATAGCGAAAGAGGGTAGCTCGAGGGTGGGTCTTTGGCTCGACTTTCTTGCACTCAATTTCGATAAAATCGACATAAAATTTTAAACAACAATCGGCTCAAAATCACTAACACCATGTAGTCCAGTGGGCACTCATTAAATACAATGTGAACATAAATAGATCATAAGGACAAAGAAAGGGAAGGGGTAGCGGGGAAAATTTCAAGATCTTTGAAACAGTTAAAATGAATAGCCATCGAAAAAAGATTAATCCGAACGACCAAAATCAAGAAAAGGAATATTTTAAATAATATGTAGAAACTAAACAAATTAATTTGAGTTGAGACGGAAAATATGGGCGGAACGCTGCGCAAATTTTCGGAAATAATTAAAATATTTATCATAAAACATTAAAATAAGGGTGGAACGCTGCTCAAAATTTCCGAATTTATTAAAATACTTAATCGAAAATTGTAAAGTAAAAGTCGAGCGAGGCTCAATTTTTTGTATACTATTCTGATAAAACTGTAAAATAAGGGCGGAACGCTGCTAAAAATTTCTGAAATAACAAAAATACTGTAAAATAAGGATGGAGTGTGGCTAAAATTTTTTTTATAAAGCTGAGGAATAAAGACGAATCCCTACAAAAAACTTAATAATAATAATGATAATGGTAAGGATAATGGTAATTATAATAATAATAATATTAATAATAATAAATATAATGGTAATGGAAGTGATTAGAATAATACATGTAATAGTAACAATGGTAATGCTAGTAACAATAATAGGGAACATAGTAGTTATAATAAGGATACGAGAGGAACTGTGAGGATAGTTAACATAACGAAGGGTGCATAGACATAGAAAAATCAATAATACGGACAACGATGACTATGGTAATAGTCATAATGATAAATGATATAACAGTATGGATTAACATTTGAAGGAGATAGGAGAATAATGGAACCTAAAAATCGAAATCGAGCACAGGCCTTCTATCGGCAGCTCGTTGTATCCATGGATCGTTTGGTCAATTTTAGGATTAGTAATAGCGCCTTTTTTTGCGGACGATCCACCCACTCGAACACAGTTCCAACGTTGCTTAGCAACGGGTGCCGAGTGGTAAGTGAAAATATTTGTATGGGGTTGCCTGGGTTACAACCATATAGTTTCAAAATCTCAACACCCTGAAACCCACCAATATAATTAATAAAAATCATACACCTGCTCTGACCAAATTTTATACTTAACCAATAATGATGTAATAGTTTTGATTTAATTAAAAAATCTCAATAAATTTGTAGTTGATTGAACGATTTTTAGTGGATTACCAAAGCGTCATATAAAATTCCATCGAGATTCAGGTAATCACATTTTTGTGAAACTAAAAGTAGCATTTTATAAAGATTGACATTGTTACCATTAAAACAAAAATTATAAATAGCGATTACGTAACATGAGCTTGATGTTTATGGGAGGGCGTAGTGTGCTCATGGGATAGACCTATGCGAACGTTTTACTCGGTTTAAATGATAATCATCATCATGGAATAGCAACAAAAAAAATCATTAAAAAATCATTTTCAAAAATCAATGGAATCCTAATAATCAAACTAAAACAATTGATTTCTTGCTTCCAATCCATAATTGCTTGTGAGAAATTTCATTGAATTTTTAGGCCTGTGTGCATTCGGTAAGGAAAAAATTAGCTGAGTGGGCCAATTATGGCTATATCGAAAGAGTCGTGGATGAAGTAGCATTGGAAATGTCGCGTTTACCATTTGCAAAACATCAGATGAAGGTTGGATTCAGATCCAGAAGCGGATCGGGCCGTTCATGGCTATATCGAAAGAGTCGTGGATTGAGTAGCATTGGAAATGTCGCATTTACCATTTGCAAAACATCAGATGAAGGTTGGATTCAGATCCAGAAGCGGATCGGGCCGTTCATGGCTATATCGAAAGAGTCGCGGATGAAGTAGCATTGGAAATGTCGCGTTTACCATTTGCAAAACATCAGATGAAGGCTGGATTCAGATCCAGAAGCGGATCGGGCCGTTCATGGCTATATCGAAAGAGTCGTGGATTGAGTAGCATTGGAAATGTCGCGTTTACCATTTGCAAAACATCAGATGAAGGTTGGATTCAGATCCAGAAGCGGATCGGGCCGTTCATGGCTATATCGAAAGAGTGGCGGATTGAGTAGCATTGGAAATGTCGCGTTTACCATTTGCAAAACATCAGATGAAGGCTGGATTCAGATCCAGAAGCGGATCGGGCCGTTCATGGCTATATCGAAAGAGTCGCGGATGAAGTAGCATTGGAAATGTCGCGTTTACCATTTGCAAAACATCAGATTATCGTAGGATTTAGATCCAGAAGACGTCGATGCGAACACAGAACTCCATTCAATGAACTCTCAAGAGGTTCCTAACACATTCATATAAACGATTGGATAAAACCTATCAACAAATCATTACCTATTGTTAATTCGTTGGCATCCTCTCACCAATGAATTTCATTTTATAAGATCAAGAATTTCAAGGATCGAAAACAAGAAATCAATGACCTCCTGCTATTCTATGCTTTTTTTAGTCTTCAATCGTTCGATTTGTGCATCCTTAATACCAGCACAAACCGAACCTTGGGAGCATTGAGTATGATAAAATTTACTCCCAAGCATTTCTACTAGTTCTTTATGCTCAACTGAAAACAAAAGTTAACCAATGAATTTATCAAAAACAATTTTACTACTAAGATTTGATTCAACAACAGTGATGGAATGTTGCTGAACCCATTCTGATGTTCGATCTTCCATTTAATCTGGATCTGAATCAATAATATCAATTAAAAACATGTACTAATTTATTAGCTCAAATATCACACTTCAAACATTCCAAATAACTAGGAAGCAATTTAAATCACTCACCTGAATCCTACCTTGGAAAAATAATTTTGTGGAAAATTAAAACAAAAATAAATAAAACAACATTGAATTTAATTTAATTAACTTTAAAACTTTCATTTTATCTTGATCATTGTGATTAAATAAAATTATAAATAAAAATTTAATTTCTATTTTAATGAAAATTTAACTTGTAAATTAAATTAATAATTTTTTTGATTAATCAAAAAACATCTAATTAAAATATCATAAAGATTTTTTTGATAATAGACAGAATTAATATTTTCTCAGACATCTGGTGGGTTACAGGGTTTCAAATCTTGCTTATCCTTCCAGTGGCCCTGGTAACGCCATACAAAATGATGCTAATCGCCACTTGGCACCCGTTGCTAAGCAACGTTGGTAATGTGTTCAAGTGGTGGATTGCCCGCAAAAATTGAGTATTATCGCTAATACTGTAATTGCTCGGACAACCCTCGGGTTCACGAGCTGTCGATAGAAGACCTGTGCTCGCTTAGCTCTGTCCCTGTGGAAGTGAATTCACGATCGAATGTGGAGAGATGACTTAAAGTTGCGACGAGGGTACTCATAATAATATCTGCGTGTAAGCACCTTTTAAGAAACACTGTAACCGTAAGCACAACTATTTTATTTAAATAGACAGAAATGTGAATTATCAAAAGTTAATGAGACGGTTTTGATTGCTGAGCAGCTCGGCGTCGAGCACGTTCTTTGCGTCCCGGCCGACGATTTATTGGTTGAGTTGAGGACTGCTCTACTGGTTGAGGGTCCTTCTGCACCCTCTGGGTCGGGGCGAATATGAGCGGGTAGGTGACCGCTTCCCCCTCCCGACAAACGGCTAGGGCCACTTCTAATCCTCGTATCTGGGTGCGCAGGCTCTGATTGAGCTGTCGCTCTTCGGCCCAACCTTTCTGTGCTGCAGATATTCGGTGGTATAACATTTTGACTCTTTTCGGATCCGACCAAGTCACTTTGATCTGTTGGACCTCTCTTGTCAGCTGGAGTATTTGATGGAGGAGATCCGCATTTGTGCTCCGCGCGCGATCTAACTCCGCTTGTAATATTTGGTTAGTGGCCATAACTATAATGGATAAGTTCGTTAAATTTAACGTTAATAATTTATACAAGTTATTTTTATCATTATCGCAAACATATAGATTGAAACGGATATTCTTAAACAAATGATCAAACGCAAAGACAGGGTAAAGAACATTTCTTTTTCAATAACGACAAAAAAATCAAATTAGTTCGTATTAATCGTTAGGGTCTCTGGAGTTCTAATTTTTTTTTGGAAATGACTTCCTTCGGCTCTTTCTCGGAGGAACCACCGGGTATGGGCGTCGGGTATCTCGGACTGGGCGAGGTGGGTAGGCTTCTGCGATTCGCCCGGCGAGGATGTCATCTTCTACGTTGGCGAGATACATCCTCGCCTTGACCACCTGTAGGTCCACTTGCTCCTGCACCCGTTCCCATTGGGTGAGGAGATCTCGCGCATTCATGTACGTCTCTGCTGCCGGGTATTGTTGTCCGGCGAGTCCGCATGGGTCGCTGTTCAGGCCCAGCATCCTCCAGGTAGTGGGATACGGCCACTGCTGTCGAATCTTATTGAACACTTCTGGATTTGGGTGTGATCCCTTCCGGCATTGTTCGTCGGGCATTCGGGTGTTAGTCCATTCGATCGGCATATTCTGAAAACACACCATAATCAGTTATTGGCATATGGGGATGAAACAAACAAATCATTTGAATATTTCACTTAGATTGTATACTAAACTCACTATCAACCAGGTTGTTATTATCATTGGGTCTATCCCCAGTTAAACTTATCGAATGCTAACTATCCGTATCATCTTTCGTGGATTTAATGGGTGGTGCGTCTCTGAAGCTATTTAGTCTACCACGCCTTCAACACGGCACTTCTATTTTAGTGGTTGCCCTAATTGCGAGGCGTTAGGAAATTCTAATGCTATATTAATGAGGGAATCTGTACCTACAAATCTACCGGGTCTTAATGTTCGTCAAACCAGAGTTTGCCGCGCGTATGGTGGTGCTATTTATTTACATTTCATTTAGAAATCACGGAATATCTAATATTGAATAACATTTATTATCAATTGATTCTAAATTTTACTAGAAGTAAGGCTTACCATTTTTCGGAGTGGGTTCAACACTTATTAGATATCAGTTAAAATTGTTTCAAGACTTGTTACGTTCCACGAGTTGACGTTGCACGCGATAATTTACCGATTTACCAACTTACGATAGAGATGGGCGATACAGGGACTTTAGCGTGTCTAAATCCGGAGTGATGTTTATCGATTTGTATTTACCAGTCGAATGACATCGACAACACGGCCTTTGGTAAGGTTTACCTTAACTTGGGCTTCCGTTTCTACATCCGTTGTGTTTCGAATTGTACCACAATACCTAACTGACCTTCGTCCTAGGTTATCTCACTAGCGTGGGCGTCTACATCCGTTATCTAATGCGAATGCGTTAGTAAATGACCTTCGCTCTGTTTATCCGGTACGTTTAATGTCGACGGAAATTTCTAATTCTCGGATGGTATTAGCTTACTAAGATTTGGACTTACGATTTCCGGTCGACTTGTTTACTAATTCGGATAACTTTGGTTCTTAATTAACTACTGTCTGATATTACATCGTGGCATCTACTATGGTCGTGCGTGGCGATGAGGCAAATTTGGAATATGTCAGATACGTCTGTTATTCATATTTAAATATTTTATTGCTTAATTTTAGAAAAACCAGTGTCTTTGATTTCCTTATGGTATTCTGAGATTATTTGATCGTTTCGAAGAAGACTTATCTATTTGATTCTCATCTTACGCATATTAACGTCTCGCTTCGAATTTGCATTGGGCTTTTAGTATATTGTTACGTCATTTTTCGCCTACGAATTTAATGTGAATTGTATTTGGAATTATATCAATATTTGAGTGATGCAGGTTTTGTGAACTTTACGGGTGTGAGACATTATTATGATCAGGTTCTTAGCAAATTTTTGAATAATATTATACTACTAGCTTTCTCTTACGTCAACGATTCTTATGAATTTCGTGTTGATTGGTTTAGCTACATTAATCCCTTCTCAACAATTTATTTATTTGGTTTACCTTTGAATGACGGGTCGATTTATGATTTATGTTATTCTATCCTTATACTTTTCATTAGTTCAGCTTTAATCAATAACTTATCCGTAGGTTGAGTTTTATTTCAAGTTAATAGATTTTGTTAGTTTTATTCAATAATTATTTTGCGATTATTAAATTAACTTACATTAAGTGAATCAATGAATTGCTTAGTTTTCATCTATAGTTGTCCTACTTTTAGAAAATGAATTACCTTATGTTAATTCAGAGGATTAGTTCATTTTAACCCATGATTACTTTACTCAATGGTTTTCGATTAATTCACCGGTAATTTCAACTAATTTGCTTCAACTACGTATTTAATTTACTTTTAGTTTTACTTAACTTGTTTCACAATATGCATTGATTTACTTTAGTAATGCGCTTCATTTAATCTATCTCAAACATAAGTTTAGTTTACTTTTAGCAATACGATTTATTAATTCAATTTACATTTAGGAATAAGACTTATTAGTTTAATTTACTTGTAGACATAAGATTTATTCATTCAATTTACTGTTAAAAAGAAACGCTTGATTGATCTAATTTACCTTTAGAAATAAGTTTTATTAATTTACTTTCGAGGATTACTTTACTTTACTTTTAGAAATTAATTTACCTTTAGAAATATGATCTAATAATTTAAACAATTTATTAGTTTAATTTGCCTTTAGGGATACGTTTATCTAATACAATTACACCATTTAATTTACTGTTGACAATAAATTTTAGTTCATTTATTCCAAAATATGAGTTAATTTACTTCTAGCAATAAGTTTCACCTCATTTAATTCAAAATATGAATTTAATTTACGTTAGTAATAGGTTTTGTCTAATTTCTATGAAATTAATTTACTTTTAGTAATGAGTCTAATGATTTCAAAACATTAACACGGAATCAGTTATATCAACGAATTTCAATTTAATCTATCCCCGTACCCTTTCCCTTTAATAGACCTTAGGCGCATTTTGTGTTTATATTATATTTACTGAGTGCCCACTGGACTACTCGATGTGATAATTTTAAGCCGTGTGTGATATAAGTTTAGGTCGATTTTACAGAATTGAGAAACGAGGAAGGAGTCGGAGACTTCTCCCTTATTTCTCGCTTCAGCTATAGGGGTAATATTGACGTTACGACCCCTGCGTTTCTCAACGCTGAGTCTTCATGGGTACATATCATTGGCGATTTTCCACGCACTTACATGCATCTGCACTGTGTAGATTTTAATTACTTGCGTGGTGTGTCGGCTGTGGGCCGGAAAAATTTCGACATTTTAATTTATAAAACAAATATATATGCAAAACAATTTAGTATATTAATAATATTTATTAATTATAAAAACAACATAATTACCCATTTCGAACCATTCCATAAAATTGAAAAACATCATAGCATAAAATAACATAAAACAATATAAATGCCTCTCTCCCCACGTCGCCGCCAAGCAGAGCTCTACAGAGATGCTATGGACGTGACGTGGAAAGAGGGTTCCAACCAAAATATTTCTCACCTAAAAATTCTGATTTTCACAATAATTGAAAATATAGTTTGTGTCGAACAACGGTTTAGATTTTCAAAACAATTTTCAAAATAGTTCTAAAAATAGTTAAATTTCGAAACGGTTTTAACAATTTTCAAAAATGGTTCTAAAAACGGTTAAGTTAAATGTGAAAATGGATCAGTATTTATACCTATTTTTCTCGCGTGTGAAATTTGATGCAGTAAAACAAAATTCGACCTTGTTATTTTCTAGCAAATTCTATTCTTTAATTTTAATATTTTTTTGATTTATTTTTATAATTTTTTATTTAGAATTTTTATTGAATTATTACTAATTCAAAATTTTCGATTTAAATTTCATTTTAATGAACTTTTATTAATTTTTCTAATTTTGTCGAATTTGTTGTGTTTTCTTGTTATATTTGTATAGGTATCGTGCGAATCTTGGTGCATTTTGTTATTAATTTAATTTATTTTTATGTTTGTTAATTTATATTTAATTCTTTTATTTCTCAGATTTTATATGGTTTAATTGGTGTTTCAATAGGTTTATTTAAATTGCATGTTGTATTTGCGTGTGTGTTTCTGATCCATTTAAACATTCTTCAAGGCCGTTTACGTTCTGGCCCAACACATCTTATGAAAGGTCTTTCAGATTTATATTTTTTGTTATGCATAATTTTGATATCAAATTGTTCCTCGTCTGAATACAAATTTATGGATGTGTTGGGTTGATGTAAAATGAACAAAAAAATAAAGGAATGGAAAATCGGAAATGAACAAAAACATGAGAATTTTATGCTTATTGCTCGTAGTCGCTGCTTATTGGATATATAGGAGCTGCTGTTTTACAATTTCTCTACAAATGATTGCTACTTCTATAAATTTCTATTACTCACGTTGCTAATGGTGGTTCTGAGTGGGGTGTGGGTGTGCGAATCCTTCCATTCCTTCCAGTCAATGCACACTGAGCAGCTAGCAGATTTTCAACATCGCATATGTTAGTTAATTCATTGTTATGTCACAGTTTCTCAGAATATATTTATCCCTTTTAGGTGTAATATATTTTTTATAATCACCAATTTAGTTCTGAATATTACTCAGCTTCCGTTCAACATTTGATGATTTCTTCTTTCGATGTTGGATTTGCCGCAATCTCTTAGCGGTAACGTTACCCCGATAATAATAAAGTCATTGGTATTCGCCAATAACCTCGGATTTGTTATTAGTCCTTACGGAAAATTCCAGAATCTTGATGATTTCCAAACGCAATATGACTAATTGATGAGGACTGGGAATTATCCTTGATGTAAATCGGATGAAGACCCTCACCCCACACTTCTTCCTAATGGATATGCCAATGCCAAATTGTATGTGAGAACATGTTCCAATTGGGTTCACTGTGATCATTACTCATACTCATTTGAAACAATATACTGGGTACAATCATAAGGGATCTTAGGGGAATTTTTATTTCTATCATTACTTATTCATGATTAGGGGCAGATTCTGTGGCAGCAAACTCGCCTCACTACGAACACTTCAATCCACGAACGGGGTCAATGGGATCGGATCTAGACTTCTTTAATGTCTCTTCTGCACTGGACCTGACAGATGGGGTTCGTGATTGAGTTACCTGATGCTCTTTATTCCTTAATGAATTGATTTATTATTCGTCTTATCATTTATTATTGTTTTTATATGAGTGTGATATAATGTAACAATTGTTATTACTTGTGGTTATTTATTTAAGGTTCTTTCATACGTCTATTCGTTGTCGCTGATTTTACCAGATTGATTTGAGTTTGGTTGATTCTTTGTATTTTAGCATGTCAAGGTTCTGAAGTTTTACTGGTATTGTCTTTCCTATATATCTAGCTCGACTGACGCCCAACGTGTGGTGGTACTCAGTGGTTATTCTTACGGGTTTTGCTTGTTTATTCCTATATTACATGTTTTGGTAGATATTCCTTTAAACTAGATAATCCAAATGATTAACTCGGATTCCCTTAGCGTGATTTTAGGAGGGTTTTAAATTTATACCTTGAATTTCACTGTTACCAATACGTTGACTTAACTTACCTGTGATGTCATTAATCAATCGGTGGATTCGTGTTAATTTATGGCTGTTTAGTAGCTTATCCTTGTTATAGTACTCGATTATTATTGACTACCTTTGGACAATTATTTATATCATGATGATTATTATTTGGTCTTTTCATAAATTAATTAATATATTTACTTCGGGTCCCAGTTATTATTATTATTTTTTTAGTCTTTTCGGTATTCCCGATAGTTTAATCGCGTCAATTAGCTCATTCAATCATTGAATTATCCTGCGTTTGATCAATCACAACTCTAATTCTTACTGGGTTAGAGAATTCAATTCAATTATCCACTTAGTTTCCTATTTGTCAGTCTAATTACTAATCGTTTTCAAGACGTCAGTTCAATCTATCCCACATCGCTATTATTCTCTGGGGATTTACTACTTCTACCCCTCGTATATCATTTAGTCGTTCATTAACATTCAATTTCTGTACGCTGGTTTTCTGGTTTTCTTGTTCGTAAATTTTATTAGAGGACAATTCAATCATTGACCACAATTGAATTTAAGTTCATTGCCTTACAAGAGTAGTTTAACTATGATTTTATTTCGATTAATCAGTTAACTGCATTACTATTAATTTATGGAAAAATTATTATTTCTCATCGCATTGATATTTGAGTGATAAATTTAATTATCATCAACTTAATTTTCTTTCATCATTTTATTTAGATTAATTTCTTTACGTCGCGTCGCGTTTAAGTTATGGATTTAATTACTTTAAATCAAATTAATCATAATTTAGTTAGCAGATTTTATTTGCATCGCATCGGTTTCAAATCCCCACTACCCGAGCCTTAATTTAGTCCTAAGGTTTTGTGTTTATATTAGATTTTACGAGTGCCCACTGGACTACTCGGTGTTATTATTTTAGCCGATTTGTAATTAGATATTTAGGTCGATTTTATGTGAGATGGGTGAAAGAGAGCCAGCCAAAAGACTAGTTATCAATCCTCCCACCGCCCCTATAATGGGTAGAATATTTACGTTCGAGATCCGTCGTTACGCACGACAGAGCTCTCACGGGCACACACTATAGGCGGAGAAACCGCACTTACACAGTGTGACTAGTTGTGTTACGATTTTACTTTCTTGTGTGATGTGTGGCTGTGGGCCAGAAAAATTTCGACATAAAACTGAAGATTCGTTTTTCATAATACATATATTTGTTGAAACAATTTCATCATAGTTCGTTCATAGTTCGGTTCATACTTATCAACATACGACAAGAGGTCCTCATACATACGAGCAAGTAGAGCTTACATTAAGTTACTTGGTTTCGCAGTATGAAAACAATTATCGAGAGTTGCTTCCTTGAATAAAATTGCTCTGGCAAAAGTAATTATTCACTGAGTGAAAAAAAAGCATACACTTCAAAATATGGTTAAAATTCTGTCAAAATGGATTGGTATATATACCTGTTCTGTGACCCTAACCTTGCGTGTTAATTTTTATGCGTTAAAACAAAATTTGACCTTGTCATTATGTGTCTAATTTATTTCTAATTTTTATTATTTTCTCGATTTATTTGACAATTTACTCATTTATTTTTGATTTTAATCATTTCTGATTAAAATTATTTTATTTTTGTTTGATTTATTCATGAACTCTTTTAATTTTTCGTAAATTGTCACTTTTTCGGTCAAATCTTTTGTTATCGTGTTATTTCTATGTCAATTCGTGCATATCTTGGTGCGTTTGTTAATATTTTAATTTAATTTTTTGTTATCTATTTTATATGTTAAATTATGTGTTTTCTCGCATTTTAGGTGGTTAATTGATGTTCATGGGTCCGATTTTAAATTTTGCATGTTGTATTTGCGTTCTGTTTCCAATCCATTTAAACAAAATCTTGTACTGGCCCAACAATATTAATTTTATATTCAGGAAATATTTCAAAATAAAGTGAAAAATCTTCGAATATGTACAAAATAATTGGGTTCATGATTATTTTTTAAAACTTATAAATAAAATTTACAATTTCTGCTTTTTCGAATCTCAGGTTTTGTAATTTTTCAACAGAAATAACTGAAAACTTTAGAAATATTAAATTAATTTTAGTTTTAAAGTAAATCTTTTTTTATTTAGTTTCCCAAATTAATAAAAATCTTCGCCATTTTCAATGGCATTGATGATTCGTATTATATCTACTTCTAAAATTATATAAAATATTATTTTTAAACTTCAGTTTTCCGTATTTAAACTTCACATTTAAAGGTCCTGGTTTTATTTCTCCAGGTAAATGCTGTAAAAATGAATTTATTTTAACTTCAAGGTAAATATTATATTGTTATTTCTTCATCTCCTCAAAAATCTAGAGTTTCAATGGATAATTCTGAAATACCTGAAATGCTGTGAAAAAATTTAATTAAATTTTGTTCAAACATTTCCGCAGCAATTTTTTTTAAAAATTGTTTAAAAAAAGTAAAAAATAGCAATATAGAGTTGGTATTCATCTGAACATTTCTACATTTCGAAAGTTTGTATGCATTGTTTACTATGTATTATGTATATGGGCTAAACAAATGTTCTTCAAATTAATAAGTTGTTATTCATTTGGAAAAATTACATACCCACACAGGTATGTATGTATATAACGTTATTGAATTTTTTCATTTTATTTTAAGAGTTGCTATTCAGTTGAAACAGGTGTAACATATTGGAACTTAACGAAAGGTCATATGTATTCACCACAGATCTTGTTTCCAATAGCCAGTGATCGGATCTGTAGATAAATTAGAAATCTAGTTTTTGTCACTTTGATATCCCTGAGTAGGGTTGCATGCAACCGATATCCTGTTTACACATTTTTTTGGGTTAGAATTTTTCATTTTATTTTATTTTGTTTCTGTAAAATGCGTATTTATTATTTGCAAAATTCAACTTTGTTTCAGTAAAGATTTTCCAAAAATCAAACCGACTTCCCTCAGTTATTTCTGCACGAGTCAATCTGTGGGGGTCAGATAAATCTGTTAGGCCTACAGCTCACATTCTAATAATAATTATTTATTAAATGATTCCGTTATAAAAAAAATGATAAAATGACTGACGCACTAATTCAAAATTTAAAGCACATGTAAATATATTGAAGGCCTCTGAATCTTTTGTGGGAGTCTTCTAGATCAGTGTTTCCCAAACCGGGGTACGCGTACCCTTGGGAGTACGCAGGTCTTTTCAATCTTCTATTATCTAAATATTAAAAGATAAATAAAAAAAATTAATTAGATTAAAATGTCTTATTAGACTTTTGTTAATACAGAAAAATATAAATATAATCTTGTTTTTTATTTGTTGTTTATATTTTTGAATCAATAACATATTTTTAGAAATAAACTAAGTTTAAAAATCAAAGTATAAAGTAAATCTTTTATATAAATGGAATTAAAATGTAAATCGCTTCGTTTTAAATTTATTTTTAGAATGATTTTATAAATTTATTCCACTGTTTCATAATAATAATTCTATTTCAACTTTAATTTTAGATATTAACAAGAAAAAATTTGTTTTAGATTTTTAAGTCCTATTGATTTTTCATTAATACTATTAATTTAAAGGTCGTATATTTAATCATTATATTTAAAATTTTAAAGCAAAGGGGTACATTATATAATGAAAATGATCAAGGGGGTACGCAGTACCAAAAGTTTGGGAAACACTGTTCTAGATTATATGTGAAAATAACATATAAACAATCCATAAAAATAAAATTATAAATAATGAAAACATTAGGCACGAAAAATCCATTGTTATAAGGTGGGCAATGGCTATAAAAAAGGTTAACCCCCCCTCCGGTAAAGATTTGTTGACAATAAAATAATAAAATTAATTATTAAAAAATTTGGTTTTAATTATCTGAAACAGTTTTGGTGCTAGAAAATGCAAAAAAATTCATTCTGCTGTTTTGAATTTGAATAAATTTATTTTTGATTATATATTTCATTCATTAATTACGTCATTGGTAAATGCGGTGCAAAACTTTGCACAGATTTCACATTCGAGTTGATTAAATAAATTTAAATAACAAACAAACAAAATAAATAAACATTTATAAATAATTGGATTATTATTAATGTAAACATTTTTTCTCGAAGAAATAATTGTTTTCTATAATTGATCTTTTGGGCCAGTCTGACAGAGGATTTCTTGAAGGGGTTTTTCTTCAAGGTTTTATTAGCATCAGCTTTGATTATCAAAGGATATTGCGGTTTATCTTTTTCATGACCATTTTCACATGTTATTCCTCTCTCCTGGTTATCTTATATTCACTTAAAGACTTTCTGGAATATTCACGTAAATCTCATATGCAACATCAAAATGAGTTCACAGAAATTATCTGGTGTAAGATTAAGAATATTTATGTGTACAGCCGGTAGCCTAGCTAGGGTAGATCAGAAGGAGACAGAATTTCATTTTTACTAATTTTTATATTTACCCATCACCGTGCTGTAAATTTGGGCGCCATGTGCAGAAAATAAAAAATACATTTTTAAAACATTTTAATTTAATGAATTTTAGCTTTTTTTTGCTATCCGAAATTTTTTTTATGTATTTATTATTTGGAGGGCCTATCAAATATATGAGGCCCAGCACGATTGGCCTTGTTGCACGTGCGATAGTACGACGCTGTATTTAAATTTACTTAATTATTTTATTTTTTCAAAAAAGTTTACTAAAAATTAAAAAATAAATAAAAATTAATATATTTTGTTTTAATAATAATAATAATAATAATAATAATAATAATAATAATAATAATAATAATAATAATAATAATAATAATAATAATAATAATAATAATAATAATAATAATAATAATAATAATAATAATAATAATAATAATAATAATAATAATAATAATAATAATAATAATAATATAATAATAATAATAATAATAATAATAATATAATAATAATAATAATAATAATAATAATAATAATAATAATAATAATAATAATAATAATAATATAATAATAATAATAATAATAATAATAATAATAATAATAATAATAATAATAATAATAATAATAATAATAATAATAATAATAATAATAATAATAATAATAATAATAATAATAATAATAATAATAATAATAATAATAATAATAATAATAATAATAATAATAATTAATAATAATAATAATAATAATAATATAATAATAATAATAATAATAATAATAATAATAATAATAACAATAATAATAATAATAATAATAATAATAATAATAATAATAATAATAATAATAATAATAATAATAATAATAATAATAATAATAATAATAATAATAATAATAATAATAATAATAATAATAATAATAATAATAATAATAATAATAATAATAATAATAATAATAATAATAATAGTAATAAATGTTAAAACAAGTGGCAGAATCCGTTGAAATAAGCAATTAATATTCTACTTATTTAAGCAGATAGACTTTATTAATGATAAACATGTTTTGCAATACTTATAAATCAATTAAAAAGATAACTAGTAATTACGATATTATCAATATTGATCAGAGAATTCACTGAACCGTGCAGATCAATTAATTTAATTTACCAAGTGAATTTTTTTTTTGTTGTTATTATACAGAAAAAAGTCACTGTCAAAATACTGACAGCAATGGAAAATATGTTTAATTCATTAAATTAATATTCCTATTCATTAATCGGATATTTATATAAAATTCAATTATTAATTGATTATTTATTATAATGCTATTAATGTTGATATAATAATAATAAATAAAAAATAATAATAATTAATAATAATAATGTCAGAATTCTGGAAATAATCGATTCTGTGAAATGCCATTCCGGCAGCGAGCAATCGATATCGATATCAGCCAATCAAAAAATTATCTTGATATTATTATTATTGTTGTTGTTATCGGTGTTATTGTTAAAATGTGATCTGGATTTTCCACCAAATTTCATCTGATTTTTATTTATTCAAGAACAATAAATTTTATAAGATTTACTGGCCGAATGATGATGGAAGTTTACATAGCGTTCGGTGCATAGAGAACAATTACGGAAAATATATATTTTACCAATAACAACCAATAATTATATACAGTACACATTGAAAACTAAAAAACAGAAACATTTCAAAATAAAAACAAAAAATAAGTCAACAACAAAATGTAATTATTATAAAAATTCATCATCACTTTCTTCTGGTGAGCAATTTTCCAGAGATTCTTCAGTTAATTTTATTGCAGTTTTTTCCCAGTGATTTCGATCTATCGACCAAATCATCGGAAAAGTCTGTGGAAATGGGTTACTTCGAAGTCGTTTCAGTTGAGAAATGCTGTTGTGTCGCATATTTCCAACCGGATGTTCCGGTTCCTCTTTTATGACAGACAATGGTGACGACGAGTAATTACATGAAAATGATCGCTTGAAAGATTTATTGACAATAACAGTCTGTGTTGTACAGCTTTCTTCTAAACTTGATGGCAGTTTTTTAGTTTGTTTTGACTTCGTTTTGTTTGATTTGGGATTCATAAAGATCGATCGAAATTTGTGTCGTAACGCTGAATTGGATAGTTTTTCTTTCATAGATTTACGTTTGACATTTTCGGAGTTTTTAAAATCATTTTCTTCGATACTTGTACCATTTTTAGATGCTGCAGATGGTTCATTGGGGACTTTTTCTTTGTTGTAATTTGGGCTAAAGGGTAAATGACCATTTACCGTTATAGGAAACATTTCAAAATACTTTACGTTGAAAATCTGAATGAATAGAATAATAGAAATCTATATATTTTCGTTCTAAAAACTTTAAAAGTCAGACTGTCTAATGAAAATTAAAACAACCAATTATATATTGACTAAGTGTATGTAATGTCTATTACCAATTAAACATATCAATTGATTAATGAAATAAATTAAAATTAATAAAACAAACCAAGGTCAGTTAAAAACTTAAAGTAAATTGATATTATATATTATTAAACACTTATGAAAAAGTTGAAAGTAGCTGTATTTTAAATTTTAAAAAATAATTTTATTGTAAGATTTTTATGAAATTTTAATGATTTGCAACGTAAAATGTGATTTATCTAAACTAATAAAAAAATTGGAGATTTAACATCTTAGTCTGACATATATTATTCAATAAAATTTATTATATTTGAAAAATATAAGATGTAATTCATTAGAATAATAAGTGTAAAACAAACAGAAATCAATAGAAATGATTTTTTATAAGCAAGTTGTGGATTTGCACACTGTTAAAACCAAGTGCTTAATTATTGCTTGCACCTGGTAATACCAAATAATTATATGACTTCTGCTTAAGCTAAGAGCTCAAGTTGGTTTGTTGATTTCAGAGAAAAGTCTAACTATTCTTTCGTCTACAGATCTTCTTGTCGATATTGTAGTGCTTATCAATTTCTTTTCCTATTTTGTTTTCTAGGTAAATACTTTTACTTTTGGGAAAACTGATAATGACAAGAATCTAAAGTCACTTTCATGTACACGGTGTATTAACCCATTAAGGCCATAATATTTTTTAAAAAGTTTTTACATAATTGTTATTGTTCTTATATACTAGTGACGTTTTTATAACAGCAAAATGGTTTAATTGCATAAATTAATTTATTCTGTGATCGTAAAATTGTGTTTCCTATTTGTAATGTTGGCCATTCCTAATAGTTAATATACAAAGAATAAGAAAAGTGAAAAAAGCTTATAGTTCCTTCATTTACATGCACAATAAAGTCTCTAACGTAGTGAAACAAAATCATGAGCATCATATTTTGTAAGAGTTTTCCAATATTTTCAATTACGTGAAAAATGCATTACCTTTCAGCTGCTACTTGTTTTGGAATCTTGCAAGGGAACGTTTCAATTATCGCAAATTCTCTATCTTTTCTTGTCACAAAATCCGCAACGTCGGAATTGGAGTTACAAAGTGATTCCCGTGACGAAACCCGATATCTTCACTTTTCCTTCTCCATAGAAGTCTACTTCTTTTGAACCAGGACGCTTACGAAGTACTGAAGACTGTTATGAAATGTAAGCCAAACATTTTTTTTGAAATCTTTAACTTTCCTTTGTTTTTTAAGACCTTCATATCGAAACAATTTTGGAAATAGTTTTTTGCTTTCTGTGTTCCTTTAGACATAGTAACTTATACCTTTTCTTTATCATCTCTTGGTTTCTGTGATCCATATGTTATTGTTCAATGTATACACCGTATCATCCTTTATTATGCATGTCTTGTGTTTTTATCTTTGATCTTGATTTTTTTACCGTAAAAATTAATATGTGCATTCAGTGTATATTGATTTTTCATTTTTAAGTTTTCAGGAATTAGCATTTTTTTCCACTTCATAATAGATTTTTCCTTATTTTGTGAAGAAAGTTGAAAAGAATGGTTCGTGATTTATTCTATTTTTTAAAGTTTTCATTTTTTTTAATTAATCGTCTTTTTATTTTTATTATATTAAAATTTTTACCACAACTTTTAATTTAAAGAAATTTTCATAAAGTTAAAATTAAGACTAAATTTTTAATCAAATGCTTTCATTGTTTATTTCACAATTTACACTGATAATGTGAATTTCTCATTTAGATCCTATCTCGAGGACTTGTTGGATCCTACTCTGTTCAGTCAATATCTTTTGTTGAGTTTTTTTCAGGATAATTAAAAATGTTGGCGAATAGGGTTTATTTAATTAATTTTTCTAAGGTTTCTTTATGATTCTTACCTAAACGTCTTCAAGATTATTATTATGCTTTTCCTATGTACCCATGGTAGTTACCATGTTGGTACTGTATGTAGGGATTGTAAATCCATGAGCAGATGAGATACAATTCGAGAACTATTCCTCATGATATTTTCAATTTCATGTTCTTGACTACCGATGGAAGGTCTTACGTCTCTTTCTTTCTATACCCTTGTCCATAATTGTGGTGGGTTTCTGGGTTTTGATATTTTGAAACTATATGGTTGTTACCCAGACAACCCAATACAAATATTTCCTTTGCTTACCACTCGGCACTCGTTGCTGAGCAACGTTGGAACTGTGTTCGAGTGGGTAGATCGTCCGTAAAAAGTGAGCGTTATTGCTAATGCTATAATTGATCGAACGATCTCTGGGTCCAACGAGCTGTCGATAGAAGACCTGTGCTCGCTTTTGATTCTTAGGTCCCATTATTCTCCTATCTCTTTCAAATGTTAACCTATACTCTCATATCATCTATCTTTATGTCCATTCCCATAGTCCTTCTTATTATTGTCCATGTTGATGATTATTCTTTGGTCGGTACACCCTTGGTTATGTTAAGTATTCACACACTAGTTCTCTTACTCTTATCCCTATCATAACTACAATGTTCCCTATTATTATTACTAGCATCATCATTGTTACTATCATATATATTACCTTTCTTAATTGTTACTACTATTACCTGTATTATTATTTTTATTACTATAACTACCATTATATTTATTGTTATTACTACTATGATTATTACTACTATTATTATTACCATAATTATTATCATCATTACTACAAATACCATGATTATTATTATTATTATTATCATTATTATTATTATTATTATTATTATTATTATTATTATTATTATATCAATATTATTAACAAATTTTTGTGTAGGGATTCGTCCTTATTCCTCAGCTTTAAGAAATACTTTCCTTATATAAAAATTTAGTTGTAATCCTTCTGTATCTTTCGGTTTTTGATAAAGTATTTTTGTAAATTCGAAAATTTTAGCAGCGTTCCGCCCTTATTTTACGGTTCATCCCTATTCTACCGTTTTCGACAAAGTATTTTCATTGACTCGGAAAATTTGAGCAGCGTTCCGCCCTTATTTTACACGTTCCATTTTTACGTTACTATTTTTGTTAAGTATTTGAATTAGTTCGGAAATTTTGAGCAGCGTCCCGCCCATATTTTCCGCCTCAACTCTAATTAATTTATTTAATTCTTATTTAAAAACATTATTTTTCATGATTTTGGTCGTTCGGATTAATCTTTTTCCGTTGGCTGTTCATTTTAACTGTTGCAACGATTTCGCGATTTTCCCCGCTACCCATTCCCTCTTTTTGTCCTTAAGATCTATGTATGTTCATTTCATAGTTAATGAGTGCCCACTGGACTACTCGGTGTTAGAGATTTTGAGCCGATTGTTGTTAAAAATTTATGTCAATTTTACAGGAAACGGATGGTGAAGGAGCAGCCAATGGACTACTCATTTACCCTCCAATTTCCCCTATGTACGGATAATATTGACGTTCCAACTCCTGCGTTCCGCACGCCGGAGCCTTCACGGGCACGAACTATTGGCGATTTTACACGCACTTACACAGTTCGAATACTGTATATGATTTTATTAACTTGTGATGTGTCTTTGGCTGTGGGCCGGAAAAGGAATAACAAATAATATTTTACCATAGTGTTGGGCCAGAACGTAAGCGGCCTTGAGAATGTTTAAATGGATCAGAAACACACACGCAAACATAACATGCAGATTCAAATAAACCTGAAAACACCAATTAAACCATATAAAATCTGAGAAATAAAAGAATTAAATATAAATTAATAAACATAAAAATAAATTAAAATATCAACAAAATGCACCAAGATCCGCACGATACCTACACAAATACAACAAGAAAACACAACAAATTCGACGAAATTGAAAAAATCAATTAAAGTTCATTAAAGTGAAATTTAAATCGAAAAATTTGAATTAGCAATAATTCAATAAAAATTCTAAATAAAAAATTATAAAAATAAATCAAAAAATAATAAAAATAAATAATAGAATTTGCTAGAAAATAACAAGGTCGAATTTTGTTTTACTACATCAAATTTCACACACCAAAAAATTAGGTATATATACTGATCCATTTTCACATTAAATTTAACCGTTTTCCGAAACAAACCATAAAACCATTTTTCAAACTATTTGAATCTAGTTTAAATACTTTAAAACCATTTGAAATCAGTATTTTGAATTTTTCAGCAACCGAATTTTTAGGTGAGAATTATTTATGGTGGAACCCTCTTTCCACGTCACGTCCTTGCATCTCAATGGAGCTCTGCTCGGCGTTGGCGTGGGAAGAGAGGTATTTATGTTATTTTATGTTATGATCTGATGTTTTTTCAATTTATGGAATGGTTAAAAATGGGTAATTATATTGTTTTATGATTAATAAATATTATGAACTTATATAACTTATTTTATATGCTTTTATAAATTAAAATATGTCGAAATTTTTCCGGCCCACAGCCGACACATCACGCAAGATAATAAAATCAACATAGTACAGATTCATGTAAGTGCGTGGAAAATCGCCAATGATATGTACCCGTGAAGACTCAGCGTGCGCAACGCAGCGGTCGTAACGTCAATATTTATCCCTATAGCTGAAGCGAGAAATAAGGAAGAAGTCCCTGGCTGCTTCCTCGTTTCTCAATTCTGTAAAATCGACCTAAAATTATATTACATACGGCTTAAAATCATCACACCGAGTAGTCCAGTGAGCACTCAGTAAATATAATATGAACACAAAATGCGCCTAAGGTCTATTAAAGGGAAAGGATACGGGGATAAAACAAACTAAAATCGTTGATATAACCAATTGGAACCTATAATGTGTAATAAACTAATCATTGATATACTAAATTAACTGGAAAAATTGTTCGATAAATTATTTATTAACTCGATTAGATTAAATGATTGATTAATAATTAAAGACAAATAACTTCTGAATTAAACTGAACTTGTTTCACTTTGGGAAAATTCAAAGGAATTTTGCGTAAAAATACCCACTTTATGGTTAAATAAATTGAAATATTCAAAGTTAACGTAGTTATAGATTAAAAACAAAGTTTTCATATATTAGTTTGGGTTAAATAGTTCCTCGGTTAATAAAAATACATTAGTTGAATTAAGAGTCGATGCCGATCAACCAAGTCATTCAGTGATTAAAATCAAACAATTCGAATGAAAGTAAAATGGTTCCCTTAGTAAAGCTCAAATAAACCTAGAACAAGAATAAAGTGAACTAGATTCATGAATTTACTAATATGATGTTAGTGTTAAAATAGTTTCATAGAATAAAGATGAAATAAACTAGTTGAAATAATGATGTCAATATTAAAGCAATTGCGGGGAATAAAGGTTGAATAAATTAGTTGAAGTAATGATATTAATATAGTTTTATAGAGTTGAAGTGAAGGTCGAATAAACTAGTGAAATGAAAGATATGCGAAAACCGAGCAATGAAACCGAACTAAGTTATTGCAACCGTCCCTAAACCCAAACTGAAATGATTTATAAGCTTGTGATAAGGTTTTCTAAAAATGAAACAAGTTCAGAGACGCAAAACAAAACATATGAATTATTGTTTAAATTAAATTAACATCATTATAAAAATGTTTTAAAAATGAGAAAAACTTTTATTTTGATAATATACAAATCGTTAACTCACAAAGTGTCGAAGGCATAAAAATCCATAAAAAGAGAATATTCCACTAGCATAAAATTCATCCACTTGAAGGTTTCGAATGTAATGTACTATCTCCCTTAAAAAATGGCGATAAGATATTCAAATTAATTCGCAGAATAACTTACCCGAATAAATTTTCGACGAATTCGCCAATCGATAATTCTAAAACGAAATATTGTAAATCACCGGATGCAACTATAAAATCTTACTTCCTTTCAACCATTCAAATCGCGATATCCGCCGGAAGTTACTCCACACATACGTCGACGCTTCAGAGAATCGACGTCCGCTCTCGCCTTCCAACGATCATTTGGTTATAACATTTGATAAACAAAATTGACGTTGATATTGGATTTAGAAAATCCATGAGTTTATATCATAGGATGTGACGATAAAAGTTGCTAGGTTTACTGACAAACTTTATATTGAGAAACCTAAAAATGAGAGTTAGATAAATGAACCAAATAAAATAGAATACCGGTACGAAATCTTTAAAATCCCTACTCACATTCGACGCTACCCCATAGCCGTTATCCTTAAAATCAACTCGACAATTCCTTGACATCATCTTGCTTAATTAAATAAAATGAGTGGATCAATAGACGTAATCACACCAACATAGTTCGCCCGTTTCGAAAGCAATCCAATCAGATAGAAAGCCACTAGAACTTAACAAGATTAAATCAAATGACCCACTCAGCAGGCTCTATTTGTTTAACCATTTAACATGATAAAGTTAATAGAGATATTAATAAAGCGTTTTAGGCATGCCACACGAACAAAACATCAGACGAAGTGTAGGAGAGCAGAGTCAGTCAATAACTCAATCGACCACGATATCAGCGAATCCGATACCTCAATCGTGGCAATATCCGACTGCTTGGAGAATATTAGACGTAGAGAAGGAGCCCTGCGACATCCCAGAAAGGCAATACCCAGCGACAGAAACATACACAAACGCACGGAACCTCCTCACCCAGTGGGAAAGGGTGCAGGAGCAAGTAGATTTGCAGGTGGTTAAGGCAAGGATGTACCTTGCGAACGTGGTAGAAGACATCCTCGCCGGGCGGATCGCCATCGCCTATCCACCTCGCCCTGTCCGAGATACCCGAAGACCCTACACAGTGGAGGCTCTCCGACGAAGCCTGAAGCGATACTGTCCCGAGGAATGACTCAATACTGACAATTTATGTAGTGGATGATTTAAAATATTAGCAATTTGTGTGTTCTTTTTTGCGTAATTGGGATTATTTGCAATTTTGTTTAAATGAAATAAATGATTCTTTAACTTGAGCAATAATAAATAAAAATGATCTGTTTAATTACAGCGATGTCTTCCTTACGAATCTTGCAAACGGAACTGGACCACGCGAGACAAGCAAACACAGAATTACTCGCCCAGATTATCCAATTGACGCGAGAAATGCAACGTATGAAAGCGACATGGACGGATCCCGCAAAGACAAAAGCAATCTACCATCGACTCACAGCGGCCCAGAAAGGTTGGGAAGAAGAACGGCAGCTCAACCAAAGCCTGCGCACGCAGATTCGGGGGCTCGAAGTCGCCCTAGCAGTATGCCGGGAAGGTGAAGCGGTAACTTACCCGCTCATCTTCGCCCCAACCCAACTGGCACAGACAACCACCAAGCCAGCAGAACAACCCATCACTCCAACCAACAATCGCCGACCGGGACGTAAGGAACGTGCCCGACGTCGCGCAACACAACTCCAAAACGATAAGTAGCAAACGACATACATGTATTTAGATTGAATAGAACAGTTGTAACCTTAGTTGAATTGTTACTTTAACCTAACCGTATGCCAACATTGTCATAAACATTTTTCATCACACCGCCAATTCGTTCCACCGTCAATTAAGAACTAAGCCTGAATAGTTACGAGGGACAGAGCTAAGCGAGCATAGGTCTTCTATCGACAGCTCGTGAACCCGAGGATTGTCCGAGCAACTATAGTACTAGCATATGGTACTCAATTTTTGCGGGCATTCCACCACTTGAACACATTACCAACGTTGCCTAGCAACGGGTGCCAAGTGGCGATTAGCAACATTTTGTATGGCGTTACCAGGGTCACCATGAGGATAAGCAAGATTTGAACCCTGTAACCCACCAATAGCATTTGGAATAAAAGTTTCGATGCACTAAGGCTATAGATAGAAAATATTTATTCAGCATATTACATCGGCCACATACATTTGAAATTCATTGTATCCATTCCATAAAATTTACTTCGAAAATCCCATAAATTTAATTCGATAAATCATCCATAAATTCAATTGGAAAAACAAAATTATCCATAAATTTGATCTGAAAAGTCATCCATAAATTCAATTGAAAAATTACCCACAAATTCGATTCGAAAAATCATCTATAAATTCAATTTGAAAAACAAAAATCATCCATAAATTTGATCTGAAAAGTCATCCATAAATTCAATTGAAAAATTACCCATCAATTCCCTTCGAAAAAATCAATTAATAATACTGCACCAGTTGAGAGTGATCGTGTTCAGGCAAAACACTTACCCGTGTTAATTGCCTGAATGCACGGCTCTCAACCAGTTATACAACCAGTTATACAGTTCTGTAATGAAATTTTTTCTCCGAAAAATAAGACTGAAAATTTGTGAAAACACATCGGTATTTATACCTATAATTTGGCCTTAACCTTGCGTGTTAGTTTTACTGCGATTAAACAAAATTCGACTTTGAAATTATTTATATTATCTACATTAAATTTTTATTTATTTCTTAATTTAAATTGGTAATTTATTTTTAACATTTTTAATTAAATTTTTTCAACCAAAAAATAATTTATTTTTATTCATTTAATTCATTAATTTTTACTTTTATATAAATGGTCATTTTACGGTCGAATTTTCTTGTTATTATGTTATTTTTTATGTAAATTTCGTGCGGTTCTTGATGCATTTTGTATTTATTTTATTTTACTTTTATGTTTTTGATTTTATATTTATTTATATTCTCTCAGATTTTAAAGTGTTTAGTTGGTGTTGTATATTGTATTTTAAGTTATCTTGGTGCTGGGTTTTCGTGCTGTATTACTGATGCATTTAAACAATTCTCAAGGCTATTGGTGTGCTGGCCCAACAATTGTCTTTTTCCGAAATTCCTATTTCAATTTGTCATTTTTATCCATCATTTATTAAGATACCGCCCAAAAATTTCAATTTATCGTCAAGGGATTGAAATTATTCAAACTAATGCTTCCAAACCGCTAAAATTAACATACTGATCGAGCATTGCTCGACATTTTCCAAAGTCTATTCCAATAAATAAACGTAGAATAAAATTTTGGTGGGCCTGTCAAGAATACCAAAAGTATCCACAACTGTCCCAAATGATTTTAAAAATTTATTAATGAGAGGCATGATTATTTAGAGAAAATTAAAAACAAAAATCATAAAAAGGAATATTTATTAACTCATGAACATTACCTTCAAAATTACGAAAATATAATTAAACTAACTTACCACTAAAAAACAAATCAGAATTTCTTGAACAGACGATAAAAAAATTGAAAATATTTTGCAAATTTGAGTTGTCAAGTTGATTGAATGAAATTTACTCGTCTATATAAACTGTTTTTGTGTTTGTGTGTTTGCAACTATCTCCGGTGTCGCATGTATTAATTTTCATTCTTACCGAAATTTTTTGAATCAATTTTTAGTAGCAGTATTTTAATTTAATTAATTATTTTTATATTATTAACTATTTTCTTGTAGAAATTTATATTTTAATTTTTAATTAATTATTTTCCATCATTTTCATAATACGAGAACAATTTAATGATAGGAACACAAACTTGAGGTGGGGGGGTCCAAAATTGATATTAGATCAGTATGTGATATTCGACATCAGAATCTTGAATGATAATAATAAGAAATTTTTGATTTATTGATGATAATAAAATTTTAGAATTCCTAAATTAATAATAATTTTAATGATTCAAATATTAAATAAAAGGATTTTTGTATAATTATAAAATTTAACAATTCGAAATTCACAAAATTAAAATAAAATAATAATTTGGATTTTAAAAAGTTTCATTAGATTTGATCTAAATTTGCTAACCCTTCAGAATTGCACAAATTTCGACAGATGTTGCACGAATTGAGCATATCTCTCTTTTCGTGATTATCTTATCTCTTGCTATTAAAAATTTTTCTTTCGCTTTTCTCTCCATTTATTTGATAATATGTACTTCTTAATATGAGAGTTTTTTATTTTTAATTCTTCCACATAGTCAGACATTAATCAACTGGTGGTCTGTTGTCGGTGTTTACTGCAGAAAAGATCTGGGCCAATTAATTGTCGTTTCACGGCTACCCCTTCTTCGAGTCACTAAAATAAATCCAGATGGTAACACATCATTTTACTTCCTTGGTGCAAGTGATATAAAATTCAATAATAATAAAAAATATATTAGAATAAAGTGACGATTTAATTTTAATAATAACAATAAACTGCTGAAAATCTTGATCATAAAAATGGTCTATTTGAATGCAAATGGTTTTCACGAAACAAAAGCGTGACTGAAAACTTCATGAATGTACAATAAAAAATGCACTAGCATATAGTCAATAAAAAGACTGATTTTTTTCGATTTGGCATCGACTTATTTACGGTAGCTTTCCACGCAATTGATGCGATCAAACAAACTTCCTACACGTATTTTTTAAAATTCGACTAGTTTGCTCCTGCTTCTCTAATTTCGATCTTTTCTTTTATAAAAGCTTTTAGTTTAGTTTGGAGTTTGATTCTAAAACTTATTTTCTAAAATTTCATCTTTCTCTATATATTTGGAACCAATTTGATAATTTTTGTTGTTCTGTTATCTTTTTTATTGTTGATGACTAATTGTTACAAATCCATATTTTCCCTCAAACTTGTTTTTGCCGCTAATTTTTTAGTAATATCGTACCAAATAAACAAAAAGTCTTAGCTATTGTCCAACAAAACAGATTTTGTAATAATTTTGTTATTAGGAGATTTGTGTTTGTGGTTTCCATATTAGTTTCCACAGAATAACTCAATCATTTGATTTACTTCAATAAAATCCAATAATTACTGAATTTCCAATTTAGCATTATTTAAGCAAACATTCCATATTTGAGACGTATTAAATACTGCCAATAAATTTTAAAATTACACGAATTTATACAATATATTTTCGCTGATTATAAGTTTTTTACATTTGAAAATTAAAATTTTACTTTTCGTTTTTCTAAAATTCTAAATCAGATAGAATTCAATTCTTTTTATTTCACTGATAAATTAAAATCCTTTATATCGCTACTTTCGGACAGAAATCACGCGCATAATGATTAATTGTAATTGTTTTAGAATATCCTTCAATTTGATTGTCGACTGTTCCTGGTACATGATTGGCTGATTTAGCGAATTCCTTTATTTTAGACATTCCATGTAAATTCTGGCATCCAATATCCAGTATTCAACAAAAGATTGGTACAGACAAACAGATCAGTACATTTTATGCACTATAGATCTGCAAATTCGGACAAAAATCGACTGGTTGGATAATGTATAAACCAAATCCAATTTTTCCTCCAGCTAGATCTGACAAACGTTTTGGTGGAAACAAATTCTTCATTTTTGGATCTATTTCAATAGTTTCACAAACAATATTTTTGTTTCATTTAATTTGTAAATCACCAAAAATAAAAATTCCATCAGGTAGGGTCATATAATTATCATTTGAGAATAACAGTCCCATCATCACGTTTGCAGGATAATTTTCCGAAGTAGCCAAAATCAGTGGAGCATAATCACACGGCAAACCTTGATTTTTCTCCCAGAATTTACAATAACAATTTTCACATTAAATAGAAAACAAATAACGTTTAATTCATGAAAGCAAAAACAAACAAAATTGAAAAATATTCCATAAGTTGAATAATCAAACTCTAACACGAAATCAAAATCAAAAATTTGTACAATAAATTCTAACAATTTCTATAATATGCAAAATAATAAAAATCGATTTAACTATATAATAAAAAATCAATAAACGGATTTCTATTCGTTCACAAATTGTTTCCATGACGATTTTGAGCAGTGAGCTCTCGCATGCAGCCAATTGTGGGACAATATTTGATCGACATTCGGCCGATCTCGGGGATTGTGCAGGACGCACAAATTGAAAAATTCTTGCATTAATAAGCTAGCATCGGATCTATTCGAGTTCTTAATGAATAAACATTTTCAATTTGATATTTTAAATGATATATATATATCAAATTAAAGAAAAAAAAGTCAACCCTTTATTAGACGAATCAAAACCAAACTTACCACTTCTAGATTCGGCATGTCAACTAAACTTATTTTTTTCAGTAAAATCAAAGGAGGCTCGCAATCATCGTAAGGCATTCGACCAGTGAAAAGGAAAGAAATAAGTAATCCAAGGCTGTAAACGTCAGAATTGAAACTATAACCATAAAATTCTTGTTCAATTAGTTCTGGACTATACCAAGGAACGAGATGAGGTAATTTAACAGGAAAATCGGTGGATTTTGTTGCTACAAAATCAAGTTGGATGCAATTGTTAAATTTTCCTAATTTCACAACACCCTTGCCGTCAATAAAAACAGCGTCAGGACAAATGCCACGATGTATGATATTCATATTGTGATGCAAATATAATAAGCCCTCGCAAGTTTGATAAACTACTGAAGATATCAATAATTCACAACTAATTCCACATTGATAACCATTCTTTTTAATAATGTTTTCCATTGTGCCATATTTAGAAATATTACAAATTATATTAATACAACTGTCTTGAAGAATAATATCTTTAATTATCATGAGATTTTTATGTTGCACTCGACGAATAACATGAATCCATTCAATTAATTCTGTCATTTCTTTATCGCATATATATTCGAGATTGTAACACTCAACTTCGGGTAATTCAAAAGTATCTGAAGAGGCTTTTAAATGTTTCATCATTATTTTACATTTATAAAACAATTTCAAGAAATAATTATTTTAAAATTTAAAATCACAAAAGTTCATTAAATTAAATAACTAATTAAAACGCAAGCATTAAACAAATATAAGAAAAGTATAATATAATAATGGTAAATAACGAATTAAAATAAAATTTTGAGATTTAATTTTTTAATATAAAACAAGGGAATACTATAATTATCTCTAATACAAAAAAAAGTAAAAGCTTTTCACAATTTTCAAATTGAAAATTAGACACAAATTTAAATTATACAAACAAGCTATCACCATACCTTAGTTTAATTATATTTTCCCTTCTTGTTCTAAAGAAGTCTTGAATTGATTCATTTCCTTTTATGTACCGAACAGTTTCATGAAAATATCTTTCTTAATTTGAAAGTTCTTCGAAGGATTTCTGCATCTTTCGTCATAACTGTCAATTTTGTTATTAACTCTTTCATGTAATTTAGTCACTTCAGTTCATACATAGCATTTCCCCACTGAATCAAATAGCTCCCACGCCATGACAGAGATTCTATGTTTCACAGTAGATTGGAGACAAGTTTTATCGTATTCTGAATCCGCTCGAGACCAAATCTGGCCACTGACAGAACACGTTCCCAAAAGTGATGAGGCTTTTTTCAGATATCATTTGTCCTTGAAAATTGATTGACAATATTCATGGCTGCCAGAAGTCACTTTCATCTTGTTACATATCCAATGTGAAGATACTAACAAACCATAATTAGCTTTTGCACTTATTGCACAGTGCGATTCAAATTTTGTATTTTAATTTCATTGTAGCTCTTGCAATATGATGTTACTATGATTTCAGGCATTTTTGGGGTGACAATATACCCATGACGATACTCTGTACAAGCGGAGCTAGTAACACAATAGCTGTTGGACCGATAATTTCCATAAAAAGCGCAATAAAATACAAATTTGGTTGATATTACTGATTTAACTGTGGGTTTAAAAGCACCTTATATAAATGACGTCACGAGCCAAATGGAGAGGAAGCCACAAAGGACGTCACATCAAGCTTCAACACGTTCCTAATTTTTTGGTTTATTTCGGATTTTTGTCGCTCTAATGTTTCTCATGATTATTTTGAATGGGATGTCAAAAATGGAATAAAATTGCGTGACGCCATTTATTTACGGATCAAAAGTGCAACGAGAAATGTTTCCATGGAAACTGATGAATAAATTTTCTCATCCAATCAGAGGCATTCAAATGATAAATAGACATTTTCCCAATAAAAATCAAATTGAGAAGTGATAACAACAATGAAAATAGATTAAATAAAATATTGTCAATATAAAGGATTTATAAACAGAATTTGTGAAAAAACCAAAAAGAAAAACGCCAAATTGAGATGATTCAATCGATGTCATAATCCTGATCTCTGGACGTGTTCACATCTCGGATTGTGGATAATTTGCACATTTTATCAGTGGTCTTATCGGGTATGAATCCATATCTGCAATTACAGCAATTATATAATTACAGGAAATCCCCCGCTCAATCATTTGCTTACTGCAACAGAAATGCCTCCAATTCATTTGCGTAGAAATCTTCACCGAGATATTTATCGATCTGGATCAAGTTTCCGATCAGTTCTCCGCCACGGTAAATTATGAATGCTGGTAACGCGACGTCGAGCTGAATGGCGATTGGTTATTATTGGTTGGAAATGCGTAAATATTTCAATTGGTTTCTTTAATAATTCCCCTCAAATTCACAAGGTAAACTGGGTAAGAAATGAGCATTCGGTATTTCTGGTTTCCATTGATAATAGGTGTTGCTTGTAACGCGAGTTTTACTCATAACTCCTAGGTGTAGCACTGCAACCGGCACAGGCAAAATGCCTAGACAAAAACCTTCTAGCCTCCTTAAATCCTTCCCAAATTTATATTATAATTATTTACTTTAATCTTTATCTATAGCTTTTATAGAAATTTAAATATCTAATAAATAAATAAATCAATTTATTAATTAACATCGCATTGATATTATTATTTGCTTAATCTAATTCAGCTAATAAATCTCGAGTGTAAATAATATTTGTCCAGAAAATGCTATAATAAAGCTTGATTAATATTTATTAATAAAACTTCGTTATTTATAAATTAATTGAAACATTTAAATGCTGACCTTGTGCGCGCACACACAGTGATCATAAGCATAACATATCCCTCACCCAACTGACCTTGCGCACACACACAACAAGCATAACATATCCCTCACCCAACTGACCTTGTGCGCGCACACACAGTGATCATAAGCATAACATATCCCTCACCCAACTGACCTTGTGCGCGCACACACAGTGATCATAAGCATAACATATCCCTCACCCAACTGACCTTGCGCACACACACAACAAGCATAACATATCCCTCACCCAACTGACCTTGTGCGCGCACACACAGTGATCATAAGCATAACATATCCCTCACCCAACTGACCTTGTGCGAGCACACACACAGCAATAATAACCATAACATCTCCCTCACCCAGGTGACCTTGCGCACACACAATAGTCATAATAATAAAAGGTAAATCTTACAAATTTCCGACTCATTTTCGCGTCGGAAGCGCGCATCCTACAGAACTTGATATAGGGATATTGCTGGGCTAGACAAATCAGGCCTCCGTTGACAGCGTTGCACGCAGTGATGTTCTACAACAGTAAATAACAACAAACTCCAGCACATATCAGAAAACTCATACTGGTTCATACAAATGTATTATCACGTTGATTTGTTTGTGTTCATTGTCGATTGCTGAGACAAAGGTTTGGGCATCCAATTCAAATACGCTGTCAAAAGTCGGCCTAAATAGGACAATTTGTTTAGAAGATTTTCATTGGCAACAAATATGGAATTTATTTTGCTAAAAAATTTCCATTGCTATGTGAAACTTCCTTTTTAGTCTTTACATGAAAATAATAGTAATATGTAAATAAGCATATTATTACAATATTTAAATAGATCAATGTCAATATTTCCGGTTGGCATTAATGGTTAATGCAAAATATTTCCTATGTCAATTACCTATGGATTACGTAACGGCAAAATATTTTCTCCTGTCTGGCCATGGCAAATCTGAAATCCATTCTGGACTTGCACTTACCAATATAATGAGCTTAGCAGCAGATATGCCAATACTGTTAATTTAGTGCTCCACAAGCTCATTTGGTGTCTTGCTGAATACATTGGTGCCTGAGGGGGTCAGGACCCCCCATTGACTAGAAATATTGGATACAGTGACAAAATCCTGGCTGGGCCACTGCTTTCACTACCAATGGCAATCACACATCGACAGAGGCTACTCAGGCTCGGTATTAAACTCAACGGCAACCTAAATATTCTAACTGAATATTTTTGAAATTTCCGCTTGCTATCAGATTTAATAAGCATATTGATTTCATTTAAAGCTATCCATTATCAATTTCCAAGATCCAACGCGGCACCAAGCCACCGGTGATAATAATATCCAGGAATCCCTTCTCAGCTCGTTATTAGCATTACTGAATGAATATTTCCATTTTATATTAGATTTTGATTGAATTTTTATAATTTGCATTAAAATATCAATAATATTGAATAAATTATTTATAGTTGATAAACATAAACACAGATAATGGTTTATTAAAATTTATTGATTTCGATAATAGGAGAGAAAACAATAACAATATTGAATAAATTGAAGCTAAATAAATATGAAAGTTATTTATCAATTTGAAAGCAAAAAATATATAAAAAGATTATTTTGATCGAAATAGTGGTAAAAAAAAACTAACAAATTCAAAAACATTTGACGCATTTCATTCATACGTTTTTCTCGATATTCCTCAAACAATTCATCCAATCCGTCGACACTTTCAAATAATTCATTGAATTCATCCTCTTCCTTTTTCAATTTAGCTAACTCATTCTTAAATTGTAAATTTTAAGGGAATATCTTAATTGTTATTTACATTTGTATTGCAAGATAAAGATAAGTTTCGATACAAATTCAAAACTTCTTTTTCTTCTTCGCTTTTCCTTTGAATTTCTAGTTCTTTATACTTTCGCCAATCTTCCATTACACCCTTTGGTCCAGTCTAATAAATTATTTATACAATATGATTATTACAAATAAAAAGGTTCAATTACATTTAAACTGTATCCTGGGACAGTTCCAAACTTTTCTTCATTTTTAAGATTAACTTTTTCTGATAATTGAGCTGATCTTTTAGTCATTTCATCATTAGAACCTTCACTAACTGGTTCGTCTTCATCTTCACTACTACTGCAATAATTGTGCACTTTTTCTCCAAGAAGTTTATCATCTAACGAAAGAGCCATTGACTAGTATTTAATTTTTCGGGTAAAAAATTATAAAAATTTGAAATTTCTTTTTTTGAAAAATTACAAACAACTATGAATTATTAAAACAGTAAAATTTAAAAATGTACATCATTTTAAATAAATGAATAGGTTTATTACAAAATAAAGAAAACTAAATTTAGTCATACAAAGATCAAACTATTATGAAATTCTTTTTAGATATTAAAAACAATTGACTTTAAAATAATTGAAAATATAAAACTAGAAGTGGAAAATTATCGCACGACTACTTATAAACAAACATAATAATTTGCCTTCAGTTTAACGTTCAAAAATAATTTTGATTTTATTATAATTGTTTAAAATTAAAATCATCTTTATAATAAATTTGAATAAAGGTTATATAATTAATTATCTAAGAACTTTAATTGTTGTTGAATCAATTTGTTTATTTAGGCTGAAGATTTTAAACAACAAAGTTTATAGATTAAATTTGAGTCATCTTATTATATCATGTTTATGAATTTGATAAAAATTTAGTATACTAACCTCATATTACGTTTTTATTGATTGTAAATGTTAAAATCAGAATAATTATGAAGCTAAATTATTTAATTTTTTATAATGACTATAGTATTTTACGTTTTTTCACAAATTTTTAGATGAACTATAATTTTGACGTTTTTAAGGAGCCTAAAGGGTTTATTAAAGTTATTCAAATCGTAAGTGGTTTATTTGATTTATATTTCAATATTGATGAAATTTAGATTTTTATTATAATTTCATTGATATCTATCTGTTCTTTTTATGGGACTATTCAACTAAATTTTACATGCACTGATGCATTACCGGAAAACGCCATTGTTAAATTTTCATATCCGTTTAAGTAATAAATTAGTTTAATTTATTAGATTTAAATTAATTTAGCTTAAAGACAAATAACATTACAGTATGGAATGTTTCAAATATTCCACTCAATGGAAATTATGAAAGTAGTTCAGAGTTTTTCGTTTTTATTTCAGCCGTTAGTCTCATTTACTGTCTTTGTGCGTTAACGGTTTATATTTTACTAAATGATTTCCTTTATCGAGATCCTAAAATTCGAAAAACGGTAAATACTAAAAGATCTCTACGTCGTAATTGATTATAATTAAAATAGGATTTTGTAATAGAAGCAGTTTTAACATTTTTGTGGTTCGCAATTGCTGCTGCTTGGTCAGATGTCGCTGTAAAATTGAAAAGTAATCTCGCCAGCCAATCTCTTTGCAGTCAAATTTTAGCGAAATTATCAAACCATTCGAATGTAACGTGCAATGGCGGTAGCGATGTTCCATTTGGGGGCGCATATGTTGGCATTGTTAGTAAATTTTTTATATTTTTCAATTATCGTGAGTGAATATTTAAACAAATTTATAAATTTTAATTAATAATAAATATATTTTGATTTTAATAAAAATCGGTCTTATTGTTTATTAATCATAAGATTTTTATTAATATTAATATTATTCTCTATTAAAGATATCAAGTTTTACATGCTTTGCGCTAATGCTGTGTGGCCTCTGGTTTCTGTGGAAAGAAACGTCTTGGTTTCAGAAGCCAGTACAGAACTCCTATGAATCAAATGGAATGCCCCGTGGTGACGAAGCACCAGCTGATCGACCTTATTATTAATAATTTAATTCCGAGCGTAAATCCCACACATGCAGTTTATAAATTATATTTATTTTCAATTGATTATTATCGTTTTCTGTATGAAATTAGTAATTGTTGTTTTTAAAAATTCCTTTGTTTTCGACATTATTTTGGCGAGCATTCTGTCTGTGTTGCTATTGGTTACGGTGAATTATTCATTATCGCTTCATTTGTTATGGAAGCAAATTCGCATATCGATCGTATTAGCAGTGTATTATTTAGTTTATTACTGTATTATTTCTTATTAGTACCAGGAGTCATGGCAACTGGGTGACATTCCCTAGGTTGGTATATTTCTCAAAATATAAAGACAATCAAAACGATTAATTTTGCCTGTTATTTTTAACTGTGGGGCTTCTTAGGCCCGGTCTATAGAATATGTTCAAAACCTGATAATAGGACGGGTTAAAATAAGCAAAATTTATCTAATCTTATAGAGCTTTTACATATATTGAGGCCCTTTAGTTAAATTCTATTCATGTTCTCTACATTTTAATTATTACACTTAATATCCACAATCAGTATAAAATTTTTAAAAGAATTCTTTTCGCATCTAACTAATCGGTTAAAAATTGAAATTCAAGAGTTAAAGCTTTTAAGGAGAAATTTCAAAACATTAAATAGTCAAACGGGTAAGACAGCAAATGTATTTATTATAACAAGTTTATAAAAACAATTTACATATAAAGTCCTTCGGGAACTTTTTCTTCTTTGCTAAACAAAACGGTCTTGGCGGACTTGATGAAATCATCCATTTTTACGCATCTCCTTCGTTCTCTCAAAGCTAGTAAACCCGCCTCAGTGCAAATTGCCTTGATATCGGCACCAGACAAGTTTGCCTTTGTCACAAACATTTCAAAGTTGACATCTTCAGCGAGAGTCATTTTGGAAGTATGAATGTTGAAAATTCTTTGTTTGGTTACAGAATTCGGAAGAGGTATTTCGATCTTTCTATCAATTCGGCCGGGTCGGATTAATGCAGGATCGAGGGTTTCAATGCGATTGGTGGCCATGATGACTTTTACATCGCTTCTGCTATCAAATCCATCGAGTTGATTCAATAATTCTAACATTGTTCTTTGGATTTCTTTCTCTCCTCCGGAATTTGAATCGTATCGTTTTGTCCCGACTGCGTCAATTTCATCAATGAATACAATTGATGGAGCATTTTCCTCTGCCATTTTAAACAATTCTCTTACGAGTTTAGGGCCTTGTCCTGAGTACTTTTGAATCAGTTCTGATCCAACTATTCTAATAAATGTTGCATTTGTCTGATTGGCAACTGCTTTAGCTAATAATGTCTTTCCAGTGCCGGGTTCACCATACAAGATGACTCCTTTGGGAGGTTTGATTCCCATTTCCTCATAGATTTGTGGATGAGTCAATGGCAATTCGACAGCTTCTTTTATTTCTTGAATTTCGTTTTCAAGTCCACCAATGTCAGCATAGGTTTCTGTCGGAGCTTTATCAATTTTCATATTCGACAACTTTGAATCCGTCTCGTCTTCGTAAATTCCAACGATGCCTCGGATTTCCTCGTCAACAAGTACTGTGCCGGACAGTTCTAATCTACCTTTGTCGACAAATGACCGAATATGGACATAGTAATCTCCATAGGCAGGCACGGACACAATTGCATGGTCCTCGTCGATGATTTCCTCAAGGGTTGCAACCATCATTGTCTCAGACCTTATTTCTTCAATCGTCTTCATCTCTTCTTTGATTTTATTAGCATCAGATTCCATGCTTTGAAATATGTCCACCATTTCTTCTTCCATGAGCAAATAGTCATTTATTCTATCAATCGCTAGTTGACGCAATTTGCACGCGAAATTGGGCATAACAGCAGGCAGTTTTTCCGCAACATTTGAGCCTTTGCATTTCTTTTTCTTTCCGATATTAGTTGGAAGTGGAGCAGGACGTTTACGAGGTTCTTTGTCATTGTTTTTGTTGTTGTTATTATTATTTGCGTTATTGTTGTTGTTGTTGTTATTGTTATTGTTATTTTCAGATTCAGATGATCCGTTGTTTCCCATTGTGAATTGTTTTGATAAATTTTATATCAACAATTTCAAAAATTGTCATGAATATCTAATTGAGTAGATATTGTCGGTATTTTATTGGTTAAAATTTTAATAATATCATGAAATATATATATTTAAATTATTTTATTTAATCATAAATGTTTTTTAGAATTTTAAAATTGATTTTAAAATAAATAATATTTGTAATAATAAAATATTTTATTATATTTTAAAAAAGAGGAAAAGTTAAATTTATTTGAATATTGTATAAAATATTAATAAAGTAAAAAGCAAAAATTAGAAAATTCATAATTTTAATATTAACAAATATTTTCTTCTTTTGACCTATTTTAATTTCTGCGGCATTAGTAGACAACTTCAATGATAATTTATCTATATTTTTTATACATTATTTTTATGTTTACACTAAGTGAATGTTATATTTTAATTAATAGTTTTTTATTATATTTTATTTTATATTTAATAATTACAATTAAATTTATTTATTTAAATAAATATTTAAAAGTTTTAGATGAAAATTTGACCTTGAAATTAATTATTTAAAAAATAATTATTAATCTGAGATAACATATTGAGGATTTATAAAATATAAATGAAAACAGGTAAACATTTTTTTAAATGTTGTTTTAATGGTCCTACAATAGTCTGGCTCAAGACTACAGCACAAAATGACAAAACGACTATGTATACACTAGAAAAATAAATTTAAACGATCTAAAATATCATTTCCTTATCAAGGACATATTTTGTTGTGACAATAAACAATTTGGGAGAGTTTCCCATACAAGTGAAATGAATACAGAGTAAACATTCAAAACAATCGTTTTAGCCAATAAGTTGTTGAGAATTTATATTTTTATCCCAATACACTTTTGTACCTTGGACAGACTGATAGGGAACATGGGACTCGTGTACCAATTCGAGCTGAGAATTCTCTAGACAAAATCCAATGTCAATAAAGATTCAATTAACAAATTTCATCCAATTGTATGATTTCTCTATTTTTCAACAAACAAAAATAAAAACGATTTATTATTTCAATAACAAAAATGAGTGAGAATGACACAAACAACCTTCAGGAGAACAGTAGTGGAATCGTTTTGAATGGCCTCCATATTGGTATTATTTGTGCGATTTGTTTTATGGTTGGCTTGATCGTGTCCGTTACGTGTTACTGTAAGCTGAAAAAAAAATCTGTCAAAATCGTATCAAATAAAGTTTCCCCTCCGACGAAATCCGTCACGACTCACAATATTGTCTCTGTTCCATCGAAAGCTTCGGTTCCAGAAAATGTTTCTATTCCAATTAAAAAGCACAGCATCAAAAGAACATCAAAAGGTGTCAATCTCAGATACGGCTCTACGCTCGGCCATATTCAGCCGCGTTATTTGAAATATTAACATTTCAACAATACGCTCTTGCCATCAATTTACGAAGTTCATGATTTACATTTTTTCGTGAAACCATTTTAGAAAAAAAAACAATTCATATTTTGAGATTATTATTAAAATGAATTTAATAAATAAATCTTTAGTATTCTTCACCAGTGATCTATTTTCAGTTTGCTTTATTTTCACTTTTTGTTTGATTTTTTGTTTTAATGAATTTTCAATACTTTATATTTCAAAAACGTTTTAAAAATACTTAATCATTTCACTTTTTTTTATTGAATTCAACCGTCAAGTTTAAGGAGCTTTATATCTTGTCTTTCTAGATAATAATGTAGATTCACATCAAAAATATCAAACTGGAAGAATTAGAAATAATGGTTAACAATGTCGGTCTGAAGTTCGCTCTAAGTTAAAAAAAAATGTTTTACTCTTATATGTTATTGCAATCTGTCACATTCATCCCTTCAAAAATTTGCGTGTTCTTATAATGTTTCACAATTAAATGCGTGATAAAGGCAGTGCCGAAAATTCGAGTTAATTATAAACAAAATATTGATCGATAGCTTTAAAAAAGAAATAATGTTTTTTAAATTGTAATTTATTTAAAAGATTTCTAAGTTTTTACAATTTACTATTAAAATATAATGAATATTTAATGAATTTTTAGTTTTTTATTTATTTTTTTTGGAGCCCATACAAGATCATAAGTTACGAATTGTAAAAATTAATTAAAATGTTTATTAATATTCGAAGAAAGTAAAAAATCAAGATTTTTCAGGGAAAGGGATTGATAACCGGTGGCAAATAAAACTTATAAAGTGATACTAAATTGATGAGAGGTTTTGAGAAGGGTCTAGCATCAAGAAATTTGATTATTTATGGACAGCCATTAAATTACGTAGAATCTCGGTAAACATAAGCCTAAATGGCAGGAAATTTTACAGCCCAAGTTTAAGTGTATAATAAATCGCGGAAACACTATATGCACGTAGAAGGCAAATAACGTTAAAATTGAATTAACAGCTTAGAAGACTTAGAGACAACGAATCTGAGCCGAAATTTAGTCAAGTGAAGTTAAAGAAATATAAGTAGATTTTGTTTTAAACAATTATACATATCCATAATTTATGACCTTTACAACAACATTATAGACACTTGAATGTCTAAAAATTGAAACTTTGATTCTATCCATAGTCAAGTTTATAAAAAACAAACATTATACAATCTTAAATCTAGCTTACCCTTAATATTTGACAATTAAAACATCAATTTTTTTAAAGGTCTTCATCACTCATTTCTGCTTTGAGGTTATAAATGAAGTTATAATGTTTATTGTGCTCCTGAATCAATGTAAACCTATCATTTGATGTCACAAGGATGATTGATCAAGCATGTTATTAAAAAAATATTCTTAAAATCTTGTGCTGCATCATTGATTACTTAATCTGGGTGCTCATAATCGAATTGTCTTCTTCTGCGATTTGTTATTTGCTCAAACTCTGTCTCAATTTTTAATTGTAGTGCAATTTTTGGCCTCTTCAATAACTTTATTAAACTTATCATCTGTTCTGTACTTTTTTAAATAGTCAATATTATTAGAAAGTATTGTTGTAGCTTCCAAAACATAAAAATTTTCTTTCTGAAGTACTTTGCTTGTAATATTTATTTGACTTAAAATATCATACAAGACAATCAGGCTACAAATATATCTAAAACATTTCATTTTTCAGATTTATTTTTGGCTGTTATTTGAGTTGTCACATTCGTTGCTTCATACAAAAATGCATTAAGAGCATTAATAATTTCTTTTAATTGGAATCGCATCGGCTTTAGTGTTTTAATGTGACTTGACATCTGGTTTCACAAAGTCCTTTTAATGACAGCCCATTTACATTTTTTACAAGATATCTCATCTTTGTGTAGAGGACGAGTAGAAAACGTATAGATGTTGTACAATATCGAAGACAGCTATGTGAATTTGAGATAAAAATGAATATTATTAAACATAATTAAAATAAATTTGTGTATTATTTTTGACATTAATTCCTAATTAACTGTTATAATTTGGCTCATAAAAGTCCGGGTAGACTTTCTCTTTGCTATCAATTCTATACTTGATTACTCATTACCACTATTTCATTTACCTTTATTTTCATTTAATTTATATTTCAAAAGTCATTTTAATTTTGCAACCTCAACATAAAGTTTCTATTATAATTAACTTTTAATATTAAAAATTTCATAAAAATTCTGCATCAATTTAAACAAATGACATTATAATAATTATTTTAAAAAGGTAAATCAAAATTATTCAAAATATAAACAAGAAACTTTTACAGCTTTTATGTTGCCGGCTTAAAATTTGATTTTTGTTTAATTGAGCAAATAAATGAAACAATTTTATGCAAACATTTAATCGTTGCTATAAATCAGCAAAATGATCGAGTAATAACTTAAACAAACAAAATCATCAGATGATTTATTGTTAAATTTAAATATAAATAAACAAAATCAAAATTTTAATTAAAATTCCAATTGTCAATGACAACTGAGAATGAAAACGAATTTTAAAATATTAAATTTAAATAATTTAAATATATAAGTAACTTTAAATTTTCCGTAAAGTCTAATTAAAAATATTTTTAAATATTTTTAGATTTTGCATGTTAAAATTTCCTCTCAGATTTATAACAAAATGTGTATTAATTTTAATTAAATTTTATTTATTTTTACTTAAATTTATAAATGTACTCAAATAATTTAATAAATCAAAAATTTTAATTAAAATCCTTCAAATAAAGTATAAATATTATAAAATAATTACAATTTTTAGATTATAAAATTACACAAAATCAGTAAAAATCAAATATAAAAATATTATAAAATATATAAATTTTCAAAAATATCAAATATTTAAAATATTGTTATGTCATTTACACGCTGGCCTCTTCTAATATATGTAAATGAAATATTTTTAATTTCATTTTAGTAATTTTCCTACTATAGTTTAAAATTCTCCAATGTAAAGGATAAAATTTATTTGAAAAAATAAAACCAAAGAAATACTGAACAACATTTTCTATAATTAAGAAAATCAATAAATTTCATAATAAGGGTTGCACACCAAATTGCCTTTTGGTTGTTGTAAATATTGTCACTCTCATTAACATATTTATTATCAGATTCTGGCCCTATTTATTTGACGTTAATTAATCCCTTCAAACACTTTCAGAAATTTATTCGAATCCTTTGTTATCACATCAATTAATATTTTAACAAAATTCTGTTAATAACAAAATGGTCATAAAATGTGTTTGGGTTTATAAAACTATACGAAAATTCACGACTCACACGCTAAAACTGAAATTTCAAGCATATCAAAATTAAAAATTCTTGTAAAAAGTTTTATAATCATTATGTGATTGATGGTTAAAACAAAAATTTAAAAATTACTTAAACATCAATTTAAAATTAAATTAAATAATACCTAGTCATGATTTGAAATAAAATAAGAATTTCTAAAAATAATATTATATATTCATTATGTAATCACTAGTTCATCAACCATTAAAATAACATTTAAAAAAGTATTTACCTGTTTTCATTTATGTTTAATAAAGTTTCAAATTTTTTATCTCAGAAATATAATTTTTTTTATTATACTTAATTTCAATGTCAAATATTCATTTAAAACTTTTAAATAATTAGTAAATATTTTTATCATAACTACAACAGATCTTTTATAAAACATTTTTAAATATTTAATATAAATGAATAAATTTATTTTAATTAATAAACATAAATAAAAATAATTATTATTCAGAGAGAAAAACAAAAAGATAAATTTTAAATAGTAAAATAATATAATAAAAACATACTAATTAAAATATAATATTCAATTAAAAATTCAATTTTCAAAATGTTATTTCAAAATAATAATTAATTTTTAAATATTTAATTTAAATGAATAAATTTATTTTAATTAATAAACATAAATAAAAATAATTATTATTCAGAGAGAAAAACAAAAAGATAAATTTTAAATAGTAAAATAATATAATAAAAACATATTAATTAAAATATAATATTCAATTAAAAATTCAATTTTCAAAATGTGATTTCAAAATAATAATTAATTTTTAAATAATTAATTTCAATGTTAAATTTTCATCTAAAACTTTTAAATATTTAGTAAATATTTATTGATTACCGTAAAAGATTTTTAAAAACCACTTTTTAAAATTAATTTTAAATGCACAAATTTAATTTTAAATATTAATATGTCATACATTTATATAAAATAAGAATTTCTAAAAATTTTAAATCAATTTTAAAATTCTAAAAAACATTTATGATTAAATAAAATAATTTAAATATATATATTTCATGATATTATTAAAATTTTAACCAATAAAATACCGACAATATCTACTCAATTAGATATCCATGACAATTTTTGAAATTGTTGATATAAAATTTATCAAAACAATTCACAATGGGAAACAACGGATCATCTGAATCTGAAAATAACAATAACAATAACAACAACAACAACAATAACGCAAATAATAATAACAACAACAAAAACAATGACAAAGAACCTCGTAAACGTCCTGCTCCACTTCCAACTAATATCGGAAAGAAAAAGAAATGCAAAGGCTCAAATGTTGCGGAAAAACTGCCTGCTGTTATGCCCAATTTCGCGTGCAAATTGCGTCAACTAGCGATTGATAGAATAAATGACTATTTGCTCATGGAAGAAGAAATGCTGGACATATTTCAAAGCATGGAATCTGATGCTAATAATATCAAAGAAGAGATGAAGACGATTGAAGAAATAAGGTCTGAGACAATGATGGTTGCAACCCTTGAGGAAATCATCGACGAGGACCATGCAATTGTGTCCGTGCCTGCCTATGGAGATTACTATGTCCATATTCGGTCATTTGTCGACAAAGGTAGATTAGAACTGTCCGGCACTGTACTTGTTGACGAGGAAATTCGAGGCATCGTTGGAATTTACGAAGACGAGACGGATTCAAAGTTGTCGAATATGAAAATTGATAAAGCTCCGACAGAAACCTATGCTGACATTGGTGGACTTGAAAACGAAATTCAAGAAATAAAAGAAGCTGTCGAATTGCCATTGACTCATCCACAAATCTATGAGGAAATGGGAATCAAACCTCCCAAAGGAGTCATCTTGTATGGTGAACCCGGCACTGGAAAGACATTATTAGCTAAAGCAGTTGCCAATCAGACAAATGCAACATTTATTAGAATAGTTGGATCAGAACTGATTCAAAAGTACTCAGGACAAGGCCCTAAACTCGTAAGAGAATTGTTTAAAATGGCAGAGGAAAATGCTCCATCAATTGTATTCATTGATGAAATTGACGCAGTCGGGACAAAACGATACGATTCAAATTCCGGAGGAGAGAAAGAAATCCAAAGAACAATGTTAGAATTATTGAATCAACTCGATGGATTTGATAGCAGAAGCGATGTAAAAGTCATCATGGCCACCAATCGCATTGAAACCCTCGATCCTGCATTAATCCGGCCCGGTCGAATCGATAGAAAGATCGAAATACCTCTTCCGAATTCTGTGACCAAACAAAGAATTTTCAACATTCATACTTCCAAAATGACTCTCGCTGAAGATGTCAACTTTGAAATGTTTGTGACAAAGGCAAACTTGTCTGGTGCCGATATCAAGGCAATTTGCACTGAGGCGGGTTTACTAGCTCTGAGAGAACGAAGGAGATGCGTAAAAATGGATGATTTCATCAAGTCCGCCAAGACCGTTTTGTTTAGCAAAGAAGAAAAAGTTCCCGAAGGACTTTATATGTAGATTGTTTTTATAAACTTGTTATATTAAATACATTTTTCCTTCTTTATTTGTTTATTTATTTTGTAATATTTTAAAATTTTTTATTTTAGTATTTGTTCAGTGTAAATAATTTAATAATTAAAATAAATATATTTGTTATTTAAAGTTAATACTCCATTTTTAATATTAAAGAAAATATTTTCTAGGTTTTTAAAAATTTTTATTTGAATGTTAAAATAATGTACTAATAGCCATGTTGCGGACGCAACTCACCAAACTGACCAATCGCTATTCAGTAATTTTTGTCATCAGAAATTTATAGTTTAATTTCAAATTCGACTTCACATATAGTTATTTTTTATAAAAGCTGAAACTTAATAAATTATATAAACGAAAGCTTTCAAAACTCATTAAAAAAATTTCAGAAAAGCTCTAGATTAGGAAAAAAAATCGATAACTTTACTGAGACATATTCAGAATTTACTGTTCTTTGAAGCTTTGATCTTCTTAAACCTTGAAACTCATTATTTGAAAAATCCTCTATAGCTTAAATTATTATTTTTATCTTGTCATTTTTGGGTCTCTCTTTTAACTTAGCAAATCCTTGAATCTAATTTTAATCACCTTTTCAAATTAAAACAATTATTTTTTCTTTTCTCTATTTTTATTGAATTACTAGAATGTAACCTCATTGTGAAAACGTCACAGTCATGCATCGGAAAACATTTGTCGAAAAAGTTTACGATGCAGCTAAGATGGATTTTTCTCCAAGAAGCGTACGATTGCTACTTTTAGTGAATACTTATGTTGTGCCAGAACACATATGGCCTTGGAAAATGTTTAAATGGATCGGCAACACACATGCAAATTTAATAAACCTATTGAAACATCAATTAAACCCAATCAAATATGAGAAAAAAGAGAATTAAATATAAAATAATGAACATAAAAATAAATTAAAATAATAACAAAATGCAACAAGATCCGCACGATACAAACACAAACATAACACGAAAACCCAACAAATTCGACAAAAATTGATAAATTAATAAAAGTTCATGAAAATGAAACTTAAATCAAAAAATTTGAATTAGTAATAATTCAATAAAAATTCTAAACGAAAAATTTTTAAAATAAATTGAAAAATAATAAAATTAAAGATTAGAATACACTAGAAAATAAGAAGGTCGAATTTTGTTTTACTACATCAAATTTAACACGCGAGGTTAGGGACAGAAAATAGGTATAAATACCGATTCATTTTCACATTAAATTTAACCATAACACCATTTTTCAAACCGAAAAATTATTTTGAAACTATTTTAAAATCTATTCTTGAAGACAAATTTTTTAGGTGAGAAATAGCTTTTATTGTGGAGCTCTCTCTCCACGTCACATCCTCGCAACCTCGGTAGAGCTCTGCTTGGACGTCGGCGTGGGGAGAGATGCAATTTTATGTTTTGATGAATTTATTTGTTGTCAAGTAATTTTGTACTTTGTCTTTAATATGATAATAAACCTTATATTATTCATAAATTGTTTTATATATTTCATAAATTAAAGTAAACTGTCGAAATTTTTCCGGCCCACAGCCAACACATATTGCAAGTTATTAAAATATACATAGTACAGACTCGTGTAAGTGCGTGGAAAATCGCCAATGATATGTACCCGTGAAGACCCAGCGTGCGGAACGCAGGGGTCGTAACGTCAATATCATCCATATAGAAGAAACAAGGAATAAGGAAGGAGTCTTTTGACGGCTTCCTCGTTTCTCATTTCTATAAAATCGACCTAAAATTATATTACACACGGCTCAAAATGATCACACCGAGTAGTCCAGTGGGCACTCATTAACTATAATATAAACCCAATATGAGCCTAAGGCTTATTAAAGGGTAATGGTACGGGGAATAAATTAATTCATTGATTAAACGAAAGTAATTCATTGATTAAGATCAAGTAGTTCATTGCTTAACAATAAATTAATCCATTGATTAAAATTAAAGTAATTATTGAGTAAAAATAAGTAATTCATTGATTAAATTAATATAATTCATTGCTAAAAATTAAAGTAACTATCGATTAGAAAAGAGTAATTCATTGACTAAAACATAGAATAATTCATTGATTAAAGTAATTATCGATTCAATTCTTTGATTAAAAACAAAGTAACGGTTGATTTATTAAAAATAAAGTAATTCATTGCAAAAATTAGTGTAACTATTGATTAAAATAAGTAATTCATGGACAAAAAAATTAAAATCATTCATTAATAAAAATTAAAGTAAGGTTTGATTAAATTCATTGGTTAAAAATAAAGTAATTGTTGATTAAAAATGGGTAATTTATTGATTAAAATTTAAAGATAGGAATAAATAGACTAATCTGTAAATGGAAAGTAAATACAAATCCGTTACTTAACAAGAAAATGACAATTTATTAACACAAGATTATTATTATAGAAGTTCAAATTAACATCATTGTTAAACAGGAGGAATAAAATTGATATTGATAGGAATCAGGGATGTGAGTAGATTAATTCGTTGTGAAACAAAATAAAATTGGATTTAACTTGACGATAACGTTTAACTTAGAAAAGGTTTACTTAACTACTGATAAAAACCCCAAGACCAGTTTGAGAACCAAGAATCATCCCGACGATTTCCCTGTAAAATCAAAACAAACGACCACAAATTTATTAAACCAACTAAAAATCATAAGAAATCAGCTTACTACTAGTGTAGAATCTGAACCAGTTCAGCTTCATAAAATAAATGTATTTCAAATGTTAACGTCGAAGTGATAATTTAATCATGAAAGGAAATCCAATAACAGGAATAGAAAGACTACGAGCATTCCGAGGAAATTAGACTCCAATAAACCGGTAGTAGAAGTGGTAAACATTTCCAAAATACATCAGGCGATATAATCAAAATTCCAACCCGCTCAAAACGAATTCCATGACATAGAGATGCCTCGAACTGTCCAGTCAGCATAATATACCGGATATTGAAAATTCCACAACGAGATCATGCCAACCCAATCTACTAAAATAAATTCGAATAATACCGACCAGTAAAATAGAATCATGACTAAATTAGAGATATTAGTTGCCACCAAATATAAAGTCAAACCTAACCGACAATCGATAAAAGTTTCAGTCAACCGGAAATCCTGTTGATCGTAGACGTCGACTACTGAATGATAGACAAATTCGTCTAACGGAAACGCACCCACTGTCACGATAGACCATCATCGATTTTTACCGCATCGAATTATGGATTTACAAGATCCCTTTTATGTAAATAATTTATTTCGAGCTTAAAACTACAAATCGTTAATTTCCCATAAACTAGTTTATAAACAAGCCTTAAACATTCAATTAACTATAATCATCCATATTAGCATAGCACCCAAATTCGATATTCACTTCCCCAAAATTTTACGCCCAATTACTAATTCCTTCTGCCCCCTCCGAATCTTCAAGATAAAAATACTCGTGAATATTAAATTCGAGAATTATGTTATTCCCTTCGCGCTTCTAGATTCTATAATGGTTCGAACGCATTTACATTGAATGATCCCTAAGTACCCCGTCATATTTCGTCCCGTAAACACTGTACTGATCATCAATTAATTAGGTACAAAATAAATTCGATATCTTAAATATGAGATGGGTTATTTAGTCTATGAACCAAAAGTTAGCCTGAAATATCACGTAGATTCCAGCGTATTGATAGTCATAAGAAAGATTTTTTTGGTCGTTTGATAAAGAGATTAATCCGCGAGTGTTAACAATTTTTGGAACGACCAACGACAGTTTTTACGAATTCCGATAGGTATTTTCCCCTCACCAACCCTCCACTAAGAATTATTTCACCATGACGCTTCCGAAAACAACCAACGTTGCCCATATAATGAGTTAACCCTTCATTTCACAAACATCAAACCGTGCAGCCGGTTCGGATAAATTTATTTCTAAAATTTTTTTTTTTTCTTAATTGTTCATTCACCATATCATTTCAGAAGAAATCATGCCGCTCGATTGGACTTCCCCTCAAGTAACTGATAAACACTGTCAGAAGAAGACACAGTCAACCACAGAGATTTTTAATGAGCTCCAACCAAAGTGGTCTTATCCCACCACGTGGCGACTGTTGGGTTTCGAAAAGGACCCCTGTGGACTCACCAAACAGCAGTACCCTGCCGAAGAAGCGTACGAGCACGCACGGAACCTCCTCACTCAATGGGAAAGAGTGCAGGAACAAGTGGACTTAAATGTGGTTAAGGCAAGGATGTACCTCGCGAACGTGGAGGAGGACATCCGCGTCGGACGTATTGCGGAGATTTACCCACCCCGACCGGCCCGCGATACCCGACGGCCATATCCGGTAACTACTTTGAGGAAAAGCCGAAAACGACATTTCACCGAAGAGTCCTGATTCCTCGGCAAGGAACAAAGACCATATTTTGTAGTATTAATGTCGTAAAAATTTGAAAATTCCAATGTCATTTGTCTTGTTTTCTCTTTGTAATCAGATTCATTTTGTAACTATGTTGATAATGATTAAATTTTGATGTAATTAAGCCCATAAAGAAATTTGAAAGTTTTCTTTTATTATAGCGATGTCGACCCTGCAGTTAATACAAGCCGAATTGGATCACGCTAGGCGGGCGAATGCGGATCTACTCACCCAAATAATTCAAATGACCCGGGAAGTACAACAAATAAAGGCAACTTGGACAGAGCCGACAAAAATGAAAGCTATTTACCACAGACTCACGGCGGCACAAAAGGGTTGGGCGGAAGAGCGACAGCTTAATCAGAGCTTGCGCACCCAAATCAGAGGATTGGAAGTCGCCCTAGCAGTCTGTCGGGAGGGGGAAGCAGTAACATACCCGCTCGTCTTCGCCCCGTCCCAGATGCCACCTAAAAGTTCTCAATCTACGAACCGGTTCGCCACTCCATCCAATACTCGTCGGCCGGGACGCAAGGAGCGTGCCCGACGTCGAGCAATACAACCCCCAAGCCTATCCCATTAACTCACAAATGCTATGTGTTTTTTCGTTGATTTGAATAGAATGGTTGCATCTATAGTCAATTTATCTCCTAGATATATTTGTATATAAGCATTATCATGAATACTCGTAGCATGTCATCGAACCTTCGTCCCATCTCCCACAGTCAACAAAAATCTGATCTTGAACTCTTTACACAAGGGACAGAGCAAAGCGAGCAAAGGTCTTCTATCGACAGCTCGTGGACCCGAGGGTTGTCCGAGCAATTACAGTATTAGTAACAATGCTCACTTTTTTCGGACAATCCACCCACTTGAACACATTCCCAACGTTGCCTAGCAACGGGTGCCAAGTGGCAGCTAAGAATAATTTTGTATGGCGTTACTGGGGCAACGATAAAGATAAGCAAATTTCGAAACCCGGTAACCCACCACTTATCAATGACTCAAAGATATTTTGCCAACTAAAATGTTGCGAGTTTAGGAGCTGTAAACAACACCTCAAAAACAAAAGAAGGAAACTGTGACTTAGATTGAGGTGAATAGAAAAGTGAGGAATACAAGGATATGAAGCTTTTCTAACAAGTTAAAGTAAATCCTAGAAAAATCTGTTTTGAAAAAATTATAATTGTTGATTTGCTTATATCATTTTAAGTAAAATAGCGTTTTACTCGTTAGACAAATTGTGAGCGTTTAACACACTTTTCAGTGGCATAATTTTTCATGGAACAAATTTACCCTTCTAAATGTGATTATCATCCTCCATCAGCACCAATAGCAACTAATTTTAACCTTGATTATGTCATTGAAAACCATGGTTACGAAATATAGTTTGATAAAACTTTAATTAGAGCACCTCCTATTTCCTAAATTATCTACATTTCTCGTTTTGATCGGTAATAGAAGCAAGTTTCAGAAATTTATTTGAATTTATCATTTATATTACAACATGACCTTCAGCAAAATTCAAATTCCAGCCAATCAAAATAAAGAATTTTACTCAAATTATAAAATAATAAATTCAAAAATAAAATCAATAGAATTATCGATTGATAAAATTCATTGAAGAAAAATCACGAAAGCAGACATTTATTCCACTCCATAATAAATATTTCAATTGGGAAAATTTACACGTGGATAACCTTAAACCAAAATGTGGAAATTATGTGCCATTTATTGGTCACTTTTTCCTGTTACGTTTATTTGACTTCTTCACCAAGCAGTCTTGCAAAGAGAATCCTCGAGATTGGGCTTCTCCAGGGGCATCTGATGGATTTTCCGCTATGGATTGATAATTTACAGGCGTCTTTTTCAAGTGCATCAACTGAAAATTTCAATTTTATAGTCTTACCAGAGAATTAGGATTAAAAACAAAATTACCTCAGCATAACTCATTTTTTTGTCACTGGAAACATTAATATTAGGAGCATGGGAAGATGTCGGGACATTTGGGCACAACGGAACGAAATCATCATCTAAAATTTGTTTCGTTTCATTCATCAACGACGTAACGCACATAAATCCGCTGGCAACGTTGAAAGAATTTTCGTGTTTTATTTTTTCCGTCGTCAAAACATTATCCAGTTGTTCTCTATAATGCCGATTGTCAGATTTGCGATCGATTTCGTTTTTAAATTTTCTCAGTGTTGAATCGGAAATGATATTTGAGAGATTTATTTCCACAAAGCTAACAGAGGAACCAATGGGTAAATATCTCAAATATCGATATCGATTGATGAAATCCGGCGTAATTACAAATTTTTCTATTTCCATTATTTTACCAGTAATTCTCAGTGGCAAACATTGATTTTTATCTAAGAATTCAAAGCTCATGCATTTCCAATTTAATGGACACATAAATATATTGCTTCCATCTTCGGATTGATAATAAACATTGTCAGTTTTCATTATGGAATTCAAATCATCGATTTCGATCGAAGATGAATTAATGATTGATGGTTTAGATACGTCAGGAAGGAGACAAGATAATTCCAATTCGTTTCTAGTAGCTTCTAAAGCCGCAGTAATGGCATTGATATTGTCGCTTTCTTCCGCTATGGCATTACACAATTCATCTTCGAGAGCCATTATATCGATTTGAATCAAAGTTTGAAAGTCTTCATTAGAGCAAACAGCTGTGTTAGAAAATCTACTCTCATTTGAGTATACATAGGGAATTCTGGCTTCATTAAGATTGATTGGAACGGGAAATGAATCGGATTTTGATCGTCTCATTAATAATAAAGAAATGTTATCTCCAACATTTAATGAAAATCGTTCAATAAAAGCCGCCCGTTTTACTCTTTTTAAATCAATTTCCTGATTACATAGAGCGCATTTTTTATAATATCCATTTTCATATGATAGAAATTTATTCAAACACGGAAAACAATAAACATGGCCACATTTATCGGTTCGGCTAACCTTTGGAGCATCCATACAAATAGGACACATAATATCTTCTGTTTTGTAGAAATTAATTTGAATAATTGAATCCCATTGACTATAAATGTCATCGAAATCATATTCGGATTTCAAACATTTTTGATTCAACCATATTTGAGAAGTAGCGTGAATATATTCTTCATTAGACAGTGAAACTGATTCACTTTGATATTCAAGGGATTTTTTGTAATTACAACCTCTATGTTGGGGTCGGTAATAATTGTATTGTTTCACTTTTGCCGATGAAAAATGCTTTTCGTTTGTATAATCTAGAATAAATTTTCACCAAATTTAAAATTGATTTTAAATTTACCTGGAATCCGATATTTTGTGGCCGTGTTCTTTAAATCTCTGTTCAAATTTCGAGTAGTGGTTAATTTTTTGTCCATTACTAAGTAGAAGTAATTCGTAAAATTTATTATATCGTATTGAAATATTGAACATATTTAACAAGCCATAATAATAATAATGCAAATTTAAAAATTGTTTCGTTAATTGGAAATTTTAAAATCTGTTGTTTCTAACAATCTAAGTAGGCGCAAAAAGAATAAATAAGGTTACAAAAAGCAACCTTGTGAAAGTGAAAGTATAAGTTTAAAATGAAACTTCCTTAAAATATTAATTATCTCATTCTAACAAAACGTAATTTAAAATTAAGATTTTTTTCCCTTCAAATGTTTTATATTCAATAAAAAAATAAGAATAATTATATAAAATTATAATTTTGAAAATAATTATAATAGAATTTAGTCTTTAAATCTTACCAGAAAACTTTTAATATACAAACAAATAAGTTGCAATGTATTATTATAGCAAAAAGTTAAAACAATAATTCAGACGAAATATTTTTAAATTTATTAAATAAAAATCTAAAATTTTGAATTGCTTTAATTTTTATAATAAAAAACTTAAAAAATTGAACAAATAATTGATTTTGAGATGGTCATTTTGTATTCAGTAAGTGGAATTATGGCCTATAATAACTGGCTTACCATAATTAAAGTATAGCCTTGTTAGTATTTATCACAGGAAGGGATGTCGGCCTAATGATGAGCAGTCTTTTGTTTATCTGTAATCCATAGACTAACTTCAGGTTCTACGTGTTGATAAAAGATGCTATAACACTCTTTCCCATTTGACCATAACGTTTACTATAAATCATAGGTTCCCAATTTTTTTTGGATCACCACCCTTCTTACAAGAAATGAAAATTAGAACATTCCTCTCTCAGAAAAGTGATGGGGCATTGGTTTACTTAGTGTGGTCCCATTTGTTGTCGCCAATGCAACCACCATGCAAAAATCAGATAAGAGGAACTTAAGCAATTTTTTAAAAATTAGGTTATATGATTACAGTCAAAATTTCAAACATAGTGTTGGGATATTAAATGTTTGTTTTTGGATAAATCTCTCAATCCAAATCTTTGTGTTCAATAATCAATAATATAAAATCCAAACAAAAAAACCTTTATTCGCAATTATTCACCACACTATACAGTTATTTAATAGATTAGTAAACACCCTAATGGTATCACTTAATAAGTCACTTGCGATCTGATTAGACTCTTAGTTTAGATAATTAGTTTGTCCCGTTTAATTCGCTCCCAAAATAATCAATTTTTTTCTTCGACCAACCGCCAACTTATTTTGCATCTCGCCCTTTTATGCTTCTGTTTTGCCTAGTAATTTAGATTAATTCTGAAAAATTATTGCTCATTTCCTTAATTCCGCGCAACCTATTATGCTGACGTCCAGCTTGGCGGCGCTTGATTATTGGGTTCGTCGGCAAGTAATTTAATTAATTAATTTGTTTGTTTTTTGATTCCTTACCCTTCAATATACCTTTGATCAATCAAACAGCATTTATTCGTCTTCAAAATCAAATTTAGTACCGGTTACTTCTCCCCCTAGAGATATATTGATTTTAGGTTTTTCAAAATTTTAATTAATTTTAATTAATTTTGATAATTTTGAAATTTTCTATTTTTATTCATGTTTTAGTTTAATCCTAACAATAATTATACATTACATACAACATCATCACACTCGTCATTTGAAAATTTTAATGTCTGACTGTTTCGTCAAGTGTCTCAGAATTCATGCTTCTTCAGCGTAACGTCTTCGAATCCTTTCCATTTTACCCGGTTTGCATATTTTTCCATGTTGGATTTTCGGAAATTCGAGGACAAAATCGGTTGGTTTCTTTCTTCCACTGTTAAATTTTCATTGATATTAGTTTCGGTTCGAGGCATAACTATTGTGTGACACCTCGATCCATGGTTTGTTTATTTTATTCTGCTTCCCGATTTTTGATCTGTATACTTGCTCTAATATTTTATCATTAATATTTTATTTAAATTCCTAAATTATTATTTTATATTTTGTCGATCTTATTAATTTTAAGCTTATAATCTTATTAATTTGAATAATGATGCTCTTTAATTTTTTTAAATGTAGCTGACCAGATGAAATGCCACTTCATTATAATTTTTACGAATCTGACCTGGAATAATAACTCCATTCTTTACCCTTGTCTAGCACACTAATTCAATTTTTGTGACTATAACGGTATTATTTTAATTTTCTATTTACTCTTGTCATTCAGGACAGCCGTCCTACAGTGTTGAAAATATTTTCTCCTTATTGGCAAGGTTTGTGCTACTTGAACTTATTTATTCATATAAATGTTGATTATTCATACCATCAATCAAAAAGGGAGACATTATAACGCTTAATAAATATAGCAGGTGTTATTTTCGTCTACACATGTTAGTGATTTCAATTATATGATGAGTAATACCATAAAGATTTAAACAAAACATTTATTTTTTTTGAATTACAGTTTCCAAATCATGCTATTTATTTTTTTTAAAAAAATTGTATTTTTCTTGTCGGCGGGCTAATTCCAATAGCTTTGGTGATTTATGTAAATGTGCATGAAATTCCTTATAGGAAAACAAAAAATTAGGCGATTCTTTTACTTTCTCCACAATTGTGAAATATTGTAAAAACGGAAAATCTGGAGATTTCTATCTCTAGAGTCATAGTTAACCGGGAGATTAATGTCAATTCCGGCAAAAACGGGAGAGTTGGCAAGCCTACTAGCACAATTTAACCAGCTTAATATTAAAACCCAACAAGTGTAAAATTTCAACAAGCTTGTTATTTCTTTGTTTATCTAATTTAATGCTAACCTAAACAAACGCCTAAAACATCAGTCTAAAATTTTCTCTCAGCTTGAATATTATAAATAAATCGATTTTAATTCTCTCCAATCTGATTGGTCAATATTTAAAAATATTCTAAAGGATAAAATAAATAAGCAAGAACTAATTTATTTCAAATTTCTTAACAACAATAACAAATATACTAATTTATTAAAATCGGCCTGATGTTTAAAAACACATTAAAAGTCCGGCACAAATCCGCAGTTCGTACACAATTTCTTTGCCCCTTTCTCAACGTGACCCTTTTCACTGCATTCTTTAACTCTATCAGTAACAATCGGTTTCAATTTGCTATGAGTTCCATCGCAAAATGGCTTATTCTTGCTATGTTTACATTGGCACATTGAATAAACTTTTGTTTCAGCACTCTCACCGGGTTTCAATTCAGGAACAATAAATTCCAATGGAGTGATTCCAGTATCTTTATGAGATCCATCACACCACGGTTGATTTTTACTAAGACCACAAGCGCACCAATATTTTTTGTCTCCGGGTTTTAAATCTTTAACTTTCACAGATTTAAACTAATCAAATATTACAATTTTGAATATTAAACACACAATAACTACTTCTGCACAGGCTGGAGTAAGAATTGTGCTCATTTTTCGAAATAACTGGATTGGATTTTGATTGTCTTAAAATTTATAAATAAAGACGGAATGAAATATTAAACTAACTAGAACAATTAAAATTAAATTTCAAAATCTTATTGAAAATATTCATTAACTTGATCAATTTAAAGATTTGAAATTACATTAAAAAATTAGTTTTATGCAAATTATAAAATTAATAAATCCAATTTATAAAATTACTTGAGTTTTCAATAACTGTTAAAAAAATTAGTTTCTATAATTTATGAACTTTTATAGAACGCTCTATTAACGTTTTCAGACATATTACTAATGGCGTAGTAACCAATGAAACATGATTAGAGGTGCCTTGATTTTTTTATACCACAACAAAATTGAATTATGAGAAAATTTATAGTTATAATTTTCATGCGACAATTCTAAACATTGAAAATTTGAATGAATTTAGGGGTCTTAAAAAATAAAGGGAATGTAAAATGTGAAAATGAGTGTAATTTGGCAACACCGAAATTTTGGAAGTTGTTTACTTTATCAGCTTTATTAACTCTTGATCGTGATGTACCACAAATGGGAAGTGTTAAAATTTTTATATATGAAACCAACTGTCTTTGCAATCATTTATCTCCATTTTATTTTTGACTATTGTCTAATATTCTAATTCCAGGAATAATTTTTGCTATATAATTGATATTAAAATAGTTATAAATAATAACTATTATATTATAAATTATAATAATTATAATTTATAATTAATCAAATAACTTTGAAAGAGGTAGTACCTAAAAATTTTGTAAAACACAAATAATTTACTTAGTCAAAATTAAATAAATGAAATGAAAGCAATTCTAAAGTGAAGGAAAAGGGTAAATCATTTTGTAGAAAACAAATTATTTAAATATATCAGACTGTGTTAAATATTGAAAATTAATCAAATTTTCTTGTTTTATATATATATATATATATATCTTGTAAGAAAATTGGGACTCTGCCCCACAAACATTTCTTCTAAAAGAACTCACTGTGTGAATAAGCTAAGCTTTCTCTATCCTTGAGATGAATTTAACCGGTTCTAATTCGTGTCAGGAAGTCCATTATCTACTACTTTTCGAATCGCCAGCTTTGCTTCACTTGCGATTTGGGACTTGAAAGTAGTACTATGTATTGAGCGAAGACACCCACTCGAGTAAGAGAAAATAGATCCATATTTCCATTTACATAAGGTCGCATTTAGTAGGCTGCGTACAGGTCAATTTAAATCAAAATACGTCTTTATTCTCTATACGATTCGAAAAATACGAATAATGTTTCGGTATTTTAATTATAATTTGAATGGTATGATGTCTAAATTATCAATCACAATATGATAAAATATATAGTTTGATTTGTTGAAAAGATTAATTTCTTATTTTCCTTCCAAGTGTTCCACGAGATCAAACTTTTATAAAATATTCGTTTTTAAATAGCTCTTTAATATTATGAAAAAATAAATTCATTATATTGAGCTATAAAATATAAATCTCTTAAAAAATTAAATTATATTATAAGGACTTTTTTTGTTTTTCACCTCTGATTTCTTTATAAGCGACATAATATTTTCTACAAAATTTGACTATGAATCAGATTTTGTAGAAAACTTTAAATTATAGTTAAAATGAAAATTTCAGGTTGAAGTTAAAACACGTTCAATAGTTGCAATGTATAAAACAATTTTTTAATTCACGCATGAAAATACATATGCAATAGAAATTTAGAAACTAATTGTAACAGTTGGGGAGTGTTCGGCAAAAGCAGGGGTAAAGCAAATATTCTTAATTCAATGCTACAATAAAATATAAAACAATGCAATAAAATTTAATATTAAAAAATAAAAAAGGACGTCCACAAAAATAAATCATTTTAATAAATCCATAAAAAATCTTTTGAAATAAATAAAACAACAAAAAAACGTAAAATAATGAAAAACTTAATAGCATTTAATAACCAAAATTTAGGAAAAATTGTAAAAACTAAGTTAAAAATAAAATTATTAAATATAAAATTTAATTTAAAACCGTGAATATGTTGTTTTGCCGCATCGAATTATATAATAGAAAATCGCGGTATAAAAAGTGCTGCTGATTAGACAAAAACAGTACATTTTAAAAATGTTTGCTGAAAGTATTCTTGAATTTGAGTGAAATTTTTGAAAGAAATTTACGCCTGAATTTGAAATTCTATTAGAACGTACTATTAAATTTCAAAGTTTTATAAGGTGAAACGCATATTCTTAAAGCGACAAAAATAAGACATTAATTCGAGTAAGTATCTAGGATTTTTTTCGCTACACCTCTCTTTTCTGGATCCGTCCTTGCATGAAATACATAGGAGCATTTTTTTATTTTTGAAAATTTAGATATTCTGGAATTTGAAAGCTTTTCTATGAACAATGAAACAGGAGATCTTTTAAAATATGAAAAATTTACTACAAAAATTCTATTATTAAAATTTTGATAATTAATTAAATCGCAAATTAATAAGATGGTTTTATTTTCCTATTCATTTCGAGAACTTGATTCCGTATCCAATTTCCGCTCCACCAGAAACCGGAATATCGGCACCAGTAATGTACTTTGCCATGTCTGACGCCAAAAACAAGCAAACCCGAGCTACATCCTCCGGATAGCCTAGAGCTCCCAATGGAATTAGTGTTTTCATTTTATCAATTTCATTTTCGTAGAAAGTGTTTCCTTTAATTCTCACATTGTCTATAGTATTTTGAACTAGCAGAGGCGTATAAATGATTCCTGGAGAAACAGAGTTTACTCGAACTCCATTTTCTGCTTCATCGAGAGCTAAAGATTTTGTCATGGCATTTACTGCACCTTTTGTGATGGCATAAGTAACCGCGTTGCGTTGACCAATAGAACCGACTTGACTGCTCATGTTTATTATGCATCCGCTACTTTTGCGAAGCAGTGGCATTGAATATTTCGAAAACAAAAAATGGCTTTTAACATTAACATTAAATATGAAATCCAAATCCGATGTAGAAAAATCGTCGATTTTTCTGTCTTCCGGATGAGTTCCGACATTGTTTATTATACAGTCTAATTTTTCACCGTGCGTTTTATTGATAAATTCAATGACAGATTTGATGTTTTCTTCTATAATAACGTCACAGAATAAAAAGGTGACATTCCTACCCTCTAATTCTTGAACGAGTTTATGACCATTTTCTTGATCATTTGAACAGAAGATGACTGTACCTTTTGCGGCTGAAAAATGTCTAACACATGCAGCACCTATTCCAGACGAACCTCCAACTATCAGAATAACTTTATTTTCAAAATTCATATGGGAAAATAAATAGGGTTACTCAGCTAGTAAAATCAATAATAAAAATCAATGATACGGTGCAAAAGTCCAAACTTTCGATAGTGACAGAATACAAAGGTTAAAATTACAATAAAACAAACATAAATAAATAAAATCCAAAACTTTTATTTGAAAATACCAAAAGCCCTTTCACTTATAATTAGTTCATGTAGCTCAGTGTCTCCCTACCTTTCCCCCATGGTGACACACTAGCCAAATCTGAAAATTTCCGCGACACACAAAAATTCCATAGCTAAATAACACGAACAAAAATAAAACTTTTTAAAGAAAGTTTTTTATTGATTGAGAAATTTGTGATTACTTTTTTTTGCGCAAATCGAATCAAGTCGAGGTTCAATGTTGGACAAACAAGTTCGCAATTCGAATAAATATTTTTCTTTTCTTCGATTTGATTTCAGTTCAAGCTGAGAATCCAAATTCACAAAGCCATGAAGATGCAAAAGGCAATCATTGATTTCAAAGAAATAACCGGATAAGAATCGTTGATTAAAATCCAAAATTCATCCAATGTTTTCTTTTCAAATTTAGTTTTTAAAAGGCTGTCATTTATCAAATCAATAAGCTGCTCTTCTTTGTCTGAGGTGAAATTCGTTGTTAGAGAGAATCATAAGATATTCAAAACCCACTCAGAATCACCAAGGAAATCGAAGGAAAGTAATTTTCCAAAGAAAATTGTAAGTTTTAAAAACCGAATTTAATGTCTGCGGAAAAAAGTAGGTTTTTTATCAAAAGATTTGATTTTTGAAGTCAATTTGATTATATTCTCTTGATAATATCCTAGCAGACGTAAATTCCGTTGGTTTATCTTTTCAAGAAGATCTGTTAGAAATTGCACTTTCAACCACAAAATCATGAAGAAATTTTCTGAAGTTAGTAACTTCAGTTTCAAAAAAATAATATAACTTCAACCTTAAGATGAACCATCCGCTTTAAAACTTTTCCTTTAGATAACCAACGAAATTCATTGTGGAACAATATGTATTTGTAGTCAGATTCCATCTCATTGCAAAGTTGAGGAAAGATTTCTAGTTTGAAGTGGAAGAGTTTTACATCCACTACACAAAATGCACAATTAACATCAAATTAGTTAATTACAAATTAATTTGAGTCCATTCTTGAAAATTTATATATTTAACAAAATTAAAAAAATTTAAATTTACAATTCATATTATTTTTCTAAATTTATCAGTAATTAGCTTTAACTAATTTGACACTAATTGTGAGTATTGTGCAAACGTACCGAATATAAAACATAACAAAGGGGAATATAGAACAGAGAAATTTTAAATTCTAAAGGTAAAAAAGTTCAAGATCAAAAACGCTAGGAATTTTTAATATTTTTCAAAAATCAAGCGACACACTAGGAGATCTCAAGAGACATAACGGTTTGGAAACACTGATGAAGCTATTTTTAAATTAATTTTTTTAATATGCAAAGCCAAATCACAAAATGTTTCAATTTTATAATATTAAAGTAGGAAAACAAAGATTTAAAATGAACACATTTCTATTATTTGTAATATTTATTATTATTTCCAGTGACAATAGCCAAATAAGATGTCAGAAATAATTTCGAAAATCCTCTTTTTCAATTCATTTTATTTCACATATATATTGTAAAATGAAATAGAACAAGATCAAAAACCTTATAAAATGTTATTATATATCAAAAAAGAATTAATGCTTTTTAATGTATTTCAAATAAATTCTTTCTCGTTGTTTAAAATATCAAAATATCTTTGTTAATAAATAAGTTGTTAGAATTTAAAAATAATTTTACTACTTGAATTTCTTGATTTTTATCGTTCCAACTATGAATTTCAATAATTCATTTAGTAAAAAACGAAAAATGTATGAAACAAACTCTAATTATTTTCAAAATTCCAATAAAGTGTTCAAAAATTTAAGTACTCACCATTTTCCGGATTATGAACATTTCTCTAATGAATTGTGCTTTTACTGTTTTGATGTACTAAATAATTATCTGAATAGAACTGATTTATTAGTATCTAAACCATTTGGTAATAGATTATAGTAAATAATTAATAATGCTAAAGTTACTTGTTAATTTCACATTAATAGTCCATTATTTGTAACCTGGCTGAAGGGTCCAAATAAAGTTTTACGAGGTTGCATTGGAACGTTTAATAAAATGAATTTGGAAGTTGGACTTAAAGAATATGCAATAACAAGGTAATTTTTATTATAATTTATAATAACTTCAAAAAATATTTTTTTACAACATCTATTTCAATTAAATTTTATATTCATTAGACATTAGTATTTAATAAACCGATGTTACAAACAAAATTTATTTGAAAAATTTCAATATTGACATAAGTTTATTAGTCACTTTAAATATCAAGAAATATTTAAATCCGGAAAGATTATTATTGTATTGTACTACCTTTGAAAATGTTCGACACGATATGGGTGCACAATATTTCAATTGAAACACCAGATAGTATAAACTTGTTTTTTCTAATTAAAAATTTCCGGTTCTATTATATCGTGTGTAAGACTTCTGCCATTACTAGCTCTGTACTACCTCTCCCAATCCTTATATTGTTCAAACCTGGTACTTTCAAATCGCATTACCTTTCCTATCGAGTCACCACGATCTACTTGCTTATTGAATGCTAAATTTGTGTTAAATTGTTATGACTTCAAAATACGAATTTATCCAGGTAATTTAATAAGTAATTAAGAAAATCATAAATATTTCCCTATGTGCACCGATGTAACACCGATATATACCAATATATACCAATATATACACCAATATATACACCAATATACACCGATATACACCAATATATACACCGATATACACCGATATACACTGATATACACCAATATACACCAATATACACCAATATACACCAATATACACCAATATACACCAATATACACCGATATACACCAATATACACCAATATACACCAATATATACCAATATATACACCGATATATACCAATATACACCAATATATACACCGATATACACCGATATACACCAATATACACCGATATGCACCAATATATACCAATATATACACCAATATATACCAATATACACCAATATACACCGATATACACCAATATTCACCGATATACACCAATATATACACCAATATATACCAATATACACCAATACACACCAATATACACCGATATACACCGATATACACCAATATATACATCGATATACACCAATATATACACCAATATATACACCGATATATACCAATATATACACCGATATACACCGATATACACCAATATATACACCGATATACACCAATATATACACCAATATATATACCAATATATATACCAATATATACACCAATATATACACCAATATACACCAATATACATCAATACACACCAATATATACACCAATATACACCAATATACACCAATATACACCGATATACACCGATATACACCAATATATACCAATATATACACCGATATACACCGATATACACCAATATATACACCAATATATACACCAATATACACCAATATACACCAATAGACACCAATATACACCAATATACACCAACATACACCAATATATACACCGATATATACACCGATATATACACCGATATACACTAATATACACCAATATACACCAACATATACACCAATATATACACCGATATATACACCGATATATACACCAATATATACCAATATACACCAATATATACACTAATATACACCGATATATACACCGATATATACACCGATATATTATATATTTGCAAAATTAGACTGGAGCACCGGGCCTTGCGCGCTCGAACCGTTTTTGGCCCCTAGATTGAATTTAGAACAAAGGAACCAATTACAATGATGAGATAAAATTATGAATTCAAATTAATTTTTAATCAAATCGATATTTTTCTCAGTAAGTAAACATTGATCTTTCAGTGCGGTAAACGATTCGAGGTTCAAACCAATTACTAGAGATGAACTCCCACACCTATATTGCTCGGTTTCGATATTAATAGATTTCGAAGACAACCTCAGATACAGTGATTGGGTGGTATGATTGATTAAATTGTGATTATTTAATTGGCTTCTAAAATTTATTTTCCGTCTTTATATTTCTATTTTTATTAACAATATTTTTTGCTTTTGCTAGCTTTTCTGTCTGTCCTTTACAAAATGATCTCAGTTCCTGATGCAACCGATTATCTTGCGGCATTATAAGTATTTTGCTTCCCTATTTAATATCAAATTGATTCAAATTTGTAATGAAAATAAATAAGATAAAACTAAAACAGATCAAAGGTAAAGAAAAAATAAACGATTCTACTGATAAATTATTAATAAATAAATAAATTTGGCAACAATTTAATTAAAGGAAAACGCCAAAAAAAACTTCGATATATTTCGACAGCATAACCGTTATCTTCCTCTCAACCTCTCATCGTACTATTTCAGTTCCAGAATCAGTAAGTACCCAATGTTCACGTTTTCATAACCTTGGTATGTTGTTTGCAATAACTATTTAACACTTTTACTTGAATGTGCCTTTATCCTTATGCATTTGATTGTTTGCCTATTATTCTATTTAAATCCATTTTTAATTATTTATTTTAATCTATTAATTATCAGTATTATTAATTCAGACAAGCAAATAATAAAAAAAGCCCTCACTGCAAATTATTTATTAAATTGATGAAAAACTACTTATTTTATGAGTTACTTGTCTGATAGTTTCATTTGTGCTGTTACTAAGAAATCATGAATTTAATAATTGTCAAGATTAAACTTATTTTAAAATGCCTTACAACATATCCAAAACTGTACATTGATATAAGAGTAAATATCTGTGTAATGCATGAGACGAAAATTAAAGAAAACATATAAATTGTTAAATTACTTAAATTTTTGATATAAAATCTCAAATAAAATGTAAATTAGCCACTAATCAATTAAAATCAATTTTTAGATAACATTCAAATATTAGCAGTCAATTAAAATTTTATATATATATATATATATATATATATATATATATTTATATTTAAAAGAACGCCAATAAAAAACTTCGTACGATATATTTCGACAGCATAACTGTCATCTTCAGGTACACAAAACCAAATAAAAATATTATGAATTAACTTTTAATTTAAACAAATTACTTTTTTTTATTAATTTAATTTTGTAATAAATAAACATTTAAAAAATATTCAAATACTTTCAACTATTTTTAAAATGTTATTTATATAAATATTATAATTTTTTATCTATATTATAATTTTAAAATATAATGTAATTTAAAAATTCAATAATTTTAATAATATTAAAAAAAAAGGTTTTTTTTTAAAAAACAATACATAAACATGATTTAACATACGTCACAGCACTTTGCACATTAATCTTTGGATCCAATGACCTTATCAGCAATGCTTCACATATCACGCGTTGCCAATAATTATTAAAACTTCTCAACAAAATTCTAAAATCAGAAATTCCTATTTCACTTTCACAGCCTCTATTGTGCTCACTAATATTGGTCAAACCCTTCAATCGACAATGCTCTAGAACTCGAGTAAAGAGATGACGGGAAGTCCCTCCAATGTATGTGGCATTACACCCATTACATGTAAATTGATAAAGGAGATCAGAACACAATCCAACCGGAGTTTTTGATTTATAATTAAACATATTGCGTACCTTACACGAATTAGAGACGATCTTATACTCTAAATTTCCCATCTGTTTACTTAACTTCCTTTTATAATTTGTAAAACCTTCAGAGTACGGCAATACTAACACATATTTAGGCTTAATTTTTTATATCCATTTTTACTAGTATTTAGATCAACACTCAATTCACACTCATTTGACAAATTACACTCAGACTTTCCAAAACATTTTCATTAGGATTTCTAATCAATTTGTCAACAGTTTCTTTTATCATCAACAATAAAAATGATTTAGAATACCCATTCTTTATCATTAAAACATTATATATTGAAATTGCATTGATTATATATATTATAGAAATTATACAATTAATAACATTTTTTATTATAAAATTTGATTTCAATAAGCATTATTATTTCTGGTTATTAACCTCCATGAATTAATTTCCATAAAGCCGAGATTTGACTAAATTGCTTTTTGTATCGAATTATATGAAAATTCTTGGGACGGTTTTTAAGATCTTCTCCTTTTCGGTAATTGTCAGCAAAACGACTTAATCATTTTTGAAATATTTCTCGCTTTTTTAAATTTTTATTTACTTCCGTTATAAAAATGATCTCCTAAATAATTGTTTTTGATATTTTAATAATATTTCTACAATTATCATTTTACTATCTATCTCAGTGTTTATCAACCATTTTTTACCCAACTTTTTCTGTGGAATTCACTTTTTTCATACAATTTAGATTTTATTCCACTACAAATGTTAGCATAAAGGATTGAGTTTCACATAAATCGATATTGATATAAGTAGTTATAATACATATCCGAAAAATGTGACAAAAATCATTCATTACAGATTATTTATTTATAATACTGTTATAAATCAAAAGAATATACGAAACGAAAGAAGATATATTAATCCAAAACCAAATTTTACAAGTTTTAAAAACATAAACAAATCCCGAGCGGTTACATAAAAATTCCAATTGACAAGAAAATTTCTACACGAAAACCTGCACTCAGACCAAATTCAAAAAAATCTTAAAAGTTGCACGTAAATAAACAAACTTGCTCAAAAACCCTTAGTTTTGTTTAAAATATTTGGTAATATAAATATTTTTCAAAGGAATTTTTATTTTTTTTTAGTAGTATCTAGCAATTTGAAATTCAATGATAAAATTAATAAATCTATTCATTTTTATTATAGAAATATAATTGCTGATTTCTGACTGCGTGGTGAACAAATTTGACTTACAAAAATTAGCAGATTGAGATATTATAAGAACTTCTTTTGATTTTTAACCTCTGATTTCTTTTCAATTTCCAATGATATTATTTATTAAAAAAATTTTTTTTGACTAAATCAGAAAAGATAACAATGCTTTTTTGATATAGTAAAAAAATTAATAACATTAAAGTCATTGGACATTGAGTTATGCTTACGAAATTTTCTTATTTTAATTATTGACACGTGTTTTTTGTCGATTCATTAATAAATCCTTTGAAATATCAGACAAATTTTCCTATTCGAAATTTATGTAAAAAGTTTCTGACCGCAAATTTTCTATTTAGAAATTTAATACCCTACAAATCGAATGTTCCAGAAAAATATTATACCAAGATTTTTTCGATATATTTTTATAAAGTTTACCTGAAATATGAAAAATTTAATTAATTCTTAAAGTAATTTATCAGTTACAAATAACATTCACAATAGGGATCTTTTGAGGTTCGTCATAATTTGTTTCATAAAATGTTCCGTCATTCATGTTTTCAATGTTCTTATTTAAATCACATAAATTAATAATTCAAATAAATAATAAAAATAACAAGTTTTATATTAATTTCTTTCATTACTCGATCTTGAATTAAGAATATTGAAAGTATCTAAAAGTTTATAATTAAAACATCATTAAATATAACAAAAGATTACTTGTATCATATTTATCAATCTCAAAAGGTCTTGAGGATTTGTCATCTTTGCCAATACTTAAAAAACATAATTTAGTTAGTTTAATACAATTATAAATACAATTAGGGCTGCCACCTCAACAGAGTTCCAAATCTTGAGACTATTCGCAAAAATTAAAAAAAACAACCTTTTTTTGCAAATTCAGAGTGTACAAAATAGCGAAACAATGAACTAACGAATGAAATATAAGCGTAATATTATAATAAAATACAAAAACAATATTCAAAGTTCAGTCACTGGGCGCTACCTAAAACATAATATAAAAAACTTAAATCTAAGTACAACAAAATTAGCCCTTCTAAGCTTTAAAATTTAAAACTTCAAACATTTATTTAATTTTAAAATCATATTTATTATTATTTTTGCAACTCATCACCAACTTACCCGGTAAATTATTTTACCCAGAAAGAAATTTACCCGAATTCGGTTTCCAAGTCTTGAGTCTTGAGACTTACTCTGAAATCTTGATTCTCAAGCCGAAATCTTGAGAGGTGGCAACTCTACACTTACTGCTGGTAACTATACTACTCATCGCTTTTATGATTTGTCTGAAGTGATGCCCGTGATGTTTTAAAAACATTGCAATGATTACAATATGATCAATTAAGAACATAATTTAAGTTGATTAATTAAATAATTCAAAAATTGCAAATTCATTGATTTATCATTTAGTATTATATGTAAAGTATAGTTGTAAATAATATATTAACAATTTAAATGTAAATATAATTATTAGATAAATATTTACTATAAAATAATGGAATGTTTGGCGAATGAAGTGTTTGTTGATTTTTTGCTCATGATATTTGGTACGTAAAATAATCTTCTTGTTTTTAATATTGTCATAAAAAAAATTTTGAATTTTCGAATTATTTTGATGGATGCAATAAATACTAGTCTAACAATCTTCATAAATCAAAAAAGTTTACCACCAAATGTGATTGGATTATATAACTATAGACTACATATTATAATCGGTGTCGTCAAATTTGGTGAACCTTAGCTATGTTTATTTATTTCTTTAAACTCATTGATTTTTAATATTTGCCTATTTAATATCACAGATTTTTTTTAACCCTTTCGCGGACACAATTTTTAAATTGCTGTTAAGTATGATGTGTATACACGTCATTGTCCATTAAAGGGTTAATGCTAATGTTGTTAAGATCCAACACACTTTAATATATGCCATTTTTAGATTTTATTAATTGTAATGAGTGTTTTATTAATTACATGTTGGTGTGGCAGGTAATTAATTTGTGGTTGAATACTAACCAGGAAAACATTGTATTTAGTATAACTTATTTGTGACTTTAGTGTAAGGCAAATATTTATATACAATGGAATCCAGTTATGAATAACCCTAACGGTTAGGGCCTAACCGATTTACAAAACTCGATAATTATAATATAAATTGTAATTTTATTCCCAAATTTATCAAGATATTCTATTTATTAAGTTAAATATGAACAACTATCTTTTTGGATAAGGTTCTTTTCTCTTATTTCTCGCGGTATTAATCACAGGTAATAAATTGTCGCACATCTTCGACTGTCCATGGTACACCAAAAAATGTTCTGTTTCATGAATCCATTAAATTACACCTGACGCCTTGTGAATGTAAGCTCAATCTTCTTCTGATCTTGATGTTCCAATTCGTCTATTGAATATGATCGAAGTCGTTTGCTGTAAATTTCTTCTAAAATTTCATTATCACTATCTTCTTCAGGTTCATGACAGACCAGGCTTTCATCAACATTGCCATATTCATTATCACGAGAAATGGACCTATCTTGAAATGTATCCACAAGATCCTTTCATTCGAATCCAGCTTTACGAAAGCAATTGCTAATTGTTTCTGGCTTTACATTTTTCCATGCAGAATCGATCATTTTGATGGCATCGAGTACGAGATCTGATACTAACTAGTTATTAATAATGAGATTGGCATCAAGGGCATCCAACAGACATTTACGAATTTGTTGACGATAAATTTGCTTTATATCGTTGATAACACCTTGGTCGATATGTTGAATAAATGAGGTGGTGTCGGAAGGTAAAAATTCAACCTTATGTACCAGATGCCTATGATTTTAAAATGAGATGGAACGTTATCCAGCGAAATCAGAATATAACCATAAGTCTTAGCAAGTTCTTTGTAAATATGAAAAAAAATGTGTGGGCTGTTTTGTTGGAAATGTAGTTAATAGGCAGTGATTTCAAATCAATATATTTCATTCACTATGGCTTCTTTGATTTTCCAATGAGATAATTTGCGACGATCACTTTCATTCATATTTGCACGTATCAAAAGGTTAACCATTTACATAGCTATCTTACAACTACTTCAAAAAAACTATCATGAGTTGCTCAGTAGTACATACCTGTCTCATTAGCATTGTAAATGTCTTAAGGAAAGATCGTTTGAAATAGTTATAGAAGCACCAGTTGGAAGCACATGCGATCAGCACTTTGTGATTCACCCTGTGCGTGTGATTGTTAACAATATTGTTCCGAGTTTTCCAACGAGTAAAACCAACCATCATTAAAGTCAATTTTAGATATACTATACTAAGTATCACATCTCCACCCAGAGTGGCTACCTTAGCCTAACTTTGGCTATGTTACGCGACTTTTTTTAGATAAGGAAAAGCATATTTATTCGATACTGGAATGAGTTGGTTACTATGAATGGCTGCCAGATCTAAGTTATTCATTATTTTTAATTTATATATTTATAATTATCAAAGTATTATTGAAATATATATGATGAATGAATAAATTATGATGAATTGCTCAAAATAAGAAAATATTATTTCTCTAAAAATTTGTAATGTTGTTTAAATAATATATAAATTTTGGAAACAAAGGTTTTGAAAGAGGACACTTTTGGATAAGGTAAAAATGATTGACAATTCTATCACCGAAGGACAACAAAAAATCTTGAAATGAAAAATAAACGACATTTTTTATATTCAAAATATCTATTTTTAAATCCAGATATTACAATTTTTAATAAAACCTTATTTACAGTGATTATCAAAACACTAATGTAATTACAGCTTATTAATACACTGAATTTATATATCCAGTATTTCACAAAAATAACGATTAACAATATTTATGGGAATCATCAGATTGGGGTTCTGAACCGATTGGTAAAGGTTCTAAGGTCAAATTGAATATATGAATGATGGATGATAACGATAAAAAAAGATAAAGATAGAAACTAAACCGATTTAGACAAGGATTCCAGATGACACTAGTCAAGAACATTATGTTGAATTATATAAATCTTTAACGAATGATAAGGAAGCAATTAGAATTCTGAGCTTGGCTATTTTGTCCTAACTAGCTCATTTTGATATATTTAAAAATAGAAAGAAGCTTAACAATAATGGACTAAAGGTGTAGTTTATAGTGATGATTTCATACCCATTGTTACTCTGAAAGTAGCATTTATGAAGATGTTTCATTGATAGTCCAGGGAGTCTTGCAAAATCCTATAAATCTCAAAAATAAACCGAACTTCTTGTGACTTCCCTCTACCAAATTATATGACAGAATATATATATATATATATATATATATATATATAATTCAGCTCACATACAATCGTACCTTCAGTTACATTTTTTCCATTTTCTAAAAAATTATTTAAAGAAATTATCATCCAATAAAATTAATTTAAAATATAATATAAAACGTTTATGCAGCTTCGATAATTTATGTTAAATAGAAAAAATTGATCTATAGTTGAAAATTAAATGGAGATTACTAATAAATTAGGTACTCTTTCGGTAGATTCTCCAACTACTAAAATTTAAATAAAAAATAATTACCTCTAATCTATATAGAGTAAATATGTATTAATATTAGGTAGATTGTATATACAAATAAAAAAACTCAAATGAAATACGATAAAATTTTTTATTAAAATCATTTGTATTTAATAAAATTCATTTGTATTCTTTAAAGGATCATCAAACTTTGCACGTCAAATAAATACAATTTAATAAGTTTCTAACAATTCTTTCTTTGTTAAGTTTTGTTTCTCAATTCTTTTCGCTCATCCATAAATTGCTGATACTCTGATTATGAAGTCCTGCTCTGAATCAACAAAATTTTCCTCATGATTGATCGTGTAGTGTCGATAACCATGTTCAGGAAGTCTAAAAAACCTTTCATCAGGAACTATGATTAAACCTGGTCTTATATTGTTTGTATTTATAATTGTAAATGTTTCAGCACTGTGATCATTTACAGGAACAAGAATACACTCTAGTCTTTCAGTCAATAGCTACTAAAATCCATTGTTGATTTATTAATCTTTATTTTCTAAACAAAGAGTGATTCAACTCCAATACCTCCAATGATTAATTTATCATTTTTAGCTCTAAAGCACAATCTGCCTTTAGTATAAACGCTAATTAACGAAACTCTAATGCCATACATTATTCACATCGTAGGCCCAGTAATACTGAAAGGAATAAAAAAACGAATTTCGAAATCGAAACGTATATTTGAACAAATATATAAAAATCCAAATCGAAATAAAACCTTCAGAATTCGACAAATTCAAAATGAACTCAAAATCTTACCTGATAAAGTAAAACTTGTTAAGTCCAACAATATTACATAAAAATCATTCCAAATCATATCTCAAACAATATATATTCCACCAATGTAAATCGATTCATCCAAAATTAAGAAAAATTTCAAATCTAAAAGATCTCATGTTTGTGCACGCACACAAATCAAGTTCAACAAAATTTACCATCACACGCACAGACACGAATAATTTCAACCTTATTTTACAACAGAAAATTTCACATCATCAAGAAATGCACTTTTTAAAAACTTACTTCTTTAAACAAGGTCTTTGACATTTCCAACTCCTTCCTGTTTTGATAAAGAATCTTGAATTATTGACATCAGAGTTACAAGTATCACAAATGTGACTTCTTTTAATAATATCAGTTCCTTTGCTAAGGGAGCATCCATTAAAGGCGTTTCCGAAGAAGGGTGGGTCTTCGCAAAAGAGAGAGAAGGACAACGGGGGTCAAAAATTGTGTTTTTCGGGCCCACAGTCACACTTCTTCAAACCAGTCAGAGCTTTGATAAAAAATAATTTAGGGGAAATTTACTCAACAAATTAATTTTAAACTTATGGAAGGGGATGATGTTATGAACCAAATTACGCAACAAAAAATAAAAAAACGTACAGTTTATATACAATTCCATTTCTTTGTTGGGAAGTTCATAAATTCCTAGATTGTTGTCACGGGGATTTTTTACATGACATTTTCTCCATAGTTTATGGCCACAAATATTTAACATCATAATTAAAAATTTGATGACATTTAATGTGGGAGGCTGGAACATAACTGGAGGGCCGTCATATGGGTCATCATAATATTTTCTGGCGCTTGGTCATCCGAAGCGAACCACCCTCTACTATTCGGGGAACCTGCCGAAAAGAAACTATAATTTATTTTTTAAGGGCTCTTTAAATTTCTCAGTTGTGAATTTTAAATTATTACTATTTCAGTCATAAAGGGAAAATTTGTGGGTAATAATAGATTTTCTCTATTTCTTGGACACTAATAAGAAAGCACAAACTATTGATTATAAAACGCTGATTTATGACTTATAAATACTCGAGCTTTCTCTACCATTATACAGGTGTAAAATTTGTTAAAAACAAATATTTTAAGAAATACAGCTGTTTTCCGTATTTTATATATTATCACTTTCAAATCTTCTATAGTCATAATTTTTTCAGAATTTCAAATTCTTATTAAAACTCACGAGTCCAAATTCATAAATAACATCTGCCAATTCATATAACTGAATCGACAAAACAAATCATTAAAAAAACTCATAAAATCAAATTCTTCAATCAATTATTTATTTTTCATTATTTCATACAGTTTTTTTATTCCAAAATCACAAGCCAATTTTTTGTTTATAAAATTTCAAAAATACAAATGCATTTAATGATGTATCAGATAAATGAGAACGAATTATTGTACAAATGTTTGAATAAATTGAAAACATACGTTTCGGAATTTGTTGAAGTTAATTAGATACTTAAAAGCGCATTCAAAATTTAATTTTTGCTTCAACCACTTAAAATTTATTGTTACTGTTGAGTGTATTAGATTTTCTGGTAGTAATTAATATTAGACTTTGCCCGTTGACTAGCTGGGATTTCGAAATTCTGTTCAAGATCCGAAATATCAAATTCCTTACACGAGTTCTGTTTTGCGAACGTTATTGTTAACCCTGAAGTCAATTTGATAAAAATTTATGATGGGTAGCGAATACACTCCCCCATCTTTAGCTACACTAGTGGGGCCTATCCCCACATTAAAAGCTTTTTTCCTTTTGGTATAAATAAAATACCCTTTTTGTAAATCTTACAAAATGATCTCATAATCCTCAAGTGGGAAGGATGTTATCACAAAATATAAAGAAAACATACATTCAAGAGCATAAATAACATGCATGGCGGTAATCATTTATTGCTTAACATGCGCCGTGTACGTAATTGCAGTGAATACTTTGAGAACATCGGAAATTCTTTTGACACCTCTCTGTATTGACTTTTTAACGGTTAGTACATTCTTGATTGAGTTACGAATGTACTTATTTTCTATAATTAAAACTCTATCTGTTGTCACGCCTGAGATAATTTCTTTAAGACTTTCCTTGAAGAAAATCGGTTATAGAATTAGTTTTCTTTTTTACAATTGTTGGCCACCTCATTTTCGTTACTTAGTGTTACTCTGTTTATTTTTTAGATGACTTTTTAAAGTTGAATCTCCCAAGCACTTAATAGTTTTATTACAACGAATACAATTTGCTTCAATTTCTTGTGTGGTGTTGTTTTGTTGAATTTTTCATACAATATACTTGGCTACGATATAAAAGATATTTTAAAATATTCAAAATTATCTAATATTTATTAGAAATATTACTTTCCTTTAAATATTTATTATAAATTCTCTAAGCAGAATTTAAACAACATAGTAACTAGTAACCGATAAATATTATTATACATTTTTTCACTTTTAAAAACCAAAATAGATCCAATATTTAATATTTTTATAATTAAATATCTTTTTGGTGAAATACCGAATAATATTATAAAAAACTAGTTTCCTAAAAAACAGAAAAGCAAAAACTGTTGTTTTCTGTTTTTATTAAAAACAGCTGTTTTTCTTTTTCTACCCTAGTTACAAGGGAACTTCTCAGTGATTGGACCATAAGAAGCGACCAATAAAAAGCCCGGCCATAAAAATGATTTAGTTAAAATAATTCAAACCGAGTTTACATAACTTTATAATAAAAAAAGAAAATTAAATTAAAATGAAACTTCACAAATTTTCTTCGAATGGCGGTCTAAAATCTTATCAATATAATTGAATTTATTTCATCTAAGTGTGATTCCATTTTAAAGGAAGTGATTCTTAATATTGATGCTAAGTGGCTACCAGTAAGTCTATTTCTTACAGAATTTTGGCACAGCTTCATGGTCGAAAATATAAGATGAAGCAAATATCAATTTTGGTATATTTTTCAACATTGCTTCAAATCTGTGTTATTTTGTAGCTCAGTTTATTCATGTTAATATTTTGAATTATTTTCTTGAATCTTGACTTAAAATGGCTTTGTAAAAAGAATATTCACAGTAATGGGTATGTTGTATCTATTAATGATTGCCATTGGTGAGTTTAATTAATAAATAACATTGATTTAAGTAAAATTATTAAAATTAACTTTTTACCTCAAGATTCACTGGATTTAAATTTGAGTAAAAGTGAATTTTACTGAAATTCAAAAATAATGTTAATTAATTATAAAAAAACAAACGATTTTGTTTTGATAATTAATTATCATTTGGCCAATTAAAATATATACAATTAAAAAATGAACAAAAATATTATATACAACATAAAAATTATACACACGGAAGTTATAATATTATGTCAATTTTATACAAATATAACAATACTCTATTATACATAATCTATGGTTACAGAAAAATTACTACTATTAGATTATTTCAACAATTGAGAAAATAAGTTTTCATCTATTTTCTGTTCTCTATCGGTTATAATGACACCCGACTGCATATTTTGCCTTTTCTCTGGGCAGATAATGTCACACATATTCAACACAGTCTTTTACAAATTCGTCGCCTAAGAAAGTCTTGTTACTTTGCACAATGTTATACACCACCAAAAATTGACAAATAATTATGAAGTAAATCCTTCGATATTTAATTGAGATACAATGTTTAGGACATTTATTTCGAATTAATGAATATTTAACCGCCATATTGTTGGAACTCGAGCTGACAAACCATTCTTTAAGGATTTCTTTTTTTTCGCCATTGGACCAAATTGCATCAAACTTTTTTCAATCGATTCGCGATTTTTTTTTATCATGTACAAAATTGTAATTTCATCCGAAAATTAAACGGAAGCAAAGCACCTGAAACAAAATGTTTATTCACTTTTTTGAGAATGTTCCTATTTTCTGATTTTTCTTTGATGAGACATTATTTGAAAGGATTAAATGAAAAATTACAATAAATGCTTCCTAATATTCATTTCAAATATTATAAGTCGTCGCGCATTTAATTAAATATTTATATAAATTAATATGAATTTTAAATATTTAAAACGTAAATTGCGTGAAATAAAACGTAAGCGCGGGTACTAAATGTACTAAAATAAAACGGGATTGTTAAAATTGAGCACAGATAGAGGGAAACGCGAATTACGGGCATGTATCGACGGGGTCTCACTGTACAACATTTTATTATGTATTTAAACATTGAATTTTATAATTCATTTGATTAAAATTAAATCTGCCATCCAGTAAGAATGTAATATGAATGTTTGAAATTCGTATTATTATCTGAATTTGATTTCCTCGGGCTGGATTCAGTGCTTATAAAATCCAAATTTTGATTTATGTTAAGTTCTATAATACATTTATTGAATTTTCTAGCTGAGCTTAATACATTTGAGAATATATTTCTGAATCTTTTTGTCTCCATTTTATTTCAATAAACACATAAGCTCGTAGATATTCAACTGTGAAATCTGTATGTTTCAAATGATAATTTTATAAGATAAATCTAACATGCATTATAATAACGATGTTTGTGATTGGTTCGTTGATATATAGGTATTAGACTGTTTGAAAAGATCTTTTATGCGTTTTATCGTTGATTATATCTATCTTTGTGATATGCAAAGTAATGTTTGGTTAATTTTAATCTCATTTAACTTAAACAAATCTCCAAAGAAAAAAATTATTTATGTTAATTTGTTCTGAGAAAAATAAAAAACATATTTTTATACCGGACTTACGATTATTTCAAATTAAATCTTTGCAAAAGAAATGATTCTCAATTTTTAGTTTCTCTTGTGTTTAACAAACTGCTATTCTGTGTTTGACAGTCCTCGATAATCTTTTAAAAAAACTTCAGTGATAACTTTACAACCATATAAGTTTCATAAAATCCTTATGGTTGACATCCATGTGAGTCAGGATTAAATGTAAGTTTATAAAGACATCTATCTTAGTGCAGAGGTTTCTAAGGCCACTATTTTCACTATAATTTGAGATTTCCTTTATATTAACTAAAAAATAGATAGTAGAACTTTTTGTTTGTAATTAAATATATGTATTTTTAGATAAATTTAGGAAAGAACTAAAATGTAACAGTGTTGAAAAAAGACTTTTCCAAATTTTCATTTTCATATTATATAGATATATTTTTATACACGTAATTTTAATTTGAAATGATTAGGAACTGTATATATTATATCCTTTTGCGAAAAAGAATAAAAATTTAACTATTTTATTTACATTCCAGTCATACTAGCATTTTTACAATTTTTCAGAACGGTTACAACTCGCTTATCTATCCTTATAGGTGACTATTTAATTATTTCTATTCGAAATTCTATTTTTTACAGAATTATGATTTTTAATGACGATTGACAGTCCTTTTCTGTATGTCTGGGATGTGTCAGGTTAAATATTTTTGATAATTAGTTGCCAGCTTAAATCTGATGCAGTATTTCTCCGTGAACATGTAGTGATTTTGCGCATCAATAACTTCAACAACTATTATGTGAATGCTAAGGAATCTTGGCTGTCATAGGAAGTTCTGAATTCATCCTCCTCTCTTTCATTATAATTATATTACATAGAAGAATATTATATATTTCCAGCTACAGAATGACAAATCTTTATTTTTCATTTGATCAGTTTATTAGGATTTTGAAGCTTTTTTCATTTGAAGCTTTGAATATCTCCTGGGAAAAAATTTGGAAAATGTTCAAGTTAATGAGCATTTTCATGTTAGAACAAGACGCGTATAAAATGTAAAATTAATAATACAATACTTCCATAAAAGTCAAAAAATGTATTTTACTTGTCGGGTTTTCACGAATACATTCGCTTTGATCTGATAAACGTATTACCCGATTATTATTTCCATACCTTTTTGACATGATGTTTGACACTAGCTTTTAATACATTGGTTCTTTCTGCAATGTCCCTTTCACTTCCGCCTTATCGTTTTTAATGTCTTTACCAAACATTTAACAGTAACGATATTCAAATAAGCGTTTTCATAAATAATGTAATAAAACAATTATTATAGATTCCATTTTCATGATTAATAACACGATTGTGGTGGTTCACACGGGGTTCAAAATTTTGAATGGATTTCCATGATCTGTTAATAAACTCAAAACAGGCTGGCAACTGATCATCGCAATATTGCTCGAAAGATTGGACTTAAATAATTTCTTCTTTAAAAGACATAATTTAAAATTAATTTTTTAATAAACTGGCAATATCCAAGTAAAATTTTTAATTCGAGAAAGTATATTTTAAACACAAATCCAATTCCGCTAGTTTACAGTTTTTATTTTTTTAGAGAATTAAAACATGAAAATTTTCTAACATTGCATAAATTTTTACAAAATAATTAAACTTTTACATAAATATCGAAAATGGTTTTTAATAAAAATTTATCAAGTTTCTATAAATTTATAAAGTTTTTGATATTTTATCGCCATTATCTGGTTTAGTTTTGAAACCTAAAAAGTCATTAGTTGCGTGGAACGAGTCCACTTTAAAAGCTTTTAAAGAAGCTAAATCAGCACTTTCAACAACTCAGACATTACATTTCCCTGGTTGTAATTTACATTTAAATTTAACCACAGAGGCCTCCTATGTAGCCATTGGTGCAGTCTTACACAAAGTACGTGAAGATACATCTGAACCTCTTGAATTCTTCTCAAAAAAGCTGTCCTCTGCCTAACAAAAACATTCTGCTTTTTATCGGGAACTTTTAGGTATATACTTTTTTTTAAACACTTTAACCATCTGCTTGAAGGTTGTTCCTTTGTCATCAACACGAACTACAAACCTTTAACCTACCTTTTTGAAATGAAAGACCGTTCTCCACGACAACAGATACGAATTAGTTATAATTCCGAATTTTCTTGTGAGATGGATCACATCTCTGGCAGAGAAAATATTATCGCGGATTGCTTTTCACGTAGCATCAATGCTATCTTTCAAGATCCAATCTTTTCAACATTAGATCTTCGCGATAATCATACTTCAACAAAAGAAATTGCTGCTTTCGGTGATATGCTGGAAATTGTGAATTGAATACATTTTGATTTGTCATTATCAGGTGTACTAAGATTTATTTTGCACGAATCCATACGTAAATTAGCTTTTCATTCCATTCATTACTGAGGTTCTTTATCTATTACACATGTGATTTGGCCAGCAATGCGACACGAAGTTAAGTTGTATGTTAATTAGTGAATCGGATGTCAACATACAGGATCACTAGGCATACTAAATAACCTATGATTCACTATCCTACGGGAAATAGGTTTGAAATCTTGCATATCGACCTTGTCGGCCATTTATCCCTTGACCACGCACGATTTCTATTTTTCACTTTTTAACCATGATCGACCGCAAAAAACGTTGGTTTGAGGTGCTACCTTTAAAAAGCATTTCTACTGAAATTGTGGAAAATGCCATTCACCAACAATAAAGTTCCAGATAAGTGTTCCAAAATCAATGATAACCGACAGAGGAACTCAGTTTGAATCACAATTTTTCCTGCAATTAAACAAAAAACTTAGTATCCAACATTTTTGATCAACTGTTTCTCACCTTCAAACAATAAAATGTATTCAAAATATGGAAAATTATAAATATTTAAAGATTTAAAATTTTTTTAAAAAATATTGTCAGTGCATTATGATATTTTAACATATTTTAAAAATTTTTAAAAAAATATTTTAAAAGACTAAACCGATTGTTTGGAAAATTTGTGCTCGTTTATAACGTTGATTTATTGTCATTTAATAATAAAAATAAATCATTTTCTGGCTGTTATTTTAAAATAATTACAAAGAGTATCCAATATGTTTTGAAGTAAAAATCTTTTGTTTAACAACCAAGACAAAAATAAAACCTTATAAATTCTAAGTAAACTATTAAAAAATAATCTTGTACTCTCAATTCAAATAAGCAATATGAAACAAGATACTTGAACAAGGTACTTGTTCATTATCTTGACCACACTTCAAAAATTCTCAAAATTTGATTAAATTTATTTATTAATGAATTTTTACAAAATATAACATCTAAATTTGAGATTCCAGAAAACCACAATTGCCTTTAACAAAATGACAACATCTCCAGCAACGAGCTGACGTGTGGAGTCCCCTGTGTTTCTTGGTAGCTGACCCCCACATGCGCTCGACGGTTTGCATATAAGCGCGTACCTGGATGAACGAAGTTGTACTTTTGATTCACTTAGAAGTGCTCGAATCCTGATTATTCAATTTCTTTCCACTTTAAGCACTCTAACTGTCTGAATAGGTAGTGTTTCTCTTCTTGATTTATGTTATGAGTGTTTTCTTGAGGCAACTTTTGTCCAGCATTTTTCTTGCGCTCGGGGAACATTGATTCATCAATTTCAACTATTGTATCTTAGTCTCCAATCTTATGCTGCGGTCGTCGACTTAGTTTCTTGGCAACGGCTGACAGTTAGTTGCTTGTTGCTCCGTTTAAAAGAAGCGAAACCTGGTGACAAACGGCAAACTAGGTACCAATAGGAGGCTGATTTTCTTGAGACACATATTAGTATTGACCTCTTTGCCAAAATACAGTCTAATTTTGTGACCAATCGACAAATTCGCTCGGTCGGCAAGTTACCTAATTCTTGGAGAAACGAGACGGTCTTTTCCTCTATGGAAAGCTATAAATGTTTCTTTAAATAAATTGAAAAATCGATAAAAAAAGAATTAAAAAGCAGTAAATAAAAAATTGATAAAACCAGTTTATTGTCGATAATGAAAATAAATCTTTTAGTTCGGTTAAAGTAATGAACAAGTACCGACGGAGCATGTCGATAGCTCATCAACGAGGATATTTGTTTCATGGCATTTTTGGCGCATAAATAGATTGTTTCCAAAGTCAATGATCGCCGATGGTAAAGAGGTTTGTGCTCCGAATAACAGCTGTGAAGGAGTTGATTTTGTAGTAGCTGATAGAGTGTTTCTCAAATCCTGTAGAACGAAAGGTAATGATTTGGTCTAACCTTTTGAAATTGAAACATATTCTCAAATATGTTTTCAAGGTCATGGGAAATCGTTCTAGTAGACCAATTAGATAAGGTGTTTGAATATTTGTGATTCAAATTGTGCTCCACGATCTGTTATAATGCTTCTTGGAATACCATAACGTGAATCGATTTTGGTTGCGATATTTTTGTCTGTAATAATAATAATTAGTATTATAATAGTATAATTATAGGATAATAAAATATTAGTTAGATCATAATAATAAATAATAAATCATAAAAATATTTTATTGATTCGTTTTACTTTTTCTTAGTGTGTTTCCACTCACAAAGTTATAAACAAATTTTATACAACAAAAAATATAAGAAAAGAGTTTATTACAGCATATTCTTTTATAATTGAAAATACAGAGGAAATAATGAAAGAAAGATTCTCCTAATTTCGTCATCTTATAAATCAATACTAGCAAATATATTAATATAATAGTCAAACATTACGAGTGGCTAAAAATAGAAAACCTGAAAATAGAAATGTTTGAGTTTCAACAATATGCATTATGGAAAAACTAGTTTATGGATTTAAATCTCAAATTGGAAATCAATTGTTACAACTGTGATATAATTTTAGCAAATGCTCAAAGAAAATATCTAAAGATTTTGTTCTAAATAATTTTTCTTGCTTCTCTTTACTAGTAAGGACATAGGATAAGCTACTGGCCATGCTATCTAAATAAGTAACTAACTTTGTTTCAATCAAACTAGTTAGGTCACTGGAATCGTATTCATTACCAGCCAAGTCTTCATGCATATTCACCCTTTTGTCAAAATCTTCATCAAACTCATTAAGATCTACGTCCTCTTCTCTTAATGTAATTTCAAAAAAGTCAAAAATTTGTTTATAGCTTCTAGTTGGTAATATGCTGATTTCCCCCGAAAGTTCCTCATATGAATAACCTTTTATAGCCAGGAGTTTCCTGAGCTCAGTTTTTACCCATTCTGGATACTTTTTGATGAAGCTCTGCATTCTGATAAAGTCATCTGTAGATTATTTATCACACTCCATTCTAAAACATTAAATTCTGGAGGTCTTGATATTCCCGAGTTAAAAAGTTTTAGCTCATTCACGATTGTTGGTGGACCGTTGATTTGTAGCCTAAAACAGTTATATCAGTTGTAGATTTAGTCATTAATTTCGATCTAGAGTATTTATGATCGAAATATAAGCTTCATGACTCGTGTATTTAACTGTTTACCTCCTCAGAGAACACTATGGGCACAAAAAATCTTTTGCTCCATTTCTGATAATTCCCAAAACCTAAATAAATAGATCCCAACTGTCAATGACTACCTTTTTCAAAACCTGGTTCCTTTCATAGATCACACAATGGTTTCTAAATTTCCATCAAAGATCTTAGGTCTTTGACAGTTATCTGCATTTAAGAAAAGGTTCTTAAGCGCTAACGAGCAATGTCCTTTCAATATAAATCTGTGCCAATAGTAGTTCGCTGCTGCTTCTACAACGGTAGCAAAGACAGTGGAACTGTGATTTTAATGGTTCTTTACTTTGACACTATTGAAGATAAAATGGAAGTTAAATGAGTCTGACAACCAAAGAGAATAGAAGTGTGTATTTTGCCAATGCTGTATATTATAATTTTTTGCTGCCTTGTACCGGCAATCTGAATTATTTTTCATTGCGGAGTGACAAAAAGGGGAAATTTTAGATTGCCGATTCATTCAAAACTCTAATGAATACGGATTTATTATTAATTTTAATTTTTTATTAATTAACCTAAAATGTTACTACTACATAACTAAAAACAAGAACTTTTTTTCGCCATGTTTTTCTACCGCCCCAAAAGAATTTAAAAAAAACCATCACTCACAATCTGAAGAACTAGTAACTTAAAGATCAACATCTAAAATGAATGTTCCTCGATTAAAAATATACTTCCACAATTCAAATTCATTTTGTTCCAATAGCTACAGTCTGCAGCGCTGTAGTAACAAGATACCGACTTCAATTTCACCAGTATCAAATTATCAACAATATGCTTCATCAACATATCTTACTGGATCTAATTTTCGACGAATCAAAATGCATTTCATCTTACTCTATTGATTCTTATTGAGAAATTAGTAATCCAAAAGTTCCAGATACAAATCCAGGCCATTCGGAATGCACTTGAGTCTAGACGACAACAGCGCAGTTCTTCTTGCATATCATACAATCAATCATATAAGCTGTTTAATGCTCTCTGAACTAATTAATCTTATATTCCTTCACCATAGAAATACCTAAAAATTCGTTATCTGAATGTTAATTTTTACTAATAACTGCTATAGGTATTTTTTCATGCAAATATTTTAATCATTTTTCATATTTCTCCTGACATTTAATAGCTGGTATTTCTATATTCAAGTAAATTTACTACAGTCTACCATGTCAATAATGGACATGACGGTAACCTTTATTTTGGTGTCCACATAATTTTCATTCGATTTTTTAAAAACATGGTGGTAAAAATTACATAATGTAATGATTTTATTGGCTAAAAATTAAACAGGTCATACCCACTATTGACAGAGTCTACTATTGACAGGGTAGACTGTATATTACTTTCTAAAGAAAAATTAAACAATAATATTTTATCAGTAAAAGTTTTAATTTAAAAATGCTCAAAGTCAAAATTTAACTTCATTTTAACCGAAGATGTACTGTGGAAATATTAAAACTAAACTACTATTTGCTTCATATTTGGAACTATGTTGTTGTATTTCAGTGTAAATGAAACAGCAGGTTTTAATATTTGCACCAATCGTCGAATTGTGCTTTTTAGGGGTTGATTATGTTTATGATAAGAAATTTCTATTAATTTCAACACCGTATATCTATGTCAAAAAAATGTTTCAAAATATGATATTCTATACGACAGAAAAGTCAATTATTTATTATCACTTGTACCGAACGAATCATTGTTTTACTCTAGTGACGCAAAAAGTTCAAATAATCAAATAAAAAATTCCTAAAATACGAATTTCATAATTCAATATAAAATGTGAGGAAACATTGGAACTTTGAATTTTCTGTAGTGAGAACATTTTAGTGACCTATTAGTTTATAATTAGTTAATACTTCAGTGTTTTGCTTTCACCAGTCTATTTTATCTTTGCATATATCTTTTTGGCGGCTTTTTTCTAAACTAATTTTTAGATTCTATCCTCTTTGTTATTGTCCTTTGTTTAATCACTCGTTTTAATAAATTCTATCTGAACTATCAAAATTGAAAACCACTTAATCATTTTTTGTTTAAAATTTCTTTTTAATTTCTTTTTTAATTTTTTTTTGTTTAAATAGGTCGGAGTTCACGGCATTCGTATAGAGTTTTTAAATGAAAAAGACCACTTAAGATCAGCCACTTACCTTCCGGAAGTTGCCAAAGAAAGAAGTAAATAGAACTAATTTTTTTTATAAAATATTATTATTATTTTATTTTTTATTGGCTGTTATTTTATATTAAAAAGGATATTAATAATTAATTTTTGTGCTTAATAATTTTTTATGATGCTCTTTTTTAATCTAAAAAGTTTAAATACAATTTAATGATAAACGCAAACATATTATTTGTTTATGTTGTTGTCAGTTGCACAGTATTTTTATCTTCAAAATGACAATTTTTGTTGATATTTTAAATAGCCATATTTTCGAGCAACTTTTAATAAATATTTTCAAATTTTAACCACTGTAAATTTTAATGTGATTTATTTTTACAGAATTAAAATAACATGTTTACGATTAGTTTATTAATATTTTTTCTTTTTTAATGAATCACTTTTGTTCACAAACGTATTTGAAATTAATACCTACCAACGCCCTAATTACGCAGTTTTTTCCACTTTATTTTTTTAGAATTTGTGGTTAGAATTTGCTTTTATGAACAATCACAATGTTTTATCAATTCCATTGATTTTAATCACTGTTAAAAAATTCATTTCTAAAGATGTTTTTCAAACGTCTTGATGCGCACAATGCTAAATCCTCAAAAATGATCGCATTTAACTGAACCTCTACACAATGATCGAAAATCAAAATTGAATTCTCGGCTCCAAATAATTTATAATCAATCTTAAGTACCAATATCTTAAATCAGTCTCTTCTTATGAATGGATATAGACATGGTTTTCTAACTGCTATATTTAATGTGTTTTATCGCTATTTCTAGTACAGTTAGGCATCTATCATGTTCTGTAATTAGAAATATATTTATGTCTTCATTTAATAGTTGATTGATGATGATTGTCCTTATAATAATAATCTTCATGTTGTACCTTGTGTAAAATATTATCAAATAAACTATGTACCGCGTCAGTTGTTACACGAGTGCTTTTACTGGGAGTCTTTTGTGGAGTACCTCTTTTTACCCTGTCCTGAGTTAAATCTTCATCTGGGGGATTATTATCTATATGAGCTGGTCTTAAATCAAACTTATAATCTTCAGGATTCTCTCGAGCTGTCTCATCAGATTTCCTAGACTGACTAGAATTCTTTGCTTATCTCTTTTCTTACTTTTGAGGAAGAAATATGGATATATCCATTCATGCCCACGCACAGTATTAGGTAAATGATTGTACTTAAACATTGTATGCCTTTGCATTATATCACCCATTGTAAAACCATCCCTATGTTCGCATAGTCTTTATACCTCTTAGTATTAGCAATAAACTTATCCAATGCTGTATGCTCCTCCAAGTATCTACTCTGTAAACTATATCTAAATTGATGATTGTACTTAAAGATCTCCTTCAAATCTATCTTGGAATATAATTCTTCTAGGTGAAATATGTCGAGCAAGTCGTCATTGTTAATATAATCAAAGAACATCTTCTCCTCCTTACTATAATCAAAAAAGAAATCCTTGGTACTTGTATACTTGAAAATTTTTATTAAGTAATTTTTTAAGATAAAACGTTCTTTAATAATTTTTAAACAGGAAAAGTAAAATTGGCTTATTGTTAATTAGAAAAAATAATCATTTTTATTAATTATTAAATTTAGAAAAATATTTTTGTAAGATTGTCAAACTAAAAAATATCCTGAAAATTCTTCTTTTGGTATCCGAGGCACTGCTTGATCTCTCTGCTACTCTCTTCTGACGTAGAACTTGATGATATTAAATACTGTCACTTCTCACAATTTATTTTTGTCAATAATACTTATAAAATTCTCTTACTTTCTTTCCTGGTTTATTTTTGATTAATAATATGGCTTATATTTTATTGCCTCCTGTATATTTGTGTCTAATTTTTTCGAGTTCCCGGTTTATTATTTTACTCTATATATTAAATATTAATTTTATTAATTAATTACTATTTTTGGGAAATACATCGTCCAAATTCTATTTGTTTTAATCAAAAATTCTCTACGTTATCACTATTTCTAATTTTAGTAATTGACAATGGTGACATTAGGATTTCATCTTTACACGTTATTATTTTAACGCTAAGATTCTGACCCCAATAAAAATTTATCCTAGTTTTTTTTACCAGTAACACAAGCGTAATTCTGCCAGGACATAAGATATATTTTTGTCTTTACACAATAATCACATTTTGTTTAAAATGGATTAATTATTAAACAATTAGTAAGTTAATAATATTAAATCTGACGAATTAAACAAGACTGGTAACAATTCGAATATTATTATGATGAAGGTAAATGTAGAATAATGTCATTTAGTTAAGAGATATATCCGATACATAGAATTTTTTTGAAACTAGAAACTTTAATAATGATTTTTATTTGTTTTAATTTTTACAAAGTTGTTTCATCATGAAAATTCCAAATAAATTATTTTATTTTTCCGAACCATAAGAGTCCAAATGGACTTCACATTTTCCTCCAACTAGTAAATACCAGATATAAATCACTAAAGGTGATTCAAAAAATAAGAAATGATTTCTTGAGTAGACTGTCGCATAATATAAAGATGAATAATTAGATAATTCAACTTTAGCGAATTTTTGGGATTATACAAAATACATGAAATAAAATATACAAATCGTAAATTAACAAAAACAATTAAAATTAATCGAAAATTTGGAATAAGTAAAAGTCAATATTTTTCAGGAGAAAAGAATGATGACCGATGACAAATGATATTTTGAAGACTAATAAAATAATTGTAAATTAATTAAAGGTTGGGTCAGGAACCTAAAAACAAATTAATTAATTAATTAAATTATTATTGGCAAGTTCATAAATGGGCTACCTGGAATTAACATAATTGGCAATAAATTGTTTACCAGATTTGGAAAGTCTAGAGAGAAAGAATAATGAAGTAATGCGATAAAAGCGCAGGCGAATAAAACAAATCACCAGTTAAGTGAGAGTTGTAGAAATTGATGTCAAAAAGAAAGAAAATCAAATCAAATTCGTGTCTAAAGAGATTGTATCCTGACTTTAAAGAATTGATACCCGTTGAATGTTTACTCTCGTTGCTTAAATTTTAGAAATAAGTTTTTTTGTTGTGAATTGATATTATTAGTTGTGAGAGAACCCTAGGAATCAGATCGAGAGCCATTTCCTATCGACAAATCATTAATATCCCAACAGAATTAACTAAAGCAACTACCTGGCCTCACAAGCTTACGATTATTGTTAATTAGTTACTTAAAAGTTAATATTTAATTAACATATCTTTTTATATCGGAATCAGAGCTTTTAATTACGCTTTTTTTTACTACCATTTCATTTCAATTAGTTTTTCCGCTATTTACCTTGTTGCAAATCTGTATTATCAAGGTGGATATTATTGTCTCGTGAAATTTTTATATCTTAAAAATTTCACTATTTGCTATTTTAAATATTACAAATATTAGGAAAATATTTTGAGTATTTAATAATTTTTTATAAAAAATTAAATAAATTATTAATAATACGCTTCAAAATTTAATATACAATTTTTAAATAAAGTCATTTTAAGTTAATTGAATGAAAAACAGTGCTATATGTTTGGTAAAGGGCGCCAGAGTGTTTTATTAGTGCGGAATCACGATAAAGAAATTTCCTTTTCTCCTTTAGTGACGACAGTTCCAGTGCAAATTATACTCAGACCTGCGCGCATGATCACTCAGGAACGGGATTCACAACGCCTGGGCGTTGAAAATTTATTGTGGGAATGCTGTTCGATACCAGGGGTCATGGTTTTGATACGTGACCATGACGATATTACTAAATGAAGGCGAACGGGAAGCTGAAGTTAGAGCTCTGACAATAAATGAGTAATGTAAAATAAATAATAATAATATTAATTTTAAATAGTAAATATTTAATTGAGAATAATGAGCAGAAATAAGTATTATTTTCATTAATATAATTTATTATTAAATTTTATTTTAATTTTTAAATTGAAAATACGTTTTAAAAATCGCGATATTTACCTTTGTAATAATTCTCATTTGGCTGTAATTCTGACAAAATATTAATAAGCTAAATTCTCAATTAATCAAAATTTATACTTATCGATACAGTGCAATTATGTTTCATATTCGCTGTTTTGGTTTCGGAACTACAAACCATTTTTTAATTGTTAATCCTAAAGAAAACAACGAAAAAAGAGCTACATATTTGATTAAATAATAAAATGGAGGCTGTGCATGTAAGTCGCGTACCACATAGAACATTATACAGAATATCATGCATTTACTGGTTTATTACTTTTAATAATAAAAGGGCGTTTTAGCTACACAATAATATTATTATTGCTAGTGACATTAAAAAGTTTGGATTTATAAGAAATGTCTGGCAATTTATAGTGCAGTTTGATTTGATCATATTTGAAGGTAAGTGGTAATAAATTAATCGGTTTAGTTTGATAGATTCAATTTTTTAATATAGATAAATTTATGATTGATTATTAATCTAAAGTTTAGTATAAATTTACCAACAAAAATTATAGAAATTTATCAAAAAAACATATTATTACACGGTGCCTATTATTGTTCTGATTTAACATAATTTTCACCATCTGCAACATCCAATATTGTGTAAATATGCATTTTCTATTATTTTATCTATTTTTTACTCAAATGTACATATTTACCATGCTTTCCTTTTAAATCATCGATTTTTAACTTCTTTTCAGTATCTACTACTCTAATTGTCACAAGTAATCATAAATTGCATGTTCATATAACTAAAATCTATTATAGTGTAGCTAATTACTAAGATGACCAAGTATATTCATTTACTGAGTTTTGTACTCTTTTTTTCGCAAACCGTACTCTTTTCAAATCCTGTACTCTGAAAGTCTCATTTGTATAATTTTATACTCATTTGTATTTCTAAAACATTTTTATAGATTATTTTATTTCAATTTTATTAATTAAATATTTAAAATTATTTTGACAGTGATTTGAATTTCACGCGCGATTATTGCTTAATATCAGATTATAATATCTATTTAAAATCAAAAATATATTTTATCTTTTTTTACACTGTAAATACATACCACCGAAATTCTTGTAAAATGTGTAAAAAAGACAAGTTTTCTATAATGAAATTGGGGATCTCTTCATATTATCCGAAAATCATCTAAGATGAAATAAAGAATAATATTTAGTTTAAAAACCTGGTCAAAATTGATGAAAACTGAAAAAGTTTTTGATATGCACACGAATGATATATACATATGCAACTATTCGATAGTCATTTTATGCCATGTCGCTTGATTTGTTTCATATTCGATTGATCGTTCATGAGCCAATTTCAAATTTGGATTGCATAAAAACTCGAACACTTGTATCACACATTGCTAACGAACTCCCGTCACCAATGAAATCAATAATACCCATCAAATTGAGCTGACTCGTTGGGACTCCGAAATGGTGACGAGATAGCAACGTTAATAAATTTGATAGCTGCCAAACTCAGTGTTTAATTTTCCAATTTACATTTAAAACATTTTTCATTTATAAAAAAACTACTTTTCTATATCTAATATTCAAACACACATTTCACTTTAAATAATTAATAAATTTTTTACATTTTAACATAAATTCCTTTTTCCAAATCACACTTTCCTTATAAAAAATAAATTACATAATTTACATTTTTAATTAAGTTACAAACAAATTTTAACATTAAAGAGTTATTCATATGCTGCAGCTTCTTCAGTAACTTGAGCAGCATCTTGGGCCTCAGCAGCTTCACCTGTTTCTTCGTAGCATTGTCTAAAGGCGGTTAATTTAATTTACAAGACCCCCGACAAAATACTCATTATTATTTACTTCAAAATTAAAATGGTGTCCGAACACGTCACTTATCAGACTTTCTCTTACAGCATTGATTCAAAATTTAATTTTAAAATATTTAATCAATCTTTTTGGCCTATTGATTTTGTTTTTGATCTATTTAATATATATAATATTATATTTACTATAAAGAATAAATTTGCATTTTTTACGAATAATCAATAATAAACATACATTATATATCAAATTGAACGTTTTAAAATTGATATTGTGTAAGTTGCAACAAAATGAGCATACTAGCAAATTCCTGGTGGCCCATGTAAAAAGCAGGTGAAAGGCCGGTGTAAAAAGTCAAATGAAAGTCCGGTGAATTAAAATATATATAAAAAATTAAAATGTTTTTTCACTAATTATTTTCAATTATGTAATATTTATTTGCTCTGCTTTGTAACATTTAATAATAGTAACCTTCTTTTACTATTATGCGCTGTCACATTTGGCTAGTCTTCTACTGAACTTTAGATTCCATGACTATTTGATTTTCTAATAACTTATTATAAAAATACAGTCATTAAATTGCAGTTTAATTATATTAAATCGATAATTAATTAATTATCAATTAATAATAATAAAGTTTCAAGCCTGTAATTATAGAAATCTAAACTCAAAATTTATTTGAAATTTTTGTTAAAATATATAAAAAACAAAAAATTATAGTGATTTGTAATTTTGCTTACCTAAAATGCATAAGTAACAACCCCTAAAAATTAATGAAAGTGTCCAAGCTTTTCCACTCGAACAAGTATATATAATCACAGTTACTGTATTGTTTCGTCTTGTCTTTACATTGTATTATTATTGATTAAAAAAATGACATAAATGCACAATAAAGTTACGTGAATAATAAAATTTCGGAATTTTTTATTCAAAATTGTCGTTCTCATTTTTTTCATTCATCTGCATTTGCTTTTCGTCTGAAAATCAATATTTGCATCGAGTCTTATTATGTACTTTTTTCATAGTTTCAGTCCAACCATGTTATACTATATATATATATTTATATATTATCAAAGAAAGAAGGCCAAATTTTAATAATTGAAAAACGCCAACTGTATATTCTACATAACATACCACTATATAATTCGACAGTTTATCACCCTTCTTCAGGCTAGAAATCACATTAACAAAATCTAAATGATAATAACAAAATTTAAACAAGTTAATCAATAATTATAAATTTTTCTTAATTATAAAATTTTAAGCAAAATAAGCATTAACTGCATAGATTCTAATAAAATCAAATTTCTAAAATTATCAAATGTCTATATAAAAAGCTAAAATATGTCATAGCAGAAAACTTATGAAATTAATTATATTAATATATACTACTTATTTATGTAAGTAGCATATATGATGATTATAATTAATATAAAAACTTACAGTTTATAACGACCCAATAATATTTTCTATATTATAGAAAAATTGATACAAGGCATTTTAAATTATTTTGTACGCCATGAACGGGATTAATTTACTAGTTTCACTCCAACCATGAATACTAACTATTTTAACGAACTCAATAAATCAATAGTAAATGGAACTTCGAAAGAAACTGTAGATTACTTCATTGTATTCTTTGATTCAGAAACAGGAATTAATATTAATAAAATTAAATATTAAAATAAAGAAAAGAATATTTAGCGGTGACTTGCAAAAGTATTTAAGTTTGGATGTTGGATTTTTTCCACGCCGTTAAAACTGTCATAATGTACATACAAGTAATTCTTAAGCACAATAAAATACTAATCACCAATATGACAGTTAGAAATTGAATCGTCAAATTTCGTTCGAGGCTTGAAATTTAAAGACAAACTAATCCAATGTAATATTGAAACAAAATCCCCGTCAATCAACAACATGTAACAATTAACGGCTTTTCGCCAGCTCTGGAAATTAAGGAAAGTAAACAAGCTAAGAGTGCAGGTATCTCATGATCTTAGTAAGAAAAAAAGATACGAGTCTCTTTTAAACAGGGGTGAAACAGATTTAACAATGTGTTGATGAGGATAGCCACCCTTACCAGATTTGAAAGTAAACTTTAATTGAAAGAAGATTTTATATTGTCTATCGTTGAATCGTCAAGATATGATCTATTACAAGTCGTTGAAATCAAATTTAACGGTTAACACAATAGGCATGAGTTCAAGAGAAACTTAGCAAGAAGCCCTTGTATTGTCTATTGCGAAAATTAAATAATTTACACTAACAACAAGTAAAATATCCTATTACTATTACAAAATAACAGTAATGCTGGTTTTATTGATTTAGTGTGAAGTCGAAGTTGGATTCGTTTTATTTTTCTTACTCCTTATTGTACTCTGCAGCTCTGGTTATACCACATTCACTTTACTCCTTGATATTGCTCTTATCGAATACCACTTTTTTTATTCCTTTCAGAAATTTTTGAATCAAGACACTTTCAATCTAGTTCGTAAGGATGTCAAAACTGTGTACAGTCCAAATCCACCAAATGTTACGAGTTAGGAAATAATAAGCTTCTAGTGGGATGCATATTATGGGTGAATACATAATAGATGGATAGAATTTAGCTATTTTAATAAAGCAAAAAAAATATCGGAAGCTATTTTTATGCTTCAATCCAATAAATATGTTTTTGTTCAGTATTATATTCCGCTCCAGACTTACATTTCTGTATTTTTTTTAAAATAAATTTTTGAAAGTTTTAAATAAAAATTTTTTCCATTTCCTTTGTTATTTTCAGTTTTAGAATTGTATTATCTGTCTCAGAATAAAACTTCCATAAATCGAGAAAATAATTTTTTTAGTGGAGATTTGACAACTTTTAGAGAATTCAGTGAAATTATGCCACGTAGCAAAGGTTTAAAAACAATATTCTTGATGATAATTTCCAGAACGTTTTCGATTTAATTAAATTATTAAGTTATATTTTACTTTTGAATTAATATTATTTCCTTGCACCCGAAAATTCAATGAAATATTATCAAAAATATCGTTCTCATTTGTAAATTTTCCCTACATCAATCAAATATAAAGGTAGTTAACAACGATAAATTCTTTAATTTTTAGTGTTCATTCAACTAATCTGACAATTCAATCTGCAAATGCTAATCTATTGTGAGACTCGTTCAGCTAGGTATCGGTAAGCTGAAAACGACCGCTGTTTCTAAGCAACAAAACCGAGATCTTGCAATGTATTAAAAACGTTTCTTTGGTGGCTTACAACTTCAATAACTTCATGCAAGGCTTCAAATGAATTAGATCTTTCAAAAATTGTGACTCTGCAACTGCGCCCCTCTCTTGTGTTCGAATGTAAAAGCTATACCGTTATCGCCTTACCAGTCGAAATAGTTTACGATTACGTCACAAAGGATCATCCTAGGCTTTAATGGCAATAGCGCGGGGCGGGTCGTTGCTATGGATACATACCCAAATGATCAATATCCACGGATTACGTCATCATCTTTGAGTTATTATAAATAAATTATTTGTTCGTTTTGTGAATTTGTCCACCGATCAGTGCATTTCACTGATAACCATTAGCAACAGGTGAGAAAGAAAGATAATTGCTTTTTACCGCTGGCGACAGTAAACTATTTGGAGAACAATAACTATAATTATTTTCTAAAAGGAATTTAATTCAAACTAGAAATGATAATAAATATTTCCATTGTTTTCTGCTCTAAGCAAGTTGGAAGAGTGGATACTTTTTTTTGTCCTAAATGAAAAAAACGACTGGTTCTAAGTTTCCTGTTCATTGTCATAGAAACCGAATAAAAATAATCAAGAATTTCGCAATTATTAGTTGCACTAATTCATTAACATTATTACTTTAATTTAGGCAGTTGCTTAAGATGCATTTTTCAGAAAGGTGCAAAAAAAATTTATCAATTGAAAACAAGAAGAAATTTTTGATTACTTTATTAAATTGAAATTAAGAAAATTTTAATAAAAAATATTAATGTAATAAAAGAAAGATATAATTGTTTTAATTTCTTATAACTAAATATTAATTAGTTTTCTAAATGGAAATATACAAAAATTGCCTATGGCGCAAAATATTTAAATCTGGTTTTGATCCTTTGAAATATATTTATATTCTAACTATGTTCTATTGTATAGTTTCTGTTAAGAACTTTTCTCTTTATTATTTAAGTTGATAAAGTAAAGGTTTGCCGTTTAGTTTTACCATCGCGCGCGAAACATGGGCAATCACATTAGACCCTTTTGTTTGAGGAATCCATGTGAAAAAAGCATAAAACAAATAAGATAATGTCACAATGTTGATTCTGCCATCCGTTTCATCGTTTGTCTTGCATCAGCTAAAATAAAATTCTTTCTTCATTTTACAGATGTTTGTAAGTTCCACTCACATTAGATGGATTCTTCATATCCAAATCGGTTTTCACAACGCCATGTTATCTGTTGCTTTCCGGTATGCTTTTTTACATATATATATAACCATTTAAACATAACTTTTTTTTCCGTTTCTGACTTTCAATAATTTTATATTCCATTATGCTTAATATAATGCCGGAAATAAATATAATAATATATTTATTTTATTTTTCATACATACAAATCAAATTTGAGCACACTTCAAACAAACCATTTTTGAGTATAGATTAAGCAAATAAACTATAAAGTTTTATTGGGTTTTATTTCCGTGGCTTTTTCTTCCTTGACTTTTCCCCGTCAACCTTGTATGAAGGGCTCCAAAACATATACACTACAAAAAGTTCTCCAACAGCAAAAAATAGTATGAATTGCAAAAAAAAATGTCACAGGAACGAATTTTTGAATTTTCAATACTGTCGATTGAAATGAAACAGCCAGCACAATTGATTACAATGATATGATTGATAAATTTGACTCAAAATACCTGCAAAATTGCTTTATAATTTCTTTGTAATATTTTTAAATAAACTCAATATAAATGAATTCAATAAAAGTTTACTCCAATAAGTTAAAGCCCGGCAATGATTTTAAATACCAGTCAAATAGTTTAAAACAAATTAATCTGAATCACTTATTAGTAAGGTGTTACTAATTTTTAGCAATTACTTTTTTTGGCGTCGAGCTTTTCACTCTTAAAAACCAATGCAAAGGTTTGTCATATATTTACTGGGATAAAAAATCCCAAATTTTTGTGTGAATTATTCATTCGTTAACTTGAACAGTCAGTTGGTAATAGTATTTTAATAACGGTATTTTATATTATTATTCCAACACTAAACTATCTAAAACATAAGAAAATTGTCATAGACAATTGACCAAAACAAAAAATAAAACTACTGAAAACTTGTTTATAATATTACTAACGGATAAATTAAACATGGCATGGTAGAAACTAAATTTTAATTTTTACTTTCAAAATTAATTTATACGACTCTTATGTAAGTTTCAACTATAAAATCTACTGAAAATTTACTAGTAGTTTATACAGAGTATATTTAATAACTAAATATAATAATAAATAATCTTGTTAGTCTCTTAATAAGGTTATTTGTTTTGTCAGATTTTCCTCTTATGCAAACTAGATTAAGTCGCTGCACATATTTCTATTTCTAGATTTTTTAAAAGTAACTTACTTCCTGATTTTATTAGGTTCTTTGCAAAACATTTAATTAGCCTTTTGTATATAAATTTTTTAAAATTAAAAAGATTGTAAATAAAGGCTAAAAACAACCTCAAACAAATAATAAACAATAGCTTTGTGGTTGAATTAGGATAGCCTAATTTTTCAGTCCTTTTCCATTGAACACACTATTATCAATAGTGAGGTAGTAATGCTAATAACATATTAAATGTTTTAGCATGAGTAGATGATCGTTCCATTATGCTATTGAGTTGATTAATTTTTTAAACTTTACTTGAATTTTCTTAATCTAATTATTAGATTCTAATATATACAATACCAAATAATTAAACTAAGAATCATAAATAGAAATGGTTAAATATTTTACTTATAATTTGTCAGTAAACTATATAATATTATAAATTTTATGTTACATTTGATTGAAATATTCAGATGTTATTTGAATTTGTTTAGAAAGGCACATCAGGGTAGTTATAAATAATTGTAACATTAACCTATTAATGTTAAATTCATTAAAGTCCCAATTAAAAATTGAGTAAAATATTATTAAAAATTTATTTAAAGTTTTAATTTTAATTCGATTCTATGTACTTTATGAAATATAAATGCTTTGAATATTTATGAACTCTATAATCAGTGGTGTTGTCGAGCCGGACCGTCGTTCCGGTACTTTCTTTTTTGACAGGCACGCGTTCCGGAACTAAAGATGATTTTTGATAACGAGAATTGGCTGACGTATTGAAAAATAATTAAAAAGAATTGCTGATTTTTTTTTCTAATTTTTGACGAATTTTTATATGTATTATTATAACCCATTTTGTGTATATGTATATATAATATATACATTTACACAAAATGGGTTTCGTAATGATTTTCGTTTCCTTTCTTTTTCATGCTATATACAGGGCCGATCCTGGCGACGGGCGAAAATTGGGGGAAATCTCCCCCCGTCGTCAAATTTGGGACATGAGACCGCACAGAGTGGCTGCCTACCCAGGATCGGCCTTGTCTATATAATTATGTATACGCGTTCCGGTAAAAAAATTTAGCTCAACACCACTGTCTATAATATAATAGTTTATTTGAGTCAGATGACTCATTCTGCCAAAATTATGGATCGAGTTCTTGGCTCAGGAATTTATATGTCAACTCCAATTATTATTGAAGATTTTCTTTCGTGTAAATCGTTTTTTGAAATCTTCTTATAATGTCGATTGTAAAATCAACTGCTCTAATTGAATTCGTAATTCTGAAGGTGTCTGTCTTCTTTTATTTTAATTATCGCATTATCGTTTTTTTTCAGCCGTTAAATTGATGCATTTCATTTGATTTTAAGTCAAAGTGTAATATTGACGCTTTTGATTGGTCAGTTAATGTCGGTTTTTGATTTGCTGAGAATTTTAGGTTTTGAGAGGAAATATCGAGATTTGAATATTTGTCCACCTTGCCATCGGTTTTGATTCTTTTTCTTACAGATTGGGATCATAAATCAACGATTCATTCGTTATTGCGCAAAGGCGGGTTCCGAGGAAAGATTACAGATGAGTTTTGTCAGACAATAAAACTGACAAGGTTTAGAAGCGTGAAAATAATCGTTGGTTACAGAGAATACATTTCATATTTGGACTCGATCCGAATAAAGGCATAATATTGAAACATTTGACAAATAGTGTAATATTGTTATTTAGCTAATTAATAAAATTTATTAGTTGTTATTAAATTATTTTTGTGATAATTAATCAAACAATTTCTTTTTTGATTTTCGATTTTTCCCCCTTTGCTAGTTGATTTATTTTTTCACAAATAATTAACATGGAAATACAATAATTTATCGATTTGAATGCGTGAATATCTTTAACGGTAAATTCATTTATTTTTTTACTTTTTTAATATGTTTCAATATTTAATTAATTTAATTAATACTTACAACGAATAAATAAATACGAAAAATTAATTAAAAATAGATATACAAATTAAAATTGACATATTGAGGTGTAAAAACAAATTGCAAATGACGTGATTTGCACAAATATACTTATATAAAATCAATGGGGTCCCAGAAAAAGATATTCAATAAATAAAAATTAATTAAAAGTTAATGAATAATTAATAAGCATATGAAAAGCCTGAATTTTGAAGAAACTCGATAAGATGATTTGATCAATTCTCATAAAATCAATACCGTTTATAAGTTGAAGTAAAAATCATTCAATTGAAAGTAATTAATTTGATTAAAAGCAATAATATTAAAAACTCATTCTCCAAAAAGGATTTTTTCGGAAAAAATAAATATGAGTTTTGTATGACCCGTGTAAAAGTCGAAATGAAAAAAATTCCTAAAATTTAGTACAAAATTTTTTCGACTTATACACGAGTTTATACGATAAATTGAAATTAGTTTTCGGGGTTAGTAAAGAACCGAGAAACCGTCTACCCAATTAGGATTAAAACGTAATATGATTAGTTTATTGACTTAAAAAAGGTATAAAAAGAAGAATTTTAGTTTACCAGGAAGAATGAAAATTGAGCAGATAGTCCAAGTGTAGATATTTGAAACAGGCCAAAAGTAAACCTATATTTGAATTTCAGAAGTGAGTCTGAAATCGACTGAAAACTAATATAATACCAAATTTAACGTGCGTGCCAGAAAAGAGATTGTATTGTGGATGAACTTAACCCTACCTCAAATGTACAAATAAAGATATATTGTATTGACGATTACGTTTATACGAATAAAAGTTTCTTGTGTTGGGTTCAATTTATTTTCTTCTGAATTTTAACATGAAGAGTCATAGAGCAAACCGACTTGTTATCAAAAAAACCCAAAATATTTATTTACTTTAAACCAGTGGTACCCAACTTACAGCTCACGGCCTGTGATCATTTATATTCGAATTCTAAAATATTTAGGTTTATATATATATATACATAATTAATTACCCAAATAATTCATTATAATAACAATTTAACATAATTATATTATTATTTAAAAAAATTGTTAAATGCATTCGTTGTAATAAATAAAAAAGAATTCATTAGAACTAGATCCAGAACAAATTTTTTTATAAATCATAGTAATGTTGGGGTATTACGAAAAAAGTACAGTGAAATCAATAAAACACCAAAATGATAAAAGTGAAACATTAATTAGAAAATTTACAAAAATTCGAAAGTAGTATTGATAGGGGGAAATTGGTATGGTGGAACGCCTAATTGAGAGACGATTCTAGAAATAATAATAAAAATTTAGTGAAGGGTCCCTAGAAAATAATATAAGACAAAAAACAAATTAGTTAAAAAAGTTAATTACTAATGGGAAACCCGAGTCAATGGGAAGTCCGAGGCAATGGGAAACCCGAGAGATGAGGAAAACCGGCGTGCAGACGAAATAATAGAAAAGGGAAAATTGGCCTAAACAGTATTAAATGGGCGCCACTGATCTATGGGACGGTAATTATTTCCTAAAATGTAATTTAGTAATGTAGCAAACGTTGTTGACAAATGTCGACTAAGGTGGTCTGTGGGAAGTAATTATTTTGAATAATTTAGTAATGTAGCATATGTTGTTGATAATTGTTTGAAAACAGTCTGAGCAAGAGTATAAAAAGGAAAAGGGAAAAACACGAAATTGCCAGTGGTCGAAGTAAACGAGTAGTCTAGTCAGGTCAGTAAAAGAGTCTAAACTCAAGTAAAGACAAAAGTTATCTATCAGAAAAGGTGATTATCCATTGGATAACCTACATTAAGGTAATCAAATTTATTCGGTGGTTGAAAGGTGCAAATAAATCACAAATTGTAATTACAAAACATTGAAATAAATCGGCTTGAGTTGTAATTGTGGTAAAGTGCAAATAAAATTATTCTGTGTTGGGTTTACTTATTTGATTCGAAAAGGACACGGTGAGTCAGAGGGAACCAACTTTCAATAATAATAACCCAGCAGTAATAAAAAAATCAAAAAAATTCAACAAGACAACTCAATATATGTATTTTAATATATTGTTTATTTTAATTACTGTATGTTTTTATTAATTATTTATTTCTTTTATTATTTAAATTTGAGTATAAACAAATGATGTTAGAATGATAAGAAGTTCGGCGATTAAATTTAAATCCAGTCCCAACTTCTCGTGTTTAACTTATTAAATCAATGAGAGAAAACTCCTAACAAAATAATATTTGTTTTCACAATTTCATCTACACAATTTTTTTACAATATGTATAAACACTTGACAGTTATCACCCTTGGCAAATCAAATACAACATGATTTCTCGCTTTCCACGGTACTACCTCTTTTGTGTTTTCGAATCTCTTCTTTTTTTAAAAAAAATTAAAGTTATTTCAGTTTTCTTCTTCTCCCAACTGGCGCTTTGTTTTATTGGTCCTAATAAATTCAAGGGATAATTCCCAAATAATTGTCCAATTTCTTAAGTCTGATTAGATTATTAGGCTGGCACTAAGCTTATGGTTCTTAAATTTATTAGCTATCAAAAAATATAATTTATTAATTACTTTGTTTTGGGTATCCTTTATAGATCTTTGATCCATTTAAGATTGTTTTATTCGTTTTCACAGTCTCATTTGCCGCATATTATCACTTCATCCGAAAATATTAATGTCCAGGGCCTGTAAAAGGCACTTAGAGGTCCAGGTCTGGTAATAAACATGGCCCTATCCAATGAGATATTAAAAATTGCACCATTTTGTTGAAAAAAAATTTAATCCAAAATATTAAAAAACAAAAAAGGAAATTTATGAATGAAAGTTAATAAGTGATTTTCGAGCATTTAGAGATGCAGAAGAATATATTGATTCAGAATAATCTAAAGTCCTTGCAATATCCTAAATAATATTGAGTGTTGCCAGATCTTTTACGCGATCCTGAACCATTGTTGTTCGCCGCGCAAACCAGTATTATATTCGATTTTATTACAGGTACCTTTTTTTGTTGCCATAAAATGTAAGGACTAAATAAAAGAGCGAAGTAAATATTTGATCCCTTTTTATAGTTTCTAATAGTATTGCTAGCTACATTCAAGACCCTCCTTCTTCTAGGGCCTGTCAATGTTTACTTTTTTAAAATCTTTAATTAATATTAATTGATTTTTATTATTCCGAAATTCTATATTTTTAGTATTTTAGTATGGTCTATATTACAATTTTAAAATTTGGTGGCTCGCTAACATCCTGGTAAATTGAAAAAATTTAAATCATTTCTTTAGTCATTATAAAAATATGAACATAAATTTTATATTTCACTTTTACATGTATTTTATTCCAAATTTAACTTAATCGAAATAACTATAAAAATTTTAAAATAATAACATATTCAACATACGCGCTTTAACAAGTTTACACAAGCATCAATTTTATCTTTATATCGTTGTTTTAGTTATTGAAATTCCGAATTCGTTATAAATCAAATTTCAAGGTTAACACCAAATTTTAATCTTTTTAATATTGTATTATTTTTTCATTATACGTTTATTGAATTTTTGAAGTGATTTTTTAAATGTCAGAATTGAATTCTGCCGAAAGAAATAAAATTTTCAATGCACCGCCATCAATTCCTAAACGAAGACAAGAAGTATTGAAACTAAACGGATGGGGTTATAACGATTCTAAGTTTTCTGTTACTGGAGATAAAAACATTCATTTTACGGGTCCAAGGTATGATGTTATAAACAACACAGTTTTACCGAATTTTATCGATTGGATGCGAAGAACTTTAGGTTTAGATCTCAATTTAGGTTTGATGGATATGCCAACTGTAAAAACATTTGACAGTAGTCTAATAAACAATGAAGTTAAAAATGAAGAGTTATTAGCTGAAATAAATAATTTACAACTAGATTTATCCATGGATGCTGAGGATCGAATATTTCGAGCTCATGGACATACAATGCAAGAAATTTATGTAATGCGAAAAGGAAAATTCCCCCGTATTCCTGATATTGTAATTTGGCCCCGTTGTCACGATGAAGTAGTTAAAATAATCAATTTGGCTTCAAAACACAACGCGGTAGTAATTCCATTTGGTGGTGGAACGAGTGTGACCGGGGCTTTGTTGTGTCCCGAAAATGAGTCCCGAATGATTATTTCTCTGGATACATCACAAATGAACCGAATTTTATGGCTCGATGAAGTTAATCTCACAGTTCGAATGGAAGCGGGAATTGTCGGGCAAGATATGGAACACCGATTATCCCAGTTGGGGTATTGCATTGGTCACGAGCCGGATTCAATAGAATTTAGTTCACTAGGAGGTTGGGTGGCAACAAGGGCATCTGGAATGAAGAAGAATATTTATGGGAACATTGAAGACCTCTTGGTTCATGTTACTATGGTTACTCCAAAAGGAATTATTCAAAAGGAATATCAGGTCATTTTCGATTGGGTTTTTTTCAACGTAAAATTATAATTTGGAGCTGTTCATAAAGATTTTACGGTGTTCATTGCAAGGAATGATTCTGATTGGCTGAAACTGTTCCATGTAATTACAAGGTTTTCCAGTCACATTCGTGCTGATTATCGGCTGTTTTGTAGAGAAAACACAAATATTTCACTAATTAAATCCCGGTTCACCACAGGAGAACAAAGGAACCAGAGTTCTAAATTTATTGAATTTTCTTTATGAGCAGCTCCATTTTTGAAAATTTCATTAATAAATTTTATAAAATTTGCAATTGCTATGAGATCGATAATTAAAACTAATAAATAACTATAAAAATATTCCTCTAACATTTAGGATGATTTACATTGGTACCCCATGTTCCATTTGCCTAGAAAATATTCTTCATAATTTCTGAAGAGTATTGTTGAATAATCAACTATTTAAAAATTATTAAATATTTTTTATTCTTATTTTTAAAAATTAAAATTTTTTTTTAAAATTTTAATTTTTAAAAATTTAATTAATTAAAATTTAATTAAATTTTTGAGTTTTAAAACTTAAAATATTTTTAATTAAATTTTATAACTTTCCCTTTTAAATTAATTTTAGTAAGATCAAAAATAATTACAAAATAAAGTAAATTAAAAAGTTTAAAATTTATTTTAATTTTAGAAGTTATATTTTAAAATGATTTTTAAATAAGTTAAATAAAAACTTTTTTAATATAAAATAATTAAAGTAATATATTATTAAAAAAAATTTCAAAAAATAAAAAATATAATTAAAAAAAATTATTTTTTAAATAAATTTTAGAGTTTTTAAGTCAATTAAATATTTAAATTTTTTAAGAAAATAATATTGAAAAATTTAATAAAATATAATTACAACAAATTATTTAATTTTATTAGTAAAATATAGTTTTAAATATTTATAAATTTTATAAATCTAATTAAATTTTAATTAAATGTTTAAAATATTTATTTTAATTTTAGAAATTATATTTAATAATTTTTTCATAAATTTTTGAGTTTCTGATACAATTAAACATATAAATTTTTATTTATTAAAAATATTAAATATAGAAATTTTTTAATGATTTGACTTATTAAATTCAAACAATTTATTTTAAAGTATCCTAAAATTTAGATTTTAATAAAAATAATCTATCAAAATTATTAAAAAAATTAGTAATCATAAACTTTGAAATTTAATTAAAGTTTAGACTTTTAAATGTTTCTAAATTCAATAAATTAATTTTTTTGGGAAATTTAATATAATTAAATTTTACAAAAAAAATAAAATTTAAAATATTAAAATTTTACGCTTTATAAAATTTAAGAATTAAAAAAAATAATTAAAAATACTTCAAAATAAAAACAAAGAAAAATGATTTGTTTTCATCATTTTACACTGGGAAAAAATTGAAAAATAATGAAATGCTTAAATACAAAAATAATTCTTGAGATATAAAATCAATATTGATTAAATACCAAATTTTTGTGAAATTGTATTTTTTTTGACAATATAATATTATATTATCAAATGACTTACTGAGCAAAAAGAAGTTTTAAAGTGATATTCAATTTAATTTCTAATGACAAACGAGTTTTATTTTTAAGGTTTCTTTCCTTTTCAAAAATTTATAAATTTTCTATTAATAACTTGCAATTCAAACATACGTTTTACGATATATTTTGCCAGATTTCCTCTCATCAAATATTAAAGATTTAATTTAAATAATCAATTATTTTTCAATTTAGAATATTTTAATTGAATGCATTTGAATACATTTGTAAATAAAAACAATTTTCCACCAAAACTATTTAAAAACATTCAAGACATTCGTACTCATAGCATTTTGTACATTACTCTTTGGATTCAATGACCTTATCAACAAATTTCACTTATACAACCTTTATTGTGCTTACTAAAATTGGTCAATCTCTTAGCTCAGAGTTGAAAGTAATTTCCTTCAATGTATGTGGCAAAATATCTATTACATGTAACTTGATAACGGGTATCCAGAAATAAACCAACCGGAGTTCTAGACTTATCAATAAAAACGAATTAGAAACGATCTTATAATATAAATTTCCCAATTACTCATCTTCTTATACGGCGATATCAATACAAATTTAGACTCATCATTCTTACATGCACGGTTGATATTATTTATATCATCATTCAATTTGCACTCACTTGTCAAATTACGCTCAGACATTCTCATACATGGATGCTTAGGATTATTAATACATTTATCAACAGATTTTATGGAATTTGTAGAAGTCGAAGATAAATAATGACAATGAAACAGGAAATATATCGTAATACGCTTATTAGTGTAATTATATAAATTATGAATGAACTTTATAAAAGCTAGTGTGAATCACATTTAAAATGTCTAGGGATCACATTTTAGAAACCGTTTCTTTACAACGAGTACAAGGCTAGCTTGAAACATCTGCAATTTGATTTTTGTAAGATAAACGACTTTTACTACTGCTAGTTCAATTATTGTCAGTAACTTATATAATCATTTTAACATTTCAATTCTTTTGGTTTCCATAAAGGCTTAATTTACTCAATTAATTAAATTGTTGGAATCACCCCAAATTCGGCATTTGTGTTATTATTAGGGATTCGTTGCGCTAGAAAGGTTAAAGATCACAGCTTTAAAAAATTCACTTAGACTTACGTAATCGCTATACAATTTCAGATGGTCCAAAAGTCAATTTACTTGACCCGTGAGACGTTGTAAATATTATTGGAGTTTATACAGAATATCAATAGTGCATGAAGGGGTCCATTTGAGATATTAAAGTTCATTTTTCTGAGTAAATTGAAACAAAAAACTGAGCTAATTTTTGATAACTTCGTAATATTTGTAAATTTACTAATCGTGATCATAGATTTATCACAATTATCATCAATACGTTCCCAACTTATATATTTTCTATTGACCGAATCAAATAATTTGATTATTTTGCTTCTACTTTGCTTGATTTGTCGTAGCCATTCCATATAAAAACTTCATTCTGCCGTTAGGAATGTGCTATTGCTCTGAATATCCCAATAATAATTTCCAGCGTAGACAAATAATAATCCCATGCATCGCAGAAAATACCCGGATTGGGATATATGAAATAGCGTTTTTTCATTCATTTCTCTTTAATAGCAAACAAATAATTCAATTTTCATGACTTGGTTATATTTAATATCATTTATCACAGAAACAACTCGGAAAATGAATATTTAATAAACACAAAGTCATAGCTGCTAAAAATTCATCACGTTTCAAAAAATATTCTCTGAAGTTGCACAATTGTCCGTTTTTGATCTTTTTAAATAGCATCTGTTCTCTTATGGTTTCGCTTTTGGAATCCAAATTTGTTTTAAACTAATTTATATTTCCCATGAAATGCTTTTTGTTTTGGATAATTCCGGAATATAATGAACACATCGACCAGTCCTGGTCAACTTAAATTATTTTGTGGACCACTTTGAAAATGAATTATAATCCCATGGGCCGCATATATACAATATATATAATTGTTTGGGGTGAACATTTAAAACAGAATAAATAATTATGGTTTTCAATTATTATTCATTAATTAATTATAATGATTGTAATCAATAAAACAATAGAATATTTAATCAGTAAGAAATTTGTTTCTCTTTTCTTTCACTTAGTTTTTTCAAGTCGATCTCAATACTTGTATTAGCGCATCATAGTTAATGTTGCAGGCTTTTATCGCTATTGCATCGCCATTAAAATGTATTTGTTTAGATTTTCAAGATGTTTCTTTTTTTTGATTTTGTGCTTCTTAACAATAAATAACTTTAGACAATTTAAAACTGTTAAAGTTAAACAGTAAAAATATTTGATAGCAAATCGAGTGCTCTGAAAAAACTTCTTTTTTTCTAGAATACATTTTTATTTTAATTGTATTTAAGACGATTCAGTAAGTGTTTTTTGCAGCAAGATGTTTAATTACTAAACTAAGAACCAAACTGAGCCACTAAAGGTTCGATTACCCTTTTTCCTAAATATTTCTAAAACAAGTAATATTTTTCTTACAAAATGTGCATTATTTGAAAGTATTTAATTTGAAAATATTGACACTATTTAATACCTCCAGGATTACCAAGTGACAAATATTGAGCATATAGCCTAATGAGAAATATTATTAAGTAAATGAAAATAGTAAATATTTCCACAAAAATAGGGGTCAAAGGTTGTGATGGATTCATTCTATCACGATTATTGTTGACATTATGGAACTTGTTGAATTCCAGTTTGTTTCAATGAAATGCGGTGTGTAAAACCATATGATTTTATTTGTGATTCACACACTCGATTTTAACTTTGATTATCAAAGTTTGATTTCTAATAAAATTAAAATGATTATAATAATCTTCAAACTTTTAATCAAATTTATTTGTTTCGGGCTTTTTAACACCGATTCATTATAGGAACCATATATTTCTGTGAATCCCTAAACACGATGTGGCATGGTGTTATGCAATGCAAAACTGTTTGTCATATTTTTTGTCGCTGTCAGGAATATTCTGGAAATTACTCGATAATTTGAGCTGATATTCTGATACACCAAACCACGTTGAGACAAATCACCTATAATATATAAAGAAAATCAATAAATTTATAACATATAAACAAACCAACTTACCTTGAGGTTGCTTGTAAAATAGTCACTGAGACAAACCCTACACTATAGAAACACAAAAAGTGATAGAGAAATAAAATAATGCACATTAACACAACCCATAGTAAAACATGCATGTAAACTTTTAACATGTAGCCATCAGAAGTTGAAAAAACCCCTATAATAAATTAATTTATTGACATTTTTAGAAAGAAAAATGGCAGAAAAAAATTTAAATTTAAATTTTGAGGATTTTGCAAGGAAATTTCGAGTAATGAGGATGAATCTTCATAAGATTTACCATTAAAACTAAAATTAATTTAATTTTTCAAACATTTCTGTCGAAAAAAAACAAAACCTGAAATTCGAAAAAAAGCATAAATTGTAAATTTTATTAGTAAGTTTTAAAAAATAATCATAAACCCAATTATTATTTTGTGTACATATTCGAAGATTTTTTTCAAAAGATGCATAAAAAATATAATTATTTAATGCAATTAATAATTTTTATAACTTCAAAAATAATTTAACTCACTTTTTTTGAATAATTTCCGAAAAATAAGTTATCATAAAATAAATCATTTCCTGAATATTCATAATCATTATTAATAATCATTATTAATAATAATATGCATGAGCTTGTAGATCAAAAGTTATAATTATAAGTTTGAATAATGATTTAATTTCCTTGTAAAATCATAATTCAACACTTAAAACTTTATAACTTTAAACTTATAACTTTAAAAAATAAATTCCAATAAGTTGATTTATGTTTTAACATGTGCATTATAGCGGAATTTATCTGAACTTCGGTTGATGTATTCAATGCTGATTACGTCCCGGGGGTAACCATACAACTCAACACACTAATGTATAGAATATAATAAAACGGTGATTCCTTGGTAGCAGCATAAACGAATAGCAGATAAGCGAATAACAAAATAAGTCCGTACTGCAAAGTTATAATTATAATGTTGAAAAAAGTTTCGATTATTAAATAATCCTCTTCAGTTTCTTGTGATTAAGTAAGGGAAAATAATGCAGCAAATAGAGAAGTAGAACTTGTTTTTTGGCAGAAGACTGGCTTTATTTATTTACACACCATTTTAATACCATTGCCACACAAGTATTAGTAGTAACACTGAAATTTATCACAAAATTTAAAAGGATAAATACAAAATTTGGACTTAAATTTAACATAATAATCAGAAAAATTAAACCAAAATTGAATCTCATTAAGAAGAAAATGGCTTGTTTTGATCATTTTTTTTACTGCAAGTAACCGCCCTACGCAAAAATGTCAGTTCGTGGCTAATTTATAAATTTTAACTGGGTATTGTATTGAGTTGTCATAGAAACTGGACCTCTGCATAGATATATTTTGAAATATTAAAAATTTTTAATAATGGATATTAGAAATTCACTATTTAAATAATAGACATTTGTATACTATAACGGTTATCGAACCAAATATAAAATATTTGTGTTCACTGAAACAAGCGCAGGTATCACATTTGTATTAGTTTATATGTAAAAAAATATACTTATATTTGAAAATAAATGATAATTTTTATAGACACATTCTTTTATATATTTTTTTCATTATGGTGTGCCACAGATTTCTAGAAAGGATTTAGTGTGCCGTATGGGAAAAAAGGTATATAGCCTATTATCTACTGTGCACAAATCAATAATATAATACAATAAATGCTTTCCTTATTCTCGTTTGACTATTAATACTTTCATTGCAGTCATTTTGTATTATAATTCATCAACTAATTATAAAAAAATTATATAAAATCAAATGATTAAACACTATTAATTGATATTATTAAATGAAATATTAACACTAATAAATGAGAAATATTACATGAATAATATGGAAGTTTCTTTATATAAATAAATAATGTTTTATTCACTGTTATTTTTTAGTTTATCATAGAAATATTTTTTTAATTTAACAATCAATTTAATAATTTAATAATCGATTTAATAATTTCTCATTTAATTTGATAAATAGTCTTTAATTGTTATCGGAAATAAATACGTAAGTAAAATATAAACTTCTCACTTCAGGTTCCACGTTCTAGCACAGGTCCAGATGTGCATCAATTTATTCTCGGTTCCGAAGGTACTTTAGGTGTTGTAACGGAAGTAACATTAAAAGTCAAAAAGCTTCCTAAATTTAAAAAATATGGCAGTATTATATTCCCGGATTTTGAATCCGGTTTCAAATGTCTAAGAGAAGTAGCTCGACAAAATATCTACCCAGCTTCCATCAGACTGATGGATAATGAACAATTTCATTTCGGTCTCGCTCTCAAAGTCAATAACAATTCGTTGTTTTCTAAATTTTTCGATGGAATCAAGAAACTCTATTTACTGAAGTACAAAGGTTTTGATCCGTTCAAGCTTTGCGTTGCAACAATACTCACGGAAGGAGACTCAAAGAAATTTATCACCGAACAAAATAAACGTCTTCTCGAGATTGCTCGAGAGTTTAAAGGAATTTCCGGCGGAGAAGAAAACGGAAAACGAGGATATCTGTTGACATTTGTGATTGCCTACATTCGAGATTTGGCATTGGATAATTTTGTCGCGGCGGAATCTTTCGAAACCTCTGTTCCCTGGGATAAAGCTCTCGATCTTTGTACCGCTGTGAAGGAGCGGGTCAATTCCGAAGCAAAGAAAATGGGAATAACGAAACCGGTTTTGATTACCTGTCGAATCACCCAATTGTATGATGCTGGAGTTTGCATTTATTTCTATTTGGCAATCAATTACTCTCAATTCGCCGTCCAATCAGACAAACCGTTTAGTCCAGTCGATTTGTATGAGCATATCGAAACGTCGGCCCGGAATGAAATCCTCGACATGGGTGGCTCGTTGTCACATCACCACGGAGTCGGGAAAATCAGAAAACAATGGCTGGAAAGAGTTATTTCTCCAACTGGATTATTGGCCTTGCAGAGTATCAAATCGTCACTGGATCCTCAGAATCTGTTTGCCAACGGATCTTTGTATGACGGCAAAATGAAATCACTTTTGTAAAATGTTTATTTTTCATACTAAATATATGATTGGTTTTTTTATTTGCTTTTATGCTTTGAATTTATTTATTTATTTATTTATCGATTTCTTTTATCTTCATTAATTTTCAAACTATAGATCAATATATATATATATATATATACTTTACCGAGCAATTAATAGTGTTGGGCATCTGACGAGGAAGAAAATTAATAATACACCTTCGATGGTTTCCTATCAAATACTCGCAAAGGAATCACCCGTTAAGGATGTCCCCTGAAAATAAGCAATTTTTGATTTCCATCCCCTTGTCTCTTTTCACGAGCACCTTTACTCGGTGGGACATTCCTTCAAAAATAGTAATTTCAACATTATATGTAGTAGTACACAATATTGATTGAAAATAGAGAAAAAATATGCATCACCATTAAAATGATCAAATGGGAAAAATAGGGTACATGAAACAAGATAAAAAAGATAATAGAAAAATTTTTAAAAGTCATTAATCCATTATATTAGGTCCTGTAAAAGTTCCCAGGCAGCAGTAGCAGCAGCAAGTGAATTTACAAAGCACTTTTCATACATGGAAGTTATAGGAGAGATGGCAGCTTGTTATAGACAATGGAGGACTTTACTTTGACGAATAAAACGATTGGTTAATCATGTTTGTTTTCATTGTCATTCTATACGATGAAATTGTAATCCAAAACTGCCCGGAAATTTTTTACACAACCTATTATATAATATTAAACGACCAATGCTGCTGGGAATTTCATAAGCACTTAACCCCATCCCTACTACCCCTCCATCCTCTTCTTATGGACGTCCTTAACAGATACTCCCTAACTATACTTCCCTCGTCTATTCATCTTTCTAAGGCAGTCAATTCCAATTGGAAATTTACAATTGTGTTTCTATCTCCAACAATTGTCAATATATTTACTTTTTGTTCCATTTTCTTTTTTTAGTTCCCGATTTTTCAGTTCAATCATTCAGATAAGGAAATTTTATTTTCATTTTGATATTTGTTTCCATTATTGGATTTGCACTTGTTAATTAGGAACGACCTTGTCGTATTTCTTTGTTTTATTTTTTTGATTTCCATTATTCTCTTTTCATTTTTCAATTCCTCTTTGTTTTTATCAATGTTCTTCAAAGCCTAGAACAAGATTCACCTTGTTTTCAACTTCTTCCCAATAACTCCAGTCACTTATAATTATTTAATTTTGTTATTCAGGTATCCTTAACAACCTGGAGAATATACGATTCCAAAACATTCTTTAAACCTTTTATCAAATTTTCCTCCATCTGCTTGCTGTCCTTACAGGGTATCAAATCGTCCTGGATCCTCATAATATGTTTCTTAATGCATCTTTTTGTGATAAAAATATGTGCGCTATTAAAATATTTATTTTAACACAAATTATTGTTTTTTATAAACTAATTTTCTAATTTGCTTACATTGTTAGTTCTTGCATTTTATATTGAATAACTTAATCTTTTAACCGAATTCTGATATCTTCATTGTATGTTTGCATCTTATTTAAATGACATAAGTCAAATGTTTATTCTCATTATTGTGCAATGATTTTCAAAATTAAATATCAAAAAATATTGTCAAATTATCAACACAAATGCGTAATCATTGTTATAAAGTAAGATTGGTAATATACCGCCCTTCACAAAGTGAGCACTAGAACCTTTAAAAGCGAGGACTAGAAAATTTAGAGACAAATAATAAAACCTTTCAAAATTACTGATTTCAGGAATATACATTTTAACTATTTAGCTCATATTTTATTATTTAGAACTATAATTATGGGGAAGGGGAGTTATAATTTTTATTCTTTTTAAAGAGGGTGGATATAAAAGAACTTCTTCAATTTTAACCACTAATTACTTTTCATTTTCAAATGACATTTATTAAAACAAATGCTAATAAAAATAATATTTTTACTAATTTAGCAAATTAGTATTAATGACAAGGACGGATCGAGGATTTCTTTTTTGAGGGGTGGGTTTAGTTTTGTACATTTTTAATACTACAAGTTTTAAAATACAAATCATTACTAATAGGTCTTACATTTCAATTTTAACAATAATCTTAACGTTTCTAATTTAATATAAATTCAAGTTTTCTGTCATTAATCCTTGCAAATCGGTCAATTACCTAGTTTAAATTAATTTCCAAATTTCAATGAATACTAAGTAATTCAAATTTTGCTAATCTTTCTTCAGCCATTCGGTTTCTCAAATAAGTTTCCAACCTTTTCAAATGGGAAAAGATTCTCTTGACAGAACCAACACTTACTGACAGTGTAGTTGATAAAAGCTAATGGAGATAAAGTGGGGAACATGTTCTCATTAAATATTAAAATGGTTTCTTTCATAATTGGATCTAAACAACCAGATTGCTGAACATTCTTTTTAAATATTTTCAATTGTTAAGAAAGCTGGTATTTTTTTACTAATGTCTTTGTTCATCATTAATTTGAATTTTTCTCAGATGTTTCGATGGAGAGCAGATTCTTCAAGAATTGTCAAATCTTTGAGAATTAAAATGTTCATATCCAAAAATTTTGTCATTTTTTCTGAAAAGGGGTATGTAAAGTTCATTAAAATATTGTCCATCATTGGGAAAAATATTATCTTCTTGTAATAATCTTCAGTAACAAAGTTAATAACGTTTTGTTTGTATTGGTATTTCAGTTTATTGCAAATGTTTATAACGTTTTTAAAAATATCCATAAAGTCTGAGTTGAAGTTGCCTACACATCTCCTTCAAAGTTTTATTCAACGAAACAATTAAATCCAAAGGAAAGTTTTTAGAAAAACTTGGCTCGAAGGTAAAAGCTAATGGAGTACGAAAACTTGGCAATGCAAGGAAATTAAAAATACAAATCAAGTTAAACTTGCTATCAACAATGGAGCTTTAATGGATGAAGTTATAGCAGAAATTTTATCAAGAATTTCAACAATAGTTTCAAAGCTACTGCAAATGTCAGTAATGGCGTATATTCGTTCCACTTATAGGATTTTGCACTATTTTCTAATTATCTTATCGTTAATTGAATCGAATACTATTCTGCGTATTGTGGAAGCAGTTAAAAATGAAATTGTTTCATTGATTACCCCAATTGAATTTTGGATGGAAAATATTATAAAAGAAATTGAAATATTCAAATTCAATGAGTCATTATAACATGCACAATAAGCTGCATTTGTAAATTCCAATTGAACCTCTTCCGCAGTTCATTTTTTCTCCGAAATCATACCGAGCATCCATCGATCGCAACACCAACACAATCATTAACATTCAAATCAAAAATTTTCAACTAATTGTTCAAAAATTTTCTCTTGCCCAACTTCTCTATTTGAAAAAATATGCTATAAAGTCCACAAAGTCTTCATATTTTTTTTATATAAACATACTTCAATACATAAGATAATTGCGAAATACAATTAAAATTTGTTCTCTCTCTCATCAAACATAACTGAATAATACTGAAATTTCCTAATAAAAAAATAATTTGTTTATGTTAAAGTGTTCTGGTGAATCTGGTCTACCCTAAACTGTGTAAGTATAGCAGTAAAAATAAATCTTAATATATGATGATTGTTTTTTATCTTGTTTGTTTTCTGATGAGTAATATGTACAGTTGTGTACACAAAAATAAGGACGTTTGTCTTATTTTTACTAATTTTAGTTCCAAAAAAGCAGATGAGGCACCGGATTCTTTCTTGAATAATGATGATAAAAATGAAAAATTTATAATTAATAATCAAAATATTTGAATAGGTTTTGTAGAAATTCGAACTATTTTTAAAATATACTTTCTTTATTATTATTAATAAAATTTAAATTTTTAACCGTGTTTAAATATATCAATTCTATGTTATGTTTCCATGTAATACTAACTAAAATATCAAATATACAATTTTAAGTATATCCAATGATTAGTTATGATAATTATGAAAATCAAAATATGTTTCAAGACCAGTATGAAATACAGTCTGATTCAAACTCGAAAGATGAATTAACATTAATTACTGGAAATAATTTAACTGAACGTGCTCAAAGTTTAATTGATGATGATGTAGGATCAAACACTAATTTAGATTTTATACCGGTAAGAGATAGATGTTCAAAAAATAAACAATCTAACTCAGCAGGTAATAAATTAATTTCAATATACAGAAATATTAGCTATATAGATGAAATTGAAATAATTGATGTTCCCATAAAAATCCAATCATATGAAGATAAATCAAAAATATACAAATGTGAAGATTCAAACGAGTTTTGGAAAAATATGAATTATAAAGTATTTGCAAAATTTGGATTAGATGTGGTTTATAATTTCCCCTTTGCAGCGGAATAATGCCAATCGTGATGTCGATGAATATGATTTGGAAGGAAATCGTTACGGATTTGCTGATAGCAATAGGTAATTTTGAATGAAGGATTTGCTAGCTTGGGGGGGGTCAATCGATTGATAAATGACTTTATTATAATTCCTTTTCAAATTGTAATATTAATCTGAGAAATGCAGCTGATTATTGTGATAGATTCAAACATTTGAATAACTGATTTCTGCGAGATATTGGTCTATTTTATCAAGGGAAATTTATTGATTTATTGTTAAGGGGGTGGGTTAATTATTATAATGAATTTATTGATTGGTATATTTATGGATTAATTATTATGATAATTTATTGATTGGTATATTTATGGATTAATTATTATAATGAATTTATTGATTGGTATATTTATGGATTAATTATTATATTGAATTTATTGATTGGTATATTTATTGATTAATTATTATAATGAATTTATTGATTGGTATATTTATGGATTAATTATTATGATAATTTATTGATTGGTATATTTATGGATTAATTATTATAATGAATTTATTGATTGGTATATTTATGGATTAATTATTATGATAATTTATTGATTGGTATATTTATGGATTAATTATTATGATAATTTATTGATTGGTATATTTATGGATTAATTATTATAATGAATTTATTGATTGGTATATTTATGGATTAATTATTATAATGAATTTATTGATTGGTATATTTATGGATTAATTATTATGATAATTTATTGATTGGTATATTTATGGATTAATTATTATGATAATTTATTGATTGGTATATTTATGGATTAATTATTATAATGAATTTATTGATTGGTATATTTATGGATTAATTATTATATTGAATTTATTGATTGGTATGTTTATGGATTAATTATTATGATAATTTATTGATTGGTATATTTATGGATTAATTATTATGATAATTTATTGATTGGTATATTTATGGATTAATTATTATAATGAATTTATTGATTGGTATATTTATTGATTAATTATTATAATGAATTTATTGATTGGTATATTTATGGATTAATTATTATGATAATTTATTGATTGGTATATTTATGGATTAATTATTATGATAATTTATTGATTGCTTATTATAATGAATTTATTGATTAATATATTTATTGATTAATTATTATAAAGAATTTATTGATTGGTATATTTATTGATTAATTATTATAATGAATTTATTGATTGGTATATTTATTGATTAATTATTATGATTATTTATTGATTGCTTATTGTAATGAATTATTGATTAATATATTTATTGATTAATTATTATGATAATTTATCCATTTTACTTTTATATTTAGATGATAAGGATTGACCAGTTATTATAATTATTATTATTATTTTTTTTTAATAAGATACTGTGATGAGCTTTTACATACTGTAAGACATATTGCTCAACCTTCCGTTACTCTGACTAAACACGAAAACCGTCGTTTGGATGAACCTTGTCAACATCGAAATTATCAGCCAGTATTTAATCAAATGAATGAGCCGTCTTCACCATCATGTTATTCTCCAGTGACTACCGATATTGGTAGACAAGTATTCTTATAACATATCCCAAACCAAATACACCTTTCGATCTAGATCACTCAACTTGCTAGACGAATAGAAAGTCTGGGAAATATTAGTCGTATTTGTCAAGACGATATTGAAAATTATTCTGTCATTCCTAAATGTGATACTTCTTACTGCTCGCCAGATAATCTCATTGCTATGCCTCACCAAGAATCGCATATCTCGGATAACTATTCCGTCAAAGCCGCTCGAAAACTCGATGAAATTGGACGACTCCAAAAGAAACAGGAAGCGATGCAAGTAAGTAACAACATTATTCTCTACTTATTATTAGCCGATAAAGAGATAAAACATTTTTTTAATATTTTTTGATTATTTAAATTCAAATTTTAAAAATTCACTTCATTTTCAGAATGGCCTAAATGTTCCTTTACTGTAATATTATTTATTAACACAAAACCTTTCAACAAACCAAATTGTAAATAACAAAATTTATGATTAAGTCATTCCAAATACTTCAACTAACTTTCTCCCTTTTAAACAGAGTTAACATTAATCCTTCCGATTCGTCAAGACCTCTCTACTTTGTTTTGTTATCTTTATCCTTGATTTTCCCCATTCCTTGTCATCAGGACAGTTTATTGATTTTTCTTCTATTAAGTGGAACTTTACTTTACTACATTAAGCACAAATGTGACTGTTCTTATTTCCATTCTAAAGTTCTCACCTTGGTTATTCCCAGTAACCTATAAATTTATAAGCCTTATTGTGCTTCAAAGTGACATAAGAAAGGGGATTATTTTAGACTATCAAGTTAAAATCAGTGCTGAAAATTCAGGTTAAATATAAAACATAATACCTATCGATGGTTTAAAAATAAGAAATGAAGATTGAGGAAATCGAAGAAAAACAAAAGATTTTAATGAAAATATTTGATCAAAAATACTTTCAGATACGAATAAAAAATGTTTTTTATTAGAAATTTACCGCGCATTTGATTTTTTTGAATATGTATGACTGGTAGTGTTATGGACTATAGTTTAATTTGTATTTGTTCATGATTCCCCCCTTGTTTCGTTCCCCGTATCCTTAATTTTATTTTTTAAATAAGTAATAATTAATCAATTTCCCATAGTAAGTATCTAAACAACTTAGTAAGTATCTAAACAACTTACTATGAAAAAAGAAAAAATTTTAAAAATTAATAAATCAATGGAAGAATCGAAAATATTAAATTGCAATTTGCCCAGATAATACAAAAGATAAATCCAAAACTAAAATAAGAAATTGATCAAGACTCCTTTACTACCAACGAACTATCCCCTACTAATAAAAACAATTATCAAAATCAGGATTTATTTATTGATACGAGTTAGCACCTATTAATAAATTATTATTCGATAAATTATTTTTGCTCAATTTCCCATAAACCAATCATATTGCACCAATCAAATTCATCATAATTGAGTGTTTATATGTATTATATTGATTCAATCAGTGCCGGGTTAGGAGCGATGTATATATGGCAAATGCATCGAGCGGCAAATTAAGAGGAGGTAAATTGACCGAAATTTTTTTACGTTTTTTAAAATATTATTTAAATAATTTTGAGAAATATTAAAAATCCAAAATGTTCTAATTTATATTAATAATTTGGCTAATTTTAATGACTTAATATGACTTTTAGAATTTGTATAAAAAATATACATAAGGATAGATCTATAATAATATTAAATATTTTACATACCTTTAGGTGTTTACAAGTTTTTTCTTCCAAATGGTTTGAGTTTCAGCTAAAAACTGTAAGCATTCAAATATTTTTTTTAAACTTGATTTAATTCAAATAAAAAGAAAATTAATTATCAAGTTGGCTACTTTTATAACTTCACAAAATCGTTAATGTTTTCTTTTAAATTTAAACCATATCTTTATTTTTGTTTGTGTTGTGAGTATTTTTGAAGCATTTCCAATAGCAATATATTTAATTTTACATAATTGCTATCAATTGCTAAGTTTTTTAATTATGAAGAAGAGAAAAAAACTATCTGATGCTGAATATCGTAAGAGAAAAGTTCAAAAGGAGTTGTCCATGAGAAACCAAAAAGGCAGTTTACGAAAATTTCTAATCACTGCAAAAATATCAAGAATATCTTCTGATTGCCTATGGGGGCGGAAAAATTTATACTGTTGAGCCGGCGCTGGGCTCAATACCCCTTTATGTCCTTCTTTGGACTTACTCTTAAGGCTTTCATTTCTTCTTCTAAAAATTTTATATCCTTTCTTAATTCCACTGAACGAATTCCCCTTGATATCTCCAAGATCATGGATTAATAACAGATCAAAAATTGAAATAAAATTTTTTATACGATCAAGTGATTTTGTAAACACTAAATATTGAATTATAGAATCGACTTGTTGATTTGGCAAAAAAACTAAACGACTCGACTCGTGATTTAACTCGCATTCCAAGCAAACCGATACTCAATGAAGAACCCGTCACTGAGAGTGATTATTTTCACGGGAAAGTAGCAAAACCTTCAAAGAAGTCTTCGAAAAAACTCAAACAGAAAAATCGAAAGTCCAGTAACATTCGATGAGACTTCCTTTATGTTTATTATTTAAAAATTAGTTACAAAACCTCATCAGTCTTCGTTCTTAAAAAATATCCTCAATGACGCCAATGAGGGCAAAACAACTGAGTTGCCATTGTTGAGTAGTAGCTATTGTCTGCATAACGATCTGTCAATGGGGACTGCCGAGAGCGGGATATCTGAATCCACTAGTAAATATTTGAGTGATGAATTGGCAAATATTCGTCAGGAATTCCGAACCCAAGTCGAGGTTCTAATAAATGGCTACCGGAATGGAAATTATTTACATTTGATTTTATAGGAAATCCGGAAGTTATTGAGTGAAAGATATCAGCAATCGATTGAGCAACCTAAAAAACCGGAAATCGTTCAACAGCCTTATGAATCACTGTCCGATCAAATCGCAAAGTCCGTTCAGAAGCTCAGTCGGGACAACTCTCCCAGCCTTAAAAACATAACCAATATAAACAACAACTACAATTCCGAATGCCCATTGGATAAATATCTAATTGTATGTTTTCTGTCAGATTTGAAAGCATTACAATTAAATAGAAAAGCAACAAAACTGAAGAGTTGCCATCTTTACATTCGGAAATCGTTCCGAGTCTCCGTCCGGGAATTCTACCAAGCGTTGCCAGAGCCATTAAAAGCAAACAGCGAATGCTCAGTGATCCGGTTGAGGCGGAAAAGTTCCTCATTGAATTGGCCAATCGTCGCGCTAATTTAGAAAACAATCTTAGATGTCTTGAGCGAACGAAAGAAAAAGAATTTCTATTTTCCATTCTAGAAAGACTACAAGGAGACGAGTAAGTTTTGAATGCGTATTTCGATGATATATTCAACATTTAAAACTTTATCACTGATTTCTCTTTAGTAATTTTGCATTGATTTCATTGGCTGAAAATTAAATATAAAGGCAAATAATAAAATTTTAATAAATATGATATATTTCAATAAAAATGACATCAATAATAAAAAATATAAAATAAATATCAAGAAATTAAAAAATAGTATCAAAAGATACAAAAACAATCACAAAAAACTTTCATTGAATTAATCAATAAAATAAAGCGCCAATCCAACATATATATTATACTACAATATATTTCGACAGACTCACTCTCATCTTTGGGTAGATTCGAACTCGAAACTATATCGATTTAAACTGCTTTATTCAAACAAATTTCTTCATTGATCTTTTATATTTTAAAAATATATTATATTGAAAATTATAAATTGTTTTATAAACTTTCAATAAATTATTTTGAATTTCTAAAAAAAACTATTTTACATTTATTTTCATCCTGCCGCACAAAAATTCGTTTACTAATATCAATCAATTCCATAAATCGACTGTGACCGAGAACTTGAGAGCGGAACTGACGGGCAGTCATTCCAACATACATATAATAGATATAATGATATAAAATTAATATCAATAAATACAATATTTATCAATCAATACAATATATATATCAATAAATATAAAATTAATCAGTAAATATAAAATTAATATTATTAAATATAAAATTAATATTATTTAATATAAAATTAATATTGTTGGGGTATTACGAAAAAAGCACAGTAAAATCAATAAAACACCAAAATGATAACAGTGCAACATTAATTAAAAAATTTACAAAAATTTTTATTAGCTTAATACAAATTGGGATTTATTGAAATTAGGAAGTAATCAATCCTGGATCAATTGAATATCATATTGGATATTTAAAAGATAACGCCAATAAAAAACTCTTCGTACGATATATTTCCACAGTATTCCTATTTCACTTTTTCAGACTCTATTGTGCTCAATAATATTGGTCGTTTATCAATTTACATGTAATGGGTGTAATGCCACATACATTGGAGAGACTTCCCGTCACCTCTGTACTCGAGTTCTAGAGCATTGTCGATTGAAGGGTTTGACCAGTATAAGTGAGCACAATAGAGGCTGTGAAAGTGAAATAGGAATTTCTGATTTTAGAATTTTGTTGAGAAGCTTTAATAATTATTGGGAACGCGTGATATGTGAAGCATTGCTGATAAGGTCATTGGATCCAAAGATTAATATACAAAGTGCTGTGACTGTGAATGTTTTGAATGTTTCTAAATAGTTTAAGTATGTTAAATCGTGTTTATGTATTGTTTTTTAAAAAAACTTTTTTTAATATTATTAAAATAATTTGATTTTTAAATTACATTTTTTTAAATTTTTATAATATAGATAAAAAATTATAATATTTATATAAATAAAATTTTAAATTAATTAAAAGTTATTTGAATATTTTTTAAATATTTATTTATTACAAAATTAAATTAATAAAAAAAAGTAATTTGTTTAAATTAAAAGTTAATTAATAATATTTTTAGTTTGTTTTGTGTACCTGAAGATGACAGTTATGCTGTCGAAATATATCGTACGAAGAGTTTTTTTTGGTGTTATCTTTTGATTAAATCGTTGCCAAATTTATTTAATTATATTGGATATTTATTAATTAATTTAACTTAATGTACAATTAAATTGAAAGTCCATCTGAAACATGATTTACAAAACTTAGTCCCAGTTACAATCACAATTAAGATTAAAATTCAGATCAATAATGCTCATTTTTATATTTAACATAGTAATAGAGTTTCAAAAAACATTTTTGTTAAAATTGGACAAATTATGCATTTTTCCATAGAGAAAATTCATTATATAAATAACTAGCTTACCCATCGCGCATTGCTGCGATCTCAAAAGAAAGGATGTTCAAGGACAAAAAAGTTAAAATTTATTTATTTTATTACTTATTATTTATTTCTTCGAGTGATTTTGGATATTCAATATTTTTGTTTTTTCGTCCGTTGTGTATACGATAAAATAACAAAATTCAATATATAAATAATATTGAATTAAACATGGCATGTTGTCGATTAAAACTAATTAATTTTAAAATGTAAAATTAAATCAATAATTGCCTTATTTACATGCTTGCATGTAACCACTGACAAATGTAATAATTTATAGAAACAATGTGGATTTGGCACGCATCCAAGCGATGGTAGATGATACAATAGCCTCCATCAACCCTGTTGTTAAAGTACTGAATTTTAAAACATTTTCTACAAGTTTAGAACTTTTCTGTTATAGTTTGAAGTAAAGCAAGAATATTTGCTATGGATTGAAAGGCGAAAAGAGCAAAGAGAACAACAGTTGATAGCGGAAGAAGAGGAGAAACAGTTCATTAATAAATTAAAGTCCACAAAACAAACCAAACTGCAGAGACCAGTTCATCATCACCCACTTCCATCGGCTTCAGCAATTAATGGGAAACCGTGGATTTGTAAAAAGTATTTATCCGTTCGCTCGAAAGTCGATTCTGGTGTGAAAAAGCAACCGGAAATTCCAATTTCAAGAGTTGCGCGTCCTCAATCTCCGTCAAGACATACAAATCTACCGTCAGCTAGCACTCACGCGACATGGTCCAATCGTCGTCGATATCGAAGTCCTTATTTGCATTTTATCAATGATGTTAAATTGGCAAAGAAATCGATCAACCCTTTGGGAGATGGAAGTAATTTTATTTACATTGTTGCTGTTTGTATTTTATTTTATCCTTTTATCATTTTCACTATTGACCTAATTTCCTTCTTTCTATACACCGAGATTTCGTTGATCCTATCAAAATTTTAAAAATTTTAATATACAATTCACAGCTTAATATTCGGATTTTAAAAATCAATATTATAATCTTATAAGTCAAATATAAAATTTTAAAAATCAATTTTTGAATTTATAGAATGTATTAAAATTTCCTTTTTTAATTTCTCTTACTTTGTCATTTTTAAATGAAAGAAAAAACAAAAAAAGATAAAACATGTTCATTAAAATAAAAAAAGAAAATCATAATATTGGAAAATAAAGAGTTATTGAGCATATTGTTCAAAGAATATAGAGAAGGGGTAAATCTACCATTTACATTGTAATTCCTTATTATATATTTATATTTATAAATTATATATTGATATTTCAGAATTATATATTGATATTTCAGAATTATATATTGATATTTCAGAATTATATATTGATATTTCATAGTTATATATTTTGATTATAAAATATCAGAGAAGAAGAGTAGAAAGCGAAAGTCTAGTGAATTTTGGTTATGAGTAATCAGGGCCGTTTATTGGCTGAAATATTTCATATTTTACGAATAAACATTGCAGAAATTGACTACCATTGTTATTTATTTAAATTTTATTTATATAAATGATTCCGCTACGGACAAAAAAAGATTTTAAAGTTTATTATATATATATATATATATATATATATATATATATATATATATATATGCATGCAGTACAGCTGTAAAAATAGGGAAGTAAATTTGATTATTGATTTGTGCAAAATTAGATATTTAATTTAACACTTTCACATCATTTCTTTTCCGTTATCTGATTTCTTTTCCATCACTGACATTCATTGAAATCCACACATATATAATAGGACACTTGATATCATTCACTAGTTCGAAACAAGTAGTTGAGCTCTAATAGCCTTGTAATTACTATTCTAGCGCGCAAGATTCCAATAATCACTCACACTGAAACTAAATCAGTAAAACGCAGGTCCAGAGCAAGTCCACAACGACAGAATGATGACCTCATATTGATGAGCGTGAAGCAATACTCACTCGACTATAAAGAAGTAAATTTTTCTTTAAATATTTTCTTTCAAATTTGTTGATTACTTGACTTTTCTAATTTTTTGCATTTAAAAGGATGAGGAACAAATAGTTCCAATAGAAAAACCACAATTGGTTGCCAAATCAACCTCTCCTCGTACTATTTCAGTTCCAGAATCAGTAAGTACCCAATGTTCACGTTTTCATAACCTTGGTTTGTTGTTTGCAATAACTATTTAACACTTTTACTTGAATGTGTTTTTATCCTTATGCGTTTGATTGTTTGCCTATTATTCTATTTAAATCCATTTTTAATTATTTATTTTAATCTATTAATTATCAGTATTATTAATTCAGACAAGCAAATAATAAAAAAAGCCCTCACTGCAAATTATTTATTAAATTGATGAAAAAATACTTATTTTATGAGTTACTTGTCTGATAGTTTCATTTGTGCTGTTATTAAGAAATCATGAATTTAATAATTGTCAAGATTAAACTTATTTTAAAAAGCCTTACAACATATCCAAAACTGTACATTGATATAAGAGTAAATATCTGTAATCATACTGGCCAGACCTCCCGATTTCGTCGGGAGTCACCCGATATATGAACCGTAACCCCCGATATTGAACAGCTTTAGATTTTGAATCGATTTTACCCATCTTGAAAGGATTTTTTTTAAAAAAAACCATAAAATTAAACGAAACTTATTTTTTGTTATTTTTTCTAATATATTTTATTTATAAATGCATATAATAAATATGAATGAATTTATATTTTTTCACAAAATATAATTGATTTTTTTTTGTTTTTTATTCCCGATATGATTTTTCGAAAATCTGGCATCCCTGTCTGTAATGCATGAGACGAAAATTAAAGAAAACATTTAAATTGTTAAATTACTTAAATTTTTGATATAAAATCTCAAATAAAATGTAAGTTAGCCAATAATCAATTAAAATCAATTTTTAGATAATTAAATAAATTTTGCAACGATTTAATTAAAAGATAACACCAATAAAAAACTCTTCGTACGATATATTTCGACAGCATAACTGTCATCTTCAGGTACACAAATTATAATGTTTAAATTATAAATATTTTTTAAGTGTTTATTTATTAGAAAATTAAATTAATATAAAAAAAATAATTTGTTTAAATTAAAAGTTAATTCATAATGTTTTTAGTTTATTTTGTGTACCTGAAGGTGACAGTTATGCTGTCGAAATATATCGTACGAAGAGTTTTTATTTTGGCGTTATCTTTTAATTAAATCGTTGCAAAATTTATATATATATATATATATATATATATATATATATATTATTAGGTAGAATTGAAATTAAAACTACGGATTTTAATTGCTTATTCAAACAAACTAATTGATTAATTTTTAAATAATTATATTTTCCTAAAAATATAAATCCAATGTTGAATGTGTTTGAATTGTCACATTTGGAGTGTTATATATTTTGTGAAGATATGTTGAATAAGCGGTTTGTTTATTCCTTGTTAAAAACATTTTTCTGAGTTTTGTTTGCACTTTGTGTTTATTATTGGATTTCAAATTTTGATTAGATTGTGTTCGATTCTTGATAATGAATATATGTTATTTGTCACTGCTTCATGTATTGAAATGAATTTCCATCATCTCGGTTCTCAGGTTCTTGATCACTTTCGACTGAAGGAATTAAATAATTTCAGTGGATACAATTTTGTGTTAGTTTTATTGACTTTGAAGTGAAAATTGATGAAAATAAATGTAAAAAAGTTATTAAAACTTTATTAAAATCGTGTTGAATATATTTCCTAAATCTAAATTTATATTATACCTATTAAGCATTTTAAAATCTGTAGTTTTACTTTGTACACTAGCTTATGATGACAAATGAGTCTGTCAAGTTGCATTTTTACCACACACGCGCACACACATATATATATATATATATACACAGTGGCCACTTGTTCTAGAACGGCTAATGGCCAGGGCCGGCCCCAGACTTTTTTCTGCTAAAGGCAAGATTTTTTTTGGCCGACCCTAACACGAGTAGAATTAAGTAAAATAACAAAAAACACAAATTTTTTACAGTTATCCAGTATAGTTCATTAATTAGCTATATCGTACTGTGAGCGTTTAATCAAATCCCTTTTTTCCCGTCCCCACCAAATAAGCGCGAACAAGCCTCCTCTAGTACTCTTTGATGTTCCGAAATTATTCTTTTTATTATTTTTTCACACGATATTTTTTTAAAAATTCGAATATTGTTTTTCAATTTTTACATGCAAGTAATAAAATTACGAGGGACACATTCGGCCGCCCTCATAAAATGGCCGCTACAGGCGGCCGCCTGCTCTGCTTGCACGTAAAGCCAGCCCTGCTGATGGCATACCAAATTTACGAAATCTCTGATTATTTCAAATTTATTAGAATAACACTAATACTAACATAATTACTAATAAATGCACGCAGAAGTTTACAGCTATAACATTTAACAACCAATTAATAAACAGTTATATATAAATAGCAATTGATAATGTATTTTATTGTCATAGACCAGCCCGGTATCCAGGAATTCATATGACAATAAACATGACACAAATCAGTCTAATAAAAATTGGGCAACTCAAACTCAAGTGATTATTTGTTTCCTTGAAATTTAGTTCACATTTTTGTTTTTTTTTCTATTTATCACCGATATTTTATTTGGGTTTATCCTTATTTACCACAGTGCTAAGTTTTATGCATTCTCATTCAGAATCAGTCTCATTACTCTGAGCCAGCTCCACCCAGTCCTTCATTATCAGAAAAAGGTACAGGATTTCAACTGAAGAGTAAACCGAGTTTAAAGCCGCGAGAAGAAAGAGTGGGAACTTATGCGCCGATGGATCCCACTGAAACGACGAAGTACGATAAATTATATGTAAATACTATTCATCACTAAACCCTATAATGCTAGACTGGTGTCACATCCTGTCCATGTAATGCTATCTAAACCACAGCCAGTTGCCGGTAAAGATCTTTTATATTTATAACCTTTGAATAGTTAATTTTCTTATTATAAACCTCACATTGAAATCACCGAGACCAGAAATTTTTTATATTTGTTCTCAACAAGACAGAAAACCCATCTAAAGCAAATACGTCCGTGTGATACATTGGTGCCCACGGGAGCTTTTTCGCAAGGGGTAAAAATAAATCCCGCTTATAACTTTTCTTTTATTTTATTTATTATATATTTCTGATCGATAAATTAATTCAAATTTAAACGATATTTTTTGATGGAAATTTATTTACATAATTTAAATAGTAAAATAAAAATCTATTTATTAAAACAAATTAAAAATGTTAATATTTGCTAACAGCCAAAATTTATTTAATAAATAAAAATTAAACTGCAAACTTTTCAGTGTAAAATGATCGAGTACTTTAAAAAAATTCACTTTTCTTTCTTTAATAATATTTTGCTGGATTCTCCTGTCATACAAATTCTATTTAATCTATTTTCTATTATCATTTATCACAACCAAGTTTTAATACTTAGTGAAATGCGGTCGGGTTTGATAATGTTTTCGGTAGGCAATTTCAATATATCTGACTCATCGTGATCCTTATTACAATAATTTGTGTAATATTCGTTATCAACCATGTGATTGACATTTACATATTCACAATGTTAATTATTAGCTACGACAGCTTTTGTATTTATAACATCCATTAATAACACAGCGAAAATCATTTATTCTGTGAAATTCAAATCAACTGCTAATTTTCAATATTATTCAAAAACTCAATATTTTTGGGACTTCATACATTCAATTCACATTAATATACTAAATCTATTATTTTATATTTACAAAACATTATGTTAATTGGAATATACTATTTTAATAATATTTTACATAATTAATATTTACAATTATATATATAATTTTAATAATTATAATGATAGCAATCAATAAAACAATCAAATATTTTTAAATATATACTTACATTAATTATGTACGAATAGCTTAGCTTAAAAATACCTTGCACATATCTTTTAGTAGTATTGTAATAAATAAAACCGTTTTTCTAGTTTCAATAGTCTCTTTTATCATAAGATCAAACAGCCACATGTGCTTATTATCACAAATTGAATTACTGATCTGAAGCTTTGCATTCCTTTACAGCGGCATCACTTCTTTGATGAATAAATCTTTTTAGCTTTTGCTACTTTGTTCCATTTCTAAACAATTTCCTTTCGATTATTTCCTCGGCCAGAATGGCTCATATGCGAGGAATCCACAAGCTATTATATAAGCAGATTGTCCACAAATCATAGCGGTTTTGATGGTATTCCAATATAGTCCATTGAGATTTATATCGCAGCTCCATTGAAATGTCATTTTGAATTTATTTTTTATTTATTTTTCAATTAATTAATTTACTTTTTATATTGTTTTTATCAATCGTGCTTTTAACTCTTTATACCAAAATTTATTGTTGTTCCGTTTCTGATTCTAAATTAATTATATTTTAATTAAATTTTACTAATTTTTTGTACCTTCAACAGTACTGCACAATAAGTTACATTAAAATAGAATAGAATTTTCCTTTTGCTATGTAAGGATTTGTACTATAGGGAAAAGAGCTTGGTAAATATAAGTTTTTATGGAACATATTATGTTTGTGGTCTGTTTCTTAGTTTTCTATTCTTTAAAACTCGAATTTCATTGAAATTTCATTTCTATCTCTCGTTTATAGAACCTGATATCCACGGTCTTCGACTGTTAATTGAACGAGCCCTTCTTGATCAAATTCAAATTCCGTCTCCAGGTGCATCATATGAGGAGTCTGAAACAGTGACAAGGGTGGGAAATGTTGCAACTCCATTGCCGACAGATGGCGGTGATGAATATTCTTCTCATTTCAGCCCAGAAGTGAATTATTACTATTACTATTTATATTTCAATACGGTTTCCAGCATTCAACTAAAGAACATTATGATAGAACGTTGTCATATGTGGATAATATAAAAACACCAGAAATCTCTCAGATTATTAGTGAACATTCCTTTAGGCCAACAAGAGTTAGTACCCCATCAAACAGTTTGAATACCTCTCATAAATCATCACCGATCAAGTAATAAAATTTATTTATCATAAGTTATTATTTTTCATAAAAATTTAATAAGTAATTGTCTGATGCTCATAAAGTTCCTTCAGGGGTTTTTAGTGAGGATTTATTTTACAGTAGTGTTAGAGTTGGATTAGACGTGTATTACCCCACATAGGGGCACTTGGAAATTATGATATTGGGCTTGATTCAAATCGGTTAAATTAGTAGATTTAATTTTCACTACGATTATAGATAAATTGAAATAACTATAAATAACTATTGGGAAAGTCAGTGCCGAAAATTTGTGTTACATCGAAGAAGAAATTTGATTTATAGTTGTAATTAAAATAAATAAAATGTAAAAGAAAAGAAAACATTTCAAAGTTGAACAAAAAGATAGATTATATATATATATATATATATATATAATTTTAATAATTATAATAATAGCAATCAATAAAACAATCAAATATATTATCAGTGATATAATTTTTTCGCTTTTATTTCAAGTTGATTTCTATACCTGTATTTGGATATCGTAGTTGATGTTGCATGTTTTCGTTACGATTTTGAAATCGTGTTGAATTCTGCGGGTCGCAAAATTATGCATGGATGGCCAAGCGCGGTCCCGGAGCTGCGGGTTGGATAACCCTACTGAAATATATAAATCTATTAATGAAAAATTTTAATTTTAACAATTTCAATAAAACAATATTTTATATTATAAGATTGAGAATTATTATATTTATTAGCTTTTTTATTTTAAATATATTAAAATAATTCATTTTATTTGCACAATTTTTAATTTTTGTAATATTAATAGTGTATTGATTTTAGTTATTGTGCAACTGTAAATATATATGATAACTATTACCGCTGAAGTTTATGACCTTTTCTATCCAGAATTCTATAGACTGAGGTATTTATAGTTTTCTTTTTTGTAAATTTTTGACTTTTTATTATATAAAATGTTGCAGACTACAATAATATTAAAAACTAATGCCATATGTTGTAAAATATTTAATAACTTAAAATAGATTTTATTTAATTAGATGGCAGGCAGTGCAGCAATTATCTAATAAAAATCAGTCTCTTGGTAGCTTATTTATTTTTATTCTGATCAAAATTTAATTTGTTTTGAATAAAAAATTAATTTGTGATCTTTTGTCAAAATGAAAATTAATGAAATATCAAAAAAAATGAAAGCAGCTTTAACTTTATTTAATATATGAAATTAATTAATAGAATACTCAGTTAATTACGAGTGCCATTATCAGCAATAGCATCAATAAAATCTTTTTTTTCACCATTGAAATTCTTTCAACTTTCTTTATAAATCAATATTTTGCTTTATATTGTATGGCAAGTTAGTATAAATTAAAGTTAAAAAGATATTCAATAAAATATAAAATCCGTAGAACCTATTAGATATTTTACATACAAATCTTTTATTTTAGTGATTTTTACAGTATTATTTTATTATTATTATTTTATTATTTTTTTATTATTATTATTATTATTATTATTATTATTATTTTATTATTATTATTTTATTATTATTATTATTTTAATATTATTATTATTATTTTTATTATTATTATTATTATTATTATTATTATTATTATTATTATTATTATTATTATTATTATTATTATTATTATTATCATCATTATTATTATATTTATTTTCGTATTATTCAATCAAAATCTTTTAGAGAATCTTAATAAATTTTTATTTATTTTTTTAATTTTAGCCAATAGATTGATATTTTTTTCACACAAATTTATTGATCAATAGTCTGAAATGAAGAGAAAGGAAATTAATCAATGGTGAAGATGATAAAAGCTTTTAACTTTGTTATAAAATGATCCTATCTCAATTTTCTTTAATATATTTATATATTTATTTAGCATTTGTCCAATAACTACGTATTTTTCTAACTGGCTAATTAGAAAGTTATTAAATTTGAGATATTCCTGAAAGCTCTTCTTTATTTACTACTTTTATAGTCGAATTCTATAATTCTTCCGATCGCATTCCTGATTTCTGAGCTATTTTTTCCTCGAATTCAAGAAATTTAAATGTGATTGGTATGGCTAATAAATTTTATGATCTTACAGAGAACCACCAAAAGTCAAACGGTTCAATAAGATCATTTCAATATCAGACATTCTTACACTTCCAACGACAAATAACATAAATAAAACTAAATAATAAAGTTTAAGTAAAAGTTAAATAATGAGTTTAAGTTGGTTGCTTTCATTTAATTGATAACCTAATTAAAAATAGATCCCCAAAACATCAAATGGTTTCTGAGGCCATTCAAACAATTTGCGAGAATGCTGCTCAAACAGAAGAAGATAAAGAAATACAGACTATCCCTGTGCAGTCTGGCACCCAGACACCAAAATCACCAAGAAAACCCCCATCAGATACCAGTGCAGGGTCAATAACATCTGTATTTGATGAATCACAAAGCGATACTCAAGCTCATTCCTTCAGTGACGGCATGTGGCTTTATGATCGTTCTGAAGGTGAAATGGCACCTTATCAAATCGAAACAGTTTCTCGATGGAAATTGGGCAATTGTCCAGAAAATCCCCTTTGGTACAATGGCACCGATGACATTATCAATGTGAGTAGTTGCTTTATTTCATTACATCTGGAATATTAAAATGTTAAAATATTACATCATATCTTGACTGAATATCATTCAACTCACATAATGCATTAACTTTAATTTAAATCAATTATTTATGTCATTTTGTCTTACAAAATCACATTTACCGACTAAAAATATTGATGAGCACACTGAATCAATAATTTTTTTCACTTTTTCAATCGGTCGATAATTTGAATATTTCCCTTTGAAATTCTGGCACTCTTCCGATTGGCTATATCATGATTGTGATTTCGATCAAAAACAGCAACCAATGAAATTCCGTTTGCAATTTTGAAAATCGATTTAATCCACAAAATATGATAAGAAATCTCGGCAACTTGACGAAACATCATTAATGAAAATGAATTGTTGTGTAAAATAAATAAACCAAAAAAATAAAATAAATATAAATTATTGAAAAACATAATTTTTAATATTAAATAATTTTTAAATAATTTTAAAAATATTTAAAATATTATTTAAAACTTATTTTAAAATATTTTAAAGTTATTTAATAATAAATAAAAATTATTTAAAAATTATTTAAAAATTATTTAAAATATTTAAAATTATTTAATAACTAAAATATTTAAAATTATTTAGAAATAACTAAAATATTTAAAATATAGTTAAAAATAATTTAAAAATAATTCAAAAATAATTTAAAAATATTTAAAAATTATTTAATATTAAAAATTATGTTTTTCAATAATTTATATTTGTTTTATTTATTTGGTTTATTTATTTTACATCACATTAATGAAAATGAATTTTTATTGCCTAGTAACTAGTTGGATTCTTTTTTGCCGAGTATATAAAAGTATCTAGTGTTTTTTGAAATTTAATATTAATTAAACATATCCAAAATAAAGTGCAAAGTGTTTACTCAGTAACATTTATTGATTTATTTGTTTTAATAAATCAACATTATAAAAGCGTTAATTCAAATTATGATTAAGGGTTCTATTAACGAACAAGTAGAAATAGTTTAGCTTTTGAGGAAGTTTAAATCAGTAAGTTTGGTTAGGAGAGATTTATATGAGTTGGAATGGGAAAAAATCCAAGTGCTCCATCAGCCCAAAATTGAAATTTATGTCGGAAAATGGAACTTTCTTTGGGGCAACCTGGAGACAGAAATATACGCAAGAAAACCAAAGAATTTCAAAAGGCTAAAAGATTTTATTGGTCCTAAAGAATTTAAATTTAACCAGAAATGTGTGAAAATTGTTCTTTTTATTATAAAAATATACATAAATAGATATTTTACGATAAAAAAGTCGGAATTTAATTAAATATTTTCCAAAATATTATTCAGGTTGATCGACAAAGTATTGCAAGTTTCGGGGAGTTTACAAAACCGACGTTGCCTGGTTTGATTCCAACTCTGGACCCGGTTTTGCAGTTAAAAACTCTTCCGTTTAAACCTTCATACGAAACTCCAGACATTAATAAGGATGATGATTTTATGTACATGAGCCATAGACAACAATCTTTTCCAACTAACTTTAAATCGCTCGGTGTTTCCAGAGATTCCAAGTCGAAATTTCCAACCATTCAAAATGACCAAATGTCTTCAGGGAATTTCAATCCAAGTGAAGGAGAAATCAATGACGAAGGTTTCTATATTGATATTTCATCTAGAATCCAAATTGAATATCTTTTTTCCCAGAAGACGGCAATGATTACGTTAGCGAGGAAGAAGATAAAGAACCTGATAACTTCAATTATCGGTCATCGGAAGGTAACTAGTTTGATTTCTTTCAATTTTTATTTGATATAATATTTATCTCATGAATATATTATTATCAAGTCGGTTATTATTTAGCATTATTCCCAAGGGCCCCTTTCTGCAATTTATTCAATAATTATAATAAATTACAATTTAATGAACTTTTATTTTTATTCTTTTAACAATTTTCTTTATCTATATATTATTAGAACAAAAATTGAACTACATAATAATATATATTAGATACACTGTATAATAAATTTGATTTAGATACACACAATGCCACTTTGATATCAGCAGAAATCGACAATTTACACCAAACTGTGCTGAAATAAACCTTCTATAAAACACCAAGCCACGACGAGACAAATCACATATAATATAAAACCAAAATCAATAAATTTATAGCATATAAACACACCAACTCACCTTGAGGTTGCTTGTAAAATAGTCACTGAAACAAATCCTACACTATAGAAACACAAAAAGTGACAGAGAAATAAAATAATACACATTAACACAACCCATAATAAAACATGCACGTAAACTTTTAACATGTAGCCATCAGAAGTTGAAAAAACCCCTATAATAAATTAATTTATTTTGAGAAATTTTTAGAAAGAAAAATGGCGGAAAAAATTTTTAATTTAAATTTTGAGGTTTTTACTAGGAAATTTCGAGTAAATGAGGATGTATCTTCATAAAATTTACCATTAAAACTAAAATTAATTTAATTTTTCAAACATTTCTGTCGAAAAACAAACAAAACTTGAAATCGGAAAAAAAGTATAAATTGTAAATTATATTAGTAAGTTTTAAAAAATAATCATAAACCCAATTATTATTTTGTGTACATATTCGAAGATTTTTTTCAAAAGATGCATAAAAAATATAATTATTTAATGCAATTAATAATTTTTATAACTTCAAAAATAATTTAACTCACTTTTTGTGAATAATTTCCGAAAAATAAATTATCATAAAATAAATCATTTCCTAAATATTCATAATGATTATTAATAATCATTATTAATAATAATATCCATGAACTTGTATATCAAAAGTTATAATTATAAGTTTGAATAATGATTTAATTTCCTTGTAAAATCATAATTCAACTCTTAAAACTTTATAACTTTAAGCTTATAACTTTAAAAAATAAATTCCAATAAGTTGATTTATGTTTCAACTTGCATTATAGCGGAATTTATCTGAACTTCGGTTGGTGTAGAAAAATTTATGAAATCGACTTTAATTGTTTTTCATTACGAAGATTACGAATATATAATTATGGAAATTAATATGGTTGATGTAAATAATATCAGTAGTTTATAAAAGAATATTGAGCATACATTTGTGTTGGTATTGCTGTACTCGGAAGGTTTTACAAATTATTAGAGTAAGTAGTTGGGAAATATAGATTAATAGATCGTTTCTAATTCATGTAAGGTGCGGAATATGTTCAATAATAAGTCAAAACCTTCGGCTGGACTGTGTTCTGATCTCGTTTATCAATTTACATGTAATGGGTGTAATGCCGCATACATTGGAGAGACTTCCCGTCATCTCTGTACTCGAGTTCTAGAGCATTGTCGATTGATTTCCTTTTTATTCATTTTATTGGGCTGTGTCAGTGGGACGTGACCTAAATAAGGATTATATGAAAATTTTTAGTTAGTAGCTTCGTTTGTGTGTGACTCATAATTATAAAAAGGACATTACACAATATATAGTTAAAATGTAAAACTTTATTCCTTTGCAAGTTTATTTTTATAAATATAGATCAAAAATATAACAAACTGTGTATTTAATTACAAAATGGTTCAATTTTAGACTTTCGACCAGAATCTCCATTTTTAATGAATGTCAAACAATCTAAAGGATCCGGGAGATCTGATACCATCGACCCTGTTAGAGGTCAACATTTTGATAAATATTTAATCCTTCGTTTAGCAAATTAATATTTAGATAGCCAATCTGATAGAATGCACATTGACGTCAATAAATATCTTCGAGCCTCTAAGCAAAGTCATTCCGACATGAGTGATACTGCTCATTTGATGAGTACCAATCAAATTGTGGAAAATGCGTTCCGTGGAGGCGATTCGGCGGATTTCGAAGGATATAGTGACTATGGAAATGATCGTCATATCGGGGGTAATATATCAATATCTTTATTATCATTATTAATTTTATTATTATTATATTGAATCTACATATCGAAAAATAGATGGCCCATTGATTATTAATAAAAACTCGAAAACGCCAAATATAAGAAATATATGTCGAGGAAATTATCCTCATCTTCAGTCTGCCATCATAGTATTTGTTTAATGTTATATTGGGAAACAATAATGATGTAATAAATATGATTTATTGATTTAAATAAATAATCTCAATAAATTTGTTGTTGATTGAATGTCAATTGCGATTTAATCACCAATGCCCCACATAAAATTCTTTCCCACTTATTACGAAGGTTTTTATATAAAATTTTAAAATCTTTTTAATCAGTTGTTGCTTTGCACATTTTGTTATGCTCAATCGGCTATATTCCTGAACCCGTGTGCGAAGGTGACGGGAAGTCTCTCCAATCTATGTGGCATTTCACCCATTACATGAATATTTATACACTAAATCAGAAACTAAACCTTTTGTGGAGTTGAGATTTATTACTAAACATATTTATTGATTATAACGATTTTGATACTATATTATTATTATTATTATTATTATTATCAATTAATAGGTAATCGATTTATAAATTATATTCGGAATTGTTTATATGAGGAAAACAGCAAAACAGTAAAAAATATCAGAACAAACGAAAACTTCAAAGAAATATTCTTGTTTAATGGTGCATGATTTAGGTTATAAATGGCACACTGTTGAGAAAATATGTTCCTTAACATGCTTATATATGATCTCCTTGCTTTCAATTGTAAACATTAGTTTTCCTGGATTTCACACAGTCATTGATATTGACACAGTTATTTGTAAGGCATCATAAGAGGTGCATTTCTCTTGGTTATTGCTTATTTTATCTATGTTTTGTATCTCATTTTCAATGTCAGCTCCAATGAAGTCGATAATATAACACAATTTATTATAAATTTAGTGAAAAATTTTTAAGTGCAACATTGATTTTTGAGTGCAGTGTGCAATTTGTACTATAGTCAGAAGCACTTCTGATTTTTTACTATATCCAGGGCACTTTTAAACAGAGTTCTCCTTTTGCACTCTAACAAAGTGCTAATATTGAGTTTTAAGTGCAAAACAAAGTTAAAAAGTGCAATTTTTGTGTTTTGCTTTGTCGCACTAAAATATGAGGATTTGAGATTTTTGAAAAATTCTTTTTGCAGAAACATAGAGATTTACAAGCTGAATATTTTTTCTGACAACGTTTTCGTATCTTGTCAAGAATTTGGTGGCGCGAAATTTAAATCTTCAAGTAGAAAATTCTTTTTCTAGAAAATTTACTTTGTTTATTTTGATAGCTTCTATTTCCAAAATATTTAAAATCTCAATAGCAAAACTTTGTTGACGGCAGCGTTTTTGAATTGTCAGTAAAAGGTGGTCAAAACTTTGAAAAACATGATTTTTGAACCTTTATTTCTACGCAATATAGTGTCAAGGTGTGAAAAAATTTCTAGAATTTTCCTTTAACAAATTGTAGATAGGTTGGAGAAAAAGATCTTTTTCGAAGAAAATATTTTGATAGCTTAAAAAGAAGGTTGTTAAAATCGTGCCTGAAATACAGTATCAGTTATCGCTGACGCCCAAAGTTGTGAGTGGCCAGATTTAATGGCCTGGGCACAAACTTGGTGCGTTCGATTTCCAGTGGGATATAAATGAGATATAAACCCCCATTAAAATCCAGCCGCAAGACATCCGATAGCGAGAAATTCACTCAAATCCTAATGCAACTGGTAAAGATTTGAATATTAGCAAAAGTCATTCAATACTGCTGATGTCTTTAGATAGGGGGGGGCGAAATGTGTTACATTGTTTTCCTTTATAAGCCTGGCAGATTCTTTCTTTTGAATTTCTTCATTACTTCATTTCAAGACAAATAATTTCGTTTTGCAATACATAAATAAGTGACTGACTGTCTGAAATACGGTCTGATAACGGGAACGAATTAGAAATGAAAGCCGCAATGCCAATGTCACATTATATTTCACAAATTCTGATTCATGGAGTTTTTATCCGTTGATTAATGCAGATAATCCCAATGCCACCAAACAGACCGTGAAAATCCCGACTCTAGGAACCGTGGAGCAGTCCAACCCCTCAATCAGCGATGATAACTTAGAAATTATAAACATTTAAATCAAAAATATTTATATGAAAATGTATTTGTTAAATATATCCAATGATTTGTTGCTTATATGAATGATTACGAAATATATGATGTAATGACATTGTTTCCTTTTGTTCTCTTTTAAATGGTATTCATAATGACGATGATGATAAAAATAACTAATAATAATAATAATAATAATAATAATAATAATAATAATAATAATACTAATAATAATAATAATAATAATAATAATAATAATAATAATAATAATAATAATAACTAATAATAATAAATAATAATAATAAATAATAATAATAATAATAATAATTATTATTATTATTAATAATAATAACTAATAATAATAATAATTATTATAATAATAACTAATAATAATAACTAATAATAATAATAAATAATAATAATAATAACTAATAATAATAAATAATAATAATAAATAATAATTATAATAGTAATAATATTATTAATAATAATTTTATTAATCATTATTTTTGATTCTAATCAAAGAATATACGATACATTAAGTGATGTCTAGTATATTTTCCAATAGTATAATAATCATAATAATAGCAACAATAATAATAATATTAATAATGATAATAATAAGAATAAAGTATGACCTGCATGAACTCTCCTGTATTTAGTATAAAGATTAAGTTCCTGACCCGATCTGAGAATTTGTTGAGAAGAAAAACTTGCGTTCCAATATTGAATTCAGAGTGAAATGAGATGAAGTTGTCATCATTATAAAGCAATAGTACGTCCATTGCCAAGGCATACAATAGATCACACGCATTCAATTCATCCAAATATTATAAGTAAAAATCCACCGGATAAGTCAACCTGAAAGAATTAAACTCCTACCTAACTGACGATTAGCTTATGCACGCTAAAGATCCAGCTATATAATACACAAACAATGAATGTCACCAATTGCCAGAACCAATAGCTCCCAGTAAATTCATTAGATCAACAATTTTAATTAATCTAAATAATAATTAACGCGGTTAAAACACTCGCATATTCTGATATAAGTCCAATGCAAAGTATTGTATTGCGTGGAAATGTTTACACTAACATAAATGGCATAAGGCAACCCAATTGAGCGAAATAGTTCATAAATTTCAGGTCACAAAGGTTAAATTGCTATACATGTCGAAATGCCAATAACCGGACGTTCATAAGAATCATTATTCTCTTTTTATTTTTCTTCATTTTATTGTGGAACAAATCGGTGAGCAGTAAATATGAATGGGTGACTAAGGAATAATAGAGCATGGTCTTGGTCAAAGGCACTTGAGTGGGGAGAACTAAATTGGATTGTAGGAGAATATTTGATAGGAAACTACCTCAGGCGGTATATTATGTTTTGGGTGCTAATCTGATCGTATACGAGTTCGATAATGACAATAATAATCAAAACCAGTGGATATGGCATAGTTTAAAAATTATTCATGTTTTATTCGATTAATGCGTCTCCCAAATGCAAAATATGCAGAAAAGAGTGGTTCTGGAAACAGTGCATACCTTCTGTGGTCTTCCAATCAAGTGTCACAGGATCAATGTTGCGTAGCAACAAGGAACAGTTGGAAGAGTTTTAATTGTATTTATGTGAGTTTAGGAGGACCAAAAACTCTAGATGAAGTACCCTATAACCCATTCGTGGTATCAAATCAAATGTAGTTCAGAAAATATTTTGTTTTATTAACTTAATAAAAATATATTTTCGTTTTTATATTAATTAATGCATTATAATATAATGCATTTCTTAGATTAATATAATGATTATATTAATCTAAGAAAATTTTATCCGCTGATGTGTTAAGCATTTTTAAAAGATTTTGATTTGAACAGTTCCAATAAAAAATTTAAAAGACATAAAAAAGTATTTGAATGACTAAGGATTTTGAATTTTTACTCTAAGTGTTACACAATAAGACATTTTCGAATTAATGAATACAAAAATTTATCATTGCAATATCAATTCCAACATGTGAATGATTTCCAAAATTAATTCCAGTAAAAAAATTATTTTTATAAAAATATGAAATCAAAGATAAAATTCTTTTAAATTTACTTAAATAATTATATGAGTTCTTAATTTCTTAACAGTTTTAGTTATTATCAATTGTTTAAATATTTAAGATACGTAATCACATCAATTCAAATAATAAACATATTTTTGATAAATTTAAAATTTTGGTGAATTGTTTCCGAATTCTGGAAAACAGCAAATTGTTATTTGTATAGTTATTTTCAATGAAATTTTACTTCGGAGTTTGTTAACTAATATATATTTTTGATTTAGTAAATGAATTTCTCTGACAGCTGTAGTTCGATAGAGTAAGATATTTGTTCAAATTATTGCAAATTAAACATGAAATTGCAGCGAGTTCGAATTGTTTATAGATGCAGTCGAGCGGAACTCAGTGAAATCATTTAGTGAATATTTCAAGAGCGAATATTTAAATAGTAAAGTAAAAAAATATAATTAAGGAATTAATATTGATAATTTTAATATTTTCATTAATTATTTAAAGCATTACTAACCCTTCTCCACCCCTCCCCAGCTTAGGGACCATCCGAACCAGGAGAAATGCAAAAAATGTCTAATCCAAGAAAATTTAAAAAAATCAAAGCTGAATGCAAATATATTGATTTTACTAATTTGAATTAATTATAATAAATTAAAATAATTTCACGAAATCTGATGCAATTATCAAATTTTCTAAAATACACTTTTTATCTGTTCTGTGATTGGTTTATTTGTAATTTGCACTTTTTTTATTACTCGCTACCACCAGTAGGATTTGACGATAGTCGGCGGGTAAATCTAAGCTGAATTTCAATTAAATTGCACGTGTCAATCTTACTGCCATTTCTAAGCCAACTGTGATTGATATTTTCTATCAATCAGAGAAGAAGCAAATCGGGTAAGACTTATTAAATTTTGTTTTTGAGTGATCAGAACCCATTTTAGGTCGAAATATTTCATTTTATAAATAAACATTACGGAAATTGGCTTGCATTGTTATTTAAATTATATATTGATAAATTATATATTTCTCTATTGACAAAAATAAAGATTTTAAAGTTATATACATTAATTGAGATATTGCAAGGACTTTTAATTATTCTGAAATGATAAGTTCTTTATTATCTCTAAAGGCTAGAAAAGCACCTTTTTAAATTTCATTATTAGATTTCGTTTTTGTTTTTTCATATTTTGGATTAAAAATTTTATTCGAATTTTGTTTTCCAACAAAATGGTACACTTTTTTATTTATCACTGATGGGGACGCATTTATTACCAGACCTGGGCCTCTAAGTGTCTCTCACAGGCCCTGTATATATATATATATATATATATATATAGTCAAACCTCTATATAACGAAGTGGAAGGGACCAAATTATTATTTCGTTAAATAGATGTTAAACACAATTAAATTTAAATCTTCTAACATTTATTATTTAATTACAAAAATATAAATTTTAATTCTTCTATCCAAATCTGAAAATTTAAACAACTGAGGCGTGGCAATTCTTAATATTAATATAGATATTGATATCGATCACAAATATAATTAATTTAATTTAAAAAACTTTAATATAATATTATATAATTTAACATAAATGTTAATATTCACATTTAACACAAATAGTTCTTTCAACTATATTATTTTTAAATAGGAGTTTTAGAACTCCTTACATATGTAATTCTTTATTTCTATTTGATAACAATGACCAGATTGATAGCTATTCGTAAATTTAATCGTAATTGGAACCCTCGATAGTTTAGTTAAATTTTGTGCTTAAGCTCCGTGATGTTCGGAACCATTTATAGCAATTGCAGTAGGTAACTCTTTCTGAATTATTTATTTAACAATAGTAGCACAAGTAATAATAAGAATGAGGGTGGTTTAAATGTGATCCAATGACATCACGAGGGAAATTTTGTGATTTTATCGTTGCTGACAAGTAACACGCTGTTGACCAATAATTTGTTCGAGTTCATCAATTTGTAGGCAAATGAAGTTATGAAAGTTGCATAAGGAACGTAAAATATTAATACTGTCAATTGCAGCAAACAAAGTAATAAGAGGATTTTCACCGTTCATTATATCGACACATTCGTCGTCTGATTCTTTAATAATTTCCGTTTTTCAGTGTACGTGATGCAATCGTAAAAAGGGTTAAAGTCAGAATAGTCGAATATGGAAGTCAAAAACGATTCGACGACTTAATATAAGAATCCCGAAAAAATCGTCGACAAATTAATTCAAATAATTTTTGGAAAAAGTTAATAAAATAACTAACTCCCCCCCCCCCGGTATTTAATTATCTATACATCTAGATTATTCACTACCTAACTAACACCCTTTTAAAAAAATTTTATCATTTTTGGCCCCTAATGTTTCGACGATTTTTTTCGGGTTTCATCATCGGCGACGATTTTAACCAATTAAAGCTTTTTTTCTTTGGCGACTATTTTTATGGTGTCCATATTCGACTATTCTAACCCTCACCGTAAAAATATGCGTGTGTGCTAGGGAATATTGCACTTGTTTAAGAATGGCCTCGTCAGTAAATATTGCTTACGTGACGGCCATTTCATCCACGTTTATGTAATCTTAATGACGAATTTAATAAATTGTCCAAAATAATATCTACTTATTACTTTTAGTATTAATAACATTTACAATTACGATTTAAATATTATTTTATCTAGCCTATTATTTAAACAAATTGACACGAGGAATTTATTTCAATATATAGTAATACATAAATGGGAATAATATTCGCGGTGCAGATAAAATGTTCTTATACTCGTGCAGAAATGAAATAAATAATTCCATGAAATTTTAAACAAAAAATGAATATTTATAAGTAAATATTATTGAATTTTTTATTTAATGAACGTCTATTGACATTAACGAACTGTGCTGGTTTCACAATCACCACATAGGCTTGATATGGATCCCACTTGAGGGCACATTTGAGAGGACAGAGAACTGAGTTAGTTCAAAGAGTAACCTTATTGTTATTGGTAAATGTCTGTGCAAAGTGGCTGGCGGCAGAATGGGGTTACCTAATCTGTGCGTTCACCTATATTTCATTTGTTATAAATACAAATTTGCATTGTAATTCCATTCATATTTAAAAATGAGTCTAATGAGATTTTATCCACGCTTCATATTTGCTAAGCTAACAAAATGCCTAACCACCAAATGTTTTGTTTCAGGACAAAAACTCGATGCTGCCGATCCATATTGCGTGCTATGAAGGGCACACGCAAATGGTGCAAATGCTTATTTCAAAAAAATGTGACCTTGAGGCATGCACAAAAGTAGATTTAGTTTGCAAGTATTTTTCATAATATTATTTCATTATATTATAGTATAATTGTCGGCCAGTTCATTTTGCATGTGCCCGAGGTCACTTGGACATATTAAAAATCCTTGTTAATCAGAACTGCAACATTCATTCGCATAATAAAGTGGAATTTATTAATGAAAAATATTTTTTAGAATTATTATTTTCTAGGATCACTGGCAGCCGGTTCATTTGGCATGTGCCTGTGGTCACACGGGCATATTACAGTTCCTCATCGATCAGAAGTGCAACCTAGAAACATGTGCTGATGTAGATTTATTATGAAAATATTTATTAATTGGATTATTATTTCATTATTTTGTAGAATAATTTGCGCCCGGTCCATTTAGCAAGTGCCCACGGTCAAGCGGAAATATTAAAAGTCCTAATTGATAATAAGTGTGACCTTGAAATATGTGCCGATGTCAGATTATTTTATAAATATTGACTCAATTACTAATTAATGATATTATAGAAAAATTTGCGTCCGATTCATTTTGCATGTGCTAATGATCGAGTGGAAGTGTTACAAATTCTTATCGATCATAATTGTGATATTGAGGCTTGTGCTGACGTAATTATTGATAATGCAATCATTTACGGAATTATTGATTAATTCAAATTCAGTTTAATTTGTCTCCTATGGTCATCGCTGAAGGCAATAAGGACCTCATAAATATGCTCAATGCTGCGGTGGAAGCACGGCAGCTAAGGCAACAAGTAGGCTTTAGTTCAATTAACACCTAAATCGGCAGCCCCAATCACATCATTTCTCGGATATTTCAGAAATATCCATTGAAACTCTTGATTTTTGCGGAGATGAAGAAAAAGTAGACCAGGAGCAGAGGAGCCAGGACTTTCAAATGTGGAGTTGAAAAGATTTTTAATGAAATTCAATCGATTTAGTATTTTCACAATATTTCTCAGATATTTTAGAAATAACCATTGAAACTTTTGATTTTTGCAAAAATGAAGAAATAACAATGTAACATTTACCTTGGAGTTAAAATAAATTCATTTTTTACCTGATTTGTAATATATACCAGGAGCAATGGAACCAGGACCTTCAAATGTGGAGTTGAAAAAAAATTTAAGTTTAAAAATAATATTAATGAGAATTTCCAAGCCTCAATAAAATCAATAAATATTAGAAATTTGGATTTCTGTCTAAAAGAAAAAAGGTGGCATTCAAAATGAATTTCCGAGAAAAGTAGAAATAATTTATCGGAATATAGAAACTTTTTGGTAATAAATGAATTTTCTTTTAATAAATTTAACTTTTAAATTTATCTGACTTACACTAAATCGTAAAATAAATCCAATAATTGACATAATTTGAATAAAATTCCTATTAACCTAAAGAAAATGAATTACAAATAAGAAATGTTGATAAACAATATTATTTAGGAGTCTGAATAATGCTCTCATAACCTTACGATCCAAAGCCTTAAAATATACTCTATTAAAAAATTTACTTACCAGCAATTTTAAAAATGGCTAATACATAAACGGTATATTAACTGCAGTCAGATGTTCATTCAAACTTGTATATGGTGTATATGAGATCTTTATCAACAAAATAATTAATTAAACAAATAATTTTAAATGATTTCAATTGGCGAAATTTTTTGTTTTACAGATTGTTTTATTACACACACAAATACACACTTTTCATATAATTGCATCCCGGAATTGTTAAAATGCTTTTTAAAGTAAGTTTTATATACATTTTTAATGAAAATTAATTTATTGATAAATTTTATATAAGTTATTTAATTTTTAAATGGATTTTTGAAACGATGAATTTATGCATAAAAAGCTAAGACTAAATTCAAAGCTAAATTAAAAAAAGTCAATACTAGTATTGAGTAGGAAAATCTACCTGTGACTCATCATTGGTAGCTCATTGTTAGGGATCTGAAAAGGAGTGCTTTTCGGGGTTAAAAAAACAGTGCAAGGAGTGCTTTTTATTTTCCAAATAAAATTTAAGATTTCAACAAACGAAAATGAATCATATTAGGAATATTATATTATCCTATATTTAAGAAAATATATTAATATTTTTTTAATAAAAATAAAATAATTAATATTATTTATTAAAATATATATATAGTAATTTGTGCCGATTTTCTGTTATTAAATGCCGTCTGTTGTCTGTTAAAATGTTATTTGACATCGAAAAACTACGCTCGACCATAGATCCTGTTAGAGGTGCATATTTGAAAATTTTATCTTAATCACTACAGTTTATGTGGTGATAATTCATAAAATAATTTATATCTGGATTTTTTTCATCATCTCTAATTTGATGTTTTAAATCCCCAACCAATCTTGTTTGCTCAATGACGGTTAAATCTTCCCTTTCGATTTTAGTGATATTTTCTTGTATACATTTTTGAATTTATTTATAAATTTACTATTTTTAACCTAGAAATTTTATAGAATGCTTTTTTGAAAAAAGAGTGCGCACTTTTTTTTCCGATCCCTACTCATTGTTTTTGTTAAATGGACTTGGAAAGGTTTTTTTAAAAAATAATTATGACTTGTGTTTTTTACTTGACATACCAACTTTAAATCCTTTTCTAAATTATACCCTAGACACTTTAAACATCATGAATCATCAAAATGACCGCTTTTTCATTTTGCATAGGATGTGTGATACTTTCAGTCTGGAAATCAGAATCAAATGTGATGGATTGCTCAAAAACATACTAGAGACCAAAAATTGACGAGTAAATATTATTGGTCGCTAATGTCTCACCAAAGCGCGTGAAATTAATCAGTGATTTTTTTTCGGGCGTGGTTCACTTCAATTCAGCAATGCCAAAGGAAATATCAAATCTAATGAAAAAAATAGTTGTTAAAATATTCGTTTTAATGTCGTTTTCGACTTATTACAGAGATAATATCTCATTTTTCATTGCTTTAATATGATTTTCAAAACTTCGCTGAATCTTCATAACATTTTAAAATTACATTCGAACCCTTTCATTAATGAATATATTTTCCTAGAAATTAAATCAAATTTGTTTTACTGATTTGTTTTACACATTTCCAACACTTCAGAACTATTCAGTTGATCAGCTTTTTTAATCTAAAATTATTTGAATTTTAATTTAGATTTCCGCAATGGGATTGCAGTGCAATTCTCAATGTGACCATAAACTGTGTCCTATATGTTAGTTCTTTGGATTTTCATTTTACTTAATATTTATATCCATAAAACCGCATAATGTTACCTCTCATCTCTAAAAAATTGAATTAATAAATCCTCACACAACTTATTCACCTGAGAAATGTATTTATATCAGCTTTTAACCACCAAATATGATAGACATTAATTTTGAAATGTTATGCAAAATGCAGCGCCGGATTGACATATGCAGGACCCAGGTTTCCGAACAGCCAACCAAATACAGGTAAATTCAAGTTGTGCAAAATTAATATTTAGTACAATATTATATACGCATGCTATAATCTATACAACATAGACTGTGGTCTGTGGACATTTTTAGTTTGCTAGGATATTTAGGCATAATTATAAACGGACATAAAATTAAGTTTTGATAAATTAGATAGAAAATATTTTAAAAAGTTCGATTATAAATTGATTATACTAATTATTATAGCAGTACTGGAAAAGACAGCATTTACCGACAGAAACTGTTCTATTCCGCGGTACAAGACGGCATATACCGACATTTAACAAATCAGCTATTAGGACAAGATGGGAACTTCCAACAGATAGTGCGTTACAATATATATAACAATTATACATGTGTCCATATAGAAACACTATTATATTCTTTCGTATCTTATGGTTAAAACAATGTCTCGGAATGCGTTAAATAAAATAAGTTCTTTATATTTTCATTGTAAAAATTTATATTTTGAATAAATTTAAATTTTAAAATAAAAATAAATGTCGTTGTTAATTTTGTTTAAATATTCGAAAATACGGAAGAGATTTTTGATTTGTAATAAATTTTGAACTTTTAATGACTACAGATTTTGAACTAAGCGAAGATTTTTTCACATCTAACATAGTTTATTAATATAATTCATTTATTTTAATGAACATCACACTAGTCCATGCAGTAATTTAATAATTGCAAAAAAATTGTAGTCATCGTGCCCCTTTTCACGCGGTGCTCTAAGCACCTGATTAGTGTGCTTATTAATTAATCCGGTACAGACAAAATTGCATTCTAATAAAACAATATTGCCTATTATTTGTGGAAAACCAGTTTTTTCTTTTCTTCAAGTTCAACTTGTTTCGAAAATCGATGGAACTAAAATATAGAGAAGATTAGCATGGCCCCTGCGCAAGGATGACACGCAAAATCGTGAAGTGTTCCTAAAATACATCAAAATTAGGAATTGGAAATATCGGCCTAATAGTATTTCCATCTTATAATCTGAAATCATTTGTATTTTTCTTTGCAACACAGACAATTGGTGAATTTCAAGGGATTCACAATTCCTTATAATTCCAATATTTTACAAATTTTCTATGCTTGATTTTTGTAATAGTATTTCAATATGTGTGTATTTTATATCCTATATCCCATTTATTACAGATAAGGAACCATACATTAAGGACAAGCAATTTTCGATCCCCCCTTGTACCTTTTCACGGGCATCCATACCGGGGGGACATTCGTCCAAAAATAGAAGTTTAAATAATTTATAAGCATATAGGCAAAATTTGATTTCAACATTATATATAGTAGTACACAATATTGGTTGAAAAATATAGAAAAAACATTCAAACACAATTAAATTAAAGAAAACACCAATCCAAAATATATATTTAGCTACAATATATTTCGACATAATCTCTGCCTTCATCAGCTAGTCTTGGACTTTAAACTATTTAGAATAAACCATTTTTATTTAAACAAATCTCAGCTTTAAAATTCTCAAATTATTTTATCAAAAATTAAAAATCCTGCTTTTATAAATCACAAATTCTACAAAATTTAAAAAAAATAAATTTTCTTACAAAAAAACGAGACTTTAACAAAACTTAAATATAACTTTCAACAGAATATTTAAAAAAATTTTAACAAAACTATTTTGAAATTTAGTTTCATCCTACATAAAATAATTGTTCTTACTAATATCAATCAATTCCATCAGTCACTGCGATCGAAACCTTGAAAGTGGAAATGACGGGTAGTTATTCCCATGTATGTGGTATTACACCCATGACATATAAATTGAAAACCAAGATCCGAACCAAATCTAAGTAGGACTTGAAATCCACTTATAAACACAAATTTCAGACAATTGTATTCATAGATATTAATCAATTCTTTCAGTCGATAGTTATCAAAAACTTGAGAATGATCAAATGGGAAAACGGGGAAAAACTGTTCGTGTTCGCCATAATTCAAAGACGGTATAATAAAAAACCTATTTATCACATAGGAGACTAAGGTTTCATCCATGAATGACGTTATCGATTTTGGCCGATTTTTTATCATTTTATTCGTTTTAAGGTTATTATAATGAAAAAATCTTCTCTTTAAATCGCAGGCAGAATCTTTATTCATATGAAACGCATTACAAAAGTCTTCTTCTGATTGGAAATCTGGTTAGACTGTCGATTTTCATTAACATTTTCTGGTAATGCAACACCAATAAAGTATTTTAAATATTTGGCAGTACCGCAATAACTGAAGTATAGGATAAACAATCGCTCTAGTTAAAGATTTTATGGTTGATATTTATTGTCTATTTATTGGAATTTGATTGTCAATCGATTGGCAGATTTAGTTAAGAAATTAACAAATCATTCATCTGGATTAAGCTTTTCACAAATCAATTTTTTTTCTAAAATAGATATATAAAATATATTTTGCTAACCATTATTGTTGAATAAATCGAAACGATCTGGTAATTCCATTATTTCAGCACTGGAATCAAAAAAATTTCATAGAGGTGAAGAAATTGGCCACGGAGCATTTGGAACAGTATTCCATTGTAAAGGATCAGGGATTGATAGGTCTTTTGCAATTAAATTCATCAGTTATACAAAATTTGACAAGAGAAATATTGAACTAAATATCAATAGTTTCCTCCCTATGCTCAAAAATGCAAGAATTGTTCAATATTTTGGAGCAATTAAAACGGAATCTGAATTGTGCATTTTTATGGAATTCCTTCCTTTGGTAGTTTAATTTTCAATTTTCTATATAAATTAATTTTATTGGATATTTATTTTAATGCATTTGAAAATATTAAACAAAACTTGATTTTTCATATTTATGTCATTTATTTTCACTGTGACAATTTTTAACACAAATTTTCATCATTGCTTTTTCAAATTCGTTTAAAAAAATTAATATTTTAAATGTTTTTTTTGATAAAAGACAACCAAAGATTTTGTGTTAAATTTGAATAAAACACTGATTTGTAATCGTTATAAATGAAATTTTAAAAGAAAATAAAAGCCGATCAAAAGTGAACAAAATAATAAATGATTTTATTGATAACTTTTTCTAAAATGTCTAGACAGTTGTGGATCCAGACCATCTAGTATGGGTGGTAGGCATTTAGGTAATGACGTCATATATAGGTCATATCTCAATAGTCGATTTAAAATTCGCACCAGACAATTTTATTAAATTTCATATCACTTTTATCAAATCTATTTAATATGCCTAATTTACTTCCATTTTCAAACAACATGCTGTGTTAGATAATATGTTTGCTGGCGTCTAATGTTGAACTTCCACTAATAATTGACGCACTGTATAATATATCTAAATGAAATGACAGAACAACTTCATCAAAAGAAAGAACTTTATTATCATCAATTAGAGAAAGTGATTTTATTGTGTCTTTAGGCTGTGCTGTACATTCGTTCTCTCTAACAAATGACTTCAGTAAATTGTTTCAAAAGAAAAGTTTAGATTTACATGAAGCAAAAAATTGCATTAAAGACCTGTTGATTGCTTTAAAACAAAAAAGAAAAAACTGCGAAGAAATGTTTGCTGAAATTTTTAGATAAGCAGATAAAACAATATATGAAAAAGATGGTAGTTTTACCTACAAAAGAATAGTGCAATGACAGGCATGCCGGGAGAATATAGCTACCGATACATTGGAAGAATATTACATGCGATCAATTTACATCCCTCTACTTGATGCACTTATATTGGGCATAAATACACGTTTTTGCTAAGAAAATTTGCAACGTCTCCAAATCTATTTGCTGCCAGTATATATTATTAAACAGAATCATAAAGGTGTTGCCGAAACCTTTTCTGCAATCAGTAATGTCTATGGCGTCTCCAAAACTTACCTGCTCCTGAATTTACATTGGAAGTTGAACTATGGTAGTGCCAATGCATGAGGATGAAGAAAGAGGACGGAATATAATCTCTGCCTATTGATCTTTTTGTTGTTTTTGATTTATGTGACCAGGTGCAATAAAATATCATAATTAATATATTAAATAACTAAATTTAATATTTAAATAAAATAAGGTTAAAATGCAATAAACTACGCGCAATTAAAAATTAATAAAAAAAATTGATTTAAAATTGATCAGCATTTATTTAAGTATCTGTTACACTTATAGCATACTGGAACAAATAAAATTGAATTTTCAATCAAAAAATTGACAATCCAATTGTCATTTAGAGATTTATAAAGAAATGTTGTTATTTCCATATGCCAAAAAATGAATTCAAACTATTATTTATTACTCAATTTCATATCAATTTTTAATTGCGCGTAGTTTATTGCATTTTAACCTAAAATAAATTTAAATATATAAATTTAAATAAATTTAATAGCTAATACTAAATACCATAGCTAAATATCAAATAAATATCAAATAAATAGTTCATATTTTTAATATCTGATAATTAAATATTTATATCTATTGATTTGACTCATTTAAACAATTTAATATTTAACTGATTTCTATTTACCTGTATTACCTGACTTGGATATGGATTTGTTTTAAAAAAACATTTTAATTAGGGATCTCTCAATGATAAAATTAGCAGAGAACGCTCCATAAAACCTGACAATATCATCCGCTACTCCAGGCAGATACTTGAAGGATTGGAATTTCTTCATGGGAAAAAAATAATTCATCGAGATTTAAAGCGTAAAATCATAATTTTACAATGACTTTGAAAATGGTTTAAATTAGCGGGAAACATTTTGATGGATGACGAGAATAATATAAAATTGGCGGATTTTGGCATCAGCCGTTTATTAATTAGAACTGATGGTATCTCGATTGATACCAAATCATTGGCTGGGACACCGAATTTCACTGCTCCAGAAATTATGAGCGGAGATCCTTACAATGTGCCTGCGGACATTTGGTCGCTGGGGGCTACAATCATCAACATGATTACTAGTTAGATTATGTTTCTTTTTTTGTTTTTTTTTATTGAATTTATATTGTTTTCTATTTCTTTTCAAATGAATTAATTGTCAAGCATCATTTTGAAAAACTGTCAAAAAGACAGAATCAAACTGGTAAAGGTAATTATCGTGAAAAGTTCACGAATCCAAACAATCGCAGCTGGACTCATCAATTTATAAAAAGTATATTGTTGCTCACTAATTAAGTTAGTGCATAATTTGTGATAAACTCAAATATAAGCTGTGAGTATTGTATCTTATTTTATCGAGCACGTGGAGTCATAATTACCAACTATTATTATTATTATTATTTAATTTATTAAAACCCGTCACCTCTGTACTCGAGTTCTAGAGCAGTGTCGATTGAAGGGTTTGACCAATGATAGTGAGCACAAAAGAGGCTGTAAAAGTAAAATAGAATGTCTAATTTTAAGGTTTTGTTGAAAAGTTTTAATAATTATTTGGAACGCGTGATATGTGGAACATTGTTAATAAGGTCGACATTGAATCAAGAGCAAAGTGCTATGACTGACTTTTTTGAATATTTTTAAATAGTTTAAGTATGTTAAACTGTGATAAATTTTTTATTGTTTAAACATTTTTTTAAATTTTAATATTATTTGCAATTTGTTAGAACTTTATTTGTTAAAATTTATAAAATTAAATTTTTTTAAATTGTTTCATTATTTTAATAGCTAAAAAGTTTAATATATATTCGTCGGTTGCATTGCTACTTAAAAACGGATATTCTAAATCTTCTTGAGGTTATGACAAGAGACTGTAGATGATTGTTGTACTGTTTTGTCTGGAGGTAATATTATTGATTCTGAAATTAGTAAGTTGTCAAGTATGGAAGGTGAACAAAATCGTTCAAAACACATTGAATTAAAATGCATGTTGGTATTGCCTTATTGCCTTAGGGTTTCAGAGAATTTAAGCATAAGATCCTAAAACATGATGATAAAACTCAATTTAGGATTGGTTCAATGTCTTACAAAGTAAGTATTATGTTCACTTCAAAGTCTTCAACTCCAGTTGATCTTTGTTCTGAGCTCGTTTATCAATTTTCATGTAACGGATGTAATGCCACATACATTGGAAAGACTGTCTGTCATCTCTGTACTTGAGTTCTTGTGCGCTGTCGACTGAATGAATTAACTCACATTAGTGATCATTTTGTCTGACTTCAAGATAATTGCAAAAACCCTGAGTAATTATTGGGAAAGAATATCTAGGCATTGTTGATAAAATTTTTAATTCTTATAATTAATGTTCAAAATGTTCAGTCTACATGTATTTTGAATGTAAATTTTGTATATGGTGTACTTGATGTTTTGTAAAAATAATTTTTAAATTTAAACTTTTATTTTGCGATTTTAAATTTAATTAATTTTTTATTTTAGTTTTATTAAAATTTTTTAATTTAATGAATTTTGGATTTTTTTTAAATAAAATTCATACTAGTTGAATACTATTAGTATTGATTAATTTATTTAGATTTTATCATTATCATTTAGATTTTTGTAAGAAGAAAACCGATAAATGGTCGAAATATATATAGTGAAATGTTATATAGAATATACAGTTGGCGTTTTTCAAGTATTATTATTACTAATATTATTTATTATTATTCTTTAATAAATAATCAAAGAAAGAAGCCAGGGTTTTAATTTTGGCGTTTTTAATTAAAATATTTAGTTTAATTAGAATATTTAATTAATAAAAAAATAATTTGTTTAAATAAATATAAATAATCCATTTTTTGAGTTGGTTTTTGGTGCCTGAAGATGACAGTTAAACTGTCGAAATATATCGTACGAAGTGTTTTATTGGCGTTTTCTTTTAGTTAAATCATTGTCAAATTTATTTAATTATTTATCTTTATTATGAGTTTATTATTTTGATTTCATTCAGGTCAGCCGCCTTATCATAATTTGGAAACGCCATTGGCTGTAGTATTCAAAATTGGTAATGAGAAAAAACTAGAATTGCCTTCAGATATTTCCGAGGAGATGAGGATTTTCATATTAGATTTGCTTCAGCCCGACCCCAAAGACCGCCCGACTGCAGCAGAGTTGTTAAAGTCTAAATTTCTTTCACAGTAAATTGAAATAATTTATTCCACAAATTATTTTGGTCTTTGATTTATATTATTGCCAATAATTTTTAAATGTTTTGTTTTAATTTTCATCGGATTTTTTTATTTGTAAAATTAAAAATCATGTAAAGGTGCCAAATAAATAAAAGTGAAGGTTTACATTATTTTTGCTCTAAAAATTACATATTAAATTAACTGAAAGAAAATTAGTTATAATTGAGAAGGCTGGAAATAAGTTTCTAATAAAAACTTGTTTAAATAATCAAGTTTTTGAATATAATAAATATTTTACATTCTATTTCATTTTTACTACCATTATTAATCATTATGCTCATCTGGACTTTTCATCTACCTTGGCAACTAGATGCTTGAGTTCCAATTAGACTCGAAGCTAACCAGCTTCGAACAATTCTTTTGGAAATTTCTTTACCATCAGTATATAAAAGGATTTCAACAATTACCAGGATTGTTGAGTATACATAAAAAAAATAAAAATGAATAAGCACAATTAATGTAATGATTGGGGGAGGGGTGGGCTACGAGAAAGGTTTGCCTTGTTTAAAAGGAGCCAAAGAGTATTATTGTAGCAATTCATCAATAAATGAGAGATGATATATATATATATATATATATATATAATATTAAACAATAGAATTTTAAAATCGTGTTTACAAGGTATCCTGGCAAATGGAAATTTACTATAATCAATATATTAATTATAATAGAAAATGTTGGAAAATTCGATGGAAAAAAAAAGATGTGGCCAAATGGTTCGACTAACTTGAAATTATTTTGGAATCCAGGGTTGTGAAAAATTTCATGAATGTGATGAAATTTTTACTTGAAAGACAATCGTATGCAGTCTTCAAACAGTTAAAGAAAAGCAACATGGCGATGGATTTCGAAATTCTGAAGAAGGAATTATTGAAAACTTTCGGTATAGACGAACAAGAAGCATTTACGAAACTTTTACAGAAAAACTTATTAATGGGTGATAACTTTCGTTGGGTTTTAAGAATAATGTAATATTAAAGAACTTATGTTGTTTAAATATTATAAAATTTCAAAAATGAGTTTACAGGGATTCCTCTAATCTAAAATTCATCGTACAATAAAACCCGAATGTGTATCAATTATCAAACCTACACGAACCGTATGAATTGAAATAATTTTATCAACAACCCAATCAAGCATGTTAAGTACAAATCAATGCCATCTACAGATTCAGTTCAATTTAACGATATTTCAAAATTTATGACTCGATTTCATTTTTCTTACAGTGGTTTTTAAGCATTTGGATCTAGAACAACAGAAGGAGATAAAATCAGAACTATATAATACACTCGAGATATACAAACATCAGAGGTATTGATTGCAAGACAGTGGCATAATATGCCGTTAAAAAAATAATTAAAAATATAACCATAAATTACATATTTAAAAATATTAAATAGAGAAAAGGTTTTGTTTTAATATCAAAAAACACGAGAAGTACAAAAAAACAACCATTGTCAGACAAGAAAAACGTTAACAATTTCAACAAAAGAATGCAAATAAATTCCCAATTAACAACAGTCCAGTTCGGTTGTGGAAAAAAATTCAATAAATATTTATATTGAGTTTAGTTTTCTAGTTCATATGAAAATTCACTAATATGAATAATATGAAAGATTTTTCCGGAATTCGAGTTGGAAATCATGGTTACATGTGTGAGGCCAGAAATTAATATTTAGTCGAGACATAAACGGTATCATTTGGCATTGATAAATCGGTTTACGCAGTGCAAATCCGGAATTAAATAGTTAAAGAAAGCTCGTTGATGAATCGTTGAACGCATTCACTGAACTATGAAAGGAATGACAGCAATAAGTTTACTAGAAACTAAAAAATTATATTTAGTTGACGAACTTGAAGAAACAGTTATTATTAAATAAGAAGCACATTATGGGATCTTCTAAAACGATAAAAACAAGTAACAAAATATCTTTGAAAATCATAATATGGTAGTAGTCACCATATAACCGAAGATGATAAGTCACTTAGAAACAAGATGTATCAGAAAAACACTAATTTCACACAAGTAGATAAAAAGAATTTAAATGTGACTTGTGTTGTTTTAAAAAACATACATAAAAAGTTTTAGAAAACAAGATCATATTATGATTCCATAAATGAATTTCGAAAAAGGCATGAAATAGCGGAAGTGAGATCAGAAAAATTCTAAAAATTACAAAAAATAGAAAAAGATAAATGAAAAATTTCTAACCTTAATATTATTTTCAAAATGTAATAATTATAAATGTTCGAAATTATAACGAATTTTTAATATTGTTTTTTTTATTTTTTATGATTTTTTAAAGAATTCATTATTCCGTATTTTTGGAATTTTCAAACAAAAACTAAAATTTACTGTTGAAAAATAATTTAATAACATAAATTGATAAAAAATTTCATTTATTTTCATTCTGACAAAAATTCAATAAAAGATTTTACTGATAAATAAAAATTATTATGTATTTTTAGAGTTTCATATAAATTTGATTTTTAAATATTCAAGGAAATATTTTAAAATATCAAAATAAAGAATAATTGAAAGAAATATTTATTTTAATAAATCAATAACTAATTACAAATTTTTAAATTCATTGAAAAAATATATTTTTAAACTAAATTTATGATTAAAATTTAATAGAACGAAATCAATTTCTCAAAGTGGGCGATAACGCCCCCTTATGGGCGTTTGAGACCTAGAAGGGGGTGCTAAAGGGCCCAGAAAAAAATAGGGGGCGTTGACGTGGGTTAAGAGGGCGATGCTAGATTTGTAATTTCATTTACTTTATATTTTAAATTTCACTAAAATTAAAACCTTCCTACTACACAATAACGAATAATTAGTTTATATTTCTACCCCGTATGATGGTATAAAAACTTAAAATACTTAACATAGGTTTCGTAGGATAGCCCGCACGCCGTACGCAATCAATTTGTAACAAGTTTCTGTTAAATAACGCTATTGGAGCAATCCGGTAGCAATTGTTCTGTATCATGAAAATTTATTTGCATGTAATACATTTTGTATATTAAACAATTAAATAATCTTTAGGGGGCGGTGGCAAATCAAATTGTGTCTTAAGGAGGCTGTGGTTAAAAAAAGCTTGAGAAACACTGATATAGCATAATTAATCACTAAAACATGGAAAATTTTTTTAATAATTTTATTTTTAATTCTTTAAAACAAAAATAAATTTCCATAAAAATTAATAAATTAAACAATTTGATAAATAGAATATTTTATTTCAGAAAAAGTAAAATATATTTCCACTGTCAAACGTTTAAAACAATAAAATGCACATCTTTAAGAAACATTTTTCAACCTACATTAGCTACTTACAAACTCTAGCTGACAATCCAGCAGATATTAGCGGATACATTGCGATGGAGAGTCACCGTGAATACATTTGCTATTTGTAAATCAGTGTATTTATCATGCACACAAAATTACGTAAGATGAAACCATTTTTCAATTTACAATTTCTGTGAATTTGAACCATCAAAACTGGAAGAATTCGTGGATTTTTGGGCAAATTTCTTTCGTAATTGTTGAATTGACGGCGCTATTGAGGTTGATTTTGATTTGATTGGCTTTTGAATCGGTTCTGATTTGTTGAAATTGTCGATTGGAAGCTTTGCCGTCGTTGTTGTGGTTACAGATGTCGGTGATATTGGTGTTGTTGTGGTTGTCGTTGTTGTTAATGCTGATGATAATGACGAGGATGCTGCTGGCTTTTCAGCTTTTGTCTTTGCATTATTTGATTTGGATTCTGGAATTTTTACTTGATCTGCACATTCAATGAGCCTGTTGATTTCAGATGTGATTGATGGTATGGTTAATGTGGAACCAGATTTTTCATCTTGGATCGTTTTTTCCTCGGTTTTCGGCGATGGTTTGGAATCAGTTAATTCGAAGAATTTCTGTCTCGCTGGAGAGATTCTGCTAGCATTATGATTGTTTCTTAAACCTGGAAGTGTAAATGATCTCGAAGTATAATCAGTGGGATCTTTGCTCACAGATTCCACTGAACTCTGTCTAGATGATGGCTTAAGCATGAATCCTGGAGTTGGGTCTGGATAGTTGGTTATTTTTCTAGTAATGCTGGTAGATCTTGAATGATCGGGTGAAACTGATCGATTGCTTCGAAAGAATTGACTGGTGTTTATAGACTGATTGCTACTGGAAATTTCAGGGGTCAGTTGAGATCGGGTCATTCGGTTTGTCCAGTCCAATGATATGGACTTAAATGGTGATTTACCAATTAGACTTGACGCAGGACTTGATGGCATTGAGCCGATCGCTGAATCATTTTGAGACGATGGCACTTGAATCCTAAAATGTGAAATTACATAACTATAAAATTAAATAAAAATATGAATTATAAAATCATTGACTTGATATCACGGATAATAAATGGAAGAAAATTTGTTGTTTGCATGCAGTCAAAACTCATAATGTTTACATATTTTTAGTTGACAGGGTTATATGAAAGATAACAAAATTATTTACGGGTTTGATTCAATGACAATATTATGTAAACAGCCAGTTTTAAACCATAAAATATTAAAAACAATATATAATAGAATAAGCAAATAAATTAGTAAATATTTTACTTTTTATAATATTTTATTATAATTTCAAAAGTTGTTTAAATATTGCTAACTTAATTGCGTGTAATTTCATTCAAATTTAATATTTAGAACATTATATGGTAATATTAAATTTGAAAAGAAATAAAGATAAATAAAATTGTAAATGAAAGCAACAAAATGTATTTGCTAGCTTTTTTTATAAATATATTTTCATAAAGATTAATAAGCGAATATTTTAAGCATTACTTTTTTTTAATTCATGATAAAAATTCCATGATAAAGTTATCACAAATTCAATCTTATTTTGTTCAAAACTTCGCAAGAACGTTTATTGTAATACACCACCAGAAAAATACAGTTGAAATATAAATTGTTAGCTTAGTAATAACAAACCGCTGAAATATATTCTTGAGTTTGATTAACTCACTTCTTGCGGCTCATGTAATACTACGCTCTTTCATGATTAGCACTCTAATGCGCTCTAACCCTCAATGAAGCGATGTAGGTAGTTCTGATAAGTGATTTTTCGAAATTTCATTTAAAAATATTATGTAGTTTTAACGTTATAGTAATTTTTGGTCGATAGCATTTTTACGCACGCGTTGCGCAATTTTGCCCACTACGGCAAATAACTCACGCGAATTACGTAACGCTTAAAATATGTTATAATAAACTCCAGAAAAGAAATTAAATAAAAGGAATAAACACGAGTTTGTGACAAATGCAAATAGACTTACTGTTTAAAATGTATTCTTTATTTTTCAGTATGACTCGTTACGGTTTTCCATCTCAAATTATTGATTCTTGACGCTTTATTAGAAATTAGTTCAATAAAAAATCCTCAACACCCCCCCCCCCTCTATAAAAACTAGCATACTACTAAATCCCGCGGTTTAAAGAACACTTGCGCATTAGCAGGGAAAACTGATTTTAGCTGTTTTGTAAATTTTTGTACTAAAATAATATTAAGTTAGAAAATGAAATTAATAAGAGTCTAAAAGTCAACATTGACTTTCCTGGAATAAATGGTTCATAGTCAAATCAGCTGGTTGACATGCAAATTAATAAAGCGTAGACTAGGAATGCCCATTTAGCATTTCCCGCCCGAATGATAAGCCATGTCAAATAGTCAAGTAAAAATATACCTAGGTTCGCAACAATACAATAGGTCCAACGATTCTTGATCATTCCTAGAAAACAATGGAATAAATTAAAAGTTATAATTAAATACGATAGAAACATCTTTTAGAAAGTACTATCAGTAAAGTCCATTATTTTTGTTTATTTCTGATCTGATTTGTTTTCTTTTAATATTTCATTTATTTTCATTAAGAATATAGATCAGTTTTTTCTTCTTCGTTACACATCAATGATAAATTTTAAGTATAATTTTGCTGCATAGGAAAATAGATTTTTTATCTATAGTCATAATGAAAATAAATGAAATTTTAGAAAGTATTTCGTGACATCGCTAATGAAATCTCGAGTGTCCAAATGCCAATTATCGAATTACTGACCAAAACTGTTATTATTATAGTCAGTCATCGACTTTACGAGCCTCACTTTTTTTTCTTTATATTTTTATTTTCGTGAGTTTTGTTCGTATTTTTAATACGAGAATTTGGTTTTCCTATCTTCTTGAAATTAAATTATTCGTTTGAATATTCAATTGAAAAATAATTTGATGGATTATACAAATTGTATAAAAATGTATAAATAAACATTTTTTAAACACCTAGAAAAAGAAAATATGTTTCCCAAAGTGCTAGAAAATAGCAAGAGATCTTATTTACGGCCGTTCTGTGAGAACCAATTGAGATCAAATGTCAACGACTTCCTATGCCTTTTTACCTTTTTGACATATAAGACTTTGTGTTATGAAAAAGTTCATCTACAATTAGGACTTTTCAAATGACTTAGTATCAAAAGATCCAAATAATATTTAATGTTAGAAAGTGCTTTTATTAGGATGGTTTTGATAGTTGTGAAGGAACTCAAATCATTTTATAATAGAGATAGATTTTCATGGAGAGTAATGGTAATATCATTAATGTTTTCAAGTGAGGCATTCCGCACACGCGCACGCACACACACACACACATATATATATATGTCTGTATGTATTTGTCATAGTTAAAGCCTTAACCTTGTGAATGTAAACACTACCTAGTCCGTGGGGTGATAGGGAGATGAGCATGATCCACCGTAAAATATATGATAACCAAAGTCCCCATAATTAATCAATTAATAGTGTTAATATTTACAAAAAATAATATAATCCTACTTTCTCCTCATATGAGAATATGGAACCGAGTCTTTCGAATATAAATATTTTTCAATATCTTTCTCTAGGTTTGCAATCACTTCGTTTTGCAAAGAGTTACTGTTTGTGTCCTGCAAAAAAGATAACAATATGCAAAGTTTGAGGAAACTTCATCTTTTACTTCTTCGCGAATTTTAGTCAGCCAAGTTTCTATTATCATTCTGTTGTCTTCGATTTTGAATTGAAGCATCATTCTTTCTTCATTCCATACTTTTTTGTCTCTTTCAAGTGACTCCTCAACAACAAACAGTCTCTCTTTCATCATGAACAATTGTTCTTTGCACCCCTCCATCTAAACATTTAAAAATATCAAATTAAAAAACCACGAATCCGTCTCACATCCACTAATTGATCTGTGAGATTTTGAATCATCAATTCAAGATTAATTCTAGTTTCTTCGGACCTTTTGAGCAACTCAATTTTATCGTGACTAAATCTTTCGTCTTTCTCTATGATATCTCCCCTTAATTTGCTTATTAATTTGTCAGCTGCTTCTAGACGGACTTTCAGCTCGGCTTTTTCTTTGTCCAGTAGCGATTCTGTTGTGGTTCGGGTTGTCATTTTCCCGCCAAATCTTTGAAGAACCTTCGGTAATTTCTGTTGGTCTTCATATGTAGATAACTTTTTCTGAAGAGATAATTCAATCGTAATTATAAATGAGCTCACAAAAGGATATCATAAATAAGGATAAGGGTTTGTTTTTATCGCAATCTTCATTTTTAATTGGTTTAAATTATTGCTAATATTGAGCAGAATAAAATTTTAATATTTTGTATATAATTTGTTGAATTAATTATATAATAATTTTTTTTAATATAATATAATAATATATATATATATATATATATATATAATATAATAGAATAGAACATAAAATAATATTATATTATTATATTATAAACTACTAGCAGTATACCCGTGCTATGCTACGGTTATAGGTTTCTAATTAATTAATATTTTAATAAATTGCTAAGTTACATTTTCCTAGGGTTGTCAAGTGGTCAACACAAAAAAAGAGAACATTTTAAAGAAAAAATTATTAAAATCAAATTTTATACATAAAGATATTAAGGAACATAAAATTGCACTTATAATTCAAATTTGTACTTTAAAAACGGTGGAGTTATAACTATAATGGTGCTTTAAAGTGTGGAATGCTAAAGCTCCTTCGACAGCTGATACTTTGTGATCCAGAGATGAAAATGTTTTTGTAAAAAAATTGCATATGGAATTGGAACTCTCTCCTATACGAATAGTATTTGTATGCTTTTTTGACGCAATATGTTGTTCCAAATCGTATTTGCCTTTGTTTGCAACCGAAACTGTAGTATTACAAACAGTGCATATTGCCTCGGATTTTGAATTTGGTGTTGATTTAAAACATACAAATTTAGCTTGCAGTTCTTCAGTAAATAAACATTTTCGTTTACTCATATTTGGAGCTAAAATAAAAAAATCCAAGAATATAAAATATAAGACTCTAATTAACAATAATAAATTACATACTTACTTGTTTATTTAACACAAAAAAATATAATATTAATAATTACTTTTCACTTGCTTATTTTATTTATTTAACACAACAAATTATAATAATAATGATTTCTTATCAAAATCGTTAATACACACAAATTATTTCATCTTTAATTTTAAATTCAATAAATATTGACAGGACAGAAATAGCATAGCCTGCTTTTTTTCAAATTTTTGAATTTTTATACCGAGTTTCTTTTTAAATTTCAACTTGAAATTATTAAAAATCAGCGAAATTGAAAAAAGAGAACAATTTGAATAGTTATAGAAAAAGATAGAGGACAAATAAAATGTGCTAAAAAAGAGAACATGTTCTCTTTAAAAGAGACCTGTTGACAAGCCTACATTTTCCACATAATTTATAATTAGCATAATATTAATAGTTATAATATAAAATATAAAAAGAATTCGTTGTTTTTGAGATTTAATATTGTGTAGCCTTACAGCAACAAAAGATGAATATCTTGTTAATAAATAAAATAAATCAAAATGAAAAAACCTAAATCTAAGAATTAAAGTGAAAATTTAATTAAAAATAATGAAATATAATCCACTTACAATTATAAGTAATATAGCTAAAAGTGGCTAACAAAAATAATTTATATATCATAAACTATTTAATATTATATCAAACTAGATAGGCAAAATGAAAATATTACTATAACTTTTATTTTAAATCGACATCATTACAAATTAACCTTTTATCCTCAAAAAATGCATAACGTATTCAATTTGCTCAAGTAGTTCTTTAAAAATTTACTTTTAAAATTTTAATATTTCAATTATTCATTTGTGAAATAATGGAACAGGCAAGCAATAACTTTATTATTAAAACCAAACACTTCTCAAATTTCCGTTTTACAATATATTTCTACAGTTTCATTGTCATCATCAAGTCGGAAAGTAAAACTATTGATAAAAAAATGATAATTCAAACAAATTATGAAAAAGTAAATATATTTAAAGTAAATAGTTATTTTTAAACGGCAAAATTAATTATGAAATTAGATATAATTAATTCGCTAACTTTTGTGTAAATTTGTCTGAATTGAGATTAATAATAAAATATTTCACATTTAAAATATTTCATAAAAAATTCGATGTTTTTTTCTATTTAAAATATTATGATTTATATTATAAATTATTATTATAAATTATTATTATTATTATTAATAAAAGCCCTCTCAAACCTGCAATTCATTTTTAAATTTGGTAATTTCCTCAATTTTCTGTTCTGATTCTTGTTTTTCTTTACTCAATTGGCTCTCGAGGTTCGCAACCTTTATGCTAACTTCTTGTAAGGATTTCCTTAAACTTGTAATAACTGATTTTCGGTCCTCGTACTAAATTAATAATTTAAAATTTATTATCATAAGTTTATTATCATAATAACTTCTTTCATTCTCGAGGACAAAGTGATTCTTTCGGTTGTCCACGATTCTTGTTCATTTTCATATTGTTCCTTGATGTTTTTGTATTTTCTCTGGTATTCAAGCATATTGTTTTGAATGGCTTCATTTTGTAGCTTCAATTCAATGTTGATTCTGTTGAGCCTTGTGACATTATCCGTCAGCAAGTTCACTCTGGTCACGTATTGCTGGTGTTGAATTGCCTTCATGTAGGAATCGGATTCAGTCTAACAATATTCGGATAAATTGTAACCTGAAAGAACTAAAATCTCTTCTTACTTTAGCAGTTTCGGAATCTCTACGAGCAGCTGAAAATGAGACTTTGTCTTTGTTCAGCAAGGTCGTTAAATTTTCCTTATCCTTTTTAAGTTGAGATATTTCCATTTTCAGTTTGTCAACATCAACTGCACTGCTAGTCGAAATTCTCGGCACCGGCGGAGGCTTTGATTTCTCTTTTTCAAATTCAGCTATTTTGGTTTTCAACTTTTCATTTTCTTTTCTTACAGAATGCAGATTCCCAGTAATGTTGTCGTAACTGGTTTGTAAGTCATCAGTTTTCGCCTTCAACGACTCAAAGTCGACATCTTTTTTTGAGAGTAGCATTTGGGTGTTTTTGATGATTTCTTGGTTCTTTTCTAGCTTTTCGTTCGTCTGAGAAATAAGAATATCAAAGTCGGTAAGTTCTTTCTCACGATTTTGGAGTCGTTGATTTAGATGATTAATGAGGTCATCTTTTTCTTGTATCCTTTCATCTCTGGTCGTAATCGAATCTGTGAGAATTTTCTGCTGAGTTTCCCATTGTTTTTTTTCAATTTCTCTCTCTTCAATTTGAGTTTTATATTCTAAATTAGTTTGATAAAATTAATATATAATAATAGTATTATTATTATTATTAATAATAATTATGATAATAATAACAATAATGGAATAGAGCATTTTTTTATTGATTGACTACTAATCAGAGGATTTATTGATATTCACAAATTTTCTGCGCAGCTTTTTTCAACTGATTTAGATGATAAATTTATTAATTAATAAGGGTAAATAGTCGTAATCAGAGTTGAAAACTAGAAACGTTATTTTTATAATAATAATAATAATAATAATAATAATAATAATAATAATAATAATAATAATAATAATAATAATAATAATAATAATAATAATAATAATAATAATAATAATAATAATAATTATAATAATAAATACTTTGTAAGGTCTTATTTAATTCTTCAACTTTATTTATTAATTCTCCATTTTTTTGGATTTTCTCCTCTATATCTTTTGTGATGTTATTTGATTGTGCTTGAGATTTGAGAGTATTTTGCGTTTCATCAAGTAATCTCTTCACAGTTCTAAATTCTTGATCTTTCGCTCGCATCTCGTCGTCCTGTTCATAAATTTGTTCTTCTCTAACTTTCATTTCTGCTTGCAAGTTTCGAATTTCTTTTGCCAGTTTCTCACGAATCTTTTCGGATTCACTAATTTTGATGGCGTACTAGAAAAAATGCCACGATTAAAAGATTTGAAAGAAATTCCACATACTTGATGAATATCATTTTTCAATGCAGAAACCTCTTTCTTGTAGCTGCTGATTTCAATGGATTGTTCTTTATTTGACCCATCTTTGGTCTATAATCCTCGGCGTAATATACAGTAATTATCATATTATAAAACTTACCTTTAGTGAGCTAGATGAGACCCCTTCGTCTTGTTTATCTAACAATGTTCTGAGAGCTTCATTCATTTTTCTCGTCTGATCCAATCGGTTTTTCAAATCTTGAATATGTTGTTCCTTTTCTTCAAGCATTTCATTTTTCTCTTCCAACTATACGATATCATTAATTCAACATAAATTACTCTCAACAAATTGATATTTTTACATCAGTTTTTAGCATTTCTATTTCTTTCTTTTTAAGCTGACTGTCCTCATTCACCCTTGAGTGCACGCTGTCTTTCAATGCCATTTCCGCCTGTTTTTCCGCTATTCTAGTTCGCTTGCGTTCCTCTGATAATAGTCTCTCCAGACAAGTGAATCGGAATTTAATTTTCTATAATTATAATTTCATAAAGTTTAACTTAAAGCTCACCACCAACCTCTGCATCATTCAAATTGCCGGGGGCATCGATTTGATAACCGTAATGTTCATTGAACACGTCATCACTTCCGGCACTGAATTGGCAAGTTTTACCTTGGTTGGTAGCACGGACACTTGCGGATCCGTTTTCTGTATTAGTTGTCGTAGTAGTTGTCGTAGTGCTGCTCCTGTTACTGCTGTCAACTGATTCGTCTGGACTTACCATTCTATTTTATTGTTATTTCGGGGGTTAGTTTTCTATGTTTTTATATTTTATGAACCTGTCAAATTGTTGTTGTAGCTCATTTGCTCTTGTTTCAACGCAACTGAGTAGATCGCTGAGCAATGTATTTTTGGTCAGCAATTGCTCAATATAGTTATTCAGTTCCTTTTCCCTTCTCCCATTATCCGAAATCATTTCTTCAATAATACTATCTTTTTCTAAAATTGTTTTCGATAAATCTGACACTTTAAACTCAGTTTTCTCGCATTTTGAAGCCAGTTCATCTAAAATATATAATGTTGATAATAATAATTTAATTAATAATTATAATAATAATAATAATATGATAAGGACTTTTTTTGTTTTTCACCTCTGATTTCTTTATAAGAGACATAATATTTTCTACAAAATTTGACTATGAATCAGATTTTGTAGGTAACAATAATAATAATAATAATAAAAATAATAATAATAATAATAATAATAATAATAATAATAATAATAATAATAATAATAATAATAATAATAATAATAATAATAATAATAATAATAATAATAAAATAATAATAAAATAATAATAATAATAATAATAATAAATAATAATAATAATAATAATAATAATAATAATAATAAAATAATAATAATAATAATAATAGTAAAAAAATATAATAATAATAATAATAATAATAATAAATAATAATAATAATAATAATAATAATAATAATAATAATAATAATAATAATAATAATAATAATAATAATAATAATAATAATAATAATAAACCTATTTCATCTTCAAGGCATATAATTTCTTCCAATAAGACAGATTTACTGGCACTTTCTAAATCAGATTTGGCGTCACCCCGACCAAATTTCGTTGACTTAAGGTCTGATTTATAATTCTTGTCGTAAAATTCTTTGTATTTGCAGATGTCTTCTTTAAGTCCTTCAATTTGTTTATTAAGCTGCATTATTTGCTTTTCTTGCGTCCGACAAGTGTTTATGGTTTCGTTGTATTTAGATAAATATTCAAGTTGTTTTTTGTCAGTTAAATGTGATCCGTATTGTTGCTCGATCTGGGACATGATGGCTTTGATCTGTTTGTCGTACTGTTTGATTTGTTCTTTCAGCCGATTACATTCCGATTTTAAATCTTGAATTTGAACATTCTGGATGAAGTCTGTCGTAGTTTCGACTGGATACGGAGGTTGAGAGACTTTAGGTTTGATACCAGGCGCTGCTTGCTGTAAACTATTCAATAATGTCAACCGCCGGTTTTCTTTTTCCAATCTTTCTACGTCAGAATGTAAGTCGTTAATTTTTTGTTCTAGTAGTTTATATTTTTCATCTTTTAGAGTGTCATCTGATTTTTCCGTACCTAAGATTAATATAGAATGTTAATTGACGATTATTTTTATTAGCAATTATTTAAAAGTAAAAAAATAGATTCTTTAAGATTTTTTCTACATTAGAAACTTAGTTAATTGCCCTAAATCATTTTACTCCATTTCCAAATTCAATCTGCTACCGTCAGAAAGTTATGTACACAGTAGGATGCATGCACACATTTATTAATGGTATACAGTAATTGCAGATCCGGTTTTATCATATCCATAAAAATTACAAATACTCCAATATACAATTAACTCAAAATTATGTGCTCATTTGTCATTTTGATTGGTTGCCAGAATCGGTCAATAAATATATTAATGGTCCGATACAATTTTTAACTTTTAAGCTCTGCCCAGTTTTATGACAGAGACCGCAAGGATAAAGACATATTGGCAGAAGAAAATAGCAAGGGTAAATATAAATTTAATAGTTTAAGTTAAATAATTAACTTAAATAAATTTATTATTTTTAATTGAAAATGTGAATTGAAGTAATCATGATACATTTAAAAATTGAAAATTGAGTTTTTTGTTTTGTACTCGTTTTTAGTACCAAAATTTAAAAAAAAACCCTTATACAAAATTTGGCAACCCTAATTATAAGCAAATTTTATACACGTTTTATAAAACAAAATATAGGAAATATAACGTGAAATTAAAAAAAAGGCCTTATATACCTGAACTTGATTTCGCTTTGGCTTGGCGTAGTTCGTTGGACAGATTAATATTTTCTTTTTCTATGGAAACAAATTTCTTTCTTAGAGTGCTGTTCTGTTGCTCAAGGAGCTCGACTTGGATTTTCAATGCTCGCACCGAAGCGTTGTCATCGAATTCGTTATCTTCTATATTCTGAATAAAGGGATTGACCCAGTCAACGAGGTTTACAAAATAGGGAATTGTCTCACTGTTGATTTCATTATTGTTTCGAGTTTCTTAGAAAGAGAATCATTTTCCTCCTCAATATCATTAAATCTCCTTTTTAATTTTCGAATGTCGTCTTCTGCAAATTTCAGTTGCTCTGTTAGATCGGTTTCTCTTTCTTTAGCTGCGTCTAACTCCCTCTGTAAACTTTGTTCTTCGAAGCTTGGTTCTCGACTCAGTGATTCGAGATTTCGGTTTTTACGCTGTTTAAAGGATAGGTCAATTGGAAATTATGAACAATTAGAAGGTTACCTTTGAGGCTGTGTCTGGAATTTGAAGAGCTCCCGAAGAATCAAAGGATTTGAGTTTTTCAATCTGAATGGGAAATTTTTTAAAATAGATTATAATAGTTTTAGTGATAATTTACTTCCTGTCGGCATTTGGAAAGCTCTGCTTCCAGGCTTCTTCTTCTTGTTTCTGAATCTTTCAGTTCTTCTTTTAAATGTTTATTGTCTTCTTCGAAATATGAACGTTTTTCATCGACTAGCTCCAATTCACTATTGAGTCTTACAGACACTTCCTTTGCTACACGAAGCTCTTCCTTAAAATAATAATCAAAAATCTAAAAGTGAATTACAATATAAAAATTAACTTCAAGGCCTCTGATTAAGTTAACATCGTTTTCACTATATAATTGAGCTTCTAATCGGTTGAGCTTTTCCTCCAAGATCCCTCTTTCATTTTCACATTGCTCATACCGCCTTTCAGTTTTTCTAAGTTTGAACTGGAATATTCGGCAGTTTTTATTTGACGTTTCCAGATCTCGCTTAAGTTCCCTTAACGTATCCGTATCGTCTTCCTGAAGATATTCGATTATATTTTTTAGTAATAATATGAATAATAGTTCATTATTAATACAAAAATTTCTTTAATTTTCACCACTGATTACTTTTATTTTAAAAGGAATTTATTAAAAAATATTTGAATATGACTCAGTAAAGATATCGATGTTTAAAATTATGATTTTTAAAACTGTAATACAATGAGTAAAATCATTTATTATTTTGTTCATTTTTGATCTGTTTTTGTTTTCTTAAAGCGTTTCCTTTATTTTCATAAAGTTAGTGCAGTAAATTTGTGTCACAAAGAAAGAATATTGATCTATAGTATACATAGCAAAACGGGGGCTCGCGAGCCACTTGTGACTTTTCTACCATTTTTAAATATCGTTAATTTTTAATTTCAAAAAATAAATTATATTAAAGGTTTTTCTAAATCCACCACTCCTTCACTTAACGAAAAATTCGATTTACAAAAAACAATAAAACTACATACAAATTTGTACTTGATTTTAGATTTTATTTTGTGCATACCTTATGTGTATATTGACTAACAATAACTACTACTATACATTAATAGTACTTCTATATAGTATATAGAATAAAAACATTGTGAGTTTTCGATTTTCGTCTACCGTCAGGATAAAGTCTGACCTTTGCTGATCTATAGTCACAATGAAAATAAATGAAATTTCATACGGTGATTCGATAAGATTTTGCACTTATTATTGTGACCTTGACATTTAATAATGTTTTATTTTATTTGATTATGTTATTTTTACCATTTAATTATTAATTAGTTGGTTAGGGAAAATCGCAAGCAATTAATTTACACATTTTCATATTAAATATTCATTAATCAAATATAAATAAAAATAATTAAATTGAAATACAACATTAATTAATTTCAAAATCACACAAATAGATCAAAACTTTGATATATTTCTATTAAATGTAGAAGTTATATTATTTGAAAACAATAAAATATAACTAATTGGACATACTCAACATTTGTATGCACTTAAAATGCGTAACCTTGTGATGACCTTATCGTGACGTTTGCAGCTTTCCGTCAGCCATTCTATAAAAACAGAGGCTTGAAGGGGTGTTATAGAAGCTTCATAACTTGTCATAATGTCAGAAAGTAAATGTCAAAAGAAATTGTGTATTTCCACGAGTAAGAAGAGCTACGGATAAACAGAGATATTTTTTGAAATGTTAATAAAAATTTTGGCTTACAAAACGGTAAAACTGTAATTACAATTTGCAGAATTATTTTTATATTTTATTTGAACGATTAAGTCTTATTTTTTTTCAAAAATGCACTGACAAACCACATGCGGGAAAAGGCAAAAAAACGCTCGCCTGGGGAGTCAATTTTGCTTTTGCCGACCCTATTCCATAATATTTTCCGTTTTATTATGCGCTAATAAAGAGGTTCCCAAAGCGTTGGTCACAGACTGAGTTTAGAGGGATTGCAAAAAATTTTGAAAATATATACACCAAAAAATAAGAAATTTGGGATATTCACGTGTTAACTACTATTTTTATTAAAAAAAATATTTTCCTAGGTCGCTTTCAGTTTTCCCGGATAGCTTAGTAATTTTAAATTAATTATATAAAATATAAACCAAAAATAATAAGTTGATATTTTTATTTTCTCTTTAGTCCTCTTTTTACAAATCTCTATGTCGCGAAAAATGTCAACTTTTAAAGTGAGTCCCTGTTGTCGAAAGTTTGAGATCCTCTGCTCATTTTCAACGTGTCCATAATTTGAAGGTACAAAGATCCTCAAATGCTGGATAAAGAAAATGTTATATCGTTTTATAAAACTGTTTCAAAATATATTTACAATTAATTTTTTTAATATTTAATACAACTATTTTATGCATCGAATCGAACTAAAATTTTTAAAAGAATTTTTATTTTTTTAAAATCATTTTAATATTTTTATTTTGAAAAAAATGTCATCAAAAAAAATTAAAAAAAGAATAAAATATTCAATTGCAATAATTTAAACCTAATCTCAGAGAAGTACTATTATTATTATTATTATTATTATTATTATTATTATTATTATTATTATTATTATTATTATTATTATTATTATTATAATTATTATTATTATTATTATTATTATTATTATTATTATTATTATTATTGTTATTATTATTATTATTATTATTATTATTATTATTATTATTAATATTATTATTATTATTATTATTATTATTATTATTATTATTATTATTATTATTATTATTAATATTATTATTATTATTATTATTATTATTATTTTTATTATTATTATTATTATTATTATTATTGTTATTATTATTATTATTATTATTATTATTATTATTATTATTATTATTATTATTATTATTATTATTATTATTTAAAATAATTTTTACTTGAAAATGATCATGCATTTCTTCGATTTCCCTTTGCATTTCTTCTTGTTCTTCCTTCAACATGTCATTCTCTTCCATTACGTCTTGGCAGAGTTGCTCGATTTCTTCCATTCGAACTCGCAGCTGCTCGTTCTCGGCCAAAATCTCTTGGTGTTTTGAATTCATAGACTCGCTGACGTCAATATTCGCTTGATCGCTCTCTGGCAATTTGAGTCGCTCTCTGCGTTGTGAAATAAAAATAATATTTGAGGAACACCAAAGTAATATAGTGATATATTATTTACAGAACGAATTAATCATTCAGATCCAGATTTACCGGTTACGTAAGAGATCAAATCTCGGTTAGTATCACGGAATTAAAGAAATATAAATAAACAGAAATTTCACCTGTAATTGCGAACTTCTTCGTCCAAATGCTGAATTCTTCTTTCGAGATGAATTGTTTTATTTTTATACGCTTCAATATCTTCCAAAAAGTCTTCATTTAAATGGGTTTTTTCCATTAGTTCCTTTTCGAGTTCAGCTTTCTCTTTGGAAATTTCATCGTATTTGTCTTCTAAATCAAAGAAATCGTTTTCCAATTCCTCCACATATTTCGTGTCGATGCTTGAAGTGGAGTTTTGTCTGTTTGCAGAAAATGAACCCGAATGCCTAGTTACGCTTGACGATGGACTGTTGGCTGGACTTCTTCGGCCGGTGTTTGAACCCATAGTTCGTTTGCTTTCTCTTGGAGATGGGGTTTTTTGTTTGAATTCATCTGATTTCGGTCTTCGGCGATTATTCGGAGATGTTTCCCCTTTTCTCAATACAGGATCTTTAGAAATTCCACTGATAGCTGTCGATTGAGGAGTAGCGGCGTTTACGGATTTAGTTCCCAATAGAGGACTTGTTCTTGGACTGATACCTTTTCCATTGTTTCCGCTGCCGGCTGACGGTTCAGTTGGATGATCCGGTAATGATCTAAAGCAATTTTTGCAAACCGTCCGTCTCCATTGTTGAGGTTCAAACGTATAGCACTCCTTTTTTTTCGTCAACGCACCAGATCCATCGCGTGCTCGATTGTTATTCGATGCCATAGCACTAGACTATCGATTACGATTGTGTAAAAATAAACAAATTTGATCTTCGGTGACTCAAAGTTCAAATGCAAACAAGCCGGCGAGTATTTTCCAAATAAAGCTTGCTTTGTTTAAATCGTCGTCAAATGATAAAACAAAAAAAAGCTATTTCCACGCCAAATTTGAACTTTTAAATTGAAATTGAATCGAAATTGAATTGTTATTCTTGCTAAACAAGAATATTCTCTAGAAACTGACCTAATCGACGAAAACTAAATATGAAGAAATTATAACTGTTGTTCGCCTACTGCTATCATTTTAACGGTGGATCTGGTGAGAGTTGTGATCGATTTATGAAAATTCACGATCAACCCGATCAGTGTTTGCCGTTCAGGTGAAAATGTGCAAGTGTGCAAGTGTGCAAGTTGCACTGTGCTGTGTGCAATAGCTGGGCAATTGTGCAGCGACATCGACAACACTCTCATTAGAGGTGATGACTAAGAGATTCTGTTTGTCATTTCCCCTTGATCCTACCTGGAAGATTATTCGGCTGTCATTCGACTGAAAAATTACCTAATCTCGACAGAAAAGTATGCCAACTGCATTAGATTGACGATCATATTGTTAATGAAAATTTGTTTACTCAATCATAAAACTTCATGTTTGTTTTGCATGCTTCAAATAAACAAGATTCTTAATTAATTTGCTTGATTATGTAACATAAAACCAACAATTCAAATCGGTGCTCACAATTTTCAAGGTTATCTTCGGAAAATTAGATTCTTATTAAAACAAATATTTTATTTATTGATCTGATACAGATGAAACATTTATAAATAGCACATTTAGGGATTTCAGATAGAATTCTGTTGACTTGTTCAAGCAGCATTTGCACAGTTTACCGATCCGATCAAAAATCGCAAGCTGTCGATTCACGTTATGATCGTGATTTTTTTATAAATTCATAAGTAATATTATTATTATTATTTTATTATTTATTATTATTATTATTTATTATTATTATTTATTATTATTATTTATTATTTATTATTTATTATTATTATTATTATTATTTATTATTATTATTATTATTATTATTATTATTATTATTATTATTATTTATTATTTATTATTATTATTATTATTATTATTATTTATTATTATTTATTATTATTATTATTATTATTTATTATTTATTATTTATTATTATTATTATTATTATTATTATTATTATTATTTATTATTTATTATTATTATTATTATTATTATTATTATTATTATTATTTATTATTATTTATTATTATTATTATTATTATTATATTTATTATTATTATTATTATTTATTATTATTTATTATTATTATTATTATTATTATTATTATTATTATTATTATTGACTTTGTTTAATAACCAATTATGATAATATTTATTTATATTTACATTAAATAAAAAGAATTTCCACATCTAAATAAATTATTTTAAATAATTAAATTTACAAATTATTAATGGATAAAATTATAGTTATTGGCTGAATGTAGTTAGAAAAAAGCCTTATATTAAATAGCGAAGAAAAAACGATAAATATTTTATGTAAACTTTATTTTTGTTTACAGATAAAAAATAACATTGACCCCCCCCCATCCCTAAAGTTTACTATTGAAAATGGTACTATTAGCTTTTAACTTGCAGATATAATTTTTATGGTGGCAAACTGCTTTATAATTAAGTTGGTCAACTTTTTCCCCCCAAAACAGTACATATTGCGCTTTACAAAATATTTTTAACTAAGAAAAAATCCATTTTAATTTTTTGTATAATCATATTTTTCATTTGAATGAATTTTTTCAATAGTGCATGATTTTCTTTTAAAACATTGCAAAAGTCCTGACATGCATACTGAAGGTTCACTCTCACTGAAGTCGCCAGTGATACGGTTTCTATATTTAATCTCAATTTATCTCTACTCCAGAAATCATTAATACTATTTCGTCTATCGTATTAGTGTCCGCTAAGCACATTGCAAATTCAACAAGTAATTTCAAGTTATATGTTACATAGTATTGAGCTGTACAGTCCATCAAAAAGTTGGACTATGGTACGTCTGGTTTCATTATTAATAATATAACTTATTATTATTATTCATCCTTTTTAAAATCTTTAATAAATTCATTAAGAGTCGCAAAAAAATAGAAAAATCAAAATAATAATTTTTAATTAATTATTAGTTGTAAATTGTTGGATTTGATTTTCCCATTCCTTATTCTCTTGATTCCACTCAAGAAATTCTTTTAATGTTTCATCATTAGTTTGTAAAGAGAGAAATAATTGTCTTAAATATAATTTATATATTCGTTCCTTTTGTTCATTACTACCATTCTCTACAAAAGGTGACTTTTCATAAATAAGATAAGTCCCCCATATTAAGTATCCTTTGGTTAAATGAGTTCCAACTTGAGTAATAGCAACTTCAAAATATTGTCTATTTCGTCCTAATCAGTTAAATATCCTAGCATAAATTGGCAATATTCAAACCATACATCGACACTTCTATAATCTTTAATTGCACGAATGAATAGAGTACGTATGAAATCTTTGTCTAAATTAATAGACTTTTCATCATTGATCCAATCAATCGACATTTCGGGGGACAATGGATAATAAATATGCATAGTTTCTCTTGATTCTCTTGTTTCAATCATCTTTTCTGAATGTTTAGCCATTAATTAACTTCCAATGAGAATCATAATCAAGAGGATTTTTTAAAACATTTTCTCTATACATATCAATTTTCATAATTTTCACTGAAAAATCTTCTGATTCCGAATCACTACTAGATAAATCATTATCGATCATATGAAACATTTTTAAAATTAGTTATCTTTATAAGACAAATTCGTTTTATTGTTAGTAATATAATTTAATAAAAATAATTCAAACTACAAATCCTCCAACCTTGACCACAATTCAAACCCAATTTTAAATTTACAATTCCGCAAAAAAAATTAAATACATCTTAACTCGAACAAACAACATATAAACTAAAATTAAATTTTACATAAAAAAATAAAATGAACTTTTATTTCAAGATTCAACAGTAAATAATAATTAAAATAAAAAAACAAATTATAACTATCGATTTCGTAAATAAATAAATACAAATTTTACTTATTTTTTTATTTTTAGGTATAATTATAGGAAAGCGACTGCATTTGTCAGAATGGGGAAAATGTCACATAAAATATTTTCTTTATTTGTTGTTGGAAACAATTGTCTAGTTACCAATGAAAATATAATTAAATGATTTTGTTTTTGTTTATATGAACTACTATTTTTGTTTAAATTGCCTATAAAATGTCTAGGATTATTCATTCAGTTTTACATGAGATATCTAGGGCAACATTTGCTAGGCGCTAAATAAATCTCATTAAGGAAAGATATTTTATTTTATATTTTTAGGGGGGGAGTTGTTAAATTTTATTTTGAATTAAATTTTTAACTTTAAATATGATTTAAATGTTTACAATAGTTTTCAATCATAAATATAAACTATGCAAAGGTCGACTTTCATTTAAACAAAATGTGAGATTTACGGTGCCTTAATTTAAACTTTATAACTGATACACTTTATAAGTAGACTGAGTTATTATATGTTGTTGTAGTCGTTTCAGGTGGAATATTATAATTCTTTCATATCATTTTTCTTTCATGTGGGTTGTGGCTGGTTATTGGAGAGACGGTGGACCCAACGCCTCATAACAGAGGGATTTGGGATTATGCCATTAAAATTTTGCCTTAACCCATCATTAGTTCTGATAATAAAACTTAATGCAATTTTATTGGAATTTTACATTGTATCTTTCCTTGACATATTTGGAACTTCCAAAATAAATTTTTTTCGAACAGTGACTGTGTGCGATATACCAATTTCTGTTTTATTTTTAACTCCAGTAACTATAACTTTATTCTTCGAATTTGAAGTTTGGAGTTTAAATTAGTGTACAAATAGGCACATGTAAGTATGAGTACAGAGGTAGGACAAGACCATCCAACATGTATAATTTCAAAATAGATGTTGATGACAATTAAACTTTAATATTCCTAAAGAGATACAAATTTTTGTAGGTTGTAACAATGTGGTTGTATGGATCCGCCCAGTGTTGTTGTTAGTCTGTTTTATGACAGGAACCCCAAGGAGTTTTTCATCATATAAAATAAAATGTGGTCACATATTCTCTTTTTTATTGACATAAAGTTTTTAGTTTGTTTATCATAGAGTGCCGATATATCACCGGTTTAAAATGTTTTGAGTATTTTGAGACCCCGTGTTTACAGGAGACCTTGACTTCAAAATATAAAATGTACTATTTGATATATTTGAAGTTGAGGCTCGAATTATAAAGAATACTAAACTCAGTGTTATCAAAAACCTATACAAACAATCGTTATTAAATATATTTTACATACTAAGAATGGTGACCTACTATCGAGAAAAAGTGTACGTTTAATACCAAAATAAAACATTTTACCTTTGGAATTGAGTAAAAGATACGGTAAGAAAAATAATCAAAAATTTTTACAGAAATTTGTCCACAAAAAATCTCTTAGATAACCTTTGACGAGATGACGGAGTTCCTACTTACAGAACATCTGAGGTTTTACCTTTTGAACTATTTGGATTCAATTTTTTCGTTCTTCGACCTTTGTAAATTTTATATCTTTCAGAAGATGAGTTTGAAGCGAATCAAAGGATAGTCAGTTGGGACAATGTTGACATATTTGTAAAATTTGCATGCTTTAAATAAAAACTACAGTTTCACACATTTCCACTTGTACTTTTTTATACATTTCATATAGAACTGTTTGCTCTAAAAATAGAGTATAGAAATTTCAAAATATGAAGTCACGCATACATATGAATATGACAAGCAGTAATGCCTTTTAAACTAGAATGATTAGGTTAGAACTTTCCTGGGGAAAGCAGAAATGGAAATTTTTAGCAGAACGACAGGCAGGAGACACAATATATAATGAGACATAATTTTAACAAAGTTACTAGTAAAGACTAAATATACAAACTGTAAGTTACAAATATTATAAATATATATATATATATACATTTGATTTCTAATAAAAAAAAAATATAATTTTATTCATTTGTAAATTGTCTTATTATTAGTTCAACTGTTATATAAGATTAAGAAATCTTAACAATTTATCTAGGTTAATTTTATTGTTAATAATGATTAATTAATTTCATCGTTAAATTAAATTATGATATTAATGTTAAGATACAACATTTACCTTTAACTCTTGAACTCGTCAATAAAATTCAGAAAACGATAATTTATTCACATTTTTTTATTGTTCTTTATTTTTTTTATTGACAAGTGAGCATCAATAAATTTTGGAAAAATTCAAAAAACTTGATGATACAGGCCAAAGGAAAAAGTAAGACAGAAAACGTGTAAAGCAAAGAAAATATGATTAGTAAGTGTCAGTTACGCTACTTAGTTCTAAACAATTGGTTATCATTTGTTTGAATAGTTATATTGCTGAGTAATTTTTGCGGTCATTGCTGAGAAATTTTGTGTCTATTTTTCTGAAACCGGTGTATCATTTTAAAATATGTTTGTTTCACATAGTCTATGAGTATGACCATCAAATGTGAATTATTATTATGTAATATAAACACATAAAAATATTATAACTCGGTAGCAATTTGGTACTCCAGGTAGCCCTCAATATATTTTAAAATTTATATAAAGCAAAATCTCGATATATTTTTTTAAGTAATAACATTAATTGGTCTTCACTATGGTTCGAACACAACGTCCTCACCGGGCTATTAATTTATTATTTTACTCAACTTCCCATATACCTCCGAGAAGTACTCCACGTGGACCCCCTTGGACTCTTATAATAAATTTTTCTTTAAAATTCTGTTTTTTCATTACGACTAGAAATCAATGTTTAAAAATCTACCGAAAAAAGCAGTGCATAAAATTTGTATCAAATTAGGAAAATAAACATAAATTTTAAAATAAAATAAATTCACAGCCAATCAAAAGTTTTTTATTTGTTTAAATTAGATAAATAATATATCGAAATAAATTAAAAGAAAACAAATTTGTAAATTTATTGAAACTTTAACCACTAAAAACTAACACAATGGATACTAGTCATATTAAAATCGTCTATTGTACTTTTGTGCACAAGCTACAATCAATTAAGGCACCAGATTTAAAATGGAGTCTGCGGTCGCGTTTCGACATGCTTTTTAATTCCTGGATAACTTGTCATGACTTTGTTATAGATATTTTCCAGTTTCGGAAACGCAGGCTTAGCTTCGGGAAGCGAGTCGAGAATAACACACAAAAACAAATCGGCCAAACTGGCATTTGCCCCGGCCAAAAATGCGCCTTTTCCCTCATCGATATATTTCACAAGATTCTATCAAAAAAATTTGATAAAAAACTACCGAATAAATAATCAAAAATTTACTCCAAAATATTGAGGAACAAACTTTTCTTTCAAATCTTTCTGCATTTCTGCTTTCTTTTTTTCATCCTTTTCAAATATAGATTGAACGGCTTTCAAATACAAATCATTTATCTGGTGAACGGTTATTCAACTTGAAATGAATAAATCTCAAACTCACAGTATCAATTGCCCGATCAATTCGATAGGTTTCCATCTCATCTTTTCCATAGAGTTTTGCTTTCCTTGCCAAAAATCGAGAAATAGCCATACTTTCATTCAGTTGAGTTCCACATTCTAATGTAAGAACCGGAAGTTGGCCGTATGTTACGGAAGGTTTTCGAGCTCCCCATTGCTCAAATGTCAATCTCTCATCATCGAATTTCTCGTTTTGTGAATGTAAAATAAATCTAATTAGTTCACCTCGTCCTCTACCATCGAAATACGTTAGCTATTAAATACAAAACTATTAACAGACAACAAAATTATCAATCCTAAATTTACTTTCTTAACGGGCATAGTTGAGTCGATAATGACAGAATGAATTGAAATGAAATTTCATCGGAATTTATACATGGGTGTGTGTGTGTGTTTGTGGTGAGTAGGTGTGCGTAATGTGTTTGTATGTATATGCTGAAAATGCTTTTCTATTGCACGCCTGGTTTTCTGGAATAATCGCGCGACGTATGGCCATGCAACTGACACAAATTTTTTAATATTTCAAAAATTATTATTATTAAATTTTTTTTAAAATATTTAAGTAATGGGGGATATTTTAGCTCCATTTTCGTTAAATTATAATGCATACAAACTTTCAAAATGTAGAAATATATTACTAATTTTAACATTTTTAACAATTTTTTGAAAAATTGCAGACGACAATTTTTGAAAAAAATTCCGATAACTCAACTTTGAGTTGCGAGTAAATTATGAAATAGTTTCGTAAGATTTTTCATGAAATTTAATCAATTTATTTATTTTAACGGTATTTCAGATATTTCAAAAATTTCCATAAAAAATTCTAGATTTTTACGGAGATAAAGAAATAACCTAAGATTTACTTTTAAAAAAACTAATTTTTTACAGCTTTTCTAATTTACCTGGAGCAATGGAACCAGGACCTTCAAATGTGTAGTTGACAAAAATTTCAGAGGAACAGAGAAATAATTTATTGGAACATTAAAATGTTTTGATAACGTCGAAGATCTTAAGCTGGCACTTGAAGAAGGATATAATAGTATGTCGGTGGAAGATTGTGATAGCTTTTATAGGCATATGAAACGTGAATTACGAGTTGCAATCGAATACCACCCTTTTAATAAAAAAATGTGTTGTTTATTTCAATTTTTTATTTTTCACTAAATCAAAATTTTAATTCTTAGAATTTTTTATATATACGAAATTGACCATGCCAAAACGCAATTGAACTTTCAAAAATCAAATTATATGGGGGATTAAAATTAATTTACGAAAATTGACCCGAAAACCCTTTAAATAAATATTCTTTGAATAAATTTTACTTTTAAATATATCAGACTTACATTAAATCGAAAAATAAATTGACAAAAATTCTTAAAACATAAAAAAATTAATTACAAACAAATTTAAAATAAATGTTGGTCAAAATAATGCCTTGTTCAACTTTGTTCTTACAAGTCCTAAACATTGTTTCAACTCATTTCAAGCGCTCACCCAGGATTTTGTCTTCGGTCTTTTATATAGGAGCACGAAAATCTCCTTTATTTCCGGTCAATGGATCTTCCATTCAAAATTATCTAAATGAAGAACGAAGGGACGATGCAAAAATCAAGTCCACAATTTCCACAGTGTCTTGCTATTTCATACAATTTCAGAAATGTCACACTTGCGTAAACAATTTTTCTCTCTAAATAACACGCAGCGGTTGTTCAGTGTGGGTTTTGAAAAGAAAAAAAGCAGGCTCATTCAACAAGTTTTGGTGTGTGCTCGATCAGAAAAATAATTATCAATTAAAAACAATGATTCATTGAAGTACAAAATATTTAACAGAAAACGTTTTAGCCCAAGGTAGAATTTGTGAACATGTTTAGTCTGTGGGCTTCAGGGTTATAGGCCCATCATCCACATCCTGATTCGTTCTGTATAGTTATGCTGAAATATCTGGTTGACCAGTAGTTCTGTTTATTATTACACCGAGGTTTCATTGTAATCTTCAATAAAGTCTTTCTTTTGAACACGAAATTCCAATAAATATTTAAAAACTATAAATGTAGCCTAACCTCATTGTCAAAAATTTGACCTATGTCATATATGAATGGTTTTTTTTGTATTCTATAATTCAAGTACAAAGCATTCATCAATGTTTTCCTGGGATGTGTTATGAGTTTCTTTAATTTGTGTTATATTCCTCTAACCGACCCGTAGCATTGAAAGCAGTCAACATGGGTGACAATAAAAGGCATCCGACTTGAATAACTTAACCATAAACGTTGCGACATATTTAATATTCTTCACTAAAATTTCCTTTGTTTTGATTCTCATTTCTAGGAAAAGGCTTTTTTGGTTTATGATGGTTCTTCATCACTAACTGATTTTCCCTAAGGTAACAAATAAGATTTCACAACCTTGTTTGGTTGATTTAGATCTTAAGACTTAAGGGTTTTATTTTCTTCATCAAATAAACTTTTCCCATCAAATGCATTAATTTCACTATTGATAGTAATTATCAAATACTAAATGTTCGGGTTTGCTATTTAATAATGATGTGTAATTTAATAGAATAATAATAATAAAAATAATAATGTCGAATGTATACACTAACTAGTGATTAATACCTTGACTTAAATTTATGCTTTAACTGTAACATATAGAAGAAGATATTTAATAATAATAATTATATAATATTATTATTATAAATTATTATTATTACTACTATTATTATGTTTGGTTAAAAATCCTATACTAAAATCCACACAAAACAGAACCTGTCCGAAGCTTGTAACATAAGCACTGGCTACACACAGAAATTTAAAATAAAATGAAGCCAATATGATTTCACAATTTCTTTTCAATATATTTGTTTACTACATAATTACGACACCATATAAACTTTGTGAGAGAAAGTTTGAACATGAAGTTCTAACTCGGGAATGGATAAAGCTCAATGAAGAACTGGTCATTCGACTGACTGATCTAAGGAGTGCTTTTGAGACCAGAGTTACACACTACACTTGATTGCAAGTCTTGAACGAGTCAATTCGAGGATTCTTGCTTTTCTTGTGTTATGGATATTAAAAACCAAAATAATTCGAAAAAAAGAGACTTAAATTTTAAAAAATTTAAGAAATAAATTGTCAATCTAAATCAAGAAAATAATAAAAAAATTAAAGTTAGATAACACAAATAATTTCACGGTCAAATTTTGTTTTATCGCACTAAAATTAACACACAAGGTTAGTGTCACGAAGCAGATTTATATACCAATTCTTTTTTTTCAGAAATCAATCACTTGTGATGGAGCACTTTTTCTGAACTGACAGTAAAAGTTGAAGCGCATAAGGAGTAGATCCAAAAATCGTAATACAATTAAATTTCTATAAAAATGACGATACTAATTGCCAGTTGTAATTGAGTGATAAAATGTTAATTAAATATAAATGAATAAAACATTGAATTTTTTATAAATTGTTGGGCCAGAACATAAACGGCCTTGAGGAATGTTTAAATGGATCAGAAACACACACGCAAATATAACATGCACTTCAAATAAACATGAAAACACCAATTAAACCATATAAAATATGAGAAAATAAAAGAATTAAATATAAATTAATAAACATAAAAATAAATTAAAATAATAACAAAATGCACCAAGATTCGCACGATACCTACACAAACATAACAAGAAAACACAACAAATTCGACAAAATTGGAAAAATTAATAAAAGTTCATTAAAATGAAATTTAAATCGAAAAATTTGAATTAGTAATAATTCAATAAAAATTCTAAATAAAAAATTATAAAAATAAATCAAAAAATAATAAAAATAAATAATAGAATTTGCTAGAAAATAACAAGGTCGAATTTTGAAAATTTTTTTGAAAATCTTAATCATTTTTCAAACTAACTATTTTTAGACAGTTTTAAAAATCTTAAACCATTTGTTCAAAACCATTTTGGAAATCGTTTAATTTTGTTCAAGAATTTTACTTTCAGAATTTTTAGGTGAGAAATATTTATGGTGGAACCCTCTTTCCACGTCCCGTTCTTTGCATCTCAGTAGAGCTCTGCTCGGCGTCGACATGGGGAGAGAGGTATTTTGGTTTTATTTTATGATATGTGAATTATGATTTTATGGATTGGCAATGAATGGTAACCTGTTATTTTTGTTTTATAATTAATAAATGTTATTATACATAAATTGTTTTATATATATATTTCATAAATTAAACTGTCGAAAATTTCCGGCCCACAGCCGACACCTAACGCAAGTAAATAAAATCTACACACAAATCAGATTCATGTAAGCGCGTGGAATATCGCCAATGAACTGTGCCCGTGAAGACCCGGCGTGCGGAACGCAGGGTTGGAACGTCAATACTATCTCTATAGATGAAACGAGAAATAAGGAAGAAGTCTCTGGCTGCTTCCTCGTTTCTCCTTTCTATAAAATCGACCTAAAATCTTACTACACACGGCTAAAAATCATCACACCGAGTAGTCCAGTTGGCACTCATTAATTATAATATGAACACATTATGCGCCTAAGGTCTATTAAAGGGGAATGGTACGGGGAATAAATTAAAGTCAAATCGTTGATATAGCTAATATTGACTAATGTTTTGAAATAAATTAGATAAAAAGTATTGGTACGATTAAATTGAATTTGCATTACAACTAAATTAATATAGAAGTACTTCTTTGATTCAACTAAATTTAGTTATTAAAAGTAAAGTAACTATTAATTAATATAAAGCAATAACTAAAGTAATTCGTTAAATTTTTATCACTTAAAGTAATTATTGAGTAAAAATGAGTAATCGTAATTAAAAGAAAAAATGATTAAACATTGATTAAATTCCATTAGTTAAAATAATTATTAAGCAAAACTGATGTAACTCATTGATTTAACAAACATTGAAATAACTTGATTAAAAATTAAAGAAAGTTTAAAGTAATTCATCAAGTTATTATAGTTAAAAGTAGAGTTTTATTGGTAAAATTTCGTAATTAAATTATCGAGTATCCGTAAATGAAGTTTGAGGGAAATAATCCAAAATTACAAAATCAGTAATTCAAACAAATATTAAGCCAAGTTAATCAAATTGATTTAATAGACAAGCTTTCTTTAATACCAAGATAGAGTTAAACTGAACAACATAAATTCTTCGACTTATACTGAATCAACCCAAATATTGAATATTATCGAACCAGGATTCGAACCAGCCCAACTAATGTTGACGATAATATGATTGACTCCATCTCTGAATTAATTATGACTAAAAATCCCTTATTAGTTAGTGTACAAATTACTTTAGCATAGTAAAACGAAAAAATCATGAAAAATTTATTTCAACAAATTAAAAACTATTCACTCACGTAAGTTCAAAAAGAAATCCAAGAGACAAATGAATCGACTTGATGCAAATAACTCCAGTAGAGGCCGAATAAATTTCAGTCATAAAAATGAAATAAATGAATCCATAATTTGGCGACAAAAAAAATTCCCTTAAAATATGCATAAAAATCAAGTAATTAAATAAAATAAATTACCAAACAACCCGATAGTAACTGATAACAACCCTATCGTTCCTTAATTAGAAAATCCTTTATCCCGACGGCGAAAGATAAGTAAGTAGTATAAAATTCCTGAAATCACTACATCGCACAAAACTCGTTTTGATAAATGTCGACCATGAAATAGCTACGAATTGAACATTCATTACCTGAAATAGACGCATAAATTATTGATTGAAAAATTCACTCTCTTACCAATCGACATTTCCGGTGACATAAATATCCGCTGCAGTAGCCGAATCGTGAGTGGCATGCGTTTCCGGCTTGTCGGGATGTCAATAGTACATTTTCGTTATAATCAACGATAACTGTCCATTTGTTTATACAAGTATTTTTACTTAACCAAAAGATCAGATCTTAAGCGCAAGTTTGGTAACGGTTTTAACTGACTTATTTTTCTATAAATAACAATCGTTAAAAATTATTTTGTTTTCTTTTCTTGAAGGTTTAATCATCAAATTATTAACTGATTCAAGTAGTCGAAAATTTATAAATACCCAAAGGTTGTTTTACAAGGATAACTTAACAGATCATCTATTTAATTATTTTACTGATGTCAAATGTATCTAGTGGACATTCAAACACGCATCAACTTTAATGTTAGGAATAAATGAACCACCGGTAATCGGATTAGATAAAAATACAAATGGTTCGCATTTTTATCTCTCGTTAACCCACAAAGATTTCTTACACCAATCCCTGCGGCATGCAAACGAGTAACCCAGTAGCTTAGAAATTATCATTCTCCCTTGTCACAATACATGACCGAACCAGCTAGAGAGAACGCGTTACGCTTTAAGTTCCGAGAGTCATAACACTTTGAAATTAAGATGACCTAGTTCTGTTAAAACAACGAGCAATATTACCCAACTACGTACAGAATAAAAATAATTTCTTTTCTTTCTCTCATTCAGGACTAACCAGAGCTATGATCGAACTCCCTACCCATGCAGTGGAACAATGGAGGCAGGCATGGAATCGGGTGTATCAAGAGCGATGCCCTGACATGCCTGAAGATGACCAACATGAAGGCATATCACCGGAGGAATTCATGTGGCAGTTCCGGAAGCCGTTTGACGAGCCCAACCCTTCCCAGGATATCTTAACTCAGGCCCAAGAGCTCCTGGAGGGCCTCCTCCAACTCCAACGTCAAGTCGAAGCAGATGTGGCAAGGGCCACAGCACACCTGGCCAACGTCAAAGATGATCTGGTGGCAGGACGGTTAGCCAGCAGATACCCACCATCACCAAGGCCAGTTCGGAACCTCAAAAGGCCAGTGTTCGTGATCCCTGGCTACTCACCAGAAGAAGGGATCAAACGATTCCTTGCAGACGATTGACTCTTGTGTTAATATTTTGAATATTAGTATTATAAACCAATTCTTTCTTTTATTATTATAATTTTATTTCATTCGTTCATAAATCTGTTTGAGTTTAAACCAAATTATCCTTAATAACCATCATGAAAAATTCAACCCTTGTTATTCCAGAGATGGATCCCATGCAGTTACTTCAGAATGAACTAACTCAGGCGAGGCAAACTAATAAAAATTTACAAGAACAACTTATTCAGTTAATACGAGAAGCGCAGCGAATTAAAGCAACATGGATCGAGCCCACGCGAATCAAACGATTATACCAAAAGCTAGCTGCGGCCCAGAAGGGATGGGCAGAAGAAAAGCAGTTAGTGCAGGGCCTAAAAACACAAATCAGGGGGTTAGAGGTAGCGTTATCCGCCTGTCAGGAGGGAGCAGCGGTGACCTACCCTCTAGTCTTCGCCCCTGCGCAATTGGCCTATCAAGAAGCAAAATCTACTCCATCGGCACCCGCAACTACTCCAATCACCCCGTCCACAGCCAGTCGACGACCTGGGCGTAAGGAGCGGGCTAAGCGCCGAGCAGCTCGATCTTCTAATCCGTCATCGATCCTCTAACCTTTAGATAAATAAAACATCATTCATACATATTGTGGTTTTCATGTGCATTTTATTATTTTATAACATCTTGAGGGCTGAAGTAGCAATATAGAAAGATTAAATAAGCAATAACACTTATTTCATGGTTAAACTAATGTCGACAATACAAATAGATAAACAATAGAACTAAACGCGAGGGGACCAAATAATGTTAAAGCGAGCACAGGTCTTCTATCGACAGCTCGTGAACCCGAGGATTGTCCGAGCAATTAAAGTATTAGCAATAGCACTCACTTTTTGCGGGCAATCCACCACTTGAACACATTACCAACGTTGCCTAGCAACGGGTTCCAAGTGGCAGCTAGAATCATTTTGTATGGCGTTACTGGGACAACCATAAAGATAAGCAAGATTCGAAACCCTGTAACCCACAAATATAAATGAATAAAACATTGAATTTTTTATAAATCACATATAATATTGACTCCCCAATAATATTGACTCAAGATTCGTTACAAAAATCCATTTGTTAAAACCATGTTTGAGAGAAATCGCGTGCGGAAAATAGGTCATAATCAAACTAAATTAATAAACCAATTGAATTAGCTCGAACCAAACGATCGTAATAGTTTAGTGAACTACCGAGACTCAAATATGTGTAATTAAATAAACGTTAATGATTAATTAAATTTAACCGAATAACAGTAATAGTAAAGTGATCAACCAGAGTCAAATATATTTAATTACATTGTCGTAATAATAAATTAACCTCAACTGAATGATAGTGATAATTAATCAACAGCTAAGATCTAAATACAAATTAATAAATCGTCATCAATAATTAATAATAAAAGGAGTATCTACGTAACACGTTGAGGGAGCTCGAATTACAAATCCAGATGAATTCGCAAACCTGAAATCTTAAAAGTAAAATAATTAACTACTAAACTCAACTTCATGCATAAAAGAAAATTCACAGAGTAAAAGATCAGTCAGAAATAAACCCTAAATAGAATAGTTAAATCGTAGAACTAAATTCGTATCGTGGTGTTGATTTTCATTATAGAAAATTACCACTGAACTCCAATAACCACTGCGCCGACGTGGAAAGATCAAATGGCCGTCATCTAAATGAGATATTGAAACGACAAACTAACTCTTGAAATTCACCGGGTTAATAATAAAATCAATCCACCGTGAAAACTGCGAATACAAATTAGTAGAGAAAGTCCTGCAAACGTAATTAGATAAGTAATAAAAACCGTATAAGAAGTACCACGCATAAATCCAATTAACGACAATGCCACCATTAACCATTCATAACGTCAGATAGTTTCGTAGAAAGTGGCGAATATATTATGAAATAAATAACTTCCGCATGTTGACGACATCAATCCAACTAATGCCGAAGTCCATAAAGTTAGGGGTTAGGTTTAGGTTTAGGGTTAGGACGACTAATATATGACAAATTAATAAAAGAAATTAATATTATACTCTCGCCCGACTACACACACTAGTGACGTAAATAGTAGAATTATGTAACCGCTCCAAATCAGACATACAAATGAGTCATAGACCTAAGTCTAAAATGAAATCAAACGACGGCTTGCAGAATCACTCATACACACCGGATAGGCAGGTAAAATTATCTAAATTTGTCAGAAACCACCACGGAAATGAATAAACAAACACGCATAAACATACCGCATATACTCCTTCCAGAGCGACAACGAATCATACACACCCATCTGATTGATATAAAACCGCGTCGCCATACACAATAACATCACTTTATTTCAACATGTCAAATTCAATCCCGAGAAAAATGAAAAAAAGGGACATCAACTACCATGAGATCAGCCGTTTGGAGAAGGTCGACCAAGAAGACAATACCCAAGGTAGTAGAGATATCTGTAATTTTACTTGTACAATATGACTGAATAATTTCCAATAATTACATTAAAACTCATTAATGCTAAAACTAACCTATATTACCAACGATTGGAGCTCTAGTGCAGATGCCGACGCATGGAGCAAACGTGGATGAGACCCGAAGAGGTACAAAGAATGCAGAAGGAGATGAAGGAATTGAGAGCGAAGTCGAAGCAGGAAAGAATTATTAACACAGACAAACCTCACAATACATGAGATACTTTTCCCAGGGTCAAATTATACTATCTGGATGAGGGGAAGGTTGGGGCACACACATTTTATCTGTCTTATACGTCCAGGAAAAGCATCTACAACAGCTCTCATAGACGTAGCACCGGTCGACGTACTATGCCCACTGCTGGGGACACTGTGAGTCCTCTTAATCCCACAATGTTTCACAGTCAACGTGTTATCAAAAATCTTAGTAAAATAATTATCAATCTCGGAAAACCTTGGGTCTAAAATTCGTGTTCATGCAATCAAATTATAAAAAATAATAATATTAAAAAAAATGACTGTAATAATTAGGCCCAGATTCATTGTAACTACATTATTAATAATATAATAATATTAAAATTTTTATTTTACAATTTTAAAAATTTTATAGCTAATTTTCTTATTAAGAAATCTTTTTTGAACCCTAAAAATCTTAATTTATTAACGTTAAAAATAAAATTAATTAATGATTTATAAAAATTTTATTGATTTTTCTATAAGGTAGAAAATCTTATTTTATACTACGGGCCACGATCCCGATCCTCAAAATTCAATAGTTTAAGAGAAATTTAGCCATATAGCCTTTTTTCCTATATATGTACTATCCTGCTTGCCGCTTACTTCCATGGCAACGGGTTAAAAAATTGGTAAATACTATATTATTAATTTTAGCAACTTTTAACTAATATTTTTAGGTATTTCGAAGTTTCCTAAGGGATCGGCACCAGATGGAAGATCTCGCAAGGTCTGGATACTTCCATCAAAGTTGGTTTATTAATTTAATTCAGTTATTTTTTAACTTTTTATTGTAGGATCCTCAGATTTAATCCTCAAACAACTTTTTGAAAATTGGAGATTTTTAATTTACAATTTTGTTTGGATATTAATTTTCTTTTTTATTATTATAATAAATGATGGTAACTCTTGGATCTTACTTTTTATTTAATTTAAAATTCAATGTTTAAGTTAACGATAATGATTCCATAATGATATTAAAAATTCATACTGAATTTATAATAATAATACATTAATACTATCAATAGTCTATTTTATGCTAATGATACTAGTAATGATAATAACCGTATATATGATAACATTAAGTAAATGATAATAATGACATTTATAGTAATCATAATAATAATAACATTCATAATAATAATAATAATAAATTCAGATAGTAATAAAATAGTAATAAATTCACAATAAATTCAGATAGTAAGAAAATGAGAGTGTGAGAGTAAGAGTGTTTTTGCTCAACCAACAGAATTTTCCAGAATATTCCAAAATTATGAAATATTTATTCTTTTTGATTTAAAATTAAATTTTTAGATTTTATGTACAGAAATTTTTATTTATTTTATTTTCTTAAAATTTTCCATTTTTATCTAAATTTAAGTTTTCTGCTCAAAAACACACAGGCGTTATCGTCGTGCTGGTTAAACAAAAAATGGGCTTCATCAGTTTTTGCCCAACAATGTGCTATTAGCAGTTCAGAAGTTGAGAGGGGTTTTAGCCTTAGGAATTTATTTGCATCAAAAGTAAGAACCAGCCTTATTGTGGAACATATATCCAATCTAATGACAGTAAATTATTGAGCAAACCGATAGCAAATTTCGATGCCATTCCTTATGTTACATTTTAGATGAAACAGAATCACAGGTAAGCAACAGAACGACGGTAAGAAGATGGCACAATAATGATGTTTATGAAAATGAACTTTATGGACTTTATATTAATCAATTATATACATAGCCATAGTATGGTAAATTTGGAATTTATCAGTTTTTTTGTGCAATAAATGTTTTGTTTAGTTATATTGTGCAATGAATGTATATATATATTATTTTATACTGTACAATAAGCATTAGGGCAATGTACTCATTTACCGTTTTTTTCTTCGAATAATAGCAAGCCGGTAGTTTAAAATTTGCAACCCAGCCCTGGAGACAAATAAAATAGAGAAGCCTTCTACGGCAGCTTATGAACCCAAGGGGATGGTAGGACATTAGCAATCTTTGCAGCGAATCACCTTTTTCTAGCATTCCACCCACTAGATCACATTACCAACGTAATTTTAGACAGGTGTCTAGTGGTTATATCTTGTTGTGTGCGTACTGGATTTGATAGATGCTTCTCTCGACTATTAACTTACCTTTTCATCGTGTGGGAATCCCATTAATCGTGAGAGCACCAATAATTTTTCTTCCTTTACTCATCATCTACCCAGCAGTAATTTAAAACAAGTATTTTACAAAAATAGTGATTTAATATAAAATTAGGGTAATTTCTAATTACCGAAAATAAATAATAATTTGATCAATTTCATTAAATAGTGGTTGTACTTTCAGTTAATTTGAATAACATAAAAAATAGTGTTGATATAAACTATCGATAAAATAAAACGAGTATTAAACAGTAATAGTTTATATTTAGTCAGAGGAGTATCGCTTGAATTTAAAATGATAGTAAGAAACCACTGCAAGCGTAAACAAATTATTTTCAGATGGTGTCAAACGAACCCTGGCAAGGAGCGGCGATCTAAAAGTCGGGTACCACTGTTTTAAAGGATAAATTATGAATCTGTTTGAAGCCATTTCTGCTGTTTCCATAGTATTAATTATATTAACTTATAGAGATTATTGCAGAATATTTACTGCCAATAAAAATGAATAATTGAAGTTATTGAAATTTTTTTTAGCAAAATAAAAAATGGAATAAGAATAAAAGTTTCATCTCTTTAATGTCGTTCAATATTCGACATGTTGCGATCTCTCGATAAGTCAATGAAGAGCTCCAGAAGCTCGATTACAGTAATTTAAGAAATTATTACCACCATATGAATAGATTATTCACAAAAAGTGAATATTTTGTATTTAAATAAATAAATGGCTGTCAGTTGATTTTATCATTGACAACCCCTCGGTGTCTGCTTAGAGAGATCAGGCCTTGTTTGCACTGATCTCGGAGTAGGACACCGTTGGAATTCACCGTGGCGTCGATGCTTCGCGTGGACAGAGCGGTAAGAGGGTAATATATGGGAATATCACTATAGTAAAATGAGTACATTTATGTAAATGTTTAGGTAGAACAATATATTTTTTAAAATTACTGTCGCAAATGGATATATTGAGGGGAGAGACTAGGGTTAGGAATAATAGCAAAAGAATAATCAACAGAATTTGTTTTTACCTAGGTTTAGCCCAAAATTTTGATAATTAAAGAAAGTAGATTAGAAAAACCTTATTAACCAAGATTTTCCCTTCAGGAAATTTCTAAATTATACTAGTTAAAATTAATAATTAGATATTTAAATTTATGTCGTATAAAATGAATTATTAAATGATAAATAGGTAATCAAGTTTTGATTATCATGCCTCGAACTATAATTTGAACTAGTATTCAACGGTCAACTTGAAAATGGATGAGAAAATGTTATCCCGGACGCATACATGAAATCGATAATAAAGGATGGGAAATGCGAGTATTAATGTCGAGGGAGTCAGACGAGTTAAGTAGACCTAAGTCCTTCTAACGGCAGTCAGTAACCCGAAAGTGAGATTATCACGAGGAATCTTAGAAATGGGGCTCACATGCTCGTGGACTCTCGGCTACTACATACAGTACCAACATGAGCTTGCTCGTGAGTATATAGTGGTAAGGTCAAAATTATGGGGCGTCTGGGTAAGATAGCATCGACCCTAGAAAAGTGAGGAGTTAGTGAAGCAAATGGATTGAAAACAGATGAGCGCTGATATGAACAAAATTAATTCCACCCAGTACACCAACAGAAGGTTTTTCAATCGCATAGCTGTAAAACAACTATATACAGGACCGTTATAATAATTGCAAGCAATTTCAGAATCGTTTAACCAGTTTAAGTTTTACTAAATCTGACAAAAGACAAATACTGACCAATGAAATGTAAATTACAATCACGCTTAAAGCAACTGATATACATTTCGGAGTAGCCGGTAACAAATGAAAACAACAAGCCTGCCAGTCGACCAATCATGTTCCTTTGAGAGCCACATTATATACATGTATTAATTGACTAGGAATATACAACATCATTGAGAATCAAAGAATCAACAGTATTTTTCACCTGCCGACTAATTTTTGACTTCTTTTTGAGCTACAACAATAGATTTAAATTAAACAAAATCATCTTTATCACAGCTTTCATTGTCATCATTAATAAATCCATATCCATTCTTTAAATTAATCCATTTAACTTGCCCGATTGAGATTGAGCCATGATTAATACTTTTAATCATAAAAGGAATGAAAACGAATTCGATGGTAAATTATATTTAAATTCCAAAATCGAAAACGAAACTCCACAAATTTAAAATGTAATCAAATCTAACAGAATTATAATATTCCAAAACACTACTTCAAATCAAAATAAACAAATCCTTAAAATTCAAATCGATAGTCAAAAATACAAAATCAACCTATCTAAAAATGACTTGCACCTGTGTGCGCACACAAAATCAACTAAACAAAAAATAGCCATTGCACATACAGACGTGACAAAATCGAACAACTGTTGTATAATTCCGGAATTTTTAAAATTCATTTAATATAATAAATTAATAAAACTTATCTTTAAATTAATTTTCATTAAAATTTTACATAAACAAAAATTTCTTAATTTAAAGTATTTTAATAATGTCCTCCCATTTCCTGAAAAAATGCCCCTTAATATAATTGGTGTAGACCATGATTCTGAGTCCACCATCACGTCATGCTAAGAAGGGGCAACAAAGAGAGATGACACCGTAACTGCACATTAAACTGCACCTTACATAACATTAAAAAATTCAAAAACTTTATAGTTTAGATCCGTACAAACTCTCTTTGATGTTGTTCTTTGAAAGTGCTGTGAGAAAAATTTATATTCTGGTGATTCTACTCTGAGATTTCTAGTAAATGAAGAGATGTCATTGTAAGATTTATATTGAATTTAAAAGTAATTTAATGAATAAGCATTTCGGTCAAAATTCTTCCATCAGTTTATTTAATCAAACCGGTTATTTAACAATCATATTCAACCTTTGGAAGACCATATTAAAGGCAGGTGATTTTTGTCCTATGTATTTTAATATAAATATGATTTTCTGAAGTAAGCACTTGATAGTGAGCTTAGGAAAGAAGATTATAGAAATATGATGAACTATTTTGTACATATTAGAAGACCTTTCCGAGATGCTTGAAAAAATACGTATTTTATTACTTCAAATTAAATTTAACTCACTTTATATTGAATATATTCCGAAAATAAAATAAATAACTTCTTGAATATTCATAAACATTATATATATATACTAAAGAGGAAAGTTTCACTAAATCAACCAACAAAGAGTATTGATATTGAAATCAACAACAGCAGTCTCAGCCACCTAATGAACATCGCGCTGCCACTCCTTCAACCAAGTCCTTTGCTTATTAACATCGTCCAAATTTAGAAGGACTTACAATACATAACTTCAATAAGTGCTGTAAACGTTTTAATGTGAATTATTTTAATAATATACGTAGAATTTGGAGTTTGAAAATTTTAGTTAAAAATGTAAATGTGATTTAAAAAATGTTTTTTAAATTTATAACTAATTTTAAAAATTTAAGGTAATGTTTTTGCAATGTGAGTTGTTATTTTTGAAAACTTAGTAATATAAAAATAAAAATTTTCATCTAATTTTTAATTAAATCTGTTACTATTATTAAAATTCTTTATGAAATTCATTATAAATTTGCCGATTATTATTAAATAAATTCGCATTTTTGGTTTTAAAGCACTTAAGTGTTAAAGATGTCAAAAAAAATAATAATGATTATAGTTATAGTTGTGAAAGTAATAATATAAAAGTAATTAATAACATAATAATAATTACAGTACTTATTTTATTTTTAATTTATAGCGTTTCTTTCTATTTTTGCCATAATTTTTTCGCTTTTTGTTCGTCATCTTTCGTTTTTATGTATTTTCTAGTCTCATTTTGCGAGGTTTATATTTTAATTATTAATTTCGTGCTTGCGGCTGTCGAGTTCTTTTTAATTTTTTAATTTGTTTTATTTGGTGTTATTTCCTGTATTATTGTTATTTTTTAGTATTTATCTGAGATGTGAGCTTATGTAACAGTTGAGATTTTAATTCCATTTATGTAATCATTGATTTATGAGTCTTAGATCAACAGTAGTCAGAAGACGTAAGTCCCTCCATCAACCGCTAGGAACATAAAGGTGAAGTATCACGTGAGATCACCTCCTATAGTATTTCCTACCAAGTTGAGAGTAGTTTCAACGGGAAGTGTCACGCAATACATATTTTAAAAATGTCTATTCCCGGTTTGCGAAGGTGAATAAATGACAACGTAAAATTTACCTTGAAGTTAAAATAAATTAATTTTTAACCGCATTTCTAATATAACTAGAAAATTAATTTTTAATCAAATTTCCAAAGAACAGAGAAATAATTTATTGGAATTTGTAGATGAAAGCTTTCATGCATCCCTCGAAAAAATATGCAATTACTTTATGCAACGAAATTGTACAGCTGCAAAGTCAGAAATTTACGCTTTTTTGAGGAATCAATTATTTCATATAAAAAAGTGAAATCAAGTTACCTTGTACAAAATTCGGATCGAGTCTTGGAACTTTGAATACAGTACGGGATGCGATACGTATAAGCTTGGTACGACAAGAAACACAATAACAATCTTACCCCTCAGAACAAAAAAAGCAAAAAGAATATATTCAACCGTTTCAAATAATCGAGGACTACATGTCACTAGCACTGGCAACTGGTGTAAAAGAGCCAATTCGCCAAAATTAATTGTGGGATATAACAAAAAAGAATAACGAAATTAAGGGTAGATAGAGCGGGACGGGATACTTTCTAATTTATGATAATGCTTCCATTCACGGTGTAGCATTATCGTCAATTAATTGCATTGCCATCATATCTGAAACTAAGAAAAGATATAAAAACCTCAAAAACTATTACTTTAACATTCACCGATTTTTTCCAATTTGTTGCAAAATCAGGAAATATTTGTGATTATTAAATTTTAATTTAATATTTATCTGACTTACATTATATAAAACATCCGAAAATTATCATAATTTCCTAAAAACAAAATACTAGTTTCAAATAAATATCGATTAAAAGTACTTTTTAAAGGTTAGAGTGATGATACCCTAACTTTAGGGTATTGCTTTACCAGGACGCAATTTAAACCTTGAAATGTACTTTTTTAATCAATATTAAAAAAGCGAATACATAATTTTTACTCCTGTTAGAATTAGATACAAACCTCTATTATGAGTTGTACCAAATATATTGATATGCGTGGATATGAAGAGTCTGATAAGATATAATTATCCTAGGGATACCTTAACTATATACCACGAGATAATTATGTGTGTGACGCTGTGAAATTTAAAATTCGACTTTTTTTATTTGTTTAATAAAAGAAATTTATTTCAAAATTTGTGAAAAAATAACAGTTTATTTACGCGAATTTTGCAACAGAGTGATATTCAATTATTCTACTCAAATTTGTTGAGATTACCAATTTTATTTGGGGTATGACAGAAAATTTATTCAATATTTTGTGAGCCGTGAGCTAAAATTTTTGCGTACCACTGATGTAATTAATAGTTTTGTTTACTGAATGTTGAGCATTAATTGTATAGGAAGATGTTTTTCACCGAAAGAGATAAAATACTTATTAATAATTTATTTGTTAGTAATATTAATTAATATCATCACAACCATTATAAAAAACATTAATAAGAAATAAAAAAAATTATTTTAGGAGAATTATGATATAAAATATTATCGAAAAACCTCAAACATCTCAATCAATTTTTTGTTTTGATCTAAGTTCTAAAATATAAATGTAACATCCATGTATGTATAAAGAGCCTATACATATTTTGAGAACGAAAAGTTTTATTAATAGAAGATCTGTTGTGGTTTAGTTAGTTTTCAAAAAATAAAGTATATTGAAAGCAGTAAAAAAGATAGTATCAGAATTGAATTACGTAAAATTTAAAATTACAGAAAATCAATAAACGGATCTATCAAAATGTTTAAAAATAGAAAATCATTAATTAATTTAAGAAAACTCGAGTTTGGTAAACAACGAGAAAAGTAGACAAATTGGATTTCAGAAAGTCATTATCGTGACAATATGATTAGTTGGGCAAAGTAGAAATATAAGTTGTACAGTAGGATAATTAAATAAATTTGGCTTGAATATCATCAGCCAAATGTGTCATTTTCAGTATAAATGACAAGGTGGAATTGCTGATAAATAATTTTACCGGAGTTTCAGTTTGAATTTATTAGATTGAATTGTATATTTGAATTGCAGAAAGTATCAATGGATTATTACCGAAATGGCAAGGCACCCTTAATTTTTAGTTAGGAGAAACAAGTATCTTTTGATATGCAGACAATGTTATATATGTAAGGAACCATGTGATTGATTTAGGTTAAAGATCATGATCATTTTAGTGACAAATATTTAGGTGCTACTTGTCAAAACAATTTTCTAATACTTCTTGCGTCGTATTATATTCAACTTTGGAGTTGCTATAAAATCCAACCTTTCGATTACTGTTCAGATAAATTGGATTTTGAATATCAATAATAAATTTACTTGCATTGTTGTTTGAGTAAATTAAAGGAGAGCTATTGCTGTGTAAGATAATTTATAAAAAAGTATGGCTTGACATCCATGTCATTTGAAGTAATATTGTTTGCTTCCATTTTCCTTTTTACTTTAAAATTTTTAGAATTCCTTTAATTTTATTGGAATTATAATCTATAATTGTGGTAAATAGAAAAATATCAATTTTTGATATTATTACATAATCACCAATTTTATATTTTCGATTTTCGATTATGACAAGATAACCACAATTTTACTTGATTATCAATTGAAACATCAATAGGTATAAATCCATTTAAACCACGATGTTATGAATGATAATATGAAAAAATTAGATTAGATAAAACATGTTTCCATGATTTGTTACTTTGACGTACAAAATACTTACTAATTTATCTCTCAATGTACGATCAAAACTGTGAATGCACAGTATAATGATTTACGTGGTTTTTATGACTCGATTTATTTTACTATTTCAACATTCCTTACCCAGATTAGCTAGCAAATACTGCATCGAAGTATATCATTTCTTTCTCATTATCACTATCGATGGAAGAAATTGATTAATATTAGTGAACAAAACTGTGTTTTTATTACTGTTATATTTGAAGTGATAAACGACGAAAATAAATGTGAATAGTTTTATGTATGAATGCAACAATATGATTTAGAAAATGTTAAAATTTCGATTTTATAAATTTTTAAAATTTAAGTTACAGAAAACTGAATTTATAATTTTTTAAAGGAATATAATTTTAATATAAATTAGTTTGTTTAAAAGTAATTAAAATCCATATAGTTTGAATTTCAATTCTACGTGATGACAGTGAGTCAGTCGAAATATTTTTAGTTTAATATGATGGATTGGTGTATTTTTTTATTTCTCGCTTCAACTGATTGAACACAGTCTATGAAAATTATTCAGCAGTCTTTCCGTATTAAGATATTTATACAACGAATGCACAACAATTTATTTATTTAAAAATCTGCAATTCATATAATAAATTTGTTATATCTTATCTTACATTAATTAAAATAAAATAATTATTTTTGCGTGTTTTGTAATCATTCTGTAAGTGTAATTTCCATTTTTGTTTCCCTTTACATTTTATTTCCCCAGGTAAGCGGCTGTCGGTAACTAACACGACTTGGTTTGGTGATATACGAGTGACATAGTTACAAACCGCAGCAACAAAAAAATTCCACGTATCGATGATAAATTACCTACTCAGCCCTTTCACGACGAATCAAAAATAAAACTGATACAGAAGCAAGAATACAAACATATAAAGCCAACACAGCTTCTTCGAGACTTTAAAAATAATTTCAAAATCATGGAGTCAAACACTGATCCGCTAACAAATAATATTCTGCATCACCAATTTTCCAGCTGTCTGCAAAATTATATCCAGCATCGTCTAGCCAGAAACAATGCAGATATTACTCCATTACAAGCGAAAATATGGCAATCAGAAAAGAATAAAAAGAAACCAACATAGAAACCATTGAAATTTCAGTGATTCATGACCTTCAACAACACCAAAATGTCATCAGATAAAATGAAGTAAACTTATTCCATTATCATAAAAATGTGCATAAAAATCTCTCAAAAACTCATGATCTTCAAAAATTAATACAGTCAAGAAATTGCTGATATTTGGGATCCAGTGCCACCAAATAGTTAGCCTTGTCAAACTCAATATTGAGTGTCAAATAAACTACTAAAAACACGCACCATTAGTGATGAAATAGTGCATCGGTGCCCAGTATCCATCCATAATTTATATTATTATTTAGATTTTAGACATTGTTTAAATTCGTGAGAACTGTGGATGTTTTGAAAACATACATATTGGTTGAAATTTAAGTTCTATTAATTGTATTTTTCTCACCTTTTAAATGAGTTCAAATACTCTTGGATTTAATTTTCGACGAAACCATAATAAGATAATTCATATTGATTTTCTTTATGACATGCATTTTACTAGTGTTTGGAATAAACTAGAACTTTCAATCATGGGATTTCAGAATTGTGTTACAAAAATGCTTTTCCGATACTTGAGGAATTTTATCAATTAGCAAAAAATTATTAACTTCTAAATATGTTGTATATTGAATTTAATTAAAATTTGCATAAATTTTAACATTTCAATAATTATTTTTAAAATAATAATTTTAGTATTTAGTCAGCTTCTAGTGTAAATAATTTAAAGCAAATTCATCAAATAAAATAGCCTTCAAAACATCGATGAATCATATGAAGCACAGAAAGCATACGATTTTGGAGTTGTCCGGGTGCGACGAAAGCTATCGGCCTGAACAAAATGTATCTGTCTTTTAATATCATTTTTATAATGAAAAGTGTCTTTGTAGAAAAGCAAAAACTTCTGTTTCATTTAATCGATTGTTTAAAAAAATTAATAGATATGAAAAATCATGGGTGCGTCAAATGCTTTCACTATCCTAACTCGAATGGCGATTGCGAAACAAAGCTTTTTTTGTGTTGAAAATGGCAATAATATATGAAAATTTAAATTTTATTTATAATTTCAATATGATCATTTATTTTTACTGAAAATACTGTTATATTTTTGTCAAAACAATATATTAAGATGAGACGAAAAAATACACACCGTTTTCAAATCTTTTACATTTTTCCACGGTAAGGAGTTAAAATTGGTTTATGGTGAATTTAGTCACGAGTCCATTAAACATTTTCAGGCCTGTTGTAGTGGACTGATAATCAAATATTTAATTGCTAGCGACCGTATCTTTATAACTCATAGTTATTCGGGAATTACTTCATTAGTACTAGAATTTGGATAATTTTATTTTTCTTAACAATAACTATTACACATGCTACTATTTTTATTTGTAGCAAATCATGGATTTTCTCAAATGTTTATAAAGATTACGACTTGTTATTCAACTAACACTGGTCCAATTCACTTTTTTTCAAAACACAATATTTTATTTCGCAAAATAAGTCATTCCGGAATGAATAATGAATGCATTATCATAAAAGTTCGGTTTCACAAGTAATTCAAAATGAAAATATATGACCAATAAAAGTGCTCTTCAAACCTTCCAAACTGGGCTGTAGGCAGCTGAAAAAGTTATCGTTTAGTACACCTATGGTATGAAGAGAACAAAGAAACTTTAGTGAGTATTTTTATTTTTATATGGTAAGGATAAGTGTTTAAAAAACAACCACGATTCAAAAAATCTAAAATAGTTTTTAGTGTGAGAAATGTGCATGTTTTAACAAGTTTCGAATTACAATTATGTCAAATTAGTTAGATGTCAAATACATATTAGAAAACCCAACAATATTGTGTTTCTATGTGTATTGTCTCATTTAAAGTGGTATATTGAAATCTTATAAGTAAAATTATAAATGTGAAATGTTGTGGAAGTATGAAAAAAATAATTATTATTTGAAGTATGCGATAAGATTAAAGCAACATGAAAAACATGAAATTGTTCTTATGGAAACCACATCACATGAATGAATGAAAAATGAAGATACCACTAAACTGTATGAAATCATGCAAGATAAACTGAATTATTTTGTTAGAAGGCTTGGATTATCGAATATGATTAATCATAAAAATGAATCATAAATAACAAGTAATGATACTTGGACGGAATATTAATAGTGAATTCCAACACAGAAAAATTACAAAGAAAATCCAAAATTTGAGAAATCTTTTAAGATTAAAGAAAACGATAAATGGGGAAGGAAGGTTGTAAATTATAAGTTATAATTTGTAACGCCCACCTCGAGCAAGCATGTAAAATCAAGAAACTCCTTTCTAAAAATAGAATTTCTTGTTTTAATCAATAAAATTGAAATCTTGATTTTTGGGATTTTTAAGGATAGCAAATAATGAATTTATAAACACATTTTTGATTTAAACTATTAGATAGGGACCATGTATATATGTTATTTGATTTATATCTCTCGATATTACTGCAGAAACGAAAAGGGGAACGGACATAAGACCTTCTAACTGCAGTCAAGGACCCAATTGTGAAGAATATTACAAGTAGTGCTTGAAAAGGCACATATCTACTTGTATATTATTCGGCCACTATGGTCAGTAAAAACATGGGTTTTCCATGGGCACATAGTGGTAAGGTAAAATTGTTGGGTGTATGGGTGAGGAAGATCGCAGTACCCTAGGAAATTAAATTAACTGGATTTCACCTATACATCATCATAAATAATAAAACAAAATTGTGGAAATCTAAATCGCTTCCTTAATTATTTTCTGCTTGCCAAAGCTGGGAACTGGCATAAAAGAAATGATTGTTGGATTGATGTGTAACTGGTAAATATAAAAAGCGCGACGAGAAATTAGACGACAAAAAATACAAGGAAATTTAGTTAACCAAAGAAATACGTTTTTAAACATGTTATTCCATTGGTAAAATCTTTTTACTATTGAATTTTATAGACATGATGTCCTTTATGGCATTGGTGTTGTAACAGTTTGCAATTTATTTATAAATTTAGGAGTTCATTGTTAAATTTTGTGTTGTAAATTTTGTAATCAATAAATCTATATAGTGTTGGAATTTCATCAATTTGATTCACAAGAACATGATTGGAGATAGTGTGAAATAAAAAGACTTTTATACTATCTTTATAAAAATCCAATAATATAAATATATGTACATATTTCATTTGATGATTTGTCAAATAGGAATCTTTAATTATAACCTTAAATTATGAACCTTTATGATTTTGTCTTCATTGAAGTTATAAATTCAAAATGGTTTTAATTGGTTGTAATTTCTAGAAAAAATAAAATAGAACGGCGTAGAATGCAAGATTACAAAAATCAATAAACTATAAAATTTGGATTTGAAAAAAGGGACAGATATAGATTAGGCAATGGTGGAAATTATGTTCATAATGAATTTATCAGGATAGGTTTGAAAGGGGTCGAATACAAGGGAAGAAATAAAAACAGGAAATCATTAATTAACTAGTTAATTAAGTAGAAAACCAAACAAAAGGAATTTCGAAAACCATTATCAGAACAACACGTTTAATTGTAACAAATTAAAGGACGATAAATTCACTGAAATCACAGACTTAGCAAGAATACCAAAAGTAACCAAGCCACCTAATGCAAGCAAATCAATCCAGTCTAACTCTTCTATGGTAAAATAAACGTACCTCAAAGAAAAATATGAGAAGATCAAGAGCACGGGGTTTTCGTTCGAACAAACCAAAGAATACAAACAGATTCTGTTGACGAGCTCATAACGGAAAGCCAAGCTCAACGCCTTTTGATTGGTGATCAGAGCACACCCTTCTCCACGTCTTCTCGGAAAAGGAGCATGGTTGGATAATTAATTATAAATACCAGAGATGGGCAATCAGCCACAATTGCAAACATTTTTTATCGAGAAAAGTTTTTTTACAGTAAATGAACACTCAACAATTCCGCAGCTCAATAATTCAATTAGAAGCGCTCCAAAATAATTTCACAACACCACTGACCTAGCATGAGTAAGCTTTGATCAATAACCTAATCTGTGAACATCGAATGAATGAAAGAAGAACCAAATAGATTAGGCTACTAATTAATTTTTAATAAATTTTATGGAAAAAATTCACTTAGTTGTTTTACTCAAAATGTAATAAGATTAGTCAAACAAATTTAATGAACGTCAAAAAATATCTATAAATAAATAACAATGAAAATTAATTAGCTTTAATCCGTCAATAAAATATACCAAACTAAAAACTTTAATGTGTTAATATTGAATTATTGTTTATATAATGATCAAAGAAATTTAATAAGTTAAAAATTGATTTCGCTTATAAACTTTGTTTGTAAGCAATGATGAAATTATTAACATTTTTAACTTGAGCATGACCCTAAATCATTTATTTAATAATTTACCCCTTATTAAAATCACTATCATAATGATTACCATATTGCTGTAAAAACTATATTAGTTCACAAAAATTATTATACATAAGTATTATCTTATATCAAATTTACCATTATTTAACATGTTTTCAAAAAGAATTGATTCATTTGTTTGACCATTAGTCTAATCTGAAATATAACGCTAAAATTCATTCTATTAAACAGATAATAATATATTACTTGTTTGTGAAAGTTCTTTGTAGATTCATATTATGTATTTAAAAATAAGCATTTAAACAACACTAATAATAATAATAACAAATTAAAAATTCAATACTTTTTTTCATAATTATTTTTTATCAAATTTAATTTGTATAGTATTATTATTTATTTTTAATCAGTATTATAAAATTTCATGGAGATTGTAAACTTTTAAGTTTGAAATCATAGTTATACTTTTAATTTGAGCATGGTAAGTAATGGTAAGTAATAATAAATACCGTGCGTCTCTTTAACGGTTTTATATATTGTTCTCGATTAAAAATAAAAAATAAGTAAAATTTATAAGAATAAATACATTATGATTCAATTTTCTTTAAATTTTCATATCAAGAATTTTAGATACAGATCCAAATATTTAAAGATTGGTAACTTTAGCTCTCGTTGCAAATAGTCTGACCATCTATGTAATATATCATTCATTGCTTGTCAGTGAATCAAATTATTTCAATTTAAATTCTTGCAAGATGAATTTCAGTCATTAGGAAATTAAGAATTTCAAATTGGCATTTACTAAGGCTTTTATGTATACACACACACATACATACATATATATCAATTACCAATTATATATAAAAAATAAAAAAATAAAAAACATGATTCTCTTTGATATAATTTCGTAGTCATTATATCCTTAAATTTTTACGTTGAACCCTACTTCCTTTCAGTGACAACTAGAAAATCATCCAGCCGATCATGAATACGTGAAGAGATTGAAATAAAAAAGAATAGACTGGTGGAAAGAAGAAACAATTCTTATTCAAGTAATTGTGAAATGAAAATAGCAGTGTCTAATATAGTATGTGCAACAAGGACAATTGCAGTGCGCCCTCTAATATGAAATACATTTTAAAATTTCTCCAAATGCAAATAAATACTACCAATTAAAAGAAAATTTTTAAAAGTTCCTTTTGTTTTATACACAGGGACCTCTAAGTTACAGCACAAGGCTGGATAAAACCTCTTGAAAAAGGATGAATATTCCCTTTTTAAATATTCAATTTTATAATTAATAATATTATTAAATTTTCAAAAAATATTAATTGATCCTATATAATAAAAAAAATGAAATGCCATCAACTAATTGAAAAATAAAAAAATGGTCAAATTATCTGCGAATCTTTTGTCTACTTTAGTTTTCTCACATTTTTGGATATTTGGCAAAAGTATTTCTATTTTAATTGAATTTTGATGACATTTGGTCGCAGCCGATGTATGGGGGTACAAAGCCAGTCGCGGCATCAAAGACCCATCAGGATGGAAAGATCTATTTCCGTAAGTTTTATATTAAAATTTCAGAATATAAGTATAAAACGAAAAATACGTAATAAATAGTTCTACATTCATTTTCTATTAAAGTTTTTGGGTGGTGTGGATTTGCATTTATAACAAAAATCACGTAGTAACCAGCGTTATTTCTTTTAAAAAAAACCCCAAATTTATATTAAAAGAACTTTTATCTATTAGTGTGACCTTGAAATTCAGTACTGCTAAGCGCTATATTATGATTTTCTATTTTGATTTGATTATGTTGACTAAGTCAGCTCGACTTGCGTATTTGTCCTATAATTGTTTATGATTTTTCAATTCGTTATATTAACTTCCCCTGTTGACTGACTGTGACAGCAAATCTCGCAAGAGCTAATTAACCCATTTCTAGTTATCTGATCAAACCGAAGCTTGGCAAATAGATTCATCATTAATGACAATGCGTTTAATTAAGTTTCGGTGACGCACTCACACACTAATGCATCGAAGTTGTGTTAACGGCGCTAAAATTTGAAATTTAAATGACTTTGAATTTTGAAAATGATTTGAAATTGTGAGATTTTGATAAAGGGGATTTATACCAAAAAACTGTTTTTATTGATTAGGACTAATTTTGATAAAATGATCAATAATGTAAACTTAAAATTTACTTTAGCAATTAAAAATAGAAAATTTAAGTGTTATAGTTATAATAATATATGAAAACCTTAGCTCTGGGAGTCAAAATTTTTTGTCCAATGAGATGAGGTAGAAACAAGAAAATTTCAAAGGTATATTCGATTGTCGGAAATGATCATAAATAATTTGGGATCTTTTCAGTTATACGACCGCCGCCACTAAAATAATTTTATATTAAAATTAATTATATAGATGCGTTAGTGATTAATTAGTAATTAATTAAATGTAAAAACTTTGCAGATTATTACGGCTCATTTATAAAAATATAAATTTTAATTTGTAATTAGAAAATCAAAGCGTTTTGTGCTTGGTACAAACAATGTACATTTACATCCATTTCTAGTATTTCACATTCTTCGACATTATCTAGTGTCAAATATGAGATTTGTTATATATATATTTTAAGTTTTTAACACAAGTTTTTTTATTTTTCAAATGAAAAAGCGCTTCCAAGACAATTAATTTGTAACGATTTTTTTTGCATTTATACCTATTTTCAGGCATTGAAATTTGCTTTCGGATCTTTGGTTTTTAAGTTATATAGCTTTTTAGTAACTTATTGTAAAAAAAATCAAAGGCGCCAAACATTCCTCTCACACACAAAAAAATTACGAGCCGGGCCTATATATATATATATATTGAAAGCCCCTGGCTTCAGCCGGACTAGCCCCCATTAATACGCTACTGGCTTGCGCATCATATGTGGTGAACATTAAAAACTATGAAAAAAACTAAAAATTTATTTAAATCAAAAATAAATATAATTTCATTATATTCTATATTATATTGTTATAGAAAAAACTTATTAGAAAACATAAATATAAAACAACTTTTAATGCATTCTCACGTGGTTCACGTAACTGGAGCAAAATTATTACCGTGGACGTACTGCGAAGAAAAATATTTACTATGAGGACAGGCAAAAGGGTAAATAAAATTATATCGTTTACTCAAATGATAATTTTATTCTTTTTATGAGATATTAATAAATCTTCCTCACAATTTATTTTTAATTTTTATAACAATCAAGGTCAATCAGAAAAGAAGCAGAAAGAGAAAGAATTATTAAATTTTGTTTTGGAGTGATCGGGACGTATTTTATGGTGAAATATTTCATATTTTATTTTGTGAATAAAAATTGACTTACACCTTTATTTTTTAATTATATTTTTATTTATGATCTCGCTATCAAAAAAATATATTTTTATTGTTTATATTATGAAAATGATTGTCATCCTTATAATATACAATAAACTACCAAAAAATCCCCAAAACTGACTCTGGAGCAAGACAATTTCAATGAATACTCCGATCTTTGTACGTCCACTGGACTATTTCTTAATCTCATCAAGGTCAAAGAAAAGGGATTATATAGATTGAGTAGTTCAGTTAGCAGAGTTAAATGAATGGTGGTGCTTCACTAAGAGAAAGAACAAAGTAAAGACAGTCTTTAAAAAGTAAGGATTGTCCGTATCAAGCAATGACGAATGACAACTTTACGCATCCAAGTGCAATGTAATAGAATTATATTAAAAATATATTAACTCTAGGACTTGTGGAGGATCATACCAGTCACCTCTTAATATTCAAACTAATCAAGTTAAGTACTCTCAAAACTTAAAACCAATATTAATCAGAAAAGGAGTTCCTATACGCTCATTAAAACCTCTTGAAAAGCTTGCGAGATCATGTTAATAATTTTAGAACTTTTAGTATTATTTTATAATCTTATTCAGTATATTTATCCTTCAACGGTTACTGGTTGATTACTCTTGGTACGGATAAGTGCATGAAACCCGTCTCCATACATTGGCACTGGGGATCTGTTAACAAGCAAGGGGCTGAACATACAATAAATAATTATTCCTACCCCGTTGAGGTTGAATTAAAACCACAACATATTCCTTTAATAAATTTTAATTCAGGGACACATAGTTTCTTACAATTGTGAACTTTACAATTCAATGAAAGCCGCCGAAAGTGCGCCAAATGGACTCTACGTCATTGGATTCTTTTACAAGGTATATTTAAGTAAATTTTATAAAAAGCTTTATCTGTATAAAAAAATGTCTAAGAGCAAACTCAAGGTTATCCAAATATAATATGAATTATATTTATAAGTAAACCCCCAACCAAGTCAATTAAAAACGTACCATGTAGGAACAACTTAATATTTAATAATCAGGCTTTAGTCTTGGGCCTCATACAGAAAATATAAAATTGCAATAATTTATCCTACGCATTCAAGTCTAATAAGATCATGATGATTGAGTAAATTCTTCAAAGTCCATCCTGTTCGTGAGATAATATTTTAAATTAAATAAATTAAAAAATAAACTAATTAATAGTATATTATGTGGAATGATTGTGAAATGTTGAAAAACTGCTGAGCGTATTTTTATATCAGGAAATTTCCATAAAAATTTCATTGTTTTAACTAACTAACTAATATTATCTAATTTCAATATTTGCACTGGCAATTAATTAACCACTTCTGTGGTCAACCTGAGTAGCCGGGGACTAATTGTTCTCGAAAGATCAAATTACGACACGTGTCACTCAACGTGCGTGATGCGTTCTCTAGACTGGTGGGAGAATGACCAGAGCTGCTCTCGAGCAAATCACTATAAAAAATTTCGTGTACGATTTGCCCGAATTGGATTCTGGCAAATCGTTGTGTCAGCAAAATAACTACCCGAATTGTGTTCGGGCAAATCACACAAGGGGTTAACATGTACGTGTGACACACCCGTTCAAACCAATTGTTTGTAACGAACTAACTTTAAGTCCTTACCAGGTAAATATATTGCGTATTGATAGAACTGCCAACGTGACAAAGATTAAACAATATGCTATGCAGGCTACATCAAAATTTGGTACATGTAGCAGTCCACCTGCATAGGATGTCATTGCAGCGCATATGGTTAGTTAACCGGAATTTGCGACAAGTGCATGATATCAACATTATTGGAAAATGAATAAAACTAATTTTAAGTGACAATATTTTATAACTTAGCTTGGAAAAAAAAACGCGGCGCTTGAAAAAATATTTTCGGGAATCGGTCCAATTCTTGCAAAGAAAGAATCGATTGTAAATGTTACCGAAGTTGGAATAGACCTGATTATTCCAAATAATATTGAGAAATATTACGTTTACGACGGATCACTGACCACACCCCCATGCATAGAAAATGTCAAATGGATTATTATCAAAGACGAACTAACTTTAAGTTCTTACCAGGTAAATACATTTAAATTTAATATTATTTTTAATCAACTAATAAATCCCGCAATGAAACACAGAAGAAAAAGTAAGTGAAATCGTCAATCTAATTATTTATATTTTAATTATATTAATTATATTTTAATTATATTTTAATTTTTTAATTAAATGCGATGATTTGCAATATTTGATAAATCTTGATTTCTTACAAATTTTAAATAATTTAAAATTAATAAATAAAAAATAGAATAGAAAAATGAGCAAACATAGTCATAAATTAGACTAACTAATATATTAATTAAAATATTGTTGTACACATTAATCATTTCGAAAGGACAACAAAATCCACAAGCTTGACAGGCATAATAGCAATCTGTTTATTTGATTTTTTTAGATGATTATTTTGATTGGTTAATATAGGTTTGTCCCTATATAAGGAAATGAAAAATTTGCAAATTTGCCAGTGTTAAAATTGGAATAAATTTCTCGAATACATACAAAAATCTATGCCTCACTTGATCTACCCTTGTTTACTAAGGGTCCGCCTAAAATATTTGGGTTATTACCCTTGGAATTAGTTTAAAATGATATTTAATGTTTTTAAATTTTTATCTAGTTGAATATTTTCCGAGAACTTGAATTCGAATCTCCCCTTACCGGACCTATGTTAGATAACTTTCGTCCTGTATTTCAGAACAAAAATAATCGTGTCATTTATGCTTCTTTTGAAGTCGGATGTGTTGTAAATTGTAATAAGATTGTGGTTTTTATGCATATTATTGTTGTTGTTATTTACAGTAAAATAGATTATTAAAATTGTTTTAATTAACTTTCATGGTGAGATTGATGTTGTTAAAGTTAAGTGACCATACGTCACGATTCTCCCTGATTTTTCACAGATTGCAAGTGTGGTGAAAAATCTTGAAAACAAAACTTTACTGATTTTGTGTGGATTTTAAATATTCACATATTTCTTATTAGTATATTTTAAGTATATAGCACTGTTAATACATTCAATCTTTATATATTATGAAGTGAATTGTGTAAGCCAAGCTTGTCCAACTCAATCCATGTTTTATGCCGAATTAACAATTTTAGACTTGTGAAGAGCCGCACAAAAATTTATTATAATTAAAAATACATATATGCATTAACAAATCAATAGAAATATATATGCATGCATACAGTGGCTTGTGTATTTTGTTGTGTAGTGATCAATCTTTGCTATTTCTTGTTTTTATGAATGAATGTTAAAAATTTATAGAAATAATTATAGACATAAATAAATGTGTTTACGTATAGAAAAAAATTCTCATAAATTATTTTGATTAATTCTTTTGAATTTGAATTTTTAGTTATTATTTTAATAATTATTAAATTGTTTTATGGGCCACCAAAAATTTGTTAAAGGCCTTATGTGGCTCACGGGCCCGAGTTTGACATTCCTGGTGTAAGCGAATACAAAAACCATATTTTAAAGTAAATGTAACGAATAATTTCAATTGGCAAATAACAAGTATTTTACCTTAACTTGTATTGTAAGATTTGTTATTGAATTGAAACAGATGTATTGCCGAAAATAAATCAATTGAAAACATCCTATTTTATTTCTATCAATTTCTGTAACAGTTTTGATTAATTAATTTTTAGGAATATCAGATTTCAATTTTTGACTTTCAGCAATTTAATGAAAAACAATTAATGTCGATTTCATAAATTTTTCTACACCAACCGAAGTTCAGATAAATTCCGCTATAATGCACATGTTAAAACATAAATCAACTTATTGGAATTTATTTTTTAAAGTAATAAGCTTAAAGTTTTAAGAGTTGAATTATGATTTTACAAGGAAATTAAATCATTATTCAAACTTATAATTATAACTTTTGATCTACAAGCTCATGTATATTATTATTAATAATGATTATAAATATTCAGGAAATGATTTATTTTATGATAACTTATTTTTCGGAAATTATTCAAAAAAAGTGAGTTTAATTATTTTTGAAGTTATAAAAATTATTAATTGCATTAAATAATTATATTTTTTATGAATCTTGAAAAAAATCTTCGAATATGTACACAAAATAATTATTGAGTTTATGATTATTTTTTAAAACTTACTAATATAATTTACAATTTATGCTTTTTTTCGGATTTCAGGTTTTGTTTTTTTTCGACAGAAATGTCTGAAATATTAGATTAATTTTAGTTTTAATGGTAAATCTTATGAAGATACAACCTCATTTACTCTAAATTTCCTAGCAAAATCCTCAAAATTTAAATTAAAAATTTTTCCGCCATTTTTCTTTCTAAAAATATCTCAAAAATGTCTATAAATTAATTTATTATAGGGTTTTTTCAACTTCTGATGGCTACATGTAAAAAGTTTACATGCATGTTTTATTATGGGGTGTGTTAATGTGCATTATTTTATTTCTCTATCACTTTTTGTGTTTCGATAGTGTGGTGGGTTACAGGGTTTCAAATCTTGCTTATCCTCCTGGTGACCCTAGTAACGCCATACAAAATGATACTAACCGCCACTTGGCACCCGTTGCTAAGCAACGTTGGTAATGTGTTCAAGTGGTGGATTGCCCGCAAAAATTGAGTACCATGTGCTAGTACTGTAGTTGCTCGGACAACCCTCGGGTTCACGAGCTGTCGATAGAAGACCTATGCTCGCTTTGCTCTGTCCCTCATACTATTCAGGATTAGTTCTTAATTGACTGTGGAAAACTGAGACGTAATAAGGTTACTTGTGACAATACTGACATGCAATTTCAAAAGAAACGACTCAACTAAGGCTAAAACTACTCTATTTGAATCAATCACATGTGGAATATCTACTGTTTGACGTTTTGAAGTTGTGTTGCTCGACGTCGGGCACGTTCCTTACGTCCCGGTCGACGATTGTTGATGGGTTGTTCTGTTGGCTTGGTGGTTGTCTGTGGCATTTGGGTTGGGGCGAAGATGAGCGGGTAAGTTACCGCTTCACCTTCCCGGCATACCGCTAGGGCGACTTCGAGTCCCCGAATCTGCGTGCGCAGACTCCGATTGAGCTGGCGTTCTTCGGCCCAGCCCTTTTGAGCTGCGGTGAGTCGTTGGTAGAGTATCTTCGTCCGTTTAGGGTCTAAACAGGTCGCCTTGGCCTGCTGCACCTCGCGAGTTAATTGCAGGACCTGACTGAGTAGCTCTGCATTCGTCTGCCTCGCGCGGTCCAATTCAGCTTGTAAGATTTGTAAGGAGGACATTACTACAATCAAATAGATGATGTTAATTTATTATTAATCAAGTTATATAATTGTTTATTTCATTAAACAAAACACGAATAACTCTAGCGCTAAGAAAAAGAAATAACACGCAATCTTCTAATATTTTCAATCAGTTATTACATAAAGTCTGTCATTGTTGGATTACTCGTCCGGACAATATCTCTTCAGGCTCCGTTTGAGAGCCTCAACGGTATAGGGTCTTCTGGTGTCTCGAACTGGATGAGGTGGATAGGCGACTGCCAATCGCCCGTCAAGGATGTCTTCGACCACGTTCGCAAGGTACATCCTTGCCTTAACCACCTGTAAATCTACCTGCTCCTGCACCCTTTCCCATTGGGTGAGGAGCTCCTGTGCGTGCAGGTAGGTCTCTGCAGCGGGATATTGCCGTTCCGAGAGACATGATCGTTGCAACTGATTGAGTATCCTCGTGGTCGGCGTGACTCCTGTCGGTTCCTGTCTGACGGTCTCTCGACGGGTAGTTCGTTTGGGCGACATGTCTAAACATTACTGTTATTAAGTTCGCTTGATTTATCATTCTAAGTTATTAGCAAGAAAATTGGGTCTATGTTACTCGTAAGGGTGTCATACGCGTGACCATTGCCTTCCTTTACGCGGTGGGACATTCATAAGCAAGTTGGGTTACTTTGTGGGTCTGGTTCTTTAAGGTGCACTCCTTTATAGGGAAAGTATATAATTATATGATTAATCATATGGATGGGGTAACCTGATGTTTCACTTATTCGATATATGCATCTTAACATTTAAATTTTTCATGTAGGCGGATACTCGTACATTGACTTAAGGGAATTTGTACATTGATTTAAAGTTTGTTTACTAACTTCAATTACAGTTGTTCGAACCTTAAGATTTAGGCCGGATGTTGATCCGAGATACCTTAGTCGCGTGTAGGTGTATCCTGGTGGACGAATGATTTCCGGCGGATTTTACCGTTACCACTTAAGCGGTTGACTAAAGGTGAATTACATTGTTTACATCCGGTGATTGTATTAATCGTGTCATATTTTCAGAATTACTGGTCAAATGTTCGCCTACACTCGATTATCTCCATTTCCGGTAAGTTATTTCGTTGACTAGTTTAAATGTACTTTATTAGCAAATTTTAGGAGGACTTCTACGCTTACCGAGTTTTCTAAATAGATGCGATACCCTTCTGTTGGAATAACTTCGCTAAGTGGAATTTAATGTGATAGTAATACAAATTTTCGCTCATCTTAAACTTTGGTTTTTTCAATTATATTAATTTAATTTACGTAAATATTCATTCACTTTACCACTAATCAATTTGCTATAAATCCTGAATTTACGATAATTGATGAAACCTATTTTATAGATTTATGAATTATTCTAATTCTAGTTAAGAGATCATATTATCGACATCCGTTACTCCGATTTCTAATAGTCTTCCCTAAGGCTATTTGGATCAACTATTACTTTAGCCCACAAAGTTATTTTAATGCTGGTGGTTTCAAAACCGTGAATTCAGTTTTTCTCTAATTTACATTTTTTCCGGTTATTCAATTCATCTCTAATCTTAATCTATGAATCACTTTAATTCACTAATCATAGCTCGTTAAGGGACTTATTTTATTTATTCTTATTTGATACTAGTTTACGTGGGTTTTACTCAATAATTGTCTGACTTAGTTTAATCAATGTGATATTTCCGTTTACCCGAAACTCATTTTAATTGTTACCAATGAATAGATTTAATTGAAGCGACGATATATTTATTTTTATTCATTTTATTTTTAATCAATAATTTAATCTAAACACTTGGATTGCTCAATCACTTCTTCAATTTTATCAAACTGAGTTAACAGTGAATTATGTAGTGTTACATTAATTTGAATCAACAATTTAATTAAGGAATCCCATACTTTTATTCGAGAATAATTTTACTTTTAATCGATACATTTCTTTATTTGAAATCAATGAATTCGATTCTTAATTGCTTCCATTTTTATCGGGGGTTGATTAGATCAACACATTTCTCGTTCTTACTCGAAGATCAGATTACTTTTATTGAAATGAATTATAATAATTTAATTGATGAAATTATTTGCCATTACCCTAATTTTAATCAATAATTTACGATCATTATGAATTATCTTTGCTGAAATTTTAAGCCATAAAACACTTTACTTTAATTTTTATCAATAATCGCAATTTAATCGAATTCAATGGTTCCCAATAAATTTTATTTATTTCAAAATGTTAATCCAAAATAGTTATAACAACGATTTCAGTTAATTTAACCCAAGTACCCTTTCCCTTTAATAGGCCTTAGACGCATATTGTGTTCATATTATATTTATTGAGTGCCCACTGGACTACTCGGTGTGATAATTTTAAGCCGTATGTAACATAATTTTAGGTCGATTTTACAGAATTGAGAAACGAGGAAGCAGCCAGAGACTTCTTCCTTATTTCTCGCTTCAGCTATAGGGATAATATTGACGTTACGACCGCTGCGTTGCGCACGCTGAGTCTTCACGGGTACATATCATTGGCGATTTTCCACGCACTTACATGCCTCTGTACTATGTAGATTTTATTTACTTGCGTTATGTGTCGGCTGTGGGCCGGAAAAATCTCGACATTTAAATTTAGTTTTAAAAAAGAAATATATATCAAACAATTTATACATATTAATAATATTTATTAGTTAGGACAAAATAACAGAATTACCCTTCATAACCATTCCAAAATTTTCACATAATAGCATAAAATATCATAACAGAAAGCATAAATGCCTCTCTCCCCACACCGCCGTCAAGCAGAGCTCTACAGAGATGCTATGAACGTGATGTGGAAAGAGGGCTCTAACATAAATATTTCTCACCTAGAATAATAACTGTAAATTCGAAATAGCTTCAAACAATTAAGATTTTCAAAAATAGTTAAAACAATTCTCGAAGTGGTTTTCAATACTTGAAAATATGGTTTACAAATAGTTTTAAACTGGTTTGAAAAATGGTTACTAAAAATGGTTCACAAATGGTTTGAAAAAATGGTTAAGTTAAATGTGAAAATGGATCAGTATTTATACCTATTTGTATGACGTGTGAAATTTGATGCAGTAAAACAAAATTCGACCTTGTTATTTTCTAGCAAATTCTATTTTTTATTTTTATTATTTTTCGATTTATTTTTATAATTTTTTATTTCGAATTTTTATTGAATTATTACTAATTCAAAATTTTCGATTTAAATTTCATTTTAATGAACTTTAATTGATTTTTTCAATTTCGTTGAATTTGTTGTGTTTTCTTGTTGTATTTGTGTAGGTATCGTGCGGATCTTGGTGCATTTTGTTAATATTTTAATTTTATTTTTATGTTTATTAATTTATATTTAATTCTTTTATTTCTCAGATTTTATATGGTTTAATTGGTGTTTTTCAGGTTTATTTTAAATTGCGTGTTGTATCTGCGTGTGTGTTTCTGATCCATTTAAACATTTTTCAAGGCCGCTTACGTTCTGGCCCAACAAGTGTAGGGTTTGTCTCAGTGACTATTTTACAAACAACCTCAAGATGAGTTGGTGTGTTTATATATTATAAATTTATTGATTTTTGTTTTATATTATAGGTGATTTGTCTCAACGTCGCTTGGTGTATTTCTGACATAGAATTTTTAAAAGATTTTATTTCTCACTTTTGAATAACAATTTATAGACACATTTTTTATAAATAATTTTTAGTTATGTTGAAATATTATTAATGATACATTGAATCACTATTATAAACTTAAGAAAAAAAAGAAAAAAAAATCATTTCATATATACACGTAAATCTGCAAAATATCATAAAAAGAATAAAAAACAAAAAATTCTTCTATAATGCAGAAAGCAAATTCGACTTTTTTTACATTTTTGTAAAAAAATCATTAAGCTTAATTAAATTCCTTTTATTTAATTTGCTTATTTTTATTTTTTTCAAGAAAAATAAATCTTTATTACGTTATTTATGTAACATTTAAATGAAATAAAAATTATAATAAAAAATTCCATTTATTTAATAATATTAATATTTATTTTACAATTTATTTTCTGTTTTAACATCACAATTAATACATTTATTAATCCTAAACACAAATTTTCGATAAAGTCTTTATCATTTGTTTGTTAACCATTCCTAGTTTATATAAACCAAGTGGCACCTAAATTCACACTAGAATCATTATAAAGAGATTCTATAGAAAATTGTCACGCCAGAAGAAAAATAAATACTTACGCACAATCACGGTTTACAAAATTTCTTTAATTGGACAATAATTTGCGCACCCGTACATAAAATCGGCTCAAAAAATAAAATTTTTAAGATAAATTATAAATTTTTTTGGACCAATTTTACAAATGATAAAAATCGAGTAGATAAAACATAAATATTTATTCTTGCTGTTCGAAAGAACAAAGTAATAGCAAATAGTCTCTCTTCTGGAGTCCAAACCTCACGTAGTAGCTTCAGGTAGCTCTCCAGGTAATGACGAGCAGTCCCACATGGTGCTTCTTGTTCCTCAATTTCGAGTAACACCACATCCGCTCAACGGTGTGCGTGTACACTCCAGTTTCCGGATCAACGAAGTTTTATCGATGGTTCACTTTGAATTGCTCGAAGTTGACTTTCTCCAGATCAGAAGTCCTGTAGTAGATGATAGAGGCATCTTCGATATTCTCTTCAACACCACACAGTAGCGTATCAGCAGATCGATCAGGCACCATGACGAGGAAGCATTTTCACGTCTCACGGCACATTCCTCCGAAAATCCACTGCTGAGGAAGTCTTCTTATGGCGTTATTCTTGTGCTTTGTGAACATGCTCTCATCTGTCTATGCGATCAAGCTCGTATCACAAATCTTTCGCAGTGACTTATTCAGAAGATGCATTACGCAGGCTTCATGCATGTAGTTACTCCGGTACACAGTAGATGAAGCGAACGGCCGTGACAAATAGGAGACTCGATCTCTTGAAGAAGTTACAAATTCTTATCTTGATTGTCTGAGTGCATCCGTGATTTCGGCATCGCCATTTGACATTAGTGATAATTGTTAGCTTCATTTCGCTAATCGAAGGCAGGAGTCAATTAACTTGCAGGAAAGCGATCGCAGTAGCTTCAGTACGAGGCAGTTTGAAGATATTCATGGGTTAAATTTAAAATAAATGAAAATCATACAAAAATTTGATAGAAAATGTCAAATTATGAAACTTGTAAATTTGGTCTCGGATAACACTATAGTACCAAAAATAATATTAAATAAATAGTTAAAAGCAATATCAATCTGTTGGTTACTTTTTATTTGGACTTCGAGTATGTATGCGGCCCATGAACTGCTGTTTGATAGTTATTTCCGTCTCTCAGAATGAAAAGTTTGGAGACCCCTGTTCTAAAAGATCGATGATAATAGATATTAATTGTGTTTAAATTAATTTAAATTAACAATGACCTCTGAATTAATAGTAATATTAATTTTCCTAAAACCATTTTGTTTTTATTGAGCAATTTGGCAAATTTCCGATTCAGTTATTACCTCGACTTACCCACTCTAAGTCAACATTTACTTCATCAATCAGTCTTCTGTTTTGGAATGGCACGGATCACCAAAAAGTTCTTGAAAGACAAATTTTCAACAGTTCTTTCTCTATTAAATTGTTTTTACCTTGTTTCTTCATTTAAAACTATTTTATTTAACGTTCTACTTCTGTTCCCAAATAATGTTTACATTTAAAAAATTTGATAGCATTATTAACAAACAGTCATAATAATTATTGTAAAAAATGTTAATATTTATTAGTTAAAACATTTTATTCGTGACAAGGAGGGAGGATTCAATTTTATAGGGTCTGTTCATATATATTTTGGTGAGCAGTAAGAATCGCTTCTGGTTTACAAGTTAGGGATACTGGTAGAGTACCATTGTTGCGGAGCTTTGCTTTGCTAATATGCAGCAACTTATAATTATTTCCCCCATTTGCAAGCATCGTCTTCTTCATGCACTGCTGAAGTGTAAAAATACATTATCCAGTTTTTCTGGGTGTAGCTCATCAAAGGCAATAAATTTTCTGTATTCATTTTTTATTTGTATTTTAGGAGTATTTAAAATTTAACAATAAAAAAACCTATAATCATGGAAATTTTTGTCAATCCATCCATACTAGATCATTATCTATCTATATAAATTAATAAAGTTTAAATTTGACCAAAAACATTGATAATCGGAAAAATTTATTGCAAATGTAAACATTATTTTGGAACAGAGGGAGTATTAAATAACATTAATTTGATAATTTTTTTTATTCGTATTTATCATATAAAATTCAACAGTCTCAGAAGTGGTGGGAAACATCCCCTGACCAAAGAAGGTATCCTCTAACTAAGGGATGAGCAACCCGCGGCCAGCGGAAAATTTTTTTGCGGCCCGCCAAGCATTTTTTTAAAATTTTTATATTATAATGTTTATTAGTATATATAAAGCTTTGTAAATTATTAATGAGTGCGGCACGCCACAAAATTTTAAAATGGCCCGTAGGTTAAAAAGGTTGCTCACCACTGCTTTAACTTAAGGGTTCTAAAAGTTATTTCAGCGTTCTATGTTAGTAGTCGTTGTAGTGATTCGTTGCCCAAAGGACAAAAAGACCTTCACAATTGAAAGTCGTGGAATTCAGATGTTTTTATTAATCTATGTCAATGAATCAGTCTAGCCTTCACAAGGCAAACGTCAGTCGGCATATTTGACTTTCTAAACCAAAAGTAAAAGAGAATTTTGATGATATCAAAGAGAGAATTATGGCAGAGAATTCCCGGTGACAGAAATATAGTAAATATTCTCTGCTTTCAAAAATTTTTATAACTATATATTTTATTTGAAAGATTTTCAATGGAACTCTGGAATATCCAATCAAAATTCAAGGTTAAATAACTCATTTTAGTTAAAACAAATAAATTTAAAAAGGGAGCAAAAGTGATTGATAACAGATTTGTTTATGTCGGCAAATGATACTGCGGTATGTTTAAATTATTTTGTTTACTATTGGAATCAATAATAATAAATTAACTTTATAAATCGGCGGCTCCTCAAATAGATTTCAATAAAATTTGATTAAGTTTTCTTTTTTAAAATTTAATTATATGCCAATTCCTGTATAAAAAGTGATTTTCTATAATCGCATGTCAATCGCAAGTTAATTTTTAAATAATTTTTAAATATTTTTAAAATATTTTAAAATATTTTTAAATTATTACTTTTACTGAGATTCATAAGTTAACTAAAAAAGTGCAATAAAAATGCACATGAACAATTTTATTATGTATTTATATTTTAATAAATAATTTCGATGCATTGCTTGAAGAATATCTAAAGCTACAAATAGTAAAGAGGGATTTCATAATGGGCCGAATTCTTTATTTTACTGTTATTTTTGTTTAAAGCAATACAAAAATATGTCTTTTCATAATTGACATTGTACAAAAGACGTACAAAAGAACCAAAGAAAAGAAAATATATTTTATTACAAAATCTTAGTCACAGTGAAGGAATATGACCAAATAAAAGAAAAAGTTAAAGACTTACTAAGGTTAGCGAATTTACAGTTAATATTAACATAAAGATATAAGTTTAATGAAATTTAATAAATTTTATTTTATAAAATTTAACTGTTAATTTATTGCATAATATATTTATTAAAAATATTTTTTGGATATTGTGCACTTTTCCATAGAACCCTTCATAAAATTACTCCGAAATCATTTGTTTGTAATATATGCGTGAATGTGTGTATAAATGCATGTATCTGTATCAATAATAAATTAATCAATGATAAAAATAAAAATCATAACATTGGAAATGTACGTTGAAAAATATGTAAAAAGATTATAATTATTAATTCTTTTGTCATGTATTATTTTGAAAATTGGTTTTATCATCACTGTAAAATATTTGTAATGAATAAATAAATAAAAAAATATGAAATCAAATAATATTATGAGAAGATGTTTCTAATTTTAATTAAAATTTTTTAAAATAAGTTTGAATGTAATTATTAAAAGATATTTAAACTCGTATATAATATTCACAATCAACTCTCCTAATATGGCATAAGGGGTACCCAATTGTTGTCTTATTTATTTTTATTTTCAATGCCAGTGCCTCGAGAATAGGTTTACTACAAATTGTCGTCAGTCTTTCTCTGAACTTTACAACTTCAGAACCAGCTTCACCATATAAAAATTTATTTTTGATAACTATTTTTAACAAATATTCGAGCCTCTAAGTCATTCAAATATAATTCAGAAACAAATCTTATCATTAAATATTAATTATCTTTTCAGACAATTCTATATCATGTAATTTTGTTTTAATGAACTATTGTAAAAACCTTTTTTTCATTTTTATTTTTACTTTGAAAATTGTAATTATTTTATTTCAATTCTTTTATTCAAATCTTTTAATTTTCTGTCTCCATCGACAAAACTTGATTGCAATTAGTGTAACATAATTGCAGTAAAATGTTATATCTTTTACATTAGATCTTGCGAATGAATGTTTAATAACCGATGCAAAGTTTAATAAAACAATAATAACAAATATGCTTATTAATATGTTCTATAAATTGTTAAAGAAATCTTACATTCACATTACATTCACATTTCATTTTAATAAAATTGCTTGTAAGAATCAAGTTTAATAGACATCTATACTAACTAGGGCTGCCACCTCAACAGAGTGCCAAATCTTGAGACTAAACTAAAATGAAAAATTCATTATTCGTTTATTCAATTTTTATTGCGATTCCGATTATCACATTTTATTTAAAAGTTAAATATTATTTCTTATAAGATATAAGCAATGTAATATTAAAAATATTTATTGGAGCAATGGACGAAAAATGGCAAAATTTTGTTATTAGCAAAAATTAAAAAAACAACCTTTTTTGCAAATTCACAGTGTACAAAATAGCAATACAATGAACTAACGAATGAAATATAAGCGTAATATTATAATAAAAAACAAAAATAATATTCAAAATTCAGTCTTTTTTTGCGTTATTTTCATCGAATTGTCAAAAATAACTTATCCGGTAAATTATTTTACCCAGAAAGAAATATACCCAAAATGCGAAATTTATAAAATCTTGACATTCGGTTTCCAAATCCCGAGTCTTGAGACTTACTCTGAAATCTTGATTCTCAAGTCGAAATCTTGAGAGGTGGCAGCTCTAATACTAACTGTCATATTTACAGTACAATTTCATTTGACAATTGGTGTGCCGTCGAATTTATTGAACATTAAATGTGTTCCATGAAAGAAAAAGATTGAAAATCATTGCAAAACATCAATAATCTATTTTCATCGTCATAAATTATCTTTTTCTTCATTTTGTATAAATTATTTTTTTTTATTTAAAAAAATGTTTGACACAGCCATTTTTAAATTGAGTGAAAACCAAGAAAATTTTACAAATTAAAATTGTAAAAAATATTTAAATTTTTTTTAAATTTAAAGTTTTATATTTTATCAAGTTTGTTATAATTCGATATATTTTTTTTAATATTAAATAAAATGTTTTTTTCTCGTTTACTACAAATGAAACAAAAATTGAAAATAATTCCATTAAACTCATCTTTTGATTTTACTGAAAATTTTGGAAGATTGGAAATCTCGCAACTACATTCACAGAACATTTATTAATTTAATTTGTCTGTATGTTAGTTAATTAATTTTAAATGGATTTGATTTCCTAAAATAAATTAAGTGTTTCGTTGTTTAAATCTATTAATTAATTTCTATTAAAAAATTTATTAAAATTAATTTCCTGATATATTTTTTAAAAGTCTTAATCAATTTATATTATTATTTGAACTGTTAAAAAAAGTTGGATTAATTAATTAAAATTTGATTTAAAAAATAATTTAAATCATGAAACTTTTTAAAAAAATATTCCTTATTAAGGCAAATAATTAATTATTTAATTTATTATTAATTCATTAATTAATTTATTATTATTAAAAATTTAATTTTTTTTATTATTGAAAAAAAATATTATTTTTAATTGTTAATAAATTCCATGAATTATTTTTAAATAAATAATGAAAAAACGATAATAATTTTTACCGACACACAAAGTTATTTTTTCAAAAAAAAATTTGGACATTTTAAAGTTTTAAATTGGACAACATTTAAATAACAATAATTTTCATTAATATAAAACATCTAGATTGGGATGTCACTTTGGTCTTTGGTTTGTTTTTTTTGGCTCTTTTATGAATTTGACCAGATGATTCGAAATTTTTAACAATATTGTACATAGTAGAAACTTCTCTTATTTCATTGGTCGCTGATTTATTTTCCGTCATATTTCTGTTTTCATTGGACGGTTGCAAAGCATGAAGTAATTTGTGGACCTCCAAATAAACAATAGACCAAAATAAAACTGTAACATATATTTTTAAGTTTTCCAAAAGATTTACTATTGTCTAAAATATCAGTTATAATTTAGTGTCTAATTTTTAATTTAAACTGTTTAATTTATTATTTAAAGTATCCGAATTTAAATAAATTACCCTTTATTTACAGATCAAGCAAAATGTTATAAATAGAAAAAAGCTTTTTGTTTACATGAAAGCATGACTTGCCCATAGCTTTGTAGTATAGCCTGTTTTAAAATTACTTTTACAGGTGAAATAAGATTATCATACCTAAAGTTTAAGATATAGATACCCTACTGAAAAACTTGAAAATGTTCTTCGCAAAGTGACCAGCCTTTTGGTTAGAGAAAAAGTAAAGGGTTATTTATTTGCATTGGAAATTAAATGAAATGCGCTCGTAATTAAATAGTGTAAAACAATTCGCGGCGACTTGGGATATTATTTTAACTTATATAAATAAGTCAGATGCTACACAATATATAACTTGTTTATAGAACACGTCATGTCACCCTTTGGTATAGATAGCAATCGATGTGCATAACTTTTATTATACAAGAAATTCTTCCTTGGTAGAAAAAAATAACAATTCTCTGGAATCTAAATTGAGTGCCAAACTTTCCCACTGTAATTCTTTTATTTTATCTTAGCTTATCTTTGTATTTTCATATTTCATCTTTTCTATGTACCAACACTGAAATTTCTCTTTAGTCTAAATTAGCGGCACGGATTTCAGTTCAGAAATCACGGTTTATTTGTGTTTCAAAATGTCATGGTCAACTACCCCTTGAAAGTTAAAAAAAAAATATCATTGCCACTTTCACCATAACTGTCAAGTTCATCAATCAATTGAAGAACCTCTTATTCATTTGAAATCTACCCTTAATTACAGAACGATCGACTCAGAATATCCCTCAAACACGAAAATGATAAGATAAACTTTTTTTTCAACACTTTTCGTAATTAAATTACTGAATACTTCAACTATTTTTCTTGATGATCAGTATGAATCATCCTCTTGATCTTCAAGGTTTTAATCTCCAGACCGAAAGTTCTTTGTCCAAAGAAAACACACCACTTTATTGGCTGGATCTTAACTATAAACATAAATTATATCATAAGTTACATCAGTCCCACTTTCCTCTTTCTTAAACCATACAATATTAGAAATAAATTTTGAAGTAATATATTTTGAGGGAGGGAGTTTATTCTTTTGGTTGTTCCATGCACTTCAACGCACTGTTCAATATTTCGCATTTTTACACGTGTTTACTTCTTTTTAAACGAGTTATAAATTCTTTTTTGAAAATGGGAAAAAAATCCTTTACCACTTACTCAATCTGTTTTATGTTTATAACTATCAAAGATTCACCATCAAAAAATGAAACAAAATGTCTAAATTTTTTTTGACCCACTCAGACAATCTCAGTTACCTTTTGGGAGTATTCTGAGAAATAACATTTTTTTTACTTTGGAAGAAATCGAAATATTTATGTGAAATCAAGAGGCAGAATTTTATTTGTTATTCCAAAAATTGTAAGCAAGTGAGATTTTTAATGATGTTTAGAAATAATGTTGACCCCGTCGGGTCTTGTGGATGGACCACAATAATGTCCGTTAGTTGCGTATTTAATTTATTAAATAAATACATATAAGACAAATAAATATATTTGTTTTTGAAACTTTTATTGTTTGAATAAATAACTGTTATAATTAAAATCAAATACAAAATCTATTTTGAATTTGTCTAGTTATTCTCACCTATTTTCACTGATAACTATATGCGTAAATGTATCAGCATTGTACAGAATTTTCCTGCTTATAGCAAATTGGATTTGGAAATGGTGTATCAATTTTTGTAAAAATTTTAAGAGGTAAAAACATTGGATAAATTACTTATTAAAATAAGTAGATAAAACATATTAGATTAGAGTTAGACAATCATACTCATAAATATACAACCATCGATTAGATATATGTTTATGTAATGTATGATTGTTCCACGTTCTGCAATTAGTAATAAGTTCAATGATAAAGTTCCAACTCCAGTTGGTTATGAATTTGTGTATCAATTTTCATGTAATGAGTGTAGTGCAACATACCTTTAATAGACTGCCCATACTCTCTGCACTCGAGTTCTCGAGCAATGTCACTGAATGGATAGACTCATATTAATGGTCATTTATTGAATTTTACCTGTAAGAAAAAAGGTATTTCTGATTTTAAGATAATTGTGAAAAATTTGAGTAGTGAAAAAGTAAGTTGTGAGGCACTGTTAAAAAGCTTTTTAAATCCTAAAAATTATTGTTCAAAGTGGTCAGTCTGCAGTGATTTTAAATGTATTTAAATAATGTAATGTAGTTTGTTATAATTTTGTTGTTTGTACAAACGTTTGTATTATTATACAAAAAAATTGTTTGAGAAAATGTTATTTTCGATTAGTTTTATTTTCGATACAAATTGATTACGATTACTATTAGTTAATTTTTTTAGATATTCAAGTTTTCATTTAGTTATTATTAATAATCGCTTCTAGCCTCATGTTGCCATAATTCTCGGACTACAGACCGGAACAATCTCCCCTCTCTTCTCGTTACGCTTCACCACCCAAAAGTAAACAACAAGACTTTTATCGACAATCATGCATTTGTCATGGGCGTTAGAATTTTTTTTATAAATAATAGACTCAAATTAATATCATGTAAAAAATGGCCTTTCTTTTTCTGATAACTGGTATAGGGGGATTGGAGAGGGCAGAGGTGATGCTTCGAATGTCAGGTTTGTCACGGGGCGTATCAATACTATATACTAGCAGACTTGTACCCAGCTTCGCTCCGGAATATTTCGTTATTTTTGACTTTCATGTTTAAAAAAATATTCGTAAATTTTAAATCGACCAGGACACGTACCTCGAAACAGGGATATGTGCCGGTGTACCGGGACGTATATCAACCCTATTATAGCCTGAAAAAACGAGCGATAAACGGTCGAAATAAACAGCAAGATGTTATACAATACTTTTAGCTGGTGCTTTTCAATTATCAAAACTTTGCTTTCTTTGTTTGATTAATTATTATTATTATTATTATTATTATTATTATTATTATTATTATTATTATTATTATTATTGTGAATATTAAATAAATTATTAATGACATTTGTCAACATTTATATTGTAGAATCCTGAATATTACATAATAATTAACCATATTCTTCATGTCATCATTGTCATTCTATTACTGATGGGATATATAGGAAACTTACTAAATATTATCCTTTTATACAAAGAGAAAAGTCTACGGGAATTCACCAAAATATTATATTTTGCCCAAGGTTTCTGGGATGTTGTTGTACTGACTATTCCGTCGATTCGATATTACTTTCTGATTTCCCAGGAATACGATTTAAGAAGCATAAACGAAATATTTTCAATGATACATTCCTATTTTACGTATATCGGTCTGGACTGTTCAGTCTGGCAGTTATGCGCCATTTCCCTGGAGCGAACGGCATTGGTCAAATGGCCGACAAACCAATTCGTCCGGAAATTATCCCGGAAACATGCCATTTTGATATGCATTCTGATTTTCATTTGTGCATTATTGAAAGATTTTATCGTAATGTTCAACAGCAGTACCAATGAAATCATTGCCGCAATTCTTGACGATATTTTCTCTATCTGTTTCCCATTTTGCATTATTTTCATCACTACTCTTATCTTACTGAAGAAATTGAGAGTAGTTGGCAATAAAGTTAATACGAATAACAATCACAGCAACCAACAAATGGCTTCACCAATCTTTGCCGTAAAGATGGTAATTATCACGTCTGTATACTACTTGTTTAGTAATATTCCTGGATCAATTTACTTCCTTACAATAAACATTTCCCTCCCTAAGGATGATAAATTTAGCAAACTTATTTACAATTGCGTTGTCACTTTATCCATTAGCAATAATGCACTGAAATTCTATCTTTACAGCATTTCTACACCTTTATTTCGACAGAATCTATTGAAGAAGTTATTTATCCGCACCGATTAGTCCTGCTGAAGAAAGATTTCCAAAACGTCCTGGAACCGGGAACAGATTTTGCCCTCTACCCGGTGTTTTCCTAAAGAAAAATTGTAGCAAACTACAAAAAAAATTTTCATTCATTGATAATATAAATACAAAATAAATGAAAAGTATTTCATATTTATTGTGTGATATTGGTTTAACGATAATGACTAGAGTAAAAGCTTATAATGTAGTCATTTATATATATATATTTTTAAACCCCATTTAAATATATCAATCAAATCATGGTTTTCGAGTTGTTCGCACTTCTTAACCAATCGAATACGGAATAAAAATTTCTTAAAATATTTGAATAAATTTACAGTAAGTTGATCGACTGGGGATTGGTTAGCTGATTCGGATAAAACCGCTTATAACGTCCAATCAAAACACGCTAAAAATTGAATGGATTTTTATTTTTAATTTAAGTTCTTTCATCATCTTTTGAGTATAACCAGGGTCGGCTTTACGTACAGGCAGAGCAGGCGGCCGTTTTATGAAAGGGGCCAAATGCGTCCCTCGTAATTTTAATACTTGGATGTAAAAATTGGAAAACAATATTATAATTTTTAAAAAAATATCGTGTGAAAAAATAATAAAAAGAATAATCCCGGAACATCAAAGAGGACTAAAGGAGACTTGTTCGTTCTAATTTGGTGTGGACGGGAAAAAGGGATTTGATTAAATGCTCATAGTACGATATAGCTAATTGATGAACTATACTGGATAACTGTAGTATTTATGAATGTTCCGGTCACATGGATTTAAATGTACACTGATTTTGTACTTGTACCGCACACAGAGACGATTTGATTTTCTAATTACAATTTATGTTTTTTTAAATGAGCCTTAATAGTCTGTAAAGTTTTTACATTTCAATTAATTATTTTCTGCTTGAGTGTTGTTTTAAACTAAGAACAGATAAAATTTTCAATATGTTATGACTGAGGTAGAGTCTAATTTTTATTCGTATTCGAGAATTTTTGTATCCGATACGATTAGACTTAATTCTACTCGTGTTAAAGGCGGATCAAAAAAAATCTTGCTTTACAGCAAAAAGTCTAGGCCGGCCCTGAGTATAAAAACACTTCATAAATTAATTTGTTTAAATTATTTGTACTAAATCAATATCTAACAAAAGAACTAATTCATATACTTATCTGAGAGCTTCATTTGTCTCTTCTTTCACATTCTCATCAAAGAAATCCCCTGTGTCGTCTACAATATCACTGGTAGCACTATGAGTTCTATTTCGATAATTCTGTGATTATTTATAAAGATGCTATAAAACGAACAAAAGAATGCCAAACGTTTTCATTACGGCTTTGATGCATTTACATTCTTTTTTAAAAACATTCCAAAGTCTGCCAATTTATATTTAATCAAATGCTTTAAATTTTCGACTTTCTCCACAAAACCTTGAGTCATTTTAAGACCATCATAGACCCCAGGTCCCAAACTGTGCCAGTAATCTATTAATGCAAAGCAAACATTGACGTAATCGTACTATTTCTTGACACTCATGATTCATCAACACACTCAGTTTTGATTGTAAATCTCAATGGAAGCTATGTAATGTTATTTGAAATGAACTCTAATAAGAAAAAGAAGGAGCTTTCCTTGAATGTATTTGATATCTGCGTAGAAAATCAACAAAATGCACAAAATTGTTCACAAAGTCTTAAGATCGTCAATAATTTTAAAAGGACGACCATAATATTTGATGAAAAATAACAGTTTTTTTCCTTTCGATTTTTTGCAACAGAGTGGAATTCAAGTTTTCTATTCATTTTGGTTCTGAATTTTTTCAAATTTTAGACTATTTATTTTTGGCGTGAAATATTTTTTAAATATTTTGTGTGCCGCGAGCTCAAAGGTTTGCAAGCTGCTGATAAATCGTTTCATTTGTAAATTTAAGTTACCAAAATATAATGCTTTATTCATTTTACAGATTAGCAGTATTATTTTTAAACAATCAAATTGTTTTTATTAATTTTTAACAAGTTTTAGTTACAACTTAAAAGTCTAATTTTCTAAATTCATTTTTGTTTTTAAAATTTCAATAAATATGGTATATTTAATTTTAAGTTTTAAAATAAATTATATTTCCCATTTACCATGTTTAATTTTTTCTAAGGAAAAGTCGATTATTATTATTTAATTAAATATAAAAGTTTTAAATTTAAAAGCAATTTATCTATTTAGTTAAATTTTATAAAAAATATTTATTATTTAAAGAATTTTTATAAAAATAAATTAATTAAAATTTTAAAAATTCAAATCAGAAAATTTTAAAACAAATTTTTTATAAATTATAATTGAAATTATTTGTACAATTATGAACGAATATTATAATTTTAATTAAATAAATAAGGTAAATAATCAAATTTATAAAAATCATAAAAAAATATTTTAATAAATAATAATAAAGGATCTTAATCTACTTTTATGTTAATCAGAATTATTTTCATTAAATAATAATTTTAATTTTATTATTTAAATTATTTTTAAAATTGAAAACAAATCTTTTATTTAATAATAATAATAATAATTAATTAAAATAGTTAACATTGGTTATGAATACAATTATTTTTTAAAAATGTAACACAAAAAGATTTATCTTCATATTTTCAAAATTTTCAAAATTAAATATATATTTTTAAAAATAAATTCAACATTTTAAAATTAAGAGAATATGTCAAATCCTTAATTATTAACTTAAAATTAAAAAATTGTGTAAAAAGCTTTTGATTAAAAAAATTAATTTTAAATATTTAACATAAACTTTTGTAAGAGTATTCATAAGTTATGTGGAACTCATTCCATATTCCCAGCTAAACAGTGATGTAAGAAAATATTATCAAATTTATAGAACTTGAACTACCAAAATTACCCTGGAAAAAAAGTTGAAACTGTTTTTAAAGGTTCCCTAGAGGACTTTATGTGAAACTTCAAACCGCAAAAGAGATTATGTAAGAATATTTAGGCACTGAACGATAAAAATATATCCTTTTTAGAAACGTCATGTTCCGTGCATTTTATCATATTCCACGGCATCCCAAAGTCAGGCATTTGATGATGTAAGATATTTTCGTTACTTCATTATTCGAAGTTGTTCCATAAGGTCTTTACTCAGAATATTGTTTAACTGGGAATTTTACCGTTTGGTTGAAAAAAGAATTAAAACTAAAAATTTTAAAATATATAAAAATATAAATGAAATAAATATTTAAATTTATTAAAATTAAATTTTTTTAATTAAATATATATTTACTGATTTTATTAATATTATTATAACCAATAAAATACCGACAATGTCTAATCAAATGGGCATCCCTATTTATTTGCGAGATCTCAGATATAAAATTTATCAAAACAATTCACAATGGGAAACAACGGATCATCTGAATCGGAAAATAACAACAACAACAACAACAATAACAACAATAACAACAATAACAACAACAACAACAACAACAACAACAACAACAACAACAACAACAACAACAATAACAATAACAATAACAATAACAACAACAACAACAATAACGCAAATAATAATAACAACAACAATAACAATGACAAAGAACCTCGTAAACGTCCTGCTCCTCTTCCAACTAATATTGGAAAGAAAAAGAAATGCAAAGGCTCAAATGTTGCGGAAAAACTGCCTGCAGTTATGCCCAATTTCGCGTGCAAATTGCGTCAACTAGCGATTGATAGAATAAATGACTATTTGCTCATGGAAGAAGAATTGGTGGACATATTTCAAAGCATGGAATCTGATGCTAATAAAATCAAAGAAGAGATGAAGACGATTGAAGAAATAAGGTCTGAGACAATGATGGTTGCAACCCTTGAGGAAATCATCGACGAGGACCATGCAATTGTGTCCGTGGCTGCCTATGGAGATTACTATGTCCATATTCGGTCATTTGTCGACAAAGGTAGATTAGAACTGTCCGGCACAGTACTTGTTGACGAGGAAATCCGAGGCATCGTTGGAATTTACGAAGACGAGACGGATTCAAAGTTGTCGAATATGAAAATTGATAAAGCTCCGACAGAAACCTATGCTGACATTGGTGGACTTGAAAACGAAATTCAAGAAATAAAAGAAGCTGTCGAATTGCCATTGACTCATCCACAAATCTATGAGGAAATGGGAATCAAACCTCCCAAAGGAGTCATCTTGTATGGTGAACCCGGCACTGGAAAGACATTATTAGCTAAAGCAGTTGCCAATCAGACAAATGCAACATTTATTAGAATAGTTGGATCAGAACTGATTCAAAAGTACTCAGGACAAGGCCCTAAACTCGTAAGAGAATTGTTTAAAATGGCTGAGGAAAATGCTCCATCAATTGTATTCATTGATGAAATTGACGCAGTCGGAACAAAACGATACGATTCAAATTCCGGAGGAGAGAAAGAAATCCAAAGAACAATGTTAGAATTATTGAATCAACTCGATGGATTTGATAGCAGAAGCGATGTAAAAGTCATCATGGCCACCAATCGCATTGAAACCCTTGATCCTGCATTAATCCGGCCCGGCCGAATTGATAGAAAGATCGAAATACCTCTTCCGAATTCTGTAACCAAACAAAGAATTTTCAACATTCATACTTCCAAAATGACTCTCGCTGAAGATGTCAACTTTGATATGTTTGTGACAAAGGCGAACTTGTCGGGTGCTGATATCAAGGCAATTTGCACTGAGGCGGGTTTACTAGCTTTGAGAGAACGAAGGAGATGCGTAAAAATGGACGATTTTATCAAGTCCGCCAAGACCGTTTTGTTTAGCAAAGAAGAAAAAGTGCCCGAAGGACTTTATATGTAGATTGTTTTTATAAACTTGTTATAATAAATACATTTTAAATATAATATTTGTTTCAATTTATTGTCAATTTTTTATAAATTTATTTAGTTAATTTTATTAAATTTGTCAAGATTATTTTTTATTATAAATTTTTATTAAATAAAAATTAACATATTTTAATAATTAATTAAAACAAACAGATCTGTTGATTTGAATCGCAAAAATCAAAATTTTAACAATTGTACGAGTCTCACAAATTTTGATTTAAATTTCGTTAGTATTTTCAAAAATTTGTAAAATTATTATTTATTTGAATTTTAATTTTTATACCGATTTAAATTAAAATGAACCTTTGCTTACGTGACACGAATACCAAAAAATATTACTTTTTTGGTCCTAGGTACCTTCTTTTCCCATATATATTTAGAAAAAAAATCATTGTCATAGCAACAATAAAAAGTAGTTAAGGTCGTTTTGAGACCATTTCCGGTCAAAAAGGTCAATTTCCTGTCATTGAGGTCATTATTTTAGGGTCATCTTCAAGTCAAAATTTAAACTTTTAATTTTCTGTATAATTTTAAATTACTTCCTAGTGAATAATTACTTAATTATTTGTAGAAAACATCTATAAACATTTTACAAACGAAGCTTTAAATAATAATTTAATATAAAACAATAAATTAAATAATGCAATTTTGCACAATTAGTCAAGTATGATTGGTCGATATTTACGTTCAATTATATATCAAGGTCATGCATAAATATTAAATTTTTATTTATTTATTTTCTTTGAATTTTTATTTATTTCTGAATCAAATAATACTGGAAAATGCCGAGAAACGATACGGGGGTAAGTTATTACATCTTTATTATTATAAATAGATTTTTTTCAAAAGAATTGAATTTAAACAAAAAATACTCCATTTTATCAACTAAACTAACAAGATTTATATTAAAAAAATAAAAAAGAATACTTAAATTAATGTAACCAAACGTACTACTTTTGCGAAGTTACGCACACCTCTCAATATTTTTTAAATTTATAAAATATATAGTACATAGAATATATAGAGATGTAATAACATTCTTCTATTTATTGCAATAATATTGGTTAACAAAAAGCTTGAAAAAATGTAAAAGCTAGAGTCGAGTATTTTACATTGAATCTGGATTGCACATTGCTACCTACTATTGATATTTATATCAAAACCAAAAGAAATTAGTTCTTTAAGACAAATATTTTATCATTTTATTATTTCGTATTTTTTTCAGGTATTTGTATACATTAGGAAAATTAGGATACAACATACATTTACCGATTATTTTGTTACCATATTTACTTTAACCTAGAGATAATGGTAAAAGTGCAAAGCACAACTGATTAGAAAATTTTGAAGTTAGATTCCGAAATTTCAAACAGATTGTAATAATTAAAATCAATAAACCACTAAAACTATCTCTTGGGACTTGATGAAAATAAAACTCTAAGGTTATGTTTAATATTTGTTTTTGATGATATGTACTATTACTGGTAAATATACACATTTGTCAATTATTTTTACATTTTCCAAGGACGTAGACATAATGTATACATTTACCGACAAATGTATAAATTATGACATTTTGTACTTTAGCAGTAACACACACACACACACATATATATATATATATATATTAAGGTTACTTAAATTCTTATTTCTATTCAATAATAATATTCAAAAGATTTTAAAGATTTTCCAAATTCAATATTATTTAAACAAACTTGGAGAATTTTAATAATGCATTTTCATATTCTGATCGATGTTAATAGACAGCAATGATACATATATATTATAATATAACATAATAAAATTAATATACATATTTATAATAAATATTTTAATTTTCCATGGTTTGGATTTATCTCAATCAACATCCTCGTCAAACTGTGTTCGAATCTTTTCTAAAATTTTCACTTGATACAACCTTGAACAAAAGTCTCTGAAGCAAAAATCATCTTAATAAACGGACTTTGTACACTTCTTCTGTTCTGATAACTTCTTTTTTTTAATATAGATGTTTTGTAAATTATAATAAATTGTGAAAACTAATAAATTTAATTAAAAGTGATTCAAGTAAAAATAATAATAATAATAATAATAATAATAATAATAATAATAATAATAATAATAATAATAATAATAATAATAATAATAATAATAATAATAATAATAAACTTACCCACCAGTATAAACTTTCGTAGACTGGGATATCTAGGAATTTGTTTTAAATAGTATTTTATTTCAAATTAAAATTAAATTAAATTTTACATTTGTTAGATTATTAAAAGAAATGAAATATTTTTATTAAAATTTCAATTACATAGTCAAAAAGTGATCAGAATTAAATTTATACAGTGCTGAAAATCCGAGTTAACTATAAAAAATGGATAGAGGAAATTGTAAATATAAATGCTTCTTGTATTTATTGTATCCATAATTAAGTCAAATTAGAGCTAAATTTTATTATTAAAAAAAAATTGACCTTTTCGATAATATTATTTAAACAAAATGTTGCGTTAAAAATCATAATTAATAATTACCATCAAACAGCAGAATATATTCTAATAATCTTTAATTAAATTGTTAATAATATTAATTCATTTAATTAATAACATTCTCACAATGATGATGATGAAAATATAAGATTATTGTACCAAAATAATTTTACAAATAAATTATTATATTAATTGCTCCCTAATTTCAATAATAGCATTAATATATAAATATTAGTAAAAATAGCAAAGGAAAAAGTATTTGCATTTCAACATACTGTTAGTAAAATAAAAAAAAATAAAAATCGGTGGAAGTGGAAATATTTCAGTGAAATCCATGAACATTAAATTAATGCTTTTAGTTTATCGTTTTAATCCTCAGACTACCTGAAAGTATGTACATTAAAAATAAAAAACATTCAAAATTTATTATTAAAGAAATTAATTTTTAAGTAATTAATTCTTATATTTTAAGAGTTTTAGATGATCGACAATTTATAAAATTAATCAGGAAAATTTATTAAAATAAATTAACATTTGAAAGTAAATATCGTGTGACGCGTTACTGATGTATTATTATAATTATTATTAACTTGTTTATTAATTCACATGTAATGGGTGTAATGCCACATACATCGGATAGACTTCCTGTCATCTCTCTACTCTAGTTCTAGAGCATTGAAAATTGAAAGGTTAGATTAATATTAGTGAGCACAATAAAGACAGTAAAAGAAAAATAGGAATGTCTGATTTTAAAATTTTGTTGAAAAGTTTTAATAATTATTGGGAAGGCGTTATATGTGAGAGTAGGTAGTTAAACGGACACTGCGGAAACACCAGGGGGCTTCGCTACGGATTAAAGTTACGTAATTAATCTCAATTACGTAACTAAGACAATTGATTGTGTGTGTATTTTTTTTTTGAATTTTTTGGCGCATTTCTTAAAATTCAAATTTGGCTAATTTTTGAATTTAATTTGTTTGAAATATTTTTTTGAATAAATTTAATTTTATAATTGTTTTATTATTTATTATAATAGACATAAAAAGTTTAATATTCATAAAAAATTTTATTAATAAAAAAAATAATTTGTTTAAATAATATAAATAATCCATAATATTTGAGTTGGTTTTTGAGACATGAAGATGACGAGTAAACTGTCGAAATATATCGAACGAAGAGGGTTTTATTTGCGTTTTCTTTTAATTATTATTATAATTATAATAATTATTATTATTGTGTTTAAATAATTGAAAAAAATAGTACTCTATAAAATAAAATAAAACACAACACTTTTTTTGTACTTACGAACTATGGTTTATCTTAATCCTTTAATTATTTTCTTTTTTTACATTCCCTTTCTTTTCAACCTTTCCTTAAGGTATTCTAATAACTAGATTATCACTTTTGTCTAATCTATATCTGGCCTGTTTTATAAATCAATTGATCATATTGATTATTTATTGAATTTCAAATTTATACACCTTTATATCCTAATTGTGATTTTTTGTTGAGTGCCTCCACCATACAAACCTTTTAAAATAATTTTAAATTTACAACCCCCAACATTATTATTATTATCATTATTATTGTCATTATTATTATAATTATTATTATCAATTATATTGTAGAATCCTGAATATTACATAATAATTAACCATATTCTTCATGTCATCATTGTCATTCTATTGCTGATGGGATATATAGGAAACTTACTAAATTTTATCCTTTTATACAAAGAGAAAAGTCTACGAGAATTCACCAAAATATTATATTTTGCCCAAGGTTTCTGGGATGTTGTTGTACTGACTATTCCGTCGATTCGATATTACTTTCTGATTTCCCAGGAATACGATTTACGAAGTATAAACATAACGTTTTCAATGATACATACCTTTTTTACATATATCGGTTTTGATTGCTCAGTCTGGCAGTTATGCGCCATTTCACTGGAGCGAACGGCATTGGTCAAATGGCCGACAAACCAATTCGTCCGGAAATTATCCTGGAAACATGCAATTTTGATATGCATTCTGATTTTCATTTGTGCATTATTGAAAGATTTCACTTCAATAAATTCAGGTAATTTGAATGAAATTTTAATGGCAATCCTTGATGATGTTTTTGGTATTGTTATACCTTTCGCCATTATTGTCATTACTTCAGTGATGTTGATAAAGAAATTGCAAGCCAGATTCAATCAAGTGAATACTAATTCTACTCACAGTCAACAAATGGCCTCACCTATATTTACCATCAAGATGATCCTAGTTACATCATTTTATTATCTAATCACAAACATTATTGGATCTTTATATTTTATCACGGTCGCCATTGTTACTCCAGAAGACGTTAAATTAGACAAGCTCTTATACAATTGCGTTGTTACTTTTTTGATTAGTAATAATGCACTAAAATTTTATTTATACAGTATCTCTTCTCGTCGAATCAGGAAGGACATATTTTTTATGTTCAAATACCCTTGTAAGTAATTACTGGGCTTGTGGACCAAATTTCGTTAAATAAATTATTTGGAATGTATTAATTCTCACTGATTGTGTTAAAATTAATATTTATAATATGGTTAATAGGGAGAATTGAATCATTACGCACAAAGAGTTCTGAATATCTAAATATAAGTATTACTCATAAAGATGCAAAATGAGTCAGCGAACATTTTGATTTATATTGATGAGTCCAATAGTATACATCATTTCCAAATTCAATCTGCAATAAATATACACTGTCCGATGCATGCATACATACTTATTAGTGGGATAAAGTCAAATACACGAGACTATTCAAACCATTTTAATTTTAGGTTTTTAACGAGTCAAAAATACCCAATAACTATAGTCTAAATTCAAAATAAAGTTTTTAAAAATAAAAAATTACTGTATTAAAACAAAAAAATGAATTTAAAAAATTTAAACCGCCTAGAAAAAATATTTTTTTTGGGAGCTTATCCAAAGAAAATTAATGTTCCAACGGATAAATGACTTATTTATGTGAACCTCTTACTGATTTTGATGATGCAAAAGTTTATGATCCCTTGAACGCTGAACAATTTTATGAAATTGGTTACACAGAAAACGATGAAATACCTCTATAAATAGATAATATAGAGATACAATCAGGGGCCACAACTAATAAACAACAGATTGTTATTGAATCAGATTTTTTTTCTCCATCAAATGAAAAGACCACAGAGAGTAACTAATGACGCTATTGAAAATGTACTAAAAATAATGGAAAAGTATACTTGAGCAGGGATGCTTAGAACCGGCAATTTATGATTTACAGAAAACCATTTTAAAGTAATTGGTTAGTCCTAGGAAACTCCTCAATTTCTTAACACACTTGGGTCTTTCGAATTGCTTTACTGCTTTAATTTTCTGTTCATCCGTTTTGACTTCATTTTTGATTGTTATATGTCCTAAAATGTCACTTCCTCTTTCAAAAATTGGCATTTAGATGGATTGATTTTAATCCTGTTTGTTCAATTTTCTTAAAAACGCTTTCAATATCCTCCAAATACACTACCACTATTTGCCAATTAAGTTAACCCAATAACATGTTCATTAATTTTTGAGGGGTTACCAGGAACTAATGATATCTCAAATGGCATCCTATTAACGTAATACTGTTTATTCTTAGTTGAGAACGCCGCCTTGAGTCTTGATTCCTCACTCAGCTCTATCTGATAATACGCGTTCCCCAAATCGATAATGCTAAAATATTTCGCACAACCCAGTGCATCCAATAACTCATTTGTATTCGGGATTGAAAATATTGGTCTCCCGTGCCGTTGTTTAGAGACCAAAAATCTAAACTTATTCGTATATCGTTTTTCTTCAAACATACTAAAGATGTGTTCCACGGTGACTTATATTCTTTTATAAATTCCGTATTTTTCCTCAATCTTTTCAATTAAATGAGCTGGCTGTCTCCTTGGATTAATCACAATAGGTCTTCCTGATGTTACAATTTCGTGTGTTATTAAATTTTTTTTACCCACATCCCATTTATGCTTCATGAAAATGGAATCATATTTTCTACATAGTTCTCTAACATTGCTGTCTTTACACTGGTTAGATTCTCTCGGTTCTTTTAAGTGGATTATTCTTGCTACACGATAAATATTTTTTTTTATTTAATTATCCTCACAATCATAACATTTTCTACAAAATTTGACTATGAATCACATTTATTTAGGGTATTCACGAATTTTCGGCACAAACAATCATGATATGCTTCTGGGAGCTTCAGAACAAAAAAAAGACTTAATAAGAATATGATTTGAAATTAACAAATATACAAAGAGTAATGGAAAGAATGATGACAAAAGTAATAAACAACCTGTGGTAGACCTACGAAAAAAAAACAGAGCATTCCAGACATGCATTAATGTCTAGAGTGATTGTTTTCGCATCCAAAAACGGAACACTAGTAAAAATATATATATTGTTATTGTAAAATGTTTTCTGGAATTAATAGATAAAACTAGTGCATGATTTTGGATCTATTGAGTAAAAGTTCATGTTTTGAAAACTAACAAAAAATAAAAATATGTCAAACTTGATAAAATATTGATTTTATTAAATAACACTTAAAGAAATCAAAAATTCAATAAAATCATTACAAGTGAAATTTATTTGTTACTGAAACAAAAAACTTTTAAAAATCCTATTGTGTTCACAAGTAAGGCACTCGAATGCATATAATATAAAGACAATCTTTAATCGAACCATTCGAGATCAAGAACAAGTTGCAGAAAACAAATTACATCTTTGCACTCTTCAATCTTAAAATTAAATGGAAAATAAATCATTAAGAAAAAAAATAACAATTTAACGAAATTTTGTGGAAAGCGCTTTTTTGTTTAATATAAAAAAAACCGTTACAACACTCAATTGTGGATTTTTGAGAGGGGAGATAAATTATTTTACATTTTCATCGGATTTTAATTATAGTTGTTTACCAATGATAACAGTTATTGTTGTAATGATTTTCAACACTTCAAAATCTGTAGCGCAAGAACTGTATAATTCTAATAACAAACGAATCGAAAAATACAAAACAGATCTTAGCGGGCTGGAAAATTACTTACATAGAGATAAAAACAAAGGCTATTTAAAACTTTGTTTTTCATTATCACATGCCAAATACAAAAGGATTATAGTACAGCTTCATATAGTAACTTCCCCCAGGACATTGATAACAAATTGAAAGACGCGGACATTTCTAGCTTATCTAAGAATGAAAAATCGATATCTGTGCAATTGGATAATGCCCTATGTAGAGTGATTAATCGACTAACTATGGATATACATTGTTGTGAAATATATTCGAACTTTCCTTCCTAATGGTGCATCTAATTAAATGGGTAATTGTTTATTGGTGTTGTCGCGTTTAGTTGTTTTTGTGATTGAGTGCGCAGACAGAGTAAATTGCTCTTTTGGTTTTTTTATGAGTGGTGAATTTAATTCTATGTTTTGTGAGTTTTGGAAATTTCTGTGATTTTGGGAGGTTTTGAAGATTTTGTTTATCTAAATCAATTGTATGTTTTTTTTTCGTGGAATTTATATTTGGATTCGTTAAATAAACGATTTCTGCTAGTTGATTGTCTTATTATTATTATTATACTCATGTGAAGTTGTTCTAAGTATATTTCAATAAATATCAGTGAATAAACTGTATTCTGATAGTCTGTTCAATGCATGCGAAAACCAGTTCTGTTATTGTTCATGTATATAAGGTGTTACCAAACTTTTATCCCTTAGGGGCTAATTTATTTGTATAATAAAGTCGGCGGGATAGTGTAAATGTCGGCAAACTATTTTAGCATTTTTCAAATTTTAGAAGATATTTTAATAAATAATTAACAAGAATTCCAATTAGACAAATATTATGGTAAATAAAGAAAACATCATTATAGATTTTTTTTAGTTTATTAAGCACAATAATATTTATATAATTTAAAAATTAAATACACAAAACATTTTAACAAATGAAAAAAATAATTATTATTCCTTCCGTTCCGAAATAATGTTTACATTTGAAATAAATTTTTTCGATTATTAATTTATATAGATAGATAATGATCTAGTATGGATGGATTGACAAAAATTTCCATGATTATAGGTTTTTTTATTGTTAAATTTTAAATACTCCTAAAATACAAATAAAAAATGAATACAGAAAATTTACATTCAACTTATCACTTATCTAATGAAGAAAGAAGTTTAATTTTTCAAGATTTTTTAAGGAATATGCCGAGCAGAAATCCTCCCAAGCTGAAGCATGGAACCATAAATGACATTTTCGATAAGTACAACGTATCGAGAGCTTCAATTTCGAAACTTTGGAGAAATGCTTCCGAACAAATGAAATAGTTATTGATTCATCATCAATGAGGATAAATTGTGGACGAAAAAGGAAAAACTATGATGATAAATTAAACGATATCAAGAAAATTCGATTAAGCCGGCGAGGAACGCTTCGAAGTTTATCATGTGCCAGTGGTATTCCAAAAACAACATTATTCAGGAATTTGAAAGAGTTTAAACTATTAAGATGGGTTTCATCTACAGGTAAGCCATTATTAACAGATAGAAATAAAATTGAACGTCTGACATTTTGTCTGTCCTATATGAAAACAGATGGATGCTTCGATAATTTTTTCAATCATGTTCATATTGATGAAAAATGGTTTTATCTTTTGAAAGTTAAGCTCAGCTATTACTTGACCATGGATGAAGAGATTCCTCATAGAACATAACAAAGGTGATGTTTTTGGCAGCAGTTGCTAGGCCCTGGGGTGATATGGGCTCTGAGAATTATTTTGTTGGCAAGATTGGCATCTGGCCGTTTGTTTATAAAGAAGAAGCCAAAAGAAATAGCAAGAACATTGAATCAATTAATTCGAAGGAATATAAAAGAATGATCAAGCAAAATGTGTTTCCAATAATCAGAGCAAAGTTTCCTCCATCAAACGATATCATCTACGTTCAGCAAGATAATGCAAAGCCGCATTTCAATGAAGACGATCCAGATATGCTCGAAGAAGGATCAAAAGATGGGTTTTCTATTATGTTTAAAAATCAACCACCTAATAGTCCCGACATGAACGTATTAGATCTTGAATTCTTCAATGCCATTCAATCCATTCAGCATCAACATTCTCCTTATTATTATGACTGTTTGTTAATAATGCTATAAATTTTTTTAAATGTAAACATTATTTCGGAACAGAGGGAGTATTATAATATTTTTTTTTAAGTGAAATACTTATTAACTTTTAGAAAATACACTGTAAATAAGCAAATGAATCTCGAGGCAATTCTCAAACATGATTCCAAATGCAGATCTGTTAATTGCGATCGATATTCCTGATTCTAATCATAGAATATACGATACATTAAGTGATATCTAGTACATTTCCCAAAAGTATACTAGTTTCGAGCTGATGAGAGCCATTGGCTCGAAACTAGTATACTATTGGGAAATGTACTGGATATCACTTAATGTATCGTATATTACAAATTCAGATAATATTGAATTCTAATTACGTCACAAAATGAATTTACCGCAAATAATAGTATAAGGCAAGGAAAAGGAAAGAACAGCAGTTTTATTATAAGGTCACAACGCTAGTTACTCGAGCACTCAACATTTTTCAATTTTATAAATTTCAATCACAGCTTGTCTGCTTATTTGATTAGAATAAAACCACTCAACAATTACAATAAATACTTTCCACAAAATAATTCTCCTAGTTTGATTTATTCAATTTTTGTCTTTTATACTATAACCTGTATCACAATTCTATGGTTATCCTAATCTCAAGCACTAATTCACTACGATCAACATCTCTTGATAACATCTATATTTCCAATGTAAATCCATTTCCTTAATAGTGAAATATTGGCTAATTTAATAATTGATCGATTGTGAAGGCAATTACGAAAAATCAAAACCAGGCTCATTTGTAGAGAGATTTCATAGAGGAAAATGCAATATTCTAAAAAAATAGGATGATTTCAAAGAACATAAGTTTTATCGGGTGTCAAGACAGAAATAATATCTTGCAGAATCAGGATTTTAATATTTAAATTATGCAAATATCTTTTGAGAAGATTGAGCATTCTGTCAAAACAAGGAATACGATATAGAGAATCAGTGATGGATTACCGAAATGAACGAGCAAGCCAATATTAATCGTTTGCTAGATATGATAGATATAGAAAGGATGTCAGCTGCATAAATAATCTAAAATATTTATCGATGAAATCTTAAGATTTCAAAAACAATTATTTCTCTGTTGTCATTAGCAACATATGTAACTAGGAAATGATTTTCTGTTAATTTTTATCTATTTCAAATCAAATTTTGTGAAAAATTTCTCCGATTAATTGATGAGAATATAACTAAATCAATTAAATAAATGACTAAATGAGTTTATGTTGTGGATTGATGAGGTACAGAAATTCCTTAAGCTTGCATTTCTCTACACTGAATAATTGTTTTGGAATTCAATAAATACTAAAAGCACCGTGTTTTTCCTATTATAAGCGGTAACGTTTTTTTTGCTTGTAAATAAAAAACAAGCGACCCTCCGAATATAAGCGGTAGTAAATATAAATACCATATAAATAAAAACTATAAATATGCAATTATTATACATCCAAACATATCAATAAAGAATTTATTAAATCAATCTTTCAAATTTTCAAAGGCTTTTAAATGAATATAATTCTGTAACTAAATGAATATAATTGCCTGTATCTTTTTTAAACATTTGAAATATTATAATATTAAAATATATTATGATTTTTTAAGTAATCTCCAAAAAAATATATAAGCGGCCCTCCAAGTATAAGGGGTGCCCCACTTTTTTCGTCACGAAATAATATTAGCGGTCGCTTATAATAGGGAAGCACGTTATTACAATTAGCATAATTTTGCACTATTCGACAAGACAACTGTTTTACTGTCGCAACAAATACATCAAATCCAAAGTTATTTAATCAGGGCATTAAATGAGTAACATTTATAAGCATTTGCTGTAAAACTATATTATAAGAATGAAAGCTTTTCTGTTCGGCCATCAATTTACCATATATATATATATATATATATATGTGTGTGTGTGTATATATATATATATAATTGATATAAAAATTAAATAAAATAATTTAAATTATCCTCATATGGTCTGCCATCATAATCTTTGTTAATGCTATAAGGAAACCATTGATCGCCTTTTGATTGCGCCTGATGAAAGCAATGACAACCACATTCCACCTATTGATGGTGAATATATAAAATCTAATGTTTTTATAATTCCATATTCGGAAGGTTTTAGAAAATTTAAATTGTCTGTCACAAAATCATTAGGCAATTCAAATTTGTTTAAAATAGTATCAAAATCGTTAAAATCAATCAAAATGTTTAGTAATAAATCTCAAACCCCCAATAGGTTTAGTTTCTGATCTAGTGTATAAATGTCACATATTGAAGTGACTTCCGTCACCTTCGCAAATGGTCCAGGAACAGCCGATTGAGAGGTGTGAGTAATATTATTGAGCATAGAAAAATGCTTAAAAGATTTTAAAATTTTATATAAAAACTTCAATAATAAGTGGGAAAGAATTTTATGTGAGGTTTTGGTGATTAAGTCACAATTTACTGCAATTGACATTCAATCAACAACAAATTTAATGAGATTATTTAATGAAATCAATAAATCGTTACTATTACATCATTATTGCTTCAGTATATAACATTTAACAAATATTATGACGTCAGGTTGAAGATGATTTCCTTGAAATATATTTCTTATATTTTGCGTTTTCGAGTTTTTATTAATAATGAATAGGCCATCATTTTTTCGATATATATATATATATATATATATATATATATAAAAGATAACGCCAATAAAACTCTTCGTATGATATATTTCGACAGCATAATTGTCACCTTCAGGTACTCAAAACCAACTAAAAATATTATGAATTAACTTATAATTTAAACAATTTACTTTTTTTTATTAATTTAATTTTCTAATAAATAAACATTTAAAAAATATATTCAAATAACTTTTAACTATTTAAAATGTTATTTATATAAATATTATAATTTTTAAAAAATAATGTAATTTATAAATTCAATTATTTTAATATTAAAAAAAGTTTTTTTTAAAAATCAATACATAAACAAAATTTAACATACTTAAACTATTTAGAAACATTCAAAACATTTGTAGTCACAGCACTTTGCACATTAATCTTTGAATCCAATGACCTTATCAGCAATGCTTCACATATCACGCGTTCCCAATAACTATAAAAACTCAACAAAATTCTAAAATCAGAAATTCATATATCACTTTTACAGCCTCTATTGTGCTCACTAATATTGGTCAAACACTTCAATCGACACTGCTCTAGAACTCGAGTACAGAGATGACAGGAAGTCTCTCCAATGTATGTGGCATTACACCCATTACATGTAAATTGATAAACGATATATATAATTTTATAAGACCATAAGAAGATAAGTAAATAATAAAATAAGCCCTTGCTGCAAAGTAATTATTATATTGATGAAAACAATTTCAATTATCAAATAATCGATTATATTTTCATCAATATAACAATTAATTTGTATCAAGGGCTTATTTTATTATTTACTTATCTTATAAATTATTAATGTTGATATTAATAAGAAATTGAAAATACAGACCTTTTTCATTGTGGGCTTTCCTGCACCATGTCCTGCTTTGACATCGATCCGAACCAGTAAAGGCTTTTTAGTAGCCTCTCCGACAGTTTCTTGTAATTGAGCTATAAATTTCATAGTATGTAAAGGCACGACTCTGTCGTCATGATCAGCGGTGAGTAATAAGCAGGCTGGATAGGAAGTATGTGGTTTTATGTTATGTAATGGGGAATATCTAGAAATCAATTGAAGCATAAACAAGAATTCTTTCTTTACTTTATAATCCACTCAAATTGCTCAGGGATATCTGGATCCCCGAAATCACTTACCCAGGCATGACCGATTGTAAATTTATGAAATCTCAACATATCTAGAACTCCAACGTGACCAACAATTGCTCCAAATAAATCCGGTCGTTGATTCATGCAAGCAGCAACCAAAAGACCTCCATTACTTCCGCCTTCAATAGTTAATCTGAAGAAATATCTCACTAATTATCTAAATTTTCCTATTCTGAATTACGAGCCAAATTCGACAGAGTTTATATAATAACATTAGAGAAATTGGAAATATTATTATAATTAAGAAATTTGAATCATTATTAATAATTAACCTATTACTTTTCAGCTTTTGTATATCTCTCAGAAATTAGATATTCAGACGCTTTAATAAAATCATCGAAACAATTTTGTTTAAATTGCAATCGACCCTGATTATGCCAAGGTTCACCGTATTCTCCACCCCCTCTAATATTGGCTATTGCACAAACGAATCGAAAGTTTTGCATCAACAATAGAAACGACACCCCGAAACTTGGTTTGATACTAATATCGAATCCTCCATATCCATAGAGTCGACATGGATTGTTTCCATCTCGGACAAAATCCTATCGAAAACACAAAGTAACTCTCTCGTGTGAAATTAATCCCTTCTCACTTTATGATGCATGATAAACATTGGTATATCAACTCCATCTTTACTTTTGTAGAAAACCTGTTCGACTTGAAAATTCCCTAAATCTATTCCTTTCACTTGAGTAGTTTGCAGAACCTTTGATTTGGTAATTTCAATAATTAACGAATGTACCAGAATTAATTACCTTTAGCTCAGTTTTACTTCCTAGACTTAAATCATAAGAATAATTTATGCCTGGCACAAAAAATGAAGAAAATTTGATGAAAATCTAGACCAAATATTAATATTAATTTTTTATAAAACAGTCAAAATAAAATGTAATCATGACAAATAAGTGTTTGAATTTTAATGTTGTGCTATTCTTTGCAAAGATGGAATTGTCCTATATTTTGAAACCAAGGCATACATTTTGGATTACGAAGAGCGTACTTACATTTTGGCGTTTATGATTGTCTGTTGCCCTAACGAAATTTCGCCATTTTTTAGTTCTTAGTGACTGTTTTTAACAACTTCTATACTGACCTATGATGAGAATCTAGAATCTTTGAATTGAATGACGCAGGTCTCAAATTATCTGTTGGCGTGCGGCAAGTTATCCAATACCTTATCTCTAATTTTCAAATGCTATCTTGTTGCCATTATTCATAGATTTTTATTATCACTTATATATAATTACAAGATTACATTTTGCTGTATAAGTTTTTACTATGTGACTATATTAGAATAAAATGGCAAATTTACAGCGATTGTAATAGGAAACACAATAAATGTATTTCCAAAACTAGGGATGTCAGAATTGCGATGAAGATAGTCACAGGAAATCATCTTTTAATAATTTGCTAAAAATGAGAATTATTTTAATCTCTAACTTTCAAGAAAAATTAGTTTTCATTCGGGTTGTGTCAGTTCAAACGGACGATATGAAATAACACGGAACTTGTCAGCAATTATCAGTAAAAATCGGATTTCCTGATTATAATACTGATAAAAGCAGATTTTCCTTCACATGAATATGAACAATCATTTTGTCAGAAGAATTTTATTTGAAACACCATACTTGAAAAATGGTCACCAAACCCGAAGTGTTCAGATCAAAATGAAAGTGTCGGCAACCGTAGTAAGATATCTCATTTTATTTTTAGTAATTTCTAATAACTTAAAAGTGTAAATTCGATTTGAAAAGGCATCTAAATTTTTTAGAAGAATCAGCAAAAAATAGTTTCTTGTAAATATTGTCAATATTGAATGAACTTTTTGATTTCAGTGAAAGTTAATACTAAACGCCAAATAAAAAAACCAAAGCAGACTAAATAAAAAAGAAGTAATCATATTAATAAAAATTCATGCCATTACTATGCAGATCTGATTTATTCATTGCTTGTTTAATTGAAAGAGATTTTGCACAAGTTTACAAATGGGTCAAATATTATCAGGGTAATGCGAATGATAATGTTTTATAGCAGACATGCTTAACCCGTGTCAAATTTTCCTTTTTTATAAAAGGAAATTCTGTCGTGTATTTTTCTAGAAATTGGCATTCTTGAAGGTATAAACTAAATTTAATATAAAAACCTAAATTAATAAACAAATATTTATTAATTAAAAATTACAACTTACATATTTTATAAACAGCTAATAATAAATTTCAATCAGCTACCAGTCAAATAGTTTAGAAATAAATAAATAAACAAAACAAAACCGTAATGAAAACTCAGTAAAACATATATAGGCTGAATCATGAATTTTAAAAAATAAACCGTAAGTGAAGGAAGAGTCACAAGTATTTTCAATAATTTTCTTTTCTGAAAAATCAGGACAATTGAGCATCCCGAAACTTTTTTTCGGGACACCAAAAAAACATAAAATCCAGGACAACTCCTGAAAACCGCGACGCCTGGCAACTCTACCATCGCATCAAGAGATTTTTTCCAAAATGTAAAAAGAACGAAGAGATTTTCGGTAAACTGAAAATTTTCGGTATATAAATTAATAATTAAATGACTTACCTTTTTTTGAATAATTCCAAAATTCATATAAAAAATCAAAAAATTCATGTATAAATTGTGATTAAATTAAAAATGTAACTGAGATAAACAACATTCCAAGTTAAACAAAGAAAATTTTAAGCATTTAAAAAATCCAGGTTCGTACAGACTGTCCTTAAAGGTCCGATTTAGGGAATGCAATACCGGAGGAAATCTCAAAACCGGTATTTCGGTATTGCAAAATGATAATACCGGGAAACCGGTATTAAAACCGGTTTTCAAAAAAAGAACTTTTTAAAAAATTCAGTGTTAAATTTATTCAATGAATTTTTAATAAAAATAAAAAAAGTTTTACATAATTCACAAATTAAAGATAAAATAAAAACAAAGTAATATGAAATAAACAAATTAAACATAAAATAACATAAAATTCATGAAGATTTACTGCATCCTTTAAAATGTCCTCTTAAAAAACAGAGAGCGCCAAGAGTTTTATCATCCAGTTTGCATCGAAATTTGTTTAAAATTACACCGGCAGAAGAAAAACCCCTTTCAGATTCAACACTGGTTGGACGAATAGTTAAAAGTAGATTATAAATTTGTTCTAAATATTTTCCCCGCACGCCTTCATCATCATCATCAACTTATTTCTTTTTTCAAACACTTTGTTAAATCACTAGCACGTTTTGGCTTTTCCTGATAACAGTATAATTTTTTTGTTTTAAAATTGCTTCGTCTAACTTTTTCTTCGGTGAACTTTATGATTTATCTACTAATTCTATTAAGTATTCCTCAGGCTCATTGACGGAGGAATCTTAAATTTCATTTGATTGCTCTAGTAGAGCTGTATTTTGATTCCAAAGATCCATTTGATTAACAATATCCAACAGTGATTTAAGAATTGTTGATTTCGATATACGAGGAAAATTGAAAGTTCGGTTGAAAGTTTGACAAGAATCTGTGTAACCTTTATGTAGATAGCCAATTAGATCAGCTATCTCCGTTCTTCTTTCAAATACGCGTTTCATCAACGCACTTCGAACTTCTGTGCTCAGTGATGACTTTATTTCACTAAGACTATCAAACCTAATTTTAAATGTAGTATCTGCGGAAAGTAAGTTGGCACCTTCACGACACAATGACTCAACTGCTAGCTTTACTGGCAATAGCGTGGACACTTTTAAATATAAGATTTATATTTAAATTTAAATCTATAGCTGAATTTTTTATGCTTGATTTTAATTTGTAAAACGTTCGAGCATTACTATTAAACTATCCAATTTAGTTTTTGAATCTAGGATTAAGCAATATTCCTTACCGAATTCAACACGTACCTGATTTCGTGTTGGTGAACGTTTAAATGTTTTCTCAATTTTCCTAACTTTTTGTATAAGCGGACCGAGCTGATTATAAATGCTGATTATAAATCGGTGTGCCCCGATTTTGAAGTGTTTTCGTTTAAATAGAACGGCATTTATTTGTGTATTTGTTAAAATAAAAATTCTAGTTTATATAGCTGTAAAATGCATCTTTTTTTGTTTAAAATAATAAACAACAAATAAACCCGGAAATCATAATTCACCCTTAAAACTTTATAACTTCAAATAATTTAATTTAATAAGGGAAAAAAATGACCGGGATCCGGTATTGCATTCCCTAGTCCGATTTATTGACTCTTGGTGTATATGATTTTTTAGATCAAAATTATATTTGTTGGAGTCAACAAAATGCACAAAAGTAAAAAATGGAAAATCAATAAAAAAATGATATTCGAAATAATAATTAATAAAACAAAATCAATTAAAATTTTAAAATAAATATTTATCGTGGGAAACGGCTATGGGCGGATGCCAAATGACAAGACAAATCCAAATATAATAAAATTGAATCGATTGGGGGTTTCCCAGAAGGAAATATTTCATAAAAATAGATTTTAATTAAAAATTAATTGACCAATGGAAAACCCGAGCTAATGGGAAGTCCGAGCCAACAGAAAACCCGAACAGTGTGAGAAACCCGGAACTTCAACAAATTTTCTAATTACGGAAGAGGAAATTGGTTGACGAAGAAAACCCGGGATAAAATAATTATTGTAAACAAATGGAAGCCCTGGGAGTCCAGAAATAACTAATTTGGTTTTGGACAGAGATTTCAGAATTGACAAAACCAATTTAGTTTTCGGGTGACTTGAGTTGCGAGATGAATATAAAAAGAAAAGGCAGGTCAACAAAATTGCCAGTTGGTCTAAGAGAATATTTCAGAGAGCGGAGCAAAGGAGGTTATAAACTTAAAGATAAATCAATCAGCCTAACAAATTGCGTACCAGACAATGACATCTCCCTTTGGAAGACGTATCCGTACGCATTGAATTTTGTGAAATCGTGCAGAGTAATTGTGTAGAGTATTGTGAATTGAATCGATTTCTGTGAAAGTTGTGATATATAAATTGGAAATAAATCTTATTGTGTTGGGTTAATTGAATCGATTAAAGAAGGACACCAAGGAGTCAGACCTAAGCAACGACTTGAATAAATATTTAATTTCCGTATGAAATCATAATTCACCCTTAAAACTTTGTAACTTCAAAAAATCACTTACTCTGCAGCCATTTCAAAAATGGCCAAAATCCATTGATTTTTCACTAAAAATAAATTCCAATAAGTTGATTTATGAATCAATTCGGATTATAGCGGAATTAATCTGAACGCGGATTGTTTGTCATGGGTTCAATGTTATTTTCCTTGTTAACTTCTTTATAACAGTCGACTGAGGGAATTGATAATTAATAATGAGCGAAATTTTGTGTTGCATGATGAAAATAAATGTAAAATATTTTTGTGTATGAATGTGAAAATGTCATTGAAAATTTATTAAAATCTCGTTAAAATTTCGATTTTATAAAACATAGAATAGAAAGTATACTAAAACTATTATCCGATACTAATTAATAACTATAACAATTACTATGAACCCTAAAATTACTTAAATAGAATTCAAAATCAGTTTATGGACATTAGCAAACTGATGAAAATAATTACCATCGACTGATTCCATTTGCTGAAAAATCCACTTATTGTACCTAACGGAAAGTTTAAGTTGCACAACTTTTCCCCAGTTTTCATACAATGAATGGCGATGGAGTCGGCCACATCTTTTTGAAAACAGACAACCAATTTATTTTTATCTGCACAACTTGCCCAGTTGATTAATACATCTTTCTGAGTACTGATCAAGTCTTTCCAGACAATCTAAATGTGATATTTCATCGATATAAGGAATATTATTCTAATGGAAATATTTGGCTTTTAATAAAACAATTTTCAACAAATTATGTATATATATATATATATGTGTGTGTGTGTGTGTGTAAGCAATTCATTGTGGCTGCCCATCAGAATAACTACCCTTGTAGAACAAAAATTTAAACTGAATATACGCCTAGCGACAAAAGTATTTTTAAAAAAAGTATTAAAATGTTGTTAGAGCAAGACAAAAGCTATCAACATCTGCTGAAGTTATTAAAAAGTAACGGGTCACTTTAACGCACGTTTTTTTGATACAACGACAAAAATAAATCATTTTTTTATTATTGATAATTAACAAAGGTTTTAAACTTCAAATTCACTTTTTTAAACTTCAAATTCACTTTTTTAAATTTCAAGTTCACTTTTTTAAATTTCAAGTTCACTTTTTAAAATTTTAAATTCACTTTTTGACATTTCAAAGCCACTTTTTAAATTTCAAGTTCACTTTTTTAAATTTCAAATTCACATTTTTAAATTTCAAGTTCACTTTTTTAAATTTCAAGTTCACTTTAAATTTCAAATTCACTTTTTTAAATTTCAAGTTCACTATTTTACATTTTAAATTCACTTTTTAAATTTCAAATTTCAAATTCAAATTAATTAAAAATCAAAATCAAAATAATTAAATAGCTTCTTTAGTTAAAAATTAAATTTCGAAAATCAACCTTATATTAATAAACATGACTGTGAATTTCTAAACAACAAATACATTCTATCAACTATGTACCATAAATAATAAGCGCTTTTAATTTAATGTAATGGTTGGTCACCTGTAGTCATGTGAACATAATAATTATTACAATCGGATTGGGTAACAGTTGCTAAAGATTCTTGAATAACATTCTCCAAATTTAAATCGGTTCTTGATTCAGCCAACAAATTTCGCACACATAATTTTCCCTCGCAGAGTTGGAATAATTACTTGAGCTCCTGTATTTATTTTTATCGAGATTTGGTTCTACGAAGATGGCAATTAAAACCAGACTCGTTAATAAAGACGATTTCTTCTCTTATTATAGGTGCATTGAGCGAAAAATTTAATGCATATTCTTTTCATTGCAAGATCGTGGAGGGGGAATTTAAACGATCAAGATTCTTCAATGTGATTCCTAATCTTTTTAATGCATTATTTATAGAAGTTGTCAGATTGATACGTTTCTTGCCCATCTTTTTTTTCTGATGAATTTTAAAGTGATAGCCGGATTTTGCTCAACAATATCTTCTATTGCAGACAATATTTCACTGGTTATTTTAGCAGTTCTTTTTCGACCACGTTTTTTTTTGAAGAATTAAACACCCATCATTTTTATACAGTTTCAACAATGAAGCTGCCGTATATTTATTTATACCTGATATTTCAGCCGCTTCAATAATAGTTTTCCCTTCCTCGTAACATTTTTTAAAAATCTTTTTCTTGTTCAAACAAGTGGTACATTTTAATTATTTTAATTTTTGACTTTCAATTAATTTGAAATTTAAAAAAGTGAATTTGAAGTTTAAAACCTATATATATATATATATTACACTGTCTGAGATATAATCGTTAGTGAATCTTAAACATAACTTTATATTTCGTATACCCGAGTCTCTCTCGGGCATGCACAAATTTGCCATTAACACTTACCCGAGTTACGCTCAGCCATGTGCGTTAAGGGATTAAAGATAATCCTCATTCGGTAACACATCGGCCTTGGGCATCCACTGTAATTACTCGAGAATCAGTTAGGAGATGCTCAAAGACTGTAAAATGCGCATTATATAGTCCCTAGGAGAGGAATACCACGTAAGCTGTATTAGTTTTGTAGTAGATGAGCTATCAAGAATTGCTAACAATCCCCGGTACTTGGAAAATCTGATATTTGCAGATGAAGTTTGCTTTCACCTGGAAGGTTATGTCAATAGATACCAGCAGCTTTCTTATCCATAGCCATCGGTTCACTGATAAAGGTTCACATTGACTGAAAACCACAGTTAGAGCTGTCATCTCAAGAAAGAAGGCCTATCGTTCATTTTTCTTTGACGAAACCATTACAAGTTTCAACTAACTGAAATCACTGCAAAGGCAACTTTATGCTTCCTCTTAACTGTTGTGGAAAAAACTATGATATGGTGCAACGACAATTTTCCGAAGTAGTGTATGGGATAACTCTCTATCTCTCTCTCTCTCTCCAGATTTTATATCCTAAGACTAAATTTTATGCTCCTACACATTAATCCAACATTCCAGCTCTGCAGCAAAATATCATAGATAGATAAAGAAGGAAAACATACAGAAAAGTATTAACTACGCAAGTATAAAGGCTACACTATATTATTTTAAATAAACTGTTTCATTCGTATCGGTTTCTTATTTTGAGAGGAGTTATAGAATAAAATCTCGACCTTTAGATGCGTCATTATCTCTATATTCCCGAATTCCAAAATTTGTGGTGCTGTATAAGAGGATAACTGCAATTGAAAATTGAAGTGCAAAAATAATTTAGAAAGACCATATATTTTACTACGCCAAATATCTGAAAATACCGCAAATCCAATGTGATATGTGGTTGATTAATAATACGATGCTGTAAGCTTGCCTAGTGTAACTCGCTCATTAATTCAAGGAGATATCTCAACTCATTCATTAACGCATTCCAGCGATCATAAAAAAGACAAATACAAAAGACTCTCGATTATCTGGGAAAATACGCTATTGGACAGTAAAATAAAAAGCCCGGTCCTGAGATGTCCAAATAATTGAGAATCTACTGTATTTGTATGAGAGGACAAAATATTGATTTCATATAATTTACCCAACTTTTTCTGGCGATTAAAAATCAATGAAATTTGGGATTCCTACTAAGCCAACAAAAAATAAAGTCACGTACGGGAGAAATTTTATTAATTTGAAAAAATACCAAAAACCCTGGCATTGTGATTATAGCAATCAATGTCACTTACATTATTGAGATCACCAATATCAAATTGTACAATTTTAGCCATGGGGGCACTTTTGTTGGTTTTGAACAAGAATCGTGTACCTTCGTTAGTAACATAGTTATATTTTGCCTCAAATTCCTTGACAACGGGTTTAAAATTGAGATAGTCTGAAAGAGATAAATGAAATACTATTTGCAATTGTTGTCAAATTTAACTCGTGACAACATAATTGGATTCCGCTAAATCACAAATCGACAGTAAGCTATTCGGATCGCAACTCTGGTGTACATAAAGTATAACGTAACGACCGCAATCGGATATTTCAGAAGATCTTTGCAATAAATGATTTCCGAAAATGTTAAATAAAATTGCTTACAATAACCATTTCGGTTGATCAAGTATTTCATGGCACAGAAAATCTGAAGATTGATCAGTGCCAAGCACATGATATCTTAGCTTATGATTAATATTCACTGTTGTTTCAGTGCCATCAGTATTGCCTTCCTGCTCAAGGTATCCCTGTGCAAATTCATTTCATATCAAATCTCACGGCATTAGCCAATAATAAATACATACAGAATAAAACACCCCTTTATTATCATGAGTCCACTCAACCGATGAGAATTTTATCTGACGCAATTCATCCGGTAGAATTGCCATTGTTTCAGTGTTCATGAACTAGATTATTAATAAATGCACCAACTCATGACCGAAATTATATCAATAAAAATGTATTCGTTGTATAAAATTTAGGAGAAATTTATATTTATAAATACTATTCAATCCTGATGAACAGGATGTTACTTTGTGAATTTGTTTGTCGCGTCTGTGTGTGCGATTTGTGGTGTTGTTAAGTTTTTATTGGTGTGCGCAAACAAACGCGAGTACTTGTTTTTTAGATTTTGGTAATCGATTACCAGGAGTTATTAATTGGGGTGACCGTCAAACGATAATTTGTTAACATTTTCCAATGCTTCAGAATATTCCAATCCCTTGTAATTGACATTTTCCTTTAACAATATCTTTAATCTGTATTCCTTTTGTAGGTTTTTTCTTGATAGCACTATATTACCATTCATGGACTGCTGTATTACGCTATTACCTTGTGTTGATTACGCTATATGATAGCAATAAACGAACATTTGAATTTGAAATTGTTTTAGTAACTACTGTTACAATATTAATGGCTTTTTGGCAAGTAATCAATGCTTTGATTGATTTTGAAATCATTTCGTGCTTTTAGGACCAAAGTTTTTTCAGTTTCAGGTCCATGACTGTTGTTATCAGGTTCTGTAACGGTATTTTTTGATTGTGTAATCAGCAAAACTGCGTTGCAAGTTCTATTTTTGGCAGCGATACCACATGTTTTATTGACTTTCTTTAACATTAAATATAAATTCTTTATAAACAACCAAAGGCTTTTCTATTTGACTTGTAATCTCTTCAAATGTCATTTAGTGCGTAATAGTATCCGAATATTTGAAAAAAATTATTGATACGCCTTTTCAATGATCAATTTCCATAAATAAGTATTTTAATATAAAATAGATTAAATTTCGATAATATTTTTATTGTTATTTTTTATTCAACTCGCCATTTGGTAATCGATTACTAGGAGTTATTAATTGCCAAATTTGGAATATTATGTAATAATTTTGTGATCAATTTGTTTTACAGGGTTATGCATTTCTATATTAACACGTATGCAATTCTATATTGACATGTATGCATTTCTATATTAACATGCATGCATTTCTATATTGACATGTATGCATTTCTATATTAACATGCATGCATTTCTATATTAACACGTATGCAATTATATATTAACATGTATGCATTTCTATATTAACACGTATGCAATTATATATTAACATGTATGCAATTATATATTAACATGTATGCATTTCTATATTAACATGTATGCATTTCTATATAAACATGTATGCATTTCCATATTAACATGTATGCATTTCTATATTAACATGTATGCATTTCTATATTAACATGCATGCATTTCTATATTGACATGTATGCATTTCTATATTAACATGTATGCATTTCTATATAAACATGTATGCATTTCCATATTAACATGTATGCATTTCTATATTAACATGTATGCATTTCTATATTAACATGCATGCATTTCTATATTGACATGTATGCATTTCTATATTAACATGTATGCATTTCTATATTAACATGCATGCATTTCCATATTAACATGTATGCATTTCTATATTAACATGCATGCATTTCTATATTAACATGCATGCATTTCTATATTGACATGTATGCATTTCTATATTAACATGTATGCATTTCTATATTAACATGTATGCATTTCTATATAAACATGTATGCATTTCTATATTAACATGCATGCATTTCTATATTGACATGTATGCATTTCCATATTAACATGTATGCATTTCTATATTAACATGCATGCATTTCCATATTAACATGTATGCATTTCTATATTAACATGCATGCATTTCTATATTGACATGCATGCATTTCTATATTAACATGTATGCAATTATATATTAACATGTATGCATTTCTATATTAACATGTATGAATTTCCATATTAACATGTATGCATTTCTATATTAACATGTATGCATTTCTATATTAACATGCATGCATTTCTATATTGACATGTATGCATTTCTATATTAACATGTATGCATTTCTATATTAACATGTATGCATTTCCATATTAACATGTATGCATTTCTATATTAACATGCATGCATTTCTATATTAACATGTATGCAATTATATATTAACATGTATGCATTTCTATATTAACATGTATGAATTTCCATATTAACATGTATGCATTTCTATATTAACATGTATGCATTTCTATATTAACATGCATGCATTTCTATATTGACATGTATGCATTTCTATATTAACATGTATGCATTTCTATATAAACATGTATGCATTTCCATATTAACATGTATGCATTTCTATATTAACATGCATGCATTTCTATATTAACATGTATGCAATTATATATTAACATGTATGCATTTCTATATTAACATGTATGCATTTCTATATAAACATGTATGCATTTCTATATTAAAATGTATAGGTGAAAGTTCTTGATTTTTTTCTGTCGCTACGATATGCTTAGTCACTGTTTGACGATGTAGTTGAAGTGTCGTGGCAATCTCAGAAATTGAATATTTTCCAGATTGAAACAATGACAAAATAAGTTTGTTGGTCTCTTTTGTGACCTGCTTTCTTTCTTTTTTTGCCATAAACTTAAGGGTTAGTGTTTAAAAATCCGTTCGTTAAAAATATAAATTTTATATCTATGTTAATATAGAATTGCATAATCTTGTAACTCGATTGGATTTGGTGGTTTGTTTATTTTTTATGAAATGTTCTCAAATAGATACATTTTTTTGTCTTGGAATTTTGAATTATTTTGAAATTCGTTTTCATATCTTTTATAATTAAAAGTGTTAATCGTGGCTCAATCTCAAGTTAGCGGACAAGTTAAATGGTTTAATTCAAAGAATGAATATGGATTTATTAATGATGACAATGAAAGCTGTGATAAAAATATCTTTGTTCAATATCTCGCTTTTGATGCGTCTTATGCGATTTGCAGAATGCTTTGGGTGGAAGTGATTTTACCGATTATCTAATGAAAATCCTGACAGATCGAAGTTACAGTTTTACAACTAAAGTCGAAAGTGAAATTGTCCGAAATATTAAAGAAAAATTAAATCGTGTTATATTGCTCTTGATTTAAATGAAAAGCAGATTAAAACTGTAGACTCTTCATCGTCACTTGAAAAGAGTTATGAACTTCCAGACGGACAAGATATTACTAGTGGGAATGAAAGATTAAAAGATGAAATTAAACAAATATGATTTTCCTGAGATCACAGAAGTTTCGATTTGACCGGTTGTGATAAAACCTTTAGTAAATTAAATAATTTATTATATTGTATTGAATATGACTTACCAATTAGGTAAATGGACTTTAGCCGAGACTACCGATAATTAAAAGAGCGTAAGTATCAGCTAAGTAAATATCACAGTATATTTGTTTGATGTTTAAAGCTTCGAAAATACCAATCTGTTGTAGGAGAATGTATAGAAGCCAAAGATAACAACTCTTATTTGGCTTTCATTGGCGCCATTTAAGAGGTCAAATTTTATAGAGTTTTATTTAGTTCAGGAAGGCAAAGTTTTAACAATTGAAAAATGCCAACTAAATATTGTGACCACTGTGGTGTATAATCAAACTTTTTAAATTATAGAATCAATAATAATAAAATATTAATAATAATCAATACAAAACAATTATAATAAAATCAATAATTAATATAAATTAATAATAATCAATATAAAGTAATAATCAATGGAAATAAAAATCAATATAAAAATCAAGAATAATATAAATCTATAAAAATCAAACTAAATTATAATCAATATAAATCATTAATAATTAACATAAGTCAATATCATTTTTATTTGAATATTTCGAACCTCTTGAATAAAATATAAAATTATAAATCAATATTTGCTATTTAACAGACTATTTAAATATTATTATTAACTAATTTTTTTATTAATTAATTAATCGGTTCTATTGCCAATCATAATTTAACCTTTACAATTATCCAATCATGGCCGCTTGAGCTTTGGCCGAAAGCAAACAGTTTTCCATCATTAGAAAACGAACTAATCGACATAGAAACTGTGCCATCATCGGACCATTTATTAGGATCTAAAAACTCCTCCGGTGTAGAGTCAAGAGTTTTCATGCGATAAAGAACACTATCAATCAATTGAAAATTTATTTGATTGATAGTATTCGTCTAACCTTTGATTTTGAAGTCCTGTGTTGTAAGAATAATAGAAATAATCTCCATGTTTGCGTATGCATCCATAATTTGGAAAGTTCCAGATTTCAGTTAATTTATCTTTAATTTGATTTTTATATTTACATTTATTAAGATAAGGTTCAGTAATTTCATTTTGTTTTTGAACAAATAACTTCGTGTCGTTACTATGAGGATCTTCTAACCATCGATAAGGATCAGAAATCTACAGAAACTTATATTAAAATATAAGTAATGATTTTAACTTCAAATCCATGAATATTTTCTTTAATATCTTCTTTTTTAAATGATGGATACATAATTTTATCGCAGAAATCAACATTTTGATTCATTTCAATTTTAAGTTTTGCCTGAAAATTAAATATATAAATAGAATCGTAAAACAAAGATTAACTATATAAATTAATATATTATTTAAATTTTTAGTAAAAATCATATATTTGTTTTAAGTTTTTAGAAATTGGTTAATTAATTTTACTCTGTAATATTTCATTAAAATAATTTCTTAATGGTCCTTACAATTATATGAATTTTTAAGTTTTAAAAGAACTTTAATTGAAAATGTAAATGCAAATATTACTGTTCATAAAATAATGCTTTAAACACTTAATATATTTAAAAGAAATGTGATTAACCGATAACAGACGAAATATCATTTCTTTATATGCAAAAAAAACTTATTCTTCAGCAATAAATGCCCTATTTATACAGATCCTTTACCTTAATAATTTAACCAACCTTATTTTCTACACATCTACATATAAAATCGATAAATAATAACAATGCGTGAACTCGAAACCTTAAAGAAAGAATATTCTAAAAAAGATTGTTAACTTAACACTAAGTAGGCTAATTTATCGTGCACTGCAAAGAACTTGAATAAAAACAGTAAGCGAAAAGTTGAGAACAGAATACAAAAGGATAACGATGACTAGCAGCGATTGTCCTGGTGTTTTGTTGATGGTTTTGCAAAAGCAAGCCACACCGGAAACTGTAAAGTTTACAGTTCCCGGTGTGACTCGGTTCTGCAAAACTTTTCCACTGTAAACTTTGAATTCAAATGTCATATCTATTGGGATCATTAGAATACATAGCAATAAAACATTTTTCTTTGAATTTTCCATTCAATTAGATAATTCATCATTTTTTCCTTGGAAAGTCTTGTATCGTTGCAAAGTCGTGGTGGATAGATGTTTCATAGAAGAATGGTAGACAAGTTAATTTTCAATGTTCAAATGTAAGGTGGCATACCACGTAAATCCAGTGAATTAAAAATTTTGTTGGGAAATAGACAACTTTGTCTTTATTCATAACAGTATCATTGGACTTATTTGACTCTCTTAATGTAGTAGAAATAATTTGTTTGAATAATTACTACCTAAACAATTGGCAGCTGTTTAACAATCTTCGTTTTGCAGCTTCCTTCCAAGTTAATATACAATGGAAAATAATTAATTACTTTACATGAACCTTTTATTTTATAATCATTGTCTTATTTGTTTTCATTAATTACATTGTTTTGATAATGTTTTTGGAATTCCTTTTTGTTTGGTTTTATTTTGTTTACTAAACTTTGGGTTTTACTTAATTAATAACCAATTTCATGTTTTCCCCCATTCCATTGCTTTTCAACCTTTTTTAAACGTATTCTGCTAAATTATTTATCACCGTGATCCTCAGCACTGTTCAATCTATGTTTGAACTATTTTTTTCAAATTCAAATTTGATGTTTATTTTCTTATGTAATTTTGCATTCTTCACCATTACATTCTAAATATGTCAATTTTTGTTATTTTAAAGATTTTTAATTTATTGTTAGAAATGCCAATCTTTTACAATAATTTTACATTTACAACGCAGACATATATGCGTGTTTAATCTTTGGAAACCAAATGTACGTGATTTTTATTCTCTTAAACGAAATTAAATATTAGTATTAGGTCTAGCAGTCGATTGCAAATCACCATCAAGAAAAGCAAAGTTTTTATTGTCATAAACCGTTTCCAGGTTGCATGTTTCCTAACTTGAAACGTGCTCTCATAATGACTCTTTTTTGGCTTTAGTGGAATTAACGCAAAGATAAGTCATAACTATTTTTTAAAGCAATAATATCAAAACTTATCAGTATGTGTTGGGGAAAAACTAGAAAGGACTAGAGATGTTTATGTGGCACGTTAATCAACAAAAATACACAGCGGAAAATGTAAATAGACAAAAACTGATAAAATACTTCTTATTAGACAATAAAAAGGATAAAAAGTAATAGAAATATTAAAAATTTAATGAAGAAGTTATAAAAGTAAGTAAAAACAAAAACTAAGAAAATCATTAATAGTTACCAAATTAGCTCAATATTTATAGAAAACGAGATAATTTCAAGAAATAAGTACAAGATTCAAACTCTAAATTGAATTTAGAATTTAAAAAATGGAAAAATATAACAATTTATTAATAAATTGTTCTTGGAATAATAAAGACTTCACCATAATATATACAACAGAAAAAATCAAGAAAATGTCTTACGGCTTTTACTATCTGCTTAAAACCACCTTTAACTTACAATTTTTACCTGCTTGTGCAAATTTGACTTTCCCTACCTGTAATCTGGGAGCCTTGAAGAATTTATGATGGCAAAACATATTTTTGGGTTTCTGGTTATTGTTCCGGTTGCTACAACATGTTTCATTGGAAATAAAACAAGGAATTGCAATTGTTATATAAATATATGTTACTGACAAATTACAAGTAAAATATTATGTTAAATTTCTTTATAAATTGTTATTGTTTGAATATTTTTAAAAAAATTTCACTATTTCAAATTGTGGATCAATTAAGCACAAATAAATCTATATTTTATCACGCTACAGAAAGTTTATCTATATATTTTATTTTTAACCTTTTCCCTCCAGATTTTTCATAAATCTTTTAATTATAAATTTCTTTTTGTAAATAGTGAAATTTGAATTATATTGCTTTTTTAAAAATTATGTTAATATTTTATCCAAATTTAAAAGAAAATTGCGCTATTAATTTATTTTGTAAAACCTGAATTGAAAATACATCTGAAAAACATAAAATTTATTCTAGTACATCATTTGGAATATATTTTTCAACTCAGCCAGTCGAAAACTTTGTTTGGTCTTTATCTTTTAGCCGATGAGAAATTAATCTAAATCTATCCCAAGATACAAGCATTATTACGGTGTGAGGTGTCAAGCGGAAAAACACACCGCTCGCTCCTTTATAAAGTGCAAAAAATCCTTCCTTTCCAAAAACCTTCGTTAGAGCATCAAATATTCCTGATAAAAAAATAATTATAATTAACGAGAAAATATCTACATCAGCTTAAAAATATTCAAAATAATTTCTATCAAGTAAAATTTTGAAAACAAATATTTATAAATTCCAGTTTCAATTCTAATTGGTTAATTTTAATAGTAAATATTTAGATAAAATATTGAATCATTTTTATGGGAAAAAGAGGAATAAAAGAAAAATAATTTTAGAATTACTAAAAATGCTTACAAAATCAGCTAAAAAAATATTTAGATGGGAATATTTGTAAGCCTCTTTAATGAAAGTATATCAAAATATTGCGTTTGAACAGTGAGTTATACTATACGACTAACACAAAATAAAGTTTTTCTTTACTTTACTAAATACCGGACTCAAAGCGGAACCAAATAAAAAAAAAGTCTCGTATTATATAATTTGCAATGAACATGTAAGGTTTATTTTATCATAATAATAATAGTAATTTAATTAAATAACTAAATCTAAATCCAATCAATTTGTTTTCTCATATTGAAACAACTGAAGCATTTGTAATTTTGACATTAATGTAAATATTGGTCACAAATATTGTTTATTGATTTTAATATACTGTTTACAAATTTTAAAAAACGGATATCCTCAAATAGTATAGTCGAATCATTTTGACATACTTGAATATTCAAAAATTCACACTTTTTTATTATTAATAGGCGATTCATTATATAGTTCGTTAAAACTACCCAAGACAATTGTGAAAAAGATACATAAGTGTACAATAATTATTCTGACGTCAAATCTCCAACACACTGTTATAGCTATTCGTTGCGCAATACATCTAACAGAGAGTTTATTGGTTTTCTAATTATTGATACAGAATACCTTCAAATACACAAACACACAATCATTCAGGCACAATCATCATAACCTACCTCTGATCTCCAAACTACAATTTTGACATACTATTACGTAATATGTTAATTTAATTAATTTTACAATATTCATTAATTATTCAAAGTATTTTAAAAATTACTATAGTATATGATGTATCTGTTAGTTATATTAATTATCTTAATTAGTTTTACTATAAGTTCATAAACTTCTTATAATAACTTTATGATTTACTATAAAATTCTCAGTAAAACTGTCATCAGGAAATTAAGATCAAAGCTGGCCCTGAATTGCACTGAAAACTTGATAACAGTGAAAATGTACAAGAAGGTTGCAAGATCGGTTATCTCTAATCAAATAAACCCAGATTGTCTTATACATAAAAATGATTTTTCCAGCTTACTTCAATAACAACTATAATAATATAAATAAATAACAAAAGCAATCATAACTAAATTTTTGTTTTTGAATTTGAATAGAGAAAATGTTACAGAATAAGTACACGAGAGATAGACTGAATTCCAGAGCGTTATGATTTATTTATAAATATTTACAATAAACTGTGTAAATAACAGGTAAACAAGTCAGTTAGAATTCAATTTTAGCAGTTTTTCATAAAAGCTTTGATCGACCAAAATTCTAAAGTTTACCCAAAACTTTATTTTAATAAAAATCATCAAAATAAATTCCTATAAACTAAACAATTACTAAAAAAACTTTAAACCTAACAGGATTATTAATAAATATCAAGAATTTATTAATTATTTTGTAGAATTTATTAATTATTATATAGAATTTATTAATTAATAAATTCTATATAATAATAAATAAATTGTTTATATTAATTAATAAATTCTATATAATAATAAATAAAATGTTTATATTAATTAATAAAATCTATATAATAATAAATAAATTCTATATAATAATAAACAAATTGTTTATATTAATTAATAAATTCTTTATATTCATTAAAAACCCTGTATCTAACTAAACGTTTTGTATAAAACAGAAGCCAAAACAATAAGATTGTAGCTTTGTACAACTGATTTAAATGTTTTCATTTTGTGTTGTTTAGTTTAATAGTTAATAAATTTTGATAAATATAAGTTCGGCAGAAAATAAATTGATATCCGACTCACAAAACAGCAAGAATCAACACAAATTAGTTTTATTTTCAATACAATAATTTCTAATATTCAATCATTCAATTGCCAATAATAATAAACTTAGCTTGATTAAACTTTTAATAGTTTCGACTAGAAACAGGCAATCCAAAAGAAAATATCCCTAAACCATTTAATTCTAAATCTGATTTGGCGCTAACTATTGAAAATATCAACTTATTTCTTTTCAACCAGGGATGGCAAATTAGATTAACTCTATCAACTAAACAGTAATCTAATTCCACTGCAAGCCATGACAAATTTCAACAAGATTTTACTTAATAAATTGGTTTCTAGTTTTGTTCTGGTTGTTCGTATGGACATCCATTGATTTATAATTATTATATTCGTATTCAACTTTTAGCTTGCAATCTGTCGCCGAAAAACATTTTAATTTTAAAAAAAATTTCATGTTTTTGTAATTCCATATTCGGAAGGTTTAAGAAATTTGAAATTGTCTGTCACAAAATTATTAGGCAATTCAAATTTATTTAAAATAGTATCAAAATCGTTAAAACCAATCAATATGTTTAGTAATAACTCTCAAACCCCAATAGGTTTAGTTTCTGATCTAGTGTATAAATGTCACATATATTAGAGAGACTTCCCGTCACCTTCGCACATGGTCCAGGAACAACTGATTGAGAGGTGTGATTAATATTATTGAGCATAGAAAAATGTGCAAAAGAACAACTGATTTAAAAGATTGTAAAATTGTATGTAAAAACTTCAGTAATAAGTTGGAAAGAATTTTATGTGATTAAATCGCAATTTACTGCAATTGACATTCAATCAGCAATAAATTTATTGATATTATTAAATCATTAAATCATAAATATTACATCATTATTGTTTCCGTATATAACATTTGGCAAATTGATAATAAGGATAATTTCCTAAAAATATATTTTTTTAATTTAATTTTAATAAATATTGAATTTCAAAAAAAAATTTCAAATTGTTTTAATTTTAAATTAATGATAATAAATAAAACCATAATAAAGTTATGCATACCTGAATAGTATATTCCTTTGCCATTTGTGTCCAATGGTTGATTATAAATTCTAGTGGATAAAACATCAAAAGGAGCCATAGCCAAAGTAACGACGATTCCACCAACAAAACTGGCAAGAATGGAATTTGTAATTGTACTAATATCGCAAATCTTAAAAAAAAACATCTTGAAATTTCCTTGATAAAAAAAACCTAATTATGCCAAAAATAGGGTGTCTGTTTAAACCTTAAAATTAACCGTTTAAGGGTTATTGGACAAGAACCCTAATTAATAAATCTTTGTAAAAAAATTTAATTGATAGGAAAGTAGAAAAAAAATCAACTCTCAAAACGAAAAATAAGCAAAAATTTTCAGTTAATGACAAATTAGTGTATTTTCAGTTTAAAATTACTCTTCAATACTTATAAAAACCTTTTCAAGAAAATTATAAAAATTTTTGCCATTTTGCAATTTCAAAATTAAAAATTGCAAAATGGCAAAGTATGTTTATAATTTTCTTGAAAAATGACTTCTTGAGTTGTCGGGCTAAAAACAGATATATAAATATTACTCTCAATTCCTTTTTTTGATTCACAGTAGTATAATACTCTTATAAAATACAAAATAAATTAATATATAATCAAAAAAAGAAAGCAAAGTTTTATAATTGAAAAACGTCAACTATATATTCTATATAACATTTCAATGTATATTTCGACAGTTAATCAGCCTTTTAAACAAATTAACCAATAATTATCATAATGAGATCGCATCGGAAAATAAAAAATTATTTTAATTTTTTTTAAAAAATTAAACATGTAAACTAATTTTTTAAAAAACAAAAATTATCATTCCTTTTAAATAAAATTTAAAATTATTTTTACATAACATTCTAAACAGATTAAATCAAATTCATAATATACACAATTCACATTCAATTATTTACATACATTCAAAATACCTGTCAATTGAGCATTTTGAACATTAATTATAAGAATTAAAGATTTTATCAACAACGCTCGCAAGTTATTCTTTCCCAATAATTACTTGGATTTTTTGCACTTATCTTGAAGTCAGACATAGCTATTTTTTACAGTACATTATCTAAAATAATCACTTATGTGAGTCACTTACTCGAGTACAGAGATTACAGACAGTTTTTCTAATGTATGTGGCATTACATCCATTACATGAAAATTGATAAACGAGCTCAGAACAGAGACTAACTGGAGTTGGAGACTTATTAGTGAATATATTACTAACTTTGCAAGACATCGAAACAACTCTAAACTGAGTTTTATCTACATGTTTGAGGATTTTATGCTTAAATTCTCTGAAACCCTCGCAATAAGGCAATATCAACATTCATTTTTCTTCAATATGGTTCAATGTGTGTATAATCTTTTAAATTAATTACCAAATTAAACGTTTAATTTAATCTATCATTTTAATATGATTCAAAATTGTGAAAAATACTACCGAAAATTCTTAATTAATAAAAATTTGCTTTCTTTGCAATTATAAAGAAGTATAAAAATGGAATTGAAAGTAAATAAAAAAAAATTATCCTCAAAAAAAAATTACCTTCAAAGTTTACTAAGATAATTTTCAAAAACAGAAATAATAAAATATGATTTTTCTTATAATAATCAATAAAATGTAAAATAATTATGACAAGCACTTTAAATGGATAAAAAAATAATTTTCATATTAATAAAATTAAAAATCCACCAAAGCCTAGTGAATAAAAATTTCATGAAAATTGACAGTTGGCGGTGAAAAAAATTTAATTATCGGCATTGTGGACAAATTCTGTAAATGACAATCAAATATGAATATTATAAGTTCAGATCTACAAACACCTTTGCAAGAACACAATTATTCATTTAACAATCAAATGATACCTATTGTCAACATTTCAATGAACATTTTTACTTTTATTATGCGTTCTTTGCAATAATAAACTTGCATTATAGAAAATTTTAAAAAAGATTTTATCAGTAAATTCTTTATTATCTCTTACACTATTTTTCGTATTTTGAATTGTTCTTGCAACTTCATTGGATAATTAATTTAAATAAAACCTTATGTTACTATTTACAGAGTTTCAACGAAATTTAAAACATTTTTTCGATAAATATAAAACACTATTTTCAATCAATATAAAACATTTTTTCGATAAATATAAAACATTTTTTCAATCAATATAAAACAATTTTCAATCAATATAAAACATTATTTTCAATCAATATAAAACATTTTTTCGATAATATAAAACATTATTTTCAATAAATATAAAACATTTTTTCGATAATATAAAACATTATTTTCAATCAATATAAAACATTATTTCGATAATATAAAACATTATTTTCAATCAATATAAAACATTTTTTCGATAATATAAAACATTATTTTCAATCAATTTAAAAAAAATTTTTCAATCAATATAAAACATTTTATCAATCAATATAAAACATTTTATCAATCAATATAAAACATTATTTTCAATCAATATAAAACATTATTTTCAATCAATATAAAACATTTTTTCGATAATTATTCTTTTCTAAGTGAATTTTCAAATAATTGTTGATGAAGTCAATAAATAGATTTCCGTTAAATGAAATCTTAGTGCATTTCATTTGCAATTACACCATTGAAAACGGGTGTAGAATAAGCACATTCAAAAGTGAAAAATAATTCTACCAATTTGTTAAATGAATATTGCATATAACGATATCTTTATAGAGGTTCAAACTACATTCACGTCAATATAAACACTCAGGTGTATAGATAGAAATGCCTAACCCGCTTAAAATGAATTTTTAGATGATTTAAACTATAAACATATCAGTGATTCTTTTCCTAGCAAGAAAAAGAATGCTAATCAGATTTAGATCCGCTATGACAGACTATTAACCGTCAAATTAGAGTCCAGAATGAATTCAATATTGTAGATCTTCCGAACGAATATTTGATTCAAAAAAAATGTCTAAATAAAATCTTGCTAAACTTAACATAGCTTTTATCTTTAATCGACAAACTGTCATTTTATTTTAATGTTTATTGAAATTGAACTTTTCTCTATCAAATAATGCATAATTTGAATTAATTTCTGTCATTTATTGATTTTTTCAAAACTACATTTTTTAAATATTTCCAATCAATCATTATTTAAATTTAAATGTTTTAGAAATTGATTTAAATCGATTACATGCTAATTTACATTTTAATCGAGATTTATGTTGAAACTGTAGATTATTTAATAGTGAAATAAGGCATGTTTGATAAATATTTCGTTTTACAAATATTTGCTTAAAATCAGTGTAAAATTGTTATTTTATTGGAAATATTTTAATATGATATTCAATAAGTATTTCCAACTTGTACCATTATACTAGAAAATATCCTTTTAAATTTGTCTATATTACCTAATTTGTTTAATTTTTATCCATATCAAAAGTTTTAACAATAATTAATAATAAGAATGAATAATAGCATTAATATTAATTTTAATAATAGTAAAAAATAATAATAAAAATAATAAATTTTTTTTAAAAAAAATAAATAATAATAACAATAAAAAAAAGATAAATTGTGAAAGGTAAATCACCTCCATTCTATGAAGCCATTGCTTGCACATAGAAAATGTGGACAATTGAGCACTCGATCCAACCATTACTCGAATCACTTGGGCTTGCCACCCTTTAAATGAAGACTTTAAGGATTTTCAATTAAAAAATAAGATGAACCTCGCCAAAGTCCTCTAATTCCTTTCTCTTTATAAATAGCTTTCAGTGCTGATACCATTCCATTATTTTTCCGCTGATACCCAACGGCGATTTCGGATTTAGAATACACCTGTAAATTTAGGGAGGTCGAATTCGTAAGCACAAAAAAATATTTCAAAATGAAAGAGTATCTTCAAAAATTCCTATTTATTTTTAAAATATTCGTTTTGAGATTATGAAACACGTTTTGTTGATTTAGAGTCCGTTCTGGTTTGTTAATAATTCCAGCAAAAAAACAAGGATATTAGTAAACAACAAAGAGATTCAGATAAAAAGCGATACAAAAAAGGCGAATCCGTGGAAAAAAGGTTTCGTTAGATAACCTTAAAACCTCAAAATTTAGCGAATATGATTCATTCACGAGAGGATTGTGGAAAAGAGCACATAAGAATGCAGATCACATAAAGATTTTGGGATTAAAAAAGCATGTATTCTTTTTCTCTTTTAAAAGGATACTTCTATAAAAAAAAAATTTATAAAAGCTTTTCATGATTACGTTATTATTGGTAAGAGTTTCATTCGACAAGAGCATATTGCGGCACAATAATAAATATCATTTTCTTTAATTTAGACTGCAAACTCGTTTTTTAACTCCAATAAAAGAATTTTTTATTAAATGATAGAAAATATATAAAATAAAGGTTAACTGGAAATGAGAATGGAAAAATTTGAGAATAACATCCTGAAAGCATTCATTTAATTTTATAGACTATTGAATAAAAAATAACTGAATTAGCAGAATTATAATTGAGTGTTATATGAGCTCTCGGGTATAGTTTAAAAAACCATTGAAAACTTTCAAAGACCAGAAATCGTTACTGTACTCCATAAATCTTTGGAAACAGTCAATTTCTACAAGACCTTTCACTATTAATAGCTCAATTAACTATTTTTCACTCAAGGTCCAAAAAGCACAAAGTCTTGCTTGGCAGAAATTGGTTTTCAATTAATAAAAGTTAGCCGTCAAAAACATCCTACACTCAATTTCCGAAATAAACTCACTAAAGATGAGTAAGCACTAAATCCCTCCCAAATTCACTACTCCATACGGTGCCGTCAAATTGCTCGAATATCTACTTAGGGGTAGGAAATTAACAGTTGTCATGAAAAAGTCATCTTCAAAGCTAGAAAGAGTGCTTAGCTACCTCTATAGTAAATTTAAAACATTATGGAATAAGCCGATAAATCAAGAGCAATCACACAGTTTAAACTCAACTAAATCCTTCGCAATTGTATACTATTTAATATGAATCTTACAGGTTACCCAACTCTTGTTTTCGGAAAAGTTCTCAGAAAACTAGCGTTAAAGACTTTTCAAGAAACCGATCCACTGTGACGTTACAGCCACTAATGACTTATTATAGACAAAGGTAATTTGACCTTTCATGAGTAAAAACTTCAGCATATAGTACAAATCTTTAATTAATTGTTAAAAACAAGAAAATTCGACATATATTCCCCCCAATCATCAACTAACTAACAGGCAGTCACTTAAATCTGTACAGAATCAAGAAGATTGTCCTACATTATGGAAACGATTGATCAGAATATAAGATGGGCAGAAACCTTGCAGAAACGAACTCTGAACCTTTAACAAATAACTGGGTCGATCGCATTGGTATCCCAAATACCATTATCATTGGTTTGGATAGATATTTCGAGTCAATACAGTAGAACCTCGTTATAACGGACTATATCGGGGAACGGGTTGTCCGTTACAACCGAAAGTCCGTTATAAGTAAATTTTCGTATCGACTCCATAAATCTTCTTAAAAAGACTCTGGGTTAAAAACAATGTCACAATTGTTACTTATGCATTTAAAATGCGCATATAAAAGTTTTTTACAAGATAAAAAATTAACTTAAAGTTGTTTAATTATTATCCCGTTTTTCATCTTGGAAGTTCGTTTTTTCACTATCTAATTGTTTCGGGCATGAAGATGTAATCAAAAATGAATCGAGGGTTGTCTGTTTTAATAGCGCTCGTTGTTTCTTGATAATTAACTCGCGAAAAAGGCGAAAGTGCATAGAATATTGTTGAAAATCACTGTCCGGCGAAGTGTCAATAAACGCGATCAGATCGGCAAGGTGAGAAGCGATTGTTGATATTTTTACCCTTCAAGGTGTGTTTTCTTCAGTTATTGATTCACTTTTTTCGCTGTTTTGCTCATTTATAAGCAGATCTGCTATTTCACCCTCAGTCATAATATTATAGCCAGGATCATCTTCGTCTATTTCCAACCATTCGTAAACATCATCCTCTGCTACTTTAGTTTCCCCGTTATTTTGGATCACCTCATAAAAGTCACGAACTTCAATACCATCAAGAACAATATCAATATCTTCATCAATTCCATTAAAAAGATTTTTCCAACCGTTTGTTAGTGTCAGCTCTTTCACTTCTTTTCACGCACTGGCAAAATTAAAAATTGCAGATTTAATATTGTAATTTTTCAAATTTTGTACTGTGCGTTGACCTCTTGTATCTTCTTCCTCTTTTTGATTCAAGCACACAACCAAGTTATTCATCTAAAAACTTCTTGCGATAGATTCGTTTTGTTGCTAATATAATTCCTTGATCCATTGGTTGAATGAGAGCTGTTGTATTTTTTGGCAAGAACATGCAAGTAAATTTGCCATCTGGTGTTCTTAAGATACTTTCTGACGGATGCGCAGGACAATTATCTAACAACAAAATACCAGTAGCTTCTGCAGGAAGAATTCCAAGCTTTTCATGTTGAAATTTTATAACATCTGGAACAAAATGATTAAAAAACCAATTTTTGAAAATTTCTGAAGTAAACCATGCTTTTTTAGAATTGTAATATACTACCGGCAAAGAATGCATAACATCTTTTAAAACCCGAGGTTTGCAAGATTTGCCAACAATCACAGGGGTTAATCTATGGCTGTCATCTGCGTTTGCACAAAGCAACGCTGAAATTCTATCATTACAACTTTTTCTTCCTGGTGTATTTTTATCGAAATTATAAGCTTGAGTATTCTCAGGTAAAGTGCGCCAGAGTAGACCAGTCTCGTCAGCATTATAAATCTGAAACTTTGAGAAGTTTTTAGCAGTCATAAAATCTTTAAACATTTGTCTGAATGGTTCAATTTCTTCCACTGCACAACTCATTGCATCGCCATAAATCCGTTTGTTTGATATTCCGTGTCTTTTTCGGAAGCGCCACAACCATCCATCACTTGCTTTAATATTTATATTCATATACTTTCCTAACTTGATTACTGCAGTTTTTAGTTCAAGAGCTCTTACTGGAATTCCACAGGAGCGTTGTTGAATGTACCACTTCATTAACGCCTCTTCGAGCAATGCATTTTTTGCAAATCTCATTTTTTTACGTCCATTGTTCATATTCCCTACATCACAGAGTAGTGTAAATTTATTTATTCTCTCGGCATTTTTCTTTATATCTGATACAGTTTGCTTCTTTATATCATACTGTTCACATATGCGAGAAACAGGAACACCTGATGCTAATTTGTTAATTATTTCTAATTTTTGGTTGATACTGAGCATTGTTTTTTTTCATTTATCCATTTTGACGGTTAAGGAACAGCAAACTATTAGTAGAAATAAAAGATTCTTTAATTGCACTAAAAAAAATATATCGCAATGTATAAAATAATCTAATGTAAAAAAATAGGGTTTTATTTCTTATTCTTAAAACAGGCCACTATTTTATATGAAGGCTATTCACTTAAAAATACAATCAATATTGTTTAATTGATAGAAATAAATATCATTTGTAATGCATTGAACGGATTTGTTAAGAGATTAAGTCAAAATAAGAAAATTTTAATTAATATATTTCTGCGATTTTTTTTGTCCGTTATAACGGGGTTCTACTGTACAATGTTGGGTAAATATAGTTGTCGGTGAAATGAAATATTATCAATTATTGATCTGACTCCAATGCGTGTTAATAATAATAATAATAATAACGAATTCCAGACAATATAAACTTTTATTGATTAACCCAGTTTATTACCAATTTACAGCAACACTAAGAATTATCTGTTACAACGACCAATTGAGTGATTATTGCAACCCTTCTGGATGAATAGTCCGTTTACAATACACTTGGAATTCACGACCACTTGACTACAGTTTTGGTTTCAATAATCAGTAAATTTGATCTAGTTACTTTCTTTGCTCTGAATTAAATTTATCCGATAACTTGAGTTTCGTTTTAATTTTGTTTCTTCTTTTCTAACAAATTCGCCTAACAACTTTCTCCTTTAATAACTTCTATACTCTCAAAATTCTGTTCTGATTCAAGTTGGGTTTTCTGTAATCTAATGACGCTTACTGATATCGACTTTCGTAAAGATTCTATTTCCCTTTAAATATGAAGACCAAAAAAGCATTTGAAAATTGAAATAGATAATTTCAAAGAAATTGAAACGTATAAAAATTTTTCATAGCAATAATAATATATAAAAATAATAAATAAATAAATTAAATAATAATAAATAAATAAATAATAATAATAATAAAAATAAATAAATAATAAATAAAAATAGCCAATAATAACAAATAATTAAATAAATAATAATAAATCAATAATAATAATAATAGTAAATAAATAAATAAAAATAATCAATAATAACAAATAATTAAATAAATAATAATAAATCAATAATAATAATAATAATAAATAAAAATTAAATAAAAATAATAATAATAATAATAATAATAATAATAAATAAATAAAAATAATAATAATAATAAATAAAAATAATAATAATAAATAAAAATAATAAAAATAAATAAAAATAATAATAATAAATAAATAATAATAAATAATGATAATTATAATAAATTAAAATAATAATAAATAAATAATAATAAATAATAATAATAATAATTAATAATATTACTTTGATTTTAGTACTATTTAAAACATAATAAATTTCCTGAAAACAATTAACAGTGTAACAATTATATTTCTACTATCCTGATAATCGTTTATATTTCTTGATGATATTGAATCCAATAATTCATTAAAGCTTACTTGATGATGTGTTTTCACCAGATATAAAGGACTACCAATAAATGCACCAAACGCACCACAAGAGGCTCCAATTAACAATGCTTTAATATAAGAAACATCACCGGATTTATTCATGTGGAGCTTACAGTCTATCAACATTTGATACGAACCTAATCTTGTTCCATTCATCACAAATTGGTACAATAAACCAGATACTAAACCGTTTTGTAATGCCATAAGACCATCCTTTTAATTTAAGATTTCTAATTTCTATTATTTGAAATAATAACTACTGATTTTGAAATTGCGTAAAATGCATGGAAGAAATTCTTGTAATGCACTGCATATGTTCCTCTAGATTTCAACTCACCTTGCAACTGTAATCTGGTTTTGACAACTTCTAAGGGGTTGGTAAATATACAAGCAAAACTGGCCGCTGAACCACCGAGAATCATTTCCTCGCATATGTAAGTAAAATTTTGCATACTTAAAAATGCAATTATATATCAACTGGTAGTAATAATTTTCTTGAATTGGTTAAATTATGTTTCACATGTAATATATTTGAAAGAAACTTGTGAGCATTTAAACTGTGATTGCGATCAGCTATGCATTTGATATATTAAAACACAAGCTTTAACTACGTCCATAAAAATTTATTTAATTTTATTATTTTAAATGTAATAGCATTTTAATTTTTACAATATTTTTCATGAAATTTACTTAATTGTTTTAAAATTAAAATTTGAAAAAAACCTTGAACATGACTAAATATTAATGATAATGATAAATATTAATTAAAGTTTTATATTTTTTAAGTCAATTAATAATTTTTAAGTCATTCATTTGATTTGAATATTAATTTAAATTTTTTACTGTACTTTGACTTCCCTTCTCACACCTAGCTCATCCTTCTTGTCATTTGATTAATAGTGAAATAGGGTCCGTTGAGTCGTTATTACAATACATCACATGATACTTCTAAGAGTACTTATTTAAAAATTACAGTGTGTTTAAGAACTGAACACTTTAAAAATCTGCAATTTTTATTGGGTTGGCAATAAATTGTGTCCAAGACTTTAGTCTGTGTTTGTGAGCAATAGTGTTACCATCACTTGCCTACCCTTAAGCTTGTTGGTCTTAAGTGTCATTGAAAGCAAGCAAATTTAAGCTGGTTATAAAGTATTTTTAATTTTTCAGAGGATAAAGATGTCTAAGTTTTAATATTTTATTTTCAACCGAAAAAGCTAATTAGAAATCCGTCTCTTGATTTTGTGAAACAATTCTTTCTTTGGCGAGTCCCTACCAAAATCTGTGAAACATTCAACTTAATCGAATTTTGATCGTTGAAATTCGAAAATCTTTATTGGAAAAACTTTTGCTGTGTAGATTAATAGTGTCCTGTCGACCTCACAAGAAATTTATATATTATTTCCCAAACAAATCTTGAGTCCTTGAGTTAACCATCACCCCTAGAATGAATACTTTAATTATAAGAGCTAAGATTAGTCTGTGAATGTGGTCTATTTCTTTCAATTTTGTTGTATTATTGTTTACGAGTCATACTATAAAAAAGACATAATGAGGGGGGAGGGTATTTGTTCTGACTTAATATAAATTCTAGTTCAAATTTAAATTCAAAAAAATATTTTTCTTCTTGTCAATCAATTAGTTTTAAAGAAAGCATCTATGAAGTTTTTTCGTAAAGATTTAATATTTGCATATAAACACGGTCGAAATCGCCAATATTCTCATCTTAGGTTTTAAAATATATATAAACCTTAAAAATATAAATGAAAATTAAAAAATATTTTATTTTTAAACTAAACTACTGTTTTTATTTAATTAAATAGTTTCATATTTAATTTGAATTTGATATGAAATGTCAAAAAACTGTTTAAGGAAATATTAGAAATCTTGTAACTGGAACATATAAACATTATTTCGATCATAATAAGGTGTAAAATGTTTTAAATAAATTTTTATTTTAAATAAATTTAAAATACAAAAAGTTTTAAAAATTGTTTGAAACTAAAATTTAGTTAAAATTGTAATAATATTGTCGAATGGCATCCCAGGAAAAAACAATAATAATAGTGTGAGGAGTGAGTCTAAAAAATAATCCAGTTGTCCCTTTGAAAAATGCAAGATATCCTTCTTTTTCTATGATCTTAGATAGAGCGTCAGATATACCTGGATAATGAAAAATTGAAAATATTATTAAAAAGTACAATACTTATTCAATACTATAGGAATAATTTAATAGATATACAACGCCATCTTCCAACGTTACTTTGTAATAATTGTCGGATGGGTTCCTATCTTCTTCTACCTTATTCATAATTTGGAACGCATTCGTTTTCTAATAGGTCTTTAGCTGCAGTTTTCAGAAAAAAAGTGCACAAGTGCACAGCAACGTAGTCGCCATAAGTCACAAATGATATATTTGGGCCTTAGTCTCGTCAAGTCTGTGCATTCTTGTTATATCAATGTGTTAAACAGAAAACGCATTGAAATATAATCTGAAAGAAGGAAGAGGAATGAAATCGTAAATGTCGTATCAATTGGAGAAAAGTCTGATGATATTTTGATGAATTATAAATTTTCGTTTTGTCATTCCGTTGATCTTTTAAGATTTTCTACTATATTGTTATATATATTTTTTGGAATTCATAATTTAACTCAAACGTGAATTTCATGCTTTCACTAAAATATTAGGATAAGTCGTCACAAGGATCCCCAAAGTGATCTGTACATAATAAACTTGATTTACTTAGATTTTAGCGATGCACACTCTATGTTCTTCGGCCAAATCTCGAAATTTTTGTTAATCTGGATTGTTATTCTCTAAATTCATTCCATTTAAACAATAAAGTTAAACCTCACTTTAATTTTCTTAGTTTGACAGACTGCTGTTTCTTTTATCTTAAAATAACTTATATTGAATATTAAATAAAATTATTAACGTATCCAAGGAAAAACAAAATTAATCGATAAAATTAAGAGAAATGAGTTTGAGTGACTGATACTTACATTCTATGACATTGCGAGTTGGAGTTTCAGTTATTTATGCTTATTTCTATTAATTTTCAAAAATACAATATTGTTATTTCAAAGTCTTTAAATGTTTCCTGGTTTATCGCAGACTTTTGAATCCTAGTTTAAATCTTTGTGTTAAGGTTTTATACTTGCTTAAGAAATACGAATATTTGTTTAAATAAATTAAGCTTTTTAGTTGTCCCTCTAGTTCAATGGTTCCCAACTTTTTTCAGTAATCGAACCCTTTGGAAAAAATTTAGAATTTCACATACCCCTCATTATTTCTGTAATTTATAAAGTACAAATACGATATGCATAATTTTTTTAAATGAAATCAAATTTTATTTAATAAGTAAAAAAAGTAATTACAAAAGGTAAAAAATTCTTTAATGAGAGCATTGTTGCTGGTTATCATCAACCAACTGTTGTATTGGGAGAAAATTCTCTCTTTACTCAACGCTCTATATACCCCCAAGAATGACACTACGTACCCTTACGGGGTACATAGATCCACGGTTAGGAACCACTGCTCTATATGATTATGCGAATGTTATACGTATTTTGTATTATCATTGTATAGCTGATGGCCTTGTTAAACAATTTGAATATGAAACACCTTTGATATTCTTATTCCATTATAATAATTCAGACACCAGAGTATCATCCAATCTTATACCCTTAGCATTCATAGAGCTTGTATTGTTTCTGCATTATAAGTTTACAGGATTTAGGACATCAAGTACCCATTCTATATTTATACATTGCCTTTGCTTTACAAAACTAAAAAATTCGATGGATCATAATTATATGTGCCCACAAGTTCACCTTCAACCTTTCCTTTGAGTCGAAAGTGTCTTAACTACTACAGCAAAGTGTTGGTGAAATATTATTTATCAATTTCTCTGCACCACATATAACTGAAATGATCATTGAAATTGTAAATAATAGTAGTCCATACCTGAGTAATATAATCCTTTGCCATTTTTATCCAAAGGTTGGTTTGATATTCTAGTACAAATAGTGTCTAAAGGAGCCATCACTGCTGTTACACCGGCTCCACTGATGACGCTAGCCAAAATTATGTTACTTTTGGTGTTATTTTGACATATCTGTTTTATTTTTATGATCATTATCATTTTCAATTATTATTATTATTATTATTATTATTATTATTATTATTATTATTATTATTATTATTATTATTATTATTATTATGATTATTGTTATTATAAGAACTTATTTTTATTTTCACCTCTGATTTCTTTTCATTTTTTTATTCTTAAAAAGGATAAGGCTGAGCCGAAAATTTGTGAATATCAATAAAACATCAATATCGTTACTGATTCATAGTCAAATACTAAAAAATTCGTAATTATTATTGTTTTTATTATTATTATTATTATTATTATGATTATTATATTATAATATTATCATAGATAATATTTTCAGATGCTTAATAAAATAACTGAAAGTTGTATTAAATTAACGAGCACTCTAATTTTTTAAATACAACTTTTATCTAAAATATAAAACTTGCCATTAGTATTTTAATAATTTTGGATGTCGTTATACTAAGAAAAAATGTTGTATTCTAAAAATAAGATTTAATTGCTTTACTATACTGCTCCAGAAAATATATTGCATTTACAAGTGGCAGTGTACTGCCGGCGGTACACACGGCCATTATTTTATTCGTTTGAAATATCCAACAAAAGTATACCCAATATTGTTTCTCTTTTGAATAAAAATGGATATTATAAAGTTTTTGTAGAAAGACTTAATAAGGAAATTATTGATCGCGTTTTGATTGCTCCTAATAAAAACAATGGAGATTATAGTCCACTATTTAAAGGTGAATCTTTAAAATCTCATGTTTGAGTTATTCCATATTCATAAGATTTTAAAACTTTTAGGTTCTTCGTTATAAAATCATTAGGCTAATTTATTTAAAATAATGTCGAAATCATTAAAATCATTAAATATGTTTAGTAATAAATCGAAAACCCGAATAGGTTTAGTTTCTGATCTATTGTATAATTTTTCATGTAATTGGTGCAATGCCGCATACATTAGAGAGACTTTAGAAACATAACCGATTGAGAGACGTGAATAATATTAATAATGTCTAAAGAACAATTGATTCAAATTTTTTTAAATTCTATATAAAAACTTTAATAATAGGTGGGAAAGAATTTTATGTGAATCATTGCTGATTAAATCGCAAACCTTTTCATTTGTTTTTATATCATTTCTTTCCCTATTCCATTAATACAGTTACACCAGTTATTGAATTATTATAATTATCGATTTATATTTATTATCTTGATAATTTAGACATCGCCAACATGCAAGAACTTCTTTTATTTTCACCACTGATTACTTTTCATTTTCAAAAAAGGCTGTGCTGAAAAATCGTTAATATATAAAAAAAATCGATGTATTTGCTGATTCATAGTCATACATATATTTTTAATAAATGTTAACATCAACATATTTAGGAAAAATTAATCTTACATCATGTTTATGAAGTAGTTCTTGGAGTTTAGCTACAGTTGCTAACTGAGCGCCTGACCCTGTCATTCCCCGAATAACTTGAGCTTCCCAACCTATAACATTTTTATAAGTATTATATATCTATAGGTAATTATACCTCTCCATAAACCTCTAAGTCCATGTTTATAATATATTGTTTTCAAGGACAACAATAATCCCCTTTTCGCTCTTTGAAAACCAACTGATATAGCTGAATTGCTATAAACCTAAAAATTTTATTTAAAAATTATTTATTTTACAGTTAATGACACAAAATTTATTTTATACATTATTAAAATAATTATGCAATGAAAAGATTTGAAATTCAACTAATCATAGTTGTAACACATCAGGGGGACTGAGTACACCCATAGGGATAACTGAGGTACCGTGCTTTCAGAAGCTAGAACCGAGTTGAGAGGAGGCATGCATTCTGGTATCGTATTAACTTGAATGAAGTAAAAAAAACTGACTTAAAAATTAGATAGCCATTTGTAGCCAAGGTTTAAAAATAACAATATTAGAGAAAAAAATAAAGCTCCAATTCAACATATATATTATACTACAACATATTTCGACAGACTCACTATCATCGTCAGGTAAATATGAATTTGAAACTATAAATAAATATGTTCGTGAATACCTTAAATAAATCTGATTCATAGTCAAATTTTGTAGAAAATATTAAGTCACTCATAAAGAAATCAGAGGTGAAAAACAAAAAAAGTCCTTATAATAACTTTTTTATGATTATAATTTAAATAAATTATAACACAAAATGACTGCAATGAAAGTAGAAATAATTAAACTATGGATAGTATAGAAAACATTTATATAATTTAATTAAAAGATAACGCCAATAAAAAACTTTTCGTACGATATATTTCAGCATAACTGTCATCTTCAGGTACACAAAACCAACTAAAAATATTATGAATTAACATTTAATTTAAACAAATTATTTTTTATTAATTTAATTTTGTAATAAATAAATATTTAAAAAATATATTCAAATAACTTTTAACTAATTTAAAATTTTATTTATATAAATATTATAATTTTTTATCTATATTATAATTTCAAAAATAATGTAATTTATAAATTAAATTATTTTAATAATATTAAAATTTAAATTTTTTTAAAAAAAAATACATAAACTACTATTTAAAAGCATTAAAAACATTCGTAGTCACAGCACTTTGCACATTAATCTTTGGATCCAATGACCTTATCAGCAATGCTTCACATATCACGCGTTCCCAATAATTATTAAAACTTTTCAACAAAATTCTAAAATCAGACATTCCTATTTCACTTTTACAGTCTCTATTGTGCTTACTAATATCGGTCAAACCCTTCAATCGACATTGCTCTAGAACTCGAGTACAGAGATGACGGGAAGTCGCTCAAATGTATGTGGCATTACACACATTACATGTCAATTGATAAACGAGATCAGAACACAATCCAACCGGAATTTTTGATTTATTAATAAACATATTGCGTACCTTACACGAATTGGAGACGATCTTATACTCTAAATTCCCTATCTGTTTACTTAACTTCCTTTTATAATTTGTAAAACCTTCAGATTATGGCAATACTAACACATATTTAGGCTCAATTTTTTTATATCCATTTTTACTATTATTTAGATCAACACTCAATTCACACTCATTTGACAAATTACACTCAGACTTTCCACAACATGGATCCTTAAGATTTCTAATCAATTTATCAACAGTCTCTTTTATCATCAACAATAAAAATGATTTAGAATATCCATTCTTTATCAACAACTCAATCAATTTATCAACACTTTTTACCGAATTAGCAAAAGTAGAAGATAAAGACCATGAACGATAAATCAATCCTTTCACCATATTTCTCTTATACTTAAATTCACAAAAGCTTTCTGGAGAAGTATAAAGATCAGTATCAGTTGGTTTTCTATAAATCTCTATCTCATAATGTTTATCTTTGCGTTGAATTAACAAATCTAAAATCGCAATCGATGACTTTCTCTCCGTTTCACATGTGAATACAATGTTCTTATGTAAACTGTACATAAAATGCAAAAACGGTTCTACATGTTTCTGGTTTTCAAATACAAGAAAAATATCATCCACATATCTTTTATAAACAAAGGGTTTCTTAAATTGGAAGGAAGCAATTTTCTTTTCCAATCTAGCCAAAAATTTTAATGCCATCGTTGGTGCTAAAGGGGAGCCCATAGCGACTCCATCTATTTGTTGATACCATTCAATTTAATTAGATATTAAATAATTCATATAGTAATTTTACATTTATTTAAATTTATTTTTATTATAAATTGAATAAAATAATATTATTATTTGTTGAAATATTATAAATTTTTTATAGACATTTCAAACTCAGTATATTTATAAGACTTGAAAGTTAAGACCCGTTTTTCTTGTTCTACTTTAGTGAAAATAGTTATAAGGATAAATTGGTTATTATTCTTTACTTGTTGATGAGTTTTTATTAAAAACAGAGGGCTGCCTAAAGCTGCTCCAAACGCGCCACTAGCTGCCGACATCAACAACGTTCGAGGATAGCTGAGGTCTCCATTTTTGTTCAGTTGCAAGTTATATTGGGTCATAATCTGATAGGGCATTAGTCGACTCCCTTGCATAGTAAATTGATAAAGCATATGAGCAATCATACCTCTTTGAAAGGTTAATAGGCCTTCCTTTAATTGCATGATTTCTAAATCGAATATATGACAATAAAATCTACTGATTTGGCGATTGTATACATAGATTGCACAAAGTTTTTATAAATTATTGAATATGTCCCTTTTTGCTGGAGCTCTCCTTGCATTTGGAGTCTGATTTTGACAATTTCGAAGGGGTTCGTAAACAAACACGCGAAGCTTGCTGTTAATCCACCGATCATCATTTCGTCGAAAGTCTTTTTATAATTCATCGGCGGATGCTAGCTTATTTACCCGCCTTCGCGAAATAATAAAGGTTATCAAGTTTTCAACATTAATTTACAAATTGATTATATTAATTATATTAAATTATATCCATTAAATTTTTTAATTTTTTCTGATAAAAATGGCATAAAAAAATTTTAATTTAAATTTTAAGGATTTTGCTCCGAATTTTCCTGTAGATGAGGATATATCTTCCTTATATTTATTTTAAAACTAAAATTGAATAAATATTTCACAAGTTTTCAGACCTTTATCTCAAAACAATACAAAACCTGATACTCGAATAAAATATCAAAATCCTGAGCCCAATTATTTTTTACATATTTGGAGATTTTTTCCAAGATATATAAAAAAATACATTTTTATAGCGATTAATTATTTTTATTACTTATAAAAAATTGACTCACTTTTTTTTGAATTAATTCCAAAAAATAAGTCATAATAAAATAAATCATTTCCTGAAGATTCATAAACACTATTAATAATAATATATACCTTGTATACTCATATACAGTGGTGTTGTGCTAAATTTTTTTTACCGGAACGCGTATATATAATTATATAGACAGGCCGATCCTGGGTAGGCGGCCGCTCTGTGCGGTCTCATTTCCCAAATTTGACGACGGGAGGAGATTTCCCCCAATTTTCGCCCGTCGCCAGGATCGGCCCTGTATATAGCATAAAAAGGATCGGAAACGAAAATCATTACGAAACCCATTTTGTGTATATATATATATATTTATTACAATAATAGGAACGTTTAATAAAAATTAGTTAACAAATTATAAAATACGTATAAATATTTTTAGCAATACATGAAATCAATATGTCAGCCAATTCTCGTTCTCAGAAATCATCTTTAGTTCCGGAGCGTCTTAAAAGTCAAATTTAATATGCAAAATAAAAGTTGTTCAGATGTGGCTACATTATTAGACGAACATCCTCATTCAGCAAAAAAAATCCACTCCGAAGAAAAATATATGTTTTTAAAAGAAAATAAATTTTTTATCGTTTTTTCTTCTTTTTTTTCACCTATGAAATATTTGCTAAGTGTACTCTTTTTGAACAAAAAATAGTTGGTCACCTAACATTAAAATTTAACATGACAAAAATTATTTTTCTAAAGAGAATAGCAAAATGCTTTCTGTAAACGTAAACTGAGTTTTTTAAATTTCTCATCAGCTCATTAGTAAACTGTCATCGTAAATGTCCATTTCCGAGTCTTCTGAAAATTGCTCTTCATCACCACCAATTTAATTATCTGAATTAAAAATGAAGTCATTTTCAGTGCCATTCAAAGCATTGCTAATACAACACTTCTGAAATGATTTTTTGATGAATTGTGTCCCATTAAATCTTCGCTCACTGGGTCACCAGTTAAATTCCTAGCTTCTTCAAATTCGCTTCTTCTGTTGATTCTACTGTTCCAAAAATCCTCCATTTAGACCAAATATTTCTTATGTTTCTCTTAAATGTTGTTTTATAATTATAAGAGTTAACATATAGGAGACTAGTAAATTAAATATCCCAATACAACTACATCACACGGGTGCTAAAAGTGAAGTGATTTTAGCGGGTTTTATTTTACACCTCTGTGATTTATATATCTGCCTTTTTGTCAGACTTTTCATCCAGTAGTGTGGCCTTGATATTTATTATTGTTAGGTTTTTATTTTTTTTATTTTGATTTCGATAATTTTATATTATAACTATCAGTAATTTGGTATTGAAAAATTATAAATAATTAATTTTCACACAATCAAGACATAATCAAAGATTACGGATATTGTGGCGAATGGTGAAGCCAAAGTTCTGAAGCTTTGTTGTCATTTCTGTAGCTGTATGTTTTTTACATTAATTTTAAACACCTTATTTAAACAACATATTAAAATGTCACTTTTCCCCAGAAAAATTAAGTCGTGAATTTATAGTGGTTTTGGAGCTCTCGTATATCTACTGAAAGTTCTCAATTATTTTTTATGAATCAAAGAACCCTTAAGTTCCAAAAATAAAAGGACCCCGTGACTAGAGATTTTCACACAGTCCCGCCTACTGGTAACAATGTAAGTAGTGTATTAAATTTCGAATAATTAACAAATACACTTACAAATTTAGAGATTTGATATTTCGTATGTGTTTATGACGAAATGTAAACCAAGTGAAAGTTCACATTGAAAATGTATACACGACCGCTGCTAGACTAGTTATGGTAATCGTGGAGACCTCGACGCCGCCAATCGGCTAAGGCGAATTGTTGGACAAAAAGTTGCTACGTGGTAAATTTGAAAAATCAAAGTTTATTCCATTATAAATTATTTAAAACTGTTAAACCAGTGGCCAGTTTTTCGGGGCCATGAAAAATTTACACGAATTTGTTGGGGTTAGGTGATTTTCAAAAATTATTATAATAAATAAAAAATTTTGGGAAAATAAAATAATTAATTAAAAATAATCAAAAAATTAAAATCAATATTTTCCCGGGGAAATGGATATGTGCCGATGCCAATTGACAAGACGAGTACGAAAATAATAATATAAAATTAATTTACCCCTAAAAAAGTTATTTAAAAAATACAAATTAATTAAAATGACGAAAACAAATAAATTAAATTAGGAAGAAATTCTCAGATTTGAATAAATTTAATTACGAAAGGAACTAATTATTCCCTAATGTGATTTATTTCACAGTCTTCTCCCGGGAACGGCCGAAGCGGCCAAAAGATGAAAGTAAATTGTTTAACTAGTTCCCCAGGAGTCCAATGTAAATTAAAAAGTTAAAAAGATTCGTGAGATTGAAAAAGAACTAGTCAGACTTGTCAAGGATATTTTTGTAGTTAATTGAAAAGGCGGCTTCCCGTGGGGATTCCTGCCATTATTGTAAAAGTAACATTCGAATCGTTGTGAAATTTTTAGTATCGAATAAAAGTTTTCCTGTGTTGAGTTATTCCAATATCATTTAAAGAGCACGTGGAGTCAGTTCTACCGAACCAAATAAAATTATTACTTAACAAATTAATAACTGAGGCATGCCTGAAAATTTATTAAATTTAATTAAAATTTGAAAATCAATTAATATCTTGCGATTCGAACATTTCTTTAATAATTTACTATGTTAATAATCTTTCAAATAATACTTAATGTTTTTGTTTAGTTGGAGATTAAATTAAATTAAACATAAATTAATATATTGGGAGTATAAAATATACGAAAATAATGTATTTGTGGAGAACGAAGGGAGATGAATAAAAATTATTAAAATATGGAGATTTTAGTTTTACAACCCCAACAATTAAAAGATGTTAAAGAAAGGATACTTTTGTACTTATCCTATTTTTTAATTTTTCCAAGACTTTTGTCCATTTAAGGTACTTTTGTCCATATAAGGGACTTTTGTTCATATAAGGTACTTTTGTCCATATAAGGTACTTTTGTCCATATAAGGTACTTTTGTCCATATAAGGTACTTTTGTCCATATAAGGGACTTTTGTCTATATGAGCGACTTTTAGTCTATAAAAGAGACTTTGGTTTATTTCTTTAGTCATTCTCTTGTCCAAAGTGAAGTTTCCTATAGACCATACTCATAAGGGTAATAGCAATGCAATATTTAATGAATGCTAAATAATATTTTTCAAAAGTATTGTAGAAAAACAAATATTTTTAAAGAGTATTGTTAAATAAAAAATTATTTCATATAGCATAAAATACTTTATACTTACAAAAATCCATCATATTTACAAAATTCACACCTATTTATAAACTTCTTTCATACTTACAAAAGTCACTCATTTAGACAAAAGTCCCTTATATGACACCCTTACCGTATTTTCACTATAAAGAATTGGTGAACTGAGATTGTGTGCATGTATTTTTTTTCTTCTCACGTGAAAATTATCTATCCCAGGTTTATATCTACTATTGTAATATTAATTTTGGTTATGACACACACATACATTTCTTATTAGTCTTTTGATTTAAGGTGCAATCTAACGTCCATTTAAGTTCAATTTATTGTCTCTCCGTGTATATGCGTTTCAAGTGGTGCAGAAACGATTAAATTTTTTCGAACACCCATTATTTAATTCCGTTGCCCGTCCAAGTCACAAAAAATCAATGAAATCCAACTCATGTGGATAAAGATCCTTTACATTTAAAAATTCTGGGAAAAAGTTTTGAAAACTAAAACATTCAAAATGACTATATAAAGATCTACAGTATAAGGGTGGGGGTTTCTAGTGTTCATGATCAGTATAAAAGTTAGTGCTAGCAGAGTAATTTAGCATAATTTATTCAATTAAAATTCCTTAAAAATTACAGAATGGATTAATAGACAATTCCAGACATTAATTATTGGTTTATCGATTCAGCAAATCAGAAACAGAAGGGTAGAAAATATTATGCTTTGTTTGAGAATTGGCCAATGAAAATCCGAGCAATCCATGCAATTAATTTTCGTTTTCGAAGGCCTCTCGTATTGCATGTAATTTAATCAATGCGAATGTGTGTGTGGTTCATTCATTTGTTTGTATAAATACAGGATTTTTTCTAAAGATTTTCAAACAAAATGGCTGAAAAAATTAAAGTTAGAATTTAAATTCGTTTTCAATTGAAATCAATATTATTCTTTTTTTTAAGATTACTTATTTCAATGCTAAAGCCAAAGCTGAATTGATTCGTTTGATTTTAGTTGCTAGCAATGTTGATTTCGAAGATAAGAGAATAGAATTCGAAGATTGGCCTCAATTGAAACCGTCGATTCCATCTGGTCAGTTGCCAGTGGTTCAGCTTACGTGTGGAACAATTTTGAATGAAAGTTTGGCAATTGCTAGATATTTTGCCAAAAAATATCATTTGGCCGGGTCTGGAGAAATAGAAGAATATAAAGCCGATAGAGCAGTTTGCACGGTATAGCGATTTCATTTCTAGTTACAAATATTAATGGAAAATATTAGCTTGATGATTTATTTACTAAAATTGTTGATATATTTCACGAGAAAGACGTGGAGAAAAGCAAACTTTTAAGAACTGAATTGAATGAAACGCATTTGGCAATTTTTTTAAATGTAAGCTAGATAATTTTCTTTGCAAAACTCATGTTTCATTCCAGAGAGTCAGCGGTTACTTTACCGAGCATGATGGCGATTTTTTTCTTGGTTCGAAGCCATCTTACGCAGACTTGCAATTGGTGAATATAATGGATCACTTTGAAGAGTCACAATATCAAAATTATCCTAAAATCGTCAAATGCTATCAACAAGTCTTGGAACATTTCCCAAAGGTCAAAGAATACAAAGCTACCCGAGTTGCTACAATTATTTAGAACTTTTATTTGAATCAGTATTTTCACTATTGATCAAATAATGATGAAAATTTATTTAATTAAGAATTTTGTTGATTTGTGTAGTTTTTGATTGGTTGATTAATCAATACTATTTGAGAAAACTTTCCAATCGTAAATTGAAGGAAAATTGAGTATTAAAAGGGATAAAATCAAAATTTTGTAAAATTTAAAATGAATAAAATATACTACTTTTTAAAATAAATAGTAAAAAACAGCCTTATCCCAAAACCTACATTCTTTTAAAACCCTTTTTGAAACGATGGATTCAGGATTGCTTATTGAGCGGATGATTTTTAAAGAATTTTGTAATGTTTTAAAACTCTTCTTAACGAAATAATGACTAAAGCAAGACCACAATTGTCATTATTGATACAGCTCATGCATAAATAATTTTTCACTCATCCATATTAATCAATGTCTTATTGAACAAAAATAATGCGACAAGATTATTGGTTAAGCATAGCGAAACAATCAATCACTACATCGGTATCCACTTGCATGTTTTGGTGAATGCATAACAATGCCAAACCTGTTAATTTCTCATCCTTTATTAGATTTCTGAGTAAGGTTTTCACCAATTCGAGGGAACTAAATGGTTTTTCAGGAGTGCACGTGGTGACTGGGATAGTACTGTATATTCTGAAGCCTTCGTGTAACAATGCTCAAATCTTAGATAGTAGAGGAAGGTCATCTTTCCAACGACATAAATCTTTCAATTTTTCGTATTTGTGTCGTAAATATTCTTCTGTGCTTAGCTCTGAAGAATAAAACGCATCGGCCCGGAGTAGAATGATCAGCAATTACTAACTGTCATACAAACTCATGTGTGTGTGTATGTAATAGCTCCATGTCACTGTTTAAGATCTACAAAAACTTATTATGAAGACAAGAGATAGGAGTATTCGTGTAACACTTTGCATTCACTCTATCTTCTGATATTGTGTGCATAATCAAAAACCTATATAAGTAACCATGATCACCCATAATAAATCCATCCCCTGTATCTGTCGCACCTTAAGCTTAATATTCTACAAACAAAGTGTTGAGAATACCTAAATAATAGAGTAAAATAATTAATAAACATGTAAATGATTGGGGGAAACAATCATAAGTGATTAGGTTCTGGAGCTTAATAAAAAGGGAATGAAAAAGAAATGTCGAATAACGAGAAGGGATAAAGAGAAAATCAAAAAAACAGAAAATTAAATAAAAGAAGATCATAAATAAAAGACAAGTGCAAATTTAGGAAAACAAAAACAAAAGGAAAATTTGCACGTTATTTCGAAAGCTCTTTCAAGATAAGGGAAGACATGTTGTTTGGGAATCCGGGAAAGGGGACCTCTAAAAAATGATTTATCTGGACAGCTGTCAGGCCCAAAGGGAATTAGCGTTAAAAAATATCAGAAATTATATTTGACATCAGTAAGTATTATTGGATGATGGAGTATAAAAAGGAAGCGCAATTGGAATCAAAAAAACAAAAATTGCAAAGGACAAAGAAATACAAGAAGAAACTAAAGAGAAATTTGAAACAGAAGCAAAGCAACTAAATTAGAGTTACCGATCTCAGAAACCCGTCACAGTAGTCAAGTGATTGAAAAATCCAATTGATTCGAAAAGTGCTATTCTTCCCGAAGGGTCGTAATAAGGACAAAATTGTGATTGAGCGATAATTCGTTGTGTCATTTTAAAGTGGAGATAAAGTGTATTAATCAACAAAGTTTATATCGTTTGGAGTTTGTTACTGTTGTTCAAAAGCACGCTTAGAGTCAGATTGACAATAATTCCTATTCGAATTCACCGACAATCCCAACAAAACTAGACTCCTAATAATATTATAAATACACTAAACCCGTAGCATGGCATAAATCCGTTTTTCTTTCATTAAAGTTTTCTAAATTTAAAAAAAAATGCTATTTCGTAAAATATTCAATTTATTATAGCCAATAGAATAAATTTATAGTGTTACACACAGGAAGACAAAAATATTACGAAAATTATATATTTTATTTATTCTATTTATAAGGATTTTGTGAAATAATAATTATTAATAGCTTTTCGAAAAAACAAAAAACTTCGTGACAAAAATACACATTAAAATTAAAATGTGCCCTTGGCTTAAACTCGTTTGAAAAAGTTTTTTTCATGATTTATGTATCCATAAAAGCCATAACCAACTTGTATGGCGTCCAACAAGACATATTCAGTAGTTATCTTTAATAGGGTGGATAAAGGAAACAACGTCTTCCATTGCTTTGGTCTTTGGCTTGTTTCTTTTGGTTCTTATATGAATTAGAACAGGTGTTTCAAAGTTTTTGTAGATCTGAAAATACAATTGTCTTTCGAAATAAATGATACGGATATAGAGGATCTGTATAATCGAATAATTTTCTCACTTATTTTATTGGTCGCTAAATTTGTGAATATCCATAAAACATCTGATTCATAGTCAAACAATAAAAAATTTCTTTATGCCATCAATAAATTGAAGTGTCAAAATTTATTTAAAAATCTCTTTTATTCATGATTATATTTAAATATTTATAATTAAAAAGTATATTGTTGTTTAAATATACAAAGTAGAAAAAAGTAAAATTTATTGAAAAACAGTAAAAACCAAAAACTATCCTTTTGTTTGAAAAAAAAATGTAAAAAATAATTATTAAAGTCGGTTTTTTACAGAAATTATTGATATTAAAATCAGGTTTGATTGAGATATGTTTCAATAAGCTTTTGAAAATCTGAAAATTACATAGAAATTAACTGTATATATGATTTAGTGGTCAACTGGTTCCTTGTATAAAATATACCCATATAACATAATATAAAATATACACATAAAATATAATATAAAATATACCCATATAACATAATATAAAATATACACATATAATATAATATAAAATATTCACATATAATGTAATATAAATACACACATATAATATAATATAAAATATATACATATAATATAATATAAAATATTAACATAAAATATAATATAAAAGATTCACATAAAATATAATATAAAATATTCACATAAAATATAATATAAAATATTCACATAAAATAAAATATAAAATATTCACATATGATATAATATAAAATATTCACATAAAATATAATATAAAATATTCACATAAAGAAATGAATGACAATTTTTTTTAAATTAACTTTTTATTAAATTAAACTTTTTAAATCTGGATATTTTTTTATATTTATTAGCTTTGGTGAGCCGGCTTCAGCTTTCATGAGTATTCTAAAATATCTTTTATGAATCATTCTTAGGGTGGTGCTTAAATCCTTCAAAAACACGTCATTATCTATGTTATTACCATTGTTATACAAAAAAGATTTAAAATGTTCATGTGAAGCTATTTGATTCAAAAGTGGATCCGTTTTTATAGTGAGTTTCGTGTTTTCAAAAATCTGATATGGCACGACTGAAACTAAACTTTTATAACCTTTCCAAACCTTTGATGTATCATCAATGGCCAAAACTATATTGTCACCATCGGGAAATAGTTCTTGCAATTTTGAGTATTTATTGTCTTTGTAAATGTCTTCTGCTGAGATGATTCTGTTATGAAAAAATGTTCCTTTGGGGTCAATTTTTTTAAGAACCATTTCCAGGTATACTCTACTTCCAAGTGACATGACATGCAATTCAAAGAGCTCACTCATTTCCTTTAAAAACGATTCCAAACCGGGTCTCATTTTCATTAAAGCACTGTAGTTATTACGTTTAAAAAATAGGTCCAGATTCTTACTGTCGAATCGCCGTAAAAGAGACGTTGGAAAAACGAATGTTGACACGAGAGTCTCGTCAATATCACAAATTAAAATCAACTTTTTCTTTGAAACTAGTTCAACACAATATTCAGATGGGTAATTCATTATTTGTTTTATTTATTTTTACGTTAAAAATAGCTTTATATTTTCTTTATTTTGAATTTCTTATAAAAATAAGTGGTTAAAAATCTTTTAAAATTGTTTTACATGCAAAGATTTCATGATAAATAATATCTTGCATGACGAATAAAATGAAATTTTAATTTTTAAATATTACATATTTTTAAAAAAATATTAAAAATAAATAATATTTTCCATGACAAATAAAATGAAATTTTAATTTTTAAATATTAAACATTTTTAAAAAATCTTTTGCATAACAAATAAAATAAAAATTTTCTTTTTAAATATTACATTATAAGAACTTCTTTTGGTTTTCACTTCTGATTTCTTTTCATTTTTCAATGAAATTTTTTAAAAACATTAAAAGTAAATAATTACTTTCATAACAAATAAAATGAAATTTTAATTTTTAAATATTACATAATTTTTAAAAAAATATTAAAAATAAATAATATTTTCCATGACAAATAAAATGAAATTTTAATTTTTAAATTTTTAAACATACATAAAAACATTAAAAATGATTACGTAAATCTTACATATATTTTTTAAAAATTGCAAAATTAATTTATATAAAATCTACATATCAAATTTAGATCTACACACTTAATTAATATTATGTTAACTATTTATTATTATTATTATTATTATTATTATTATTATTATTATTATTATTATTATTATTATTATTATTATTATTATTATTATTATTATTATTATTATTATTATTATTATTATTATTATTATTATTATTATTATTATTATTATTATTAAAGATTAAAATGGGGCAGGTGAGAAAGAAATTTTTGGTAACCATGGTATTATTCAGTAAATTTTAATTAATTAATTATCTTTAATTAATTAATTATTTTATTTGAAATGTTTACTTTTATTCTGTACAAACAAATTGCCAGCTCTCAATTTCTATCTGCCGAGTTTAATATTTAAAGATTTAATGATGTCCACCCCCAGGACGACAACAATTCATCATTTATAATGTACTCTCTCAAAATCTTCTGGGGTGAATAATTTTTCATTTAAAGTCGATTTGAAATGTTTCACATTTTTCTGACAATTTTCAAGCGCATGAAACTTCAACTTCAACAAGTAATCTGACTGAAAATAGCCGTCAGTGGAATCTATAAATCTTTGGAATTCTGCTTGAAGTTCCTGGAATATGTTCAAATAAACATTGGACAAGTGAGGTCATTGTATAATGTTATACTTGGTAATCACGCTCGACAATCTTGAGAAAAACACAAACATTTTCGTACTCATTGAAGAGCTGTCTGTATCTAAATAAAACGATTTACTATCAAAATCATTTCAAAATTTACCTTTTATGGGTCAAGAAAAAATATTTCATTTTAGGACTAAACACTGCGGAAAAGTTTAAATAATAATAATAATAATAATAATAATAATAATAATAATATAATAATAATAATAATAATAATAATAATAATAATAATAATAATATAATAATAATAATAATAATAATAATAATAATAATAATAATAATAATATTAATAATAATAATAATAGTAATAATAATAATAATAATAATAATAATAATAATAATAATAATAATAATAATAATAAAATACCTATGAAGCATTTATAAATGGCAGAATGTATCCAGATAATTGTTGCAAAACACACTGGAATGGGTTTATTGTATAGGGGGTAACACATTATACAGACGAGTGGTTCAACTATTATTAGAATGATAAAAAGGTTTCACGCTAACATGAATTGGTGAACTATGAGAAAGAAGTCGAAGATGCTAAAAATTTTATTCACTTTAAAAATCTGTTCATTGAAAAAATTAGCAAAATATATATTTTCTTTATTAATTGATTCTGAAATTTCATCTTTCCTCAGAACAAATTTATTTCGATTCATTTCAGTTAATCGATTATTTTCTTTTCAAATCACAGAAACCTAAATCTCAAATTGTTAATATCAAAAAAATGACCTTTTCAAATTTAAATTCAAAAAATTTTCATTAAATTTCACTTCAATTTTCTTTTCAACAAATTTTCTCAAAATATCACGATTATTTAAAATTTCAGCTTTTAAGTCACATTTAAACAATATTTCTGTTCAATAAATTTTCACCGACTTTGATCACGTCGGGCTCACCAAATTTGTTGGGTTATTATTATTTGTTGGTGATTACTAATTTACCAATTACAGATCTAACTCCGAGTTTGTCTTATTAATAACTATATTGACGAATTCCAATGACGTAAAACGTCATTGATTATCACAATTGATTATAACATTGATGTATTAATTTCAACAGACTTCAAATGCTTCTGGTGCTTATTACAACCCTCCTGGAGGAATAGCACAATACAATACTCTGATCCCACAACCACTTGACTACTGCCGATATTGCGTTATCCGCCACAATTAATTGGATAACTTTCCTGGCTTGACTTGGGTTCTTTAACTACCTCTGATTATTATATCAATTTCTACTAATTTATAATTTCAGAAATCAGATTCCTACCTTGTTTCACTTTAATTTATTTTCCCTTTTCTTTGCTTCTGTCTTGTATTAGCTCGTGCTTAGCTTTTATTCTTTTCAATTTAATGGCACTTACTGCTAATGCATTAATTTTCCAACCAGTTCCACTGGGCACTCTACAATCTCTAACAGTTGTCGAGATAAACATTTTTTGACGATGCATCTTTTTTCCGTTACCTCGAGATAACAAGATAATTTTAACTTTGTTTTTTTGTTTTTCTTCTTTTGAACTTCTACTTGTTAATTATGAATGACCTTCCTTTATTCAATTGTCTGATTTTAGTGATTTTCTTCTATTCCTTTCTCATTTTTCAATACATATTTTCCAATTTTATTTTATTGAGTTTCAAAACAACACTCCATTAATTTATCATCATTTCCCCCAATCATTTTACACATTTATTAATTATTTTTGTTCTATTATTTAGGTATCTTCAACAAATATTTAATCAACTTTTATTTTGATGAATTTGGGTATTTTTTTAAACATTGCTGAATTGATAAAAATACTATATATGATATTATTGCTAAAAATAAAGGATGTTATAAATAATTAAGTTACAATTAATTTGAATTTGATTAATGTAATAACAATAATCCTTAAAGGAAATAAACCTTGATTTCATCAAATGTTCAACATGTTGTAGTTTGTTTTGTAATTCTTTCAATATTAAATTTTGACTTTTTTCACTGACCTCTTCTAATTTAGCAATGATCTGCTTCTTTTCTTCTTCAAATAGATCCTAAAATAAATAACAAAACAAAATAAAAAACAAAACATATACAATTGAATAAAAAAATTAAATAAGTCGAAATGGAAGAGTAATTACACAAGATAAGAAGCAGAAAACGAAAGTCTTGTTAAATATTGTTTATGAGTGATCAGAATCTATTTTAGGTCAAAATATTTCATATCATGAATAAATATTGCGGAAATTGATTTATATAGTTATTTATTTAAATTGCATTCAGTGCCAAAGCTAGAGTATTTGGCGCCTCTAGTCAAGAGACCAACTCAATAATGCCTCAATAAATAAAACAAGTAAATGAAAATAAAATAACTCACGAAGTATTTTAATCCATTCCAATCCTTTTAAGATTGTATGTCATTTTTGGGTTGTTTTTTTAAAAAAAATTTGCTATTATCTGTTTTTGGTCGCTTTTCATTGGATTTCTCCCAGAACTATTTGGCGCCTTAGGCAGCTGCTGACGTCGCCTATGCCTAAAACCGGGCCTGATTGTATCTATGAATCATATAGGTCAAAATTATTTTTAAGTCAGGTCGACTTAATATAAAAAATAGGTCATATATCAATGTTATTTATTTCCAAAATTATCAGTCGAAAATTTCAGTCAATTGCAACCTAATTTTTCTGAGGAATCTTGACCTACATATTGTGGGGACACATTATATATTATTATTGGCGAATTACGACACAAAAATGTAAAGCAAACGATTGTTTTAAATCATTATATCTCCACTTAAAACAAAAAGATTCTCAAATAAAAGTTATTATTTAAATTAAAATCAGATCCCAATAATAAATAAATCTTCAAATTGTTGTTGATTTGAAAAGTCACCCTAACACGATTATCAATGAAAATAATCAATTATCAATTTTAGAAAATATAATAAATAATAAAAATTTATAATAAAAAATTATCACCATCATTAATAATTATTTTTTTTGATAAACTTTGTTTTAAGGAATCAAAAAACTTCATTAAAAAATATTTTAATTTCATTGGTCAATTTAACAAATCGATTTCATTGATTAAAATAACGTTTCTATTTAAAAGCCCGTTAAAAATTTATTAAATTTTCTATCTAGAATGATTTCATGATTAAAACAATATTTCTATATAGACCTCAAAAACCGTGCTGATCATAGGGTTGTTGTTTTGGGGCACTTAATAAATTTATTGACACAACATATATTCATTAGAAACTATAAAACATATAACTAGAAAATACTTGAGCGCTTATAAATTTAATAATAATATATTAAATTTTTATTTTTATGCGTAAATATGTTGGCTTTTTTTAATATAAATCGGTTTTGTTCTCTGATTTCTCGTGGTTTTACTATGCAATAAAATCAGTAAAACCCAATACAATATGCTTATTTGAATTCAACATAATTAATACACTTGTCAATATAATCTTTATATATCTTCACTCTTTGTATTAGTTGTAAGTCTAACAACGGCAAATTGTCCTTTTATGCAATTGATTTGAGTTGAGTTAATATTAAGTTCTGTTTGCTATCTAGTAACCTCCTTTTAGATTACCTAATACATCTGAAATATTTTGCTTCAATCAACTAGTAATTTTCAAACTTATCTCTTTGTTTTTATATTGGTTTCTATTACATTTGAATAACAAAATAATCAAATAAGGTCTCAGCGAAAAAAATTAGATGATTTGCTTTCGTTGCCGTAATAGCTCATCGACCTCTCACCTTTCTGCTAATTACGAAAAAACTAATCTTCTTTATGGGTTTTCTGGAAAGGATTAATCTAATTATCCTCATGACACTTTAAAAACCCCACAGAAATCTTTTTAATTTGATTGGCCAGAAAACCAATTATGTGCTACTTTGATTGGCTGGAAACTAAATAATAAATTTTAAGTCTAACTTACGAAATATTTGTTCTACAGTCATTTTTATAATATTATCATTGAAAAATGTCAATCAATTGTAACTTTTTGTTCTAGTTTACTCTTTTCTATTGCTTCTTCCATTTGCTGATCGAATTGCCGACAGAATTTTTCATAATATTGCTCACGTTCCTTTTCCATCATTTCAATCTAAACCATCACAGCATTTGATTAGTCAGATTATCCACCAATCAAAATTACTCGTTGTTGTTCGAGCTGTTCTGATTGTTGCTGTAATTTCTGTTTTAATTCTACTTCGAATTTCCTTTGTTGGGCCTTCAATTTTGTGATTTCAGATTGTTTATGCAACTCAGTAATCCGATCGATAAGATTCTCATATTTCTGCAGCGATATAAGCACTCACACGAAGTTATAGAATAAACACAAACAGTTTTCATTTCATCGACTTCACGAGTTTTCTCTTCGTTTAATCGACTGGTTAACGTCTCGATTTCAGCTAAATGTTCCCGTTCTAATTTTGATCTCATTTTATTTAATTCCTTATCAAAATATTCACTGTCATCGTGATCAATGGAGTTTTCATCATTTTTTTCCATGGATAATTGTCTCAGTTTATTGCCAATAGCTAATAGTTATTAGAATCAAAAAGAAGTTCATTTCATTCCAAATTCCTTACCGATTATGTCATTATGTGTGAGTGATCTTTGATCGATTAATCTGCTATTTATGTAAATTTCTAAAGCTTCATATTGGTTCTCCACTGGAAGATTATGAATCGCTACGTAATCAGTATTATCCATTGGTTTTTTCAAAAATAAATTGATTAAAATTGCTTCAAATTAATAGAAAGTGTAAAAATTAAAAAAATTAATTAATTTGAAAGTAAACAAGTTAGTAGCTAAGATGTTTATTCATTATAACAAAATTCATTATTGGCCTATAAAATTAATATATGAAATTTTATGTATAAATAAAATTTAGTAAATTTTTAACGAAATAAAAATATCGCTAAAATAATAATCTAATTATAAAATTAAAGAAAGTTTAATTAATAATTATAATAATGTACTATTTTAAACTATCCATTGTGATGGGTTATAATTCATAAAATTTTACACTATATTGCACTAACTGACTGATTTTCAACCTCGATTGCGATACGAAGATAATATCCACAATACTGAAGAAAGTATTAAGTCTTAGTGCCAGAATCGAGAGCGCGACTTATTACTGCATCTGTAAGATTGGTGGGTTTCTGGGTGTTGAGATTTTGAAACTATATGGTTCTTAACCAGACAACCCCATACAAATATCTTGGGCTTACCACTCGGCACCCGTTGCTAAGAAACGTTGGAACTGTGTTCGAGTGGGTGGATCGTCCACAAAAAGTGAGCTATAATTGACCGAACGATCCATGGGTCCAACGAGCTGCCGATTGAAGGCGTGTGCTCGATTTCGATTTTTAGGTCCCATTCCATACTGTTATATCATTTATCATTACGTCTATTCCCATAGTCCTTCTTATCGTTGTATGTGTTGATGATTTTTCTATGGCCTGTAAACCCTTTGTTATGTTAAATATCCACACAGTATCTCTCTTACCCTTATCTCTATTATAACTACTATGTTCCCTATTATTGTTACTAGTATTATCATCGTTGCTATTATATATGTTGCCTTTATTAATTGTTACTGCTATTACATTTATTATTATTCTTATTACTACCATTACCATTATATTTATTATTATTATTATTATTATTATTATTATTATTATTATTATTATTATTATAAATACCATTATTGTTATTGTTATTATTAATATTGTTATAATTACCATTATTCTTGCCATTATCGTTATTATTATAAAGCCCTTTGTAGGGATCTGTCCTTATTCCTCAGCTTTATAAAAATATTTTTTCCGTCCACCAAAATATAATAAATTATTCATTTAAAATAATCAATTATTTATTACAAAAAATTATATTTAGGCCCACCAGGGATCCATTGAATTACTAATTATTTTGTTTATTGACGTATTGTCAATAATTGTAGCTGCTGCCAATAAAGACTAATAGATTGGACTGTTGCACTCAAGTGCATAAAAAGTGCCGGTGAAAAATATTAATAAAAATGTAATAAAAATGACAATAATAATTAATGCCAGGCGACGTTAAGCGTGTAAAAAAAGATAGGTGTTGAATGTTATATTGTGTGTTATGTAAAAGGTTATGTGAGACGTTTTTGTCTGTTTTTTTATAATTAATCCAAAATGAAATCATCTCAAAATGACTGCACTTTATGGAATAATTTTTAGACAAAGAAAATGATTTTTAAGTCGCTATTTATACTAATTTTTACTTATATAAAATTAATTTTATTTTTTTCCAGCTGTATTAAAATTGTTTCTCGTGCTTAATTAAAATATATTAATTTATAGTTATTATAATATATTACGTAGTAAAATATATTAAAATTATTTCTCTAAAAAATATATTAGTATTGCTTGCTATTACTTTTTCATTTATTTTTCTCATGATATGGTCTTCAACTGTTTTATTATTAATTTTATAATAACCAGCTGATTAAAGTATTATTAATAAACTAAATATTATTATTAATAATTTATATAATTCAAACTAAAAATTTAAAATTTTTCCCTTTATGTATATATTGTAATGTACGAAGATAAAATTTATAAAATTATGTTACATTAAAACAAAATATACACAATTGAATAAAAGAATAAAAATTAATAAGTCACAATTAAATAGAGTAAATAGTAAACAATACAATGAGACAAAAATACAAATACAGTGAAATAAGATTTAATTAATGTTGTTTGTACATGACTAGGATGAGGAATTGGATTGAGGTCCGTTCCTTGATCTTCCGCGTAGACATTTACTCTGAACGTGTTAAGCCCAGTCCTATAGTATTTTTTACGACAAATGTTTTGATAAGTTCACCTTCATTGTCTAACAATAATAACAAAATTTATATTTTTTTAATCAATTTGTATTTTGATTTTGAAGTCTTCCAGAAATCAACAAATCAAATAAAATGTAATTTGGAAAACTTCAGAATCAAAATAAAAATTAACAAAAAATAGAATTTCTTTCAAAATTAACAATAAACCAGTAAAATATGAAAAATTCATGCATATTTGTAATCATAAATATCTCTAACTCATTTTTCACAAAAACGTTGCTTAAGCCACTTTCAAAATTAACAGCTGATATCAATTTCTATTTTTTTTCATATTGAAGAATTTAAATCATCCAATATATTTACCAATTTAAAACAACAATCTAATTATTATTATTGTAATCACCAAGAATAAACAAAATTTATAAAACGATATTTGGCTCTTTTGTTTTGAAATGATTTCAATGCTCTTTGCGATTTCACAGAAAATTTCCAACGGTAAATTATTAACTTGCCATTTTATTAATTTAAATGTTTCATTATGTAATTTTGCTGTTGAATTTATATTTTGTTCGCCAATTTTATTTATCAATTTCTGCACCATTTCAAACTAAAAATGATTTTTTTTATTAAAATATATTCAATAATAAATTTATTTCACTTTCTTATTTTCATCTTGCACTTGATACTGATAAGTTTGTTTAAATTCTTCGATTTGCTGATGTGTTTTTGTTTGAATCTCTTCAATCATTTTTTGCATCTGTCTGCTAATTAAAAATTAATACATAAATTATTAATCAAAACTTCAGTGATTGATTTGAAATTTTTTATTATTCCTTTTCTCAAAGATCTATTTTCATTGTTAACCACGATAAGTTTTTCATTTAGTTCTTCTATTCCCAATGAAGAATCTCTTACTTTTCTTTCTAACTCACATACTTCCTGCTGTAATGAGAAAACAATACGAAAATAAATAAATAAAAATTTACTCGTTGATTTATTAATTGCAAATTGATAAAATCTTCTTTTTTCACTTCGATAATTTCATTTTTTATTGATTCGATTTCACTTTGGAAAATATTAATAAAACCTATCAATAACTTATTATGGCCATAACTGTCTGTGCTCAGATGGTTTTTCATTTCATCTTTCACCATTTCATTTGCTGGACATCCAAATTCCAGAAACGGACAACTGATTGGTCGCTGATCGCATATTCTAATGTGGTTTTCTATCAGGCTCATCTCGTTTCTGAATTGACAATTTCTCATTGGACATTTGACAGAAATTCTTGATATACGAATGTTGACTGGATTGTCGGATAGAATATCGTTTTGATAATTTATCATTTTCTTATTGCAATCTTTTGATTTTCCCGGACAAAATTTATCATTTCCAATCAAATAATTCTTAATGCAATCAGCACAAAACCGACAGCCACAAGGAGCACTGCTAGCATGAATCATCAATTCATTACAAATTCCGCAACTGAAATCATTATTGATTGGATAATCGATTTCAAATTTATATTTTCTCATAATTTTCCAAGTGCTTTCTGTCATTTTATCTAAAATAATTAATCAAATAAATAAACATATGTCGTTTTGGATTATTGATCAATACATAAATAAACAATAAACATTAAAAATCAATATTCCAAACCAATTACTTTCAATTATTGTAGTTTAAATTTATGAAAAATTTATGAATTAATTTAGACAAATGTTTCATTCTCATGATTAAAAGTCAAAAGTAAATAATTTAAAATCAAAGAATATTTTTGAATGTTGTGTGAAATAATCTGAGTTTAATTAAACAAAACTATTCATTAACATTTATAAATTAATAATTTACCCAGTTTTATACGGACCACAAACCTCAATTTTATACCTTGATTAATTATCTCAATTGACACAATACAGAAAAGGAGTAAGACCAAATGAGCATTGTGTCCCAAAGGATATTTGGTTTGGAAAAAACTTTTTTTGTTAAAATGAAGTGAAATTAATTTTTAATTACTTTATTTGTTTATATGAAGTGTTTTTATTATTTTTTTAAAAAACAAATGGATTTTGAACTCTCACTAAAAAACATCATTAGAGATTTGACTGTCTCTAAAACCACTAGACTCTTATACTATAGAGAGGTCGTTCGTGGACGTATGCTCCGAGTATATTTATCTTATTTATCTTGTATATTGCCTCATCAGGTATTTTGCTTGTAAACTGTCCAAAACTTTCGTGAAGTGAAATTTATTTATTTGTGTAAATAAAGTGATTCTTTTAAAATTTTTAATTAAAATTATTAATTTTTATTTTCCGCCAAGAATGCCAAGAATTTTTCATGATAAAAATTGCTAATGAATAATTTATTTTAGGTCGAATACAAAAGACATTTTAAATTTTGAGGTAAATAAGAAAGAATAAGTACAAAAGAATCTAAGTTATAAGAAAGAATATATATATATATATATATATATATATGTGTGTGTGTGTGTGTGGATTTCTGAGGTCCTTTCCAATCAATAACGAGAGGCGAAAAATAGGGGCAAGTCATTCGAATCCAAGTCAGTAAGAACTTTTTCTGAAGAAGCCAAAATTGAAATGAATTGTTATCATCATTCATAAAAATATTTTGTGAAAATAATTTTAAAATATTTTAAATTAAATTATTAATGAAAAAAATTAATAAAATAAATAATAATTTATTAATTAAAATAATTAATCAAGAGACGTCATTGAAATATATAAAATATTACTCATTTTACATTTATTTTTCAAAAATATTATTTTCTAAATAATAACTTTTGGGAAATTTTTTACTATTTTATTGCAAGGATTCTCATCTTATTTTAATTATTTGTTTATAATTTGTATATTTAATGATGTAACTATAATATTTAATTGAATACATATTCATAAAAAATAATTTTACCTTTACAAATAACTTTCAAATATTACGTTATAAAATAATTTAAAATTTAATTTTTGAAGATGACTTCAAATTTTTGTCCAGTATCATTTAAAAATTTTAAATACAAAAATATAATTTTAATTTAATATTTTTAAAAAGATTATAATGCAAATAAAAGCACAAATAATTTTTTATAATTAAATGTTTAAATAAATTTAAAAAATAATTGCAGTTAATTTAATCCTTATAAAATATTTAATTTATTTAATTATTTATTTGATTTTAAAAGTTATTATATCATTTTCAAAATTTATCTACAAAAAATAAAAAAATATAATTAATAATAACATACATTTATAATAAACATGAACAAGTAGTAATTTTATTTCAATAAATAATTTTAAAAGTATTATAATGCAAATAAAAACAAAAATAATTTTTTATAATTAAAAGTCAAAATAAATTTTAAAAATTATTTCAGTTAATTTAATCATTCTAAAATATTTAATTTATTTAATTATTTATTTGATTTTAAAAATTATAATCTTATTTTTCCAAATTTATGCTCAGAACTTAAGATGTCCGTGCAATCTTATTATTTCAAAAATAACACAAGGGAACTAAAAATCCTTGGAGAACCACATTCTTTGATTTTTTATAAAATATAAAAAGATTTTTTAATTTTAAAATTATTTTTTAAAAGTTAAAATTAGATAAACATTGCAATCAAAAAGGCTTAGAAATAATGTTTAAAGAAATTGATTTTTAAATAATGAAGAAAAATCTTTTAATATTTACTTAAAATTAATATAAATTAATCAAAATTAAATGTTTCATAAGAGATGTCAAGAATTAATCAAAAAAAAATTAGAAATTAATTAAAAAATAAACCCATTTTAGGAAGAAACTAGGAAAAAGATGATAAACTGAACCGAGGTCCCTCGGAAGTGTATATGTAAAATTAAAAATTAAAAAATTAATTAAAAATATATCGATCATATTAATCGTAGTCTGAGAAAGAAGCAAAATAATTTGGGTAAAAGAATTGTATCATAACTTTTGTTTTAATTTAAAAATCATATTCGTATGGGTAATTTGTATGACAATAATTCAAGGGACTGATTGCATTTCAAAATAATAAAAATATATTAAATAAAAGCTTTATAAAAGATTTGAAAATAAATATTAATATATTTAAATTTTAAATTTTAAATAAAATTAACTAATTTTTATTTAAATGAATGTTATGATTTTAATATTATTATTATAACCAATAAAATACCGACAATGTCTAATCAAATGGACATCCTTATCTATTTGCGAGCTCTCAGATATAAAATTTATCAAAACAATTCACAATGGGAAACAACGGATCATCTGAATCTGAAAATAACAATAACAACAATAACAATAATAACAACAACAACAACAACGCAAATAATAATAACAACAACAATAACAATGACAAAGAACCTCGTAAACGTCCTGCTCCTCTTCCAACTAATATTGGAAAGAAAAAGAAATGCAAAGGCTCAAATGTTGCGGAAAAACTGCCTGCAGTTATGCCCAATTTCGCGTGCAAATTGCGTCAACTAGCGATTGATAGAATAAATGACTATTTGCTCATGGAAGAAGAAATGGTGGACATATTTCAAAGCATGGAATCTGATGCTAATAAAATCAAAGAAGAGATGAAGACGATTGAAGAAATAAGGTCTGAGACAATGATGGTTGCAACCCTTGAGGAAATCATCGACGAGGACCATGCAATTGTGTCCGTGGCTGCCTATGGAGATTACTATGTCCATATTCGGTCATTTGTCGACAAAGGTAGATTAGAACTGTCCGGCACAGTACTTGTTGACGAGGAAATCCGAGGCATCGTTGGAATTTACGAAGACGAGACGGATTCAAAGTTGTCGAATATGAAAATTGATAAAGCTCCGACAGAAACCTATGCTGACATTGGTGGACTTGAAAACGAAATTCAAGAAATAAAAGAAGCTGTCGAATTGCCATTGACTCATCCACAAATCTATGAGGAAATGGGAATCAAACCTCCCAAAGGAGTCATCTTGTATGGTGAACCCGGCACTGGAAAGACATTATTAGCTAAAGCAGTTGCCAATCAGACAAATGCAACATTTATTAGAATAGTTGGATCAGAACTGATTCAAAAGTACTCAGGACAAGGCCCTAAACTCGTAAGAGAATTGTTTAAAATGGCTGAGGAAAATGCTCCATCAATTGTATTCATTGATGAAATTGACGCAGTCGGAACAAAACGATACGATTCAAATTCCGGAGGAGAGAAAGAAATCCAAAGAACAATGTTAGAATTATTGAATCAACTCGATGGATTTGATAGCAGAAGCGATGTAAAAGTCATCATGGCCACCAATCGCATTGAAACCCTTGATCCTGCATTAATCCGGCCCGGCCGAATTGATAGAAAGATCGAAATACCTCTTCCGAATTCTGTAACCAAACAAAGAATTTTCAACATTCATACTTCCAAAATGACTCTCGCTGAAGATGTCAACTTTGATATGTTTGTGACAAAGGCGAACTTGTCGGGTGCTGATATCAAGGCAATTTGCACTGAGGCGGGTTTACTAGCTTTGAGAGAACGGAGGAGATGCGTAAAAATGGACGATTTCATCAAGTCCGCCAAGACCGTTTTGTTTAGCAAAGAAGAAAAAGTGCCTGAAGGACTTTATATGTAGTTTGCTTTTATAAACTTGTTATAATAAATCAATTAAAATTTTAATATTGTTCAATTTTTTAATTTTGGTTAAATTTTATTTTTTATTATTATTATAAATTTTATCTAAAATTTTAATTTATAACACATTTTAAACAGATCATAATTTTTGTCAACAAATTTTTGTTATTTATTATTTTTTTCCTTTTATTTAGTGTCATTGCTTGTTTGCTTATCACAATATTGTTATTATTAATAATTTATTTTATTTTTGTTATTTTAAATTATTTTTAAACTGAAAATAGAAATAAATAAATTCTGAATATTTTGGTCTTTAATATTTACAATTTGAATATTATATTGAAACAATTTTAAATTAACAGATTTCTAAAGAAATTTAATTTAAATAAATATTATTGTTGATTTCTTTTCAAAAATTCTGTCACTATTTATATGTCAAAATCTCTACCAGCTAAATCCATTCTGCAAATTTCATTATGTAATGAATAACCTTCGTAAATTGACCAGAGGCATACAAAGATAAAACAGTTTAAACATAATTTGTGCTTTTATTTTCCCGATTCGTTTTTGGATTTAACGGGCGCTTCTACTAATTATACAATTTCTAATAAAATCACAATTTCTATTTAGATCCGAGAATTTAACTAAAATATTTGCCTGGTGCTGTCTACAACTTGCCTCTTTTGAAATGAATTCCTCTCTTGAGTCATTTAAATGGGAAATTATTCCATTCAAAATTTATCCAGGCCCAAACAGAAATGCATTATATAAAAATAAGAATGGAAATTGCAGTAAAAACTATTACCCAAAAGTTGACCACCATTCATCCTCACCTGACACTGAATATTTAATAATACTTGGTAGGAAAAGACTTTGAAAGAATTGTTATCTGAAGCGTTACTAAATTTCCCTCATTTAATGTTTTGTGTCTACTATATTTCCACTATTTAAATTATTATTAACTATATTTTTCAATTAATAAGTACTTATTTTCACTCACAAATAACAACTTAAAATATAATGAACCAACAAATTCTAATCAATTGATAATAATTTCGTAAAATTATTGAATCTATTTTTATTCAAGTGTAATTCACATACTGTTAAACTATTAAAAAAAACCATAATGAAAAATTAATTAACATTCAACTATAATTATGATTATGTTTATGAATCAGCCATTTTTAAAATGACTGACAGGTAAATTTTTTAATAAAGTATATTTTAGTGCTTGGATTGTGATATCGTTAATTTATGAGATCATTATTCAAACTCTTAAATAATACTTTTCATCAACGTGTATTTTAAATTTACTTCTATTAATTTTCTTTGAGTTTTTTTAGGAATTTATGCCAATTTATGTAAATTAATGGAATTATTTTCGAATTGAAAACTAAAATTTATTATTAAAAAGTTTCTATATTCGAATAAATTATTTCTCTATTCCTTGGAAATTCGTTTAGGCTGCCATCTTTTTTACCTTTTCACAAATCCAAATTTTTGATATTTATTGATTTTATAATTATTGATTTCAGAGGCATTGGAGATTTCCGTTAATTTCCCAAATTTATAAAATTCTTCCACATTTTCAATGGTATTAATGATTTGAATTTTTTATACTTTATAAAAAATATTATTTTTAAACTTAAGTTATCGGAAAACTTATGTTTTCCGTTTTTTTAAACTCCTCATTTGAAGGTTTAACCATTTTCGGCTTTAATTTAAAAAAAGCTGTCTAAAAAATTACTGAAAATAGTTTTATATAGAGTTTTTATTCATCTGAACATTTCTACATTTTGAAAGTTTGCATGCATAATTTACTATGCATTATGTTTCTATGTTAAAAAAAATTTTCTTTAAATTCCTTCCTTCCTATAATATAAGTTTTTATTCAGTTGAACAAATTACATGCAGACACGGGTAAGTATGTATGCCTCTATATTATAACATTATTGATTTTTTCATTTTAGCATAGCAATTTTTAATGAACTGAAACGGGTGTATTATTAAAAAATCCTCTTCGGTTTTTAGCGGATTTTTAATAATCCAAACATTTTTAGACGATATAATAATTACTTTGCAGAAAGAGCTTATTTTTTTATTCACTTATTTGAATTCTTAAAAAATATATTAATTGTATTAAATTTCATGTATGAATTTTAAAATAATGAAATTAATATCATTCGAGATACATTTTTACAAAATAGGAGCCTTGCCAAAATGAATAGTTTTGGAAAAACAGTATCCTATAGAGAAAAGTTGATTTTCTGATAGTATTGAAAATAAGGATAAAAATTTATCATTTAAAATGAAATAAGTTTTTAATATTGAAAACTTTACAAAATTTTTGATTTTTGAATTATTTATTTATAATAAATTTTAAAAAAATATAAATTTTTACATTTTAAAATTCTTTTATATAATATTAAAAAATACTTTTCGCCAACAGTAATTCAGTATATTCAGAATAAATTCTTTTTAATTCTATTTAAATGTATTTTATTAATAAAAAATGAAAGGAAAATTAATAATGACGTACACATCTGAATATTGTCTCAAACTTGTTTCACAGAAAAAGTTAATTTTAATCTGTGATATTGACAAGACTCTTGTTTCGACATTGGTCTTCCCATCGAAACTTTTGAATGGATTCGACTTAAAGAATCTACATCTATTTTTTATGTATAAAGATAACAGTGCTCTTTTGAAAATAAGGCCCGGTTTAGAAACTTTCTTAGTGGAAATGAGCCAGTTTTATGAACTTCATGTCATGTCACTGGGACAAAGAAATTACATAAATATGATTCTAAAAAAAATCGACCCCAATGGAACATTATTCCACAACAGGATCATCACAGGAGAAAGTATTCAGGGAAATAATAAGTTTTCTAAACTACAAGAACTATTTCCCGACGGTGACAATATAGTTGTTGTTATTGATGATATGTTACAAGTTTGGAGTGGGTTCAAAAGCCTGATCTCTGTTCAGCCATATAATATTTTTGAAAATATGAAAAATTTATTAAATTTAGATCCACTCTTGGAAAGGCCCGTTTCCCATGAACACTTTAAATGGCATCTGTACAGCAATCGTGACAACCTGGACAATGACTCGATTTTACGCTATCTGAAGGTTACTCTTAGGACGATTCATAGCAGTTATTTTAAAATTCTCAAAACAGCTGCTTTCAATTTATCTTTGGTGAAAAATATTAAAAATTATCCGCATATGAATAATTTAATTTCACCAAGAAATCTTAAAAGAAAAATTGATTAATTAATAATATTGAATAAATTTTTTATTTTTTGATTCAAACTAATCTTTTTATTTTCAAAATGTAAAAATAATCTCTGAAAGTATGTTGTTTGATTATGTTAAATAAATAAAACCTTATTAAGGAGATTTTCTGATACAAAAATATGCTCAACAAATTTTCAACATTACACTATCATTCCCCACAACATACAATTAGTTAGTTTATTTTAATTTTTAGTTTTTAAATTTATATAATTAAAAATTTAATCTCACATTTCCCTCATTTTAAAAGGATTTAACCACTCTAAGTTTCTGATCATACATTTTACATTCTCCGCCTTTACTTCAAAGTTTCTCTCACACCTTTGTTCAATAGTTTTTCCTGGACTTTCATTTATATTTCTAGTATTTTTTTTCTCTAATTCAAGGTCTCTCGACATGAATATTTTATCACTGTTATTATTGTCTAATTAGGTTTGTTTTAATTCTTTATTAGACAAATAATTTTTTTCTTGGCAAAATTAAAACATTCATATTTTTTTCATTATCTCCTTAATGTTCGATTATCAAATATATATATATACCGAACTTTTAAATCATCTTTTCCTTTTTTTAACTATACTAACTGTGTATTGTACGATGATTCCGATAATAACTCTGAAACTTTCCATTTATTTAATTTGCTTTCAATTTTAGGTTAAGTGAGATTGTTCAATTCGATGTAACTATCTTATGCTTTAGTAGATCTGTTCTTCTCACATCCAATTTATGAGTTATAAAAATATTTTTGTATTGATTTTCTAATTCATTAATTATTTTATCTTCAAATGATACTTCTAATAGCAATAAAATTCATGATTATATTAGGTTCTATTTTCATATCAGCATTATTAACTTTCATCATTTGTTAATTATTAAATGAATTCTAAAGGTCTCGAAGAGATTCATTATACCAATCATTTTAGTTTTATTTCCTTGGCAATGAAAAACTTAATATCTTTGCTTTCTTATATACTGTGAATCTTAACATTTTCCGTTATTTTTCCCGCTATATCATTTGCACATCTTACTTACATGTGCTCATTTTGATGGTGTAGGCCTAATCCTTTTTAATTAGACTAAGATCTAGAACATTAATTTTTGCTCCCGTATCCAATAAACACCTCCAACGTCTATCTTGAATATTAACATTAATACTTGATCTCCACTCAATTGCTTCATATTTTATAATTGATTCTATTTCTTTTAGTTTCACTTTTTATTCGTTACTAATACTTTATCAACTTTAATTTCTTTAATCACATCATCATAACTGCCACCTTTATTTATCACACGAGTATTCCATATTTTGTATATCTGTAACATCTTTATTAATTTATGAGTACTACTCAATTTATTTGTATCAATAAAAAAATTATTTGCATTACTTAGATAAATTAAAATATCCTTATTCAAATAATAATTAGCAAACATACATTCAGATTCATTTTCATTCATACAGTCTTTGCTGATAGTTTTATATACCTTTATTCCTGTGCTTTTTCATGTTCCTCTAGCACAATAGCTTCGAGATTTGGGTGCGGTTTCTGATTATCATAATTGTTTTCTATATCTCTGTCGTCAATTCCGTTAACCTGACTCTCTTTAATTGTTCTCAGCTCGCCTCCAAATATTAATATTTGAAGTGACATTGCTTATAGCAATGCAAACATTGAATATTCGGACTTTTGCGTCTGCATCTAAATTCTTTCGTTTCTGGTTTGTATTCTATTTCATATAGATTCCGTCTTTTTGATTGAATTCTCGTCGATCTGTTTTTCTATGCTGGTGCTGTCTTGTAATCTGATTCTAATAATACCGTTGATTCATATGTCTGTACTGTACATTTTGGTGATTATTCTTCGTTTTTCTTTATGAGATTTTCCATTTGCTTAACTATTCCTTTTCCAAGAAGAATTCCAATTATCTTGATATTTAACGGTTTCCGTATAAGATTTCGTCCCTATAAGAGCGGTAATTTCTTCTAAAGATTTCAAATCCTGTATTGATCTCAATTCTTGATGGTTTCATTTATATGATAATATTGCCAAAAATTATTCGAATAACATAAATCGAAGAAACTAATAACTTTATTTAAATTAAATATAAATAACTTAAAATTAAAAAAATACTACAATCACTTTAGTTATAAAATTTTCCCAAAAATACATTAATTGTCAGTAAAAATAATTATATTTTCTATTTTAAAATACAAATAGAAAATTTTAATATAAATTTTAGCATTTATTCCAGTATTGTTTTAATAACCACACATATACAGTGAAAAATTCTTTTTAAATGATTCAAGATACGCTTTTAATAGTTTTTATATCATTTTTCACAGCATTTTTGGGCGAAGGTAACGTGATAGATGATTATAATTATCAATTTATATTTCTTTCAGGTCTTACATGGCTTTTAATTTATCGTACTGAAAAGTATAAAAGACTGAAAACCGAAGTTGATAAACAAAGCAAAAAATGTAAATTATATTTAGATTGAAACTTTAATTTTTGTAAACAGTGGAAAAACAACGAGATGATTTCGTTGAGACGATATCAGATAAAAACGCAAAGAAGAAATTGGGTAATTATTGAATGTGATCTTTATAATATATTTATTTTTAATTTCAGAAAGACAAGAAGAAAAGTTAAAAAATTTTAATCGAGATTTGTCAACAGTTAAAATGAAATCGATGTTTGTGATCGGTTTAGCGTTTACTGCGTTTGTAAGCATGTTTAGCAGCATGTAGTTATTTTGTTGTCTTTAATGATTTCGTCGTTAATTTGTTGAATTAGTTTCGAAGGCCGGATAGTTTGTCGATTGCCATTTACTCCAATTTCGTTTTTGCAAGGATTATCTCACAGAAACCTCGCCGGAGATGATTATACAGAATGCTCATTTATTTTCCTCTACATAATTTGCACTATGTCTATCAGACAGGTTCTTTATTGATTTTGTAGTAGATAATTAAAATAAATCTCTTCCAGAATGTTCAAAAGCTTTTGGGATTCGCGCCGTCACGAGCAGCGAATAAACAACACGGATTTTTCTCCCAGAATCAACAATCTTCATTTTTCAAGCAGTAATCCATCAATAAAATAATTTTATTCAATTTTGCACATAGAAAATTGTCTTTTTTTCTGATTTTCCTCGTTAATATTTTGGCTGATTTTGATTGGTTTAAACTGAATGTTTAAAGATTTTTATTGATTTTACAATACTTGTTTTTTATGTTGGTAAGTCTATATCGGGAATTTTGAAATTTAATTTAACTAAAATTTCAACTAATCACAGCACGATAAAACCTGTCAGTAATTTGGCTGTGAATTTTTAGATGCCTAGATTTGATTTTTATTGATTTTCTGTCAGTAACGAAATGTTGCCGATTGTTAAGGAATTGGATGTCGCCAATGGTTACTGCCACTTCGGATTTATGAGCTTGGAATTCAGATTCAGAAGTTAATTTGCTAAAGAACTGTTTCTAGAGGAGATCATGGACTAAGTTATGTGTGACAAAATGTTTTGTTATATGACGTTTTAATCTATGGGCGAAAGTAAATATTATGGCTACGGTAAAAATTTAAATTAAAAGATTGGCAGGATTTTTGGTTTGAGTTTTTGAAACCATTTTGGTATTGCTAGCAGCGTTTGAATTGTGCTCAAGTTAGTTGTCGATAACACATTTCCATAATCAATCAATTACACAACTATTCATTATTTATATTCTTTCGGGAAGGAAGTGTTAGCTCGGGCTATGTCAATGGGATTTATCCCAAATCTCGATCGTTAGGCGCCGGTGAATTTTTTCTGGGTTTGGTCTTTTCGCTATTGGTGAGTTGATCTGATTTATCATCGCTTTGGGTAGCGTCATAAATATGGAGTATGTCTCCCTATTGTTGGCGAATGGGGTTGGTTTTTATTTTTTTTTTCTAGGGTTCTTGTTTATCTACCTCCTAGCAAGATTATTATTCTATCCCTCCTATGTACCCATGGTGAGTGCCATGTTGGTACTGTACATAGAGGTTGAAAATTCATGAGCAGGTGAGCTCCATTTCTAGAACTACTCCTCATGATATTTTCGCTTTCGGGTTCTGGACTGCCGATGGAAGGTCTTACGTCTTTCTCTTTCTATATCCTGGTCCGTACTCGTCTATTCCCACAATTTCCATGCTTATTTATCATCTTCACGCGTTATTTATAAATGTATCCTCCAAAAATTTGGGCAGCGTTCCTCCCTTATTTTTAGGTAAATTTCCTATTTCATTTGTTTAATCACGGAATCGACTACATTTTTCCTAATTTACATTTATCTTTCCCTATATTAAAATTTGATCAACAATTCCTTGATTCCCGGTACGTTTCCCGTGATTTAAAGAAATTATAACCCTCTGCGATCACTTCAATAAACGCTACTCTCTTCTTTCAGATCATATCATTCAACTATTGGAAAAATACTTTTAAATTTACATTCCTACACTATCCTATCCTTTCTTACTCGATTTTCCAATTAATTTCCTGACGATGTTTTAAATTTTCCCTACAAAACTTTATTCCCCTTAACTAAAGTCGCACTTCCCGAATTTTATTCCGACTCGTTCCGGCCACTTTTCAGTAGCCGTCCCGAGTATACAACGGCGCCCTGCGTAGCGGTCCTGTGCATTATCGCCAGACCCGACTGCGGACTGCCGAGGGGTTCACGAGGCACGACCCACGAGCTCAACTAAGGGTTTTCACCCACTAGCCGGCACACGGTCCGTCCCATGAACCATCTATTTAAATACTTAGTATAAATAAGATTTTAGGGGGATTTGTCAGTGGCACCAAAAGATTCCACGACCATCCAGAACAAAATCAAAGTAACAAGACTTCGAAATATATATTTATACAAGAAAACAATACTTACAATCCACAGTCATGCAACCAGATTTGAAAAATTGGCATAAATTGGCATACAAAATTTGGTCTAAGAATGATTCACTGCTAGTCTAAAAATGTCTAAAAATTTTTCTAGTAGTCACCTGACTGAAAAATGTCTAAGACAGTCTGTTAAAATTCGGTTAGAAATTATGAAAATGACTGCCGTATATATAGTGTTTTTGTGCCTGTGTGCGACCAATGGGCGATTTTTCGCCATTTTTAGGGCTTTTTAATTATTTTATTTATTTCAAAATATTTTTGTAATTTTTTATATATTTTTCTTTATTTTTTGATATATTAATATTTTATTGTTAGATTTTATTTTTATTATTATTTTCTTAAAATATTATTTTTAAACCCCAATATTTTGTTTTCTGGTCGCCTCTTCTGCCTGTGTTTTTTTCTAAACCTTATTTTGCAAGGTTTTGGCAGTTTATTTTATTTTTCGTATGTTTCTTTTTGCATCTGTAGGCATTTTCCCGAATTTTAATTAATTAATTGTTTTATTTAATTTTTGTTATATTTTTAATTTGTTTTAATTAATATGTTTTATTTTATTTTTGGTCTCTTCTTGCGGTGCGTGTTTATGTTACGGCAGCCATATTGACAATTTCAAAACTACATTAATCATTTTGTTCTAACTTATACAATTTTCACCTTTTTGTTTAAATTGGTTTTGAAAATTTGTTTTAATTTTGGCTCTAAGCCCAACACTATTATCGATTCAATAGAATAGCCTCTAACGCCTGAACCCTTTCAGCCTGTAACTCGGCCTTAACATGACCAATTTGGTATAGTTTTTATATTACTTATATCTAGAATCATGCCGCCTCTAACCGATTTTAAGGTGTTCCACCTTACACCGTTGGATGTACACTTATTATTCACGGTTTCGTTCAGTTAGATATTCAATTCCATCAAATAATTGTATTTCAATCAAACATCCGCATCATTCTTTTTCATGTTGATTTCAAAATGAAATTCTCGGTGCTCTGAATTCGTGTTGTTTTGTTGATGGGCCATTCTTGTGTCAGCCTAACAAAAATTGGATATCATATGTTAAAAATGTGGTGATCTAAAGATGTTAGAATATTTTGGGTTTGTTAATGGATAATTGGTCATATCCATTTTATTCATAAAATTTACCGGGTTTATTAGTTCAGCTATGAACTGCCACAATACGATTTTTATTTGAACGCAATCTCCAGATTCACAATCAACCACCACGAGAGCTTCACTACTAAACTCATAGGTTTTGTTAGTTTTACAATGACATTTTGAAGTTACAGGCTGAACGACTGAGGCCTACTAAGCTTAACCCTCCAGGTTCCAAAGTTGTTGATTTCATATTATAAATTGCCATTGATCAAAACCTAACCAAAAATAAATATTCAATTAGTTTTAGACTTGTCAAATTCATTCCCAAGAAAGTTTGCAGATTATAATTATCAAAAAAAAATGTTTTCATAGTTCATTTTTTAGCATAATTTATTAGAGAGGGTCAAAGTTGGCTGTCTATTTTGCACTTCTGACTGATTGCGTACACCAAATACAACGCATTACCAATTCCGATGGCTCCAACACTCAGCAATACAAGGATTCCAAATTGATACGGTAATGGAAAGACCAAAACTAAGGTAAATTTAATCATTTCAAACAGCATGTTGAGAGAATTCTGAACTCCATTTACCTATTTTAGATATAAAAAAACTAAACTAATTTACAAATATCTGAGTTGAAATCCGCGAAAAATTGCAGATAAAAACTATATAATAATAGTACAGGAAACCCCCATTCAGCGCGGGATACGGTCTGGACATGATCGCGTCAAGCGAAATATCGCGATCAACGGGGGATTTTTGAAAAAAAGCATTTCAAGACTCGAAAAACTTTATATTTATTAAATTAACATTAGAATAATAATAAAGCAAATAACATTAAGAATAAAAAATTAAATAAACATTGAAAATAACATTAGGAGTAAAAAAAATTATATTAAGGATAATGAAAAATATAAAAATTCGCTCTGGTAAATGGCAAGTATAGGAAAAAAAAATTAAATAAACATTGAAAATAACATTAAGAATTAAAAAAAATTACAATGGATAAATTAATAATTTATTTGTATAAAGAAATCTAAGTCCCCTTGTTTGGCTTATCTACGTTTATTGCGCAAAATTTGACGATAACCATTACAGTCACGTTTAACAGCATTTACTCGCTCATCGTTCTCTTCTAACAACTCCATGCATTGATTGTGAAGAGAAAGGGCCTTTTCGATAGTTTTTACAGTCAAATTTCTGACTTGAATAGGCCAGTGTCTGAAAAATATTTTTTTTCAAATTGTCGGTCGGGTTATAACGAATTCGCACTCGCTAGGGTCGCAGTGAACGGGGGTACCTAAAATAATAATAATTTTAAAAAATAGAGATAATTTTTAATAACGATTTGCTACTTTTATTTATAAGTAACTAATAAACTTTGATTATTTTTGATAAATTTTCAACCGTATTAATTGCCGAATGAACGTACATCACATTTCATATGCTAACAAAATAGATGAATTCAAAACTTATTTCGTTTTGGATGATTAAAAACACTAAATCACGTCGAAAAGCAATAATAGGAAAATCATATAGAAGACATTTTTTTTTAAGCAATCCTACTCACAAATGATGCTCATGGTTTTTTGAAGCTTTATTTGTGATGACGGGTAAAACATTTAATTTCTACGTTTGGGTTTATCCTAAATATAGCTGATTGGGTGGTGACGAAGAGCACATGATCAGAATTAGGAGCAGAATGGATTTTGCTGGTAGAAACTGAACTGCCAAGGACCTTCACTGAACCGGAAGCCAAGTCCCAATAAATTAAGAAGATACCAGATAAGATTCAACTGAAGATTCAGCCTTGAAACGGTTCATGAATCGTTCCTGTTTTTATCAAAATCAAAATAGTCGTCCTTTATTGCTGTTTCTTTACATATTTATCGAAATATTTGAAACTCAAATATACAAAAGCTAAGAAATTATTCTAATTTTGAGTTTTTATAGAAAAAATTAAAAGAGGAACATTTTAGCCATTTTCGTTGATTAAAAATATAAATTATTTTCAGAAGTGTGTGAAAAGTTGATAAGATTAGAAAAGATTCTCTTCTAGAAGTTCAGTTTTTAATTTCCTTCTGAGTGTCGGACGTTAAGTTATAGCTTGTAATTGGATTTATTTTATTTTTTTGTAAAGCGGTTGCGGGTTGGAGTCGATCTGCGGGCCGTAGTCTTCCAATCCCTGATTTTAGTCGTTGAATGGCCAGCTCCAAGATGATTGAACCAAAAGCGTTTTTTACAATATAAATTTTAGGTGAACAGTAAGATTAAAATAAAATTTTTAAATTCATATTTATTTACTTTCCCTCTGTTAATCTCCAGAACCACTTCGACTAGCAGTTGAGAGATAGTCAAGTCAAACATCCATAAACCTATCCGTGACCCAATAATCCCAGTAAACAACAGAATAATTGAGATGGAACTAGAATTGCCAGCAATTGGGAGGACTGATCCATCCGTCACATTAACCTAATAAACAATAAACCGTTTTTCCTTGCAAGATCTTACTAAATTTGTTCCATTATAATTCAAGTCAAATGGAGAACCCGGTGCCCATACTGATATTAAACAAGGGATAAGTCCAATAAGTTGCAAACTCAGGGCTATGATACCCGTGAAAATTATATTTGTCTTTTTCATGATTTTTGGAAATATTAATGCTCCAATTATTCCCGTTATAGCGGCTCCAGCATTAAAATAGCTAAGCATAGATTCCGAGACCCCTTGAGATATTGCGTATCCGATAGTAACTGCATCAAATCCAAGGACAGTCATATAAAGTAAGGCCATTGCCAATCCAGCAAATTTTAAGTTTCCTTGAAAATAGACAATCCATCCTTCAAAGAAAATAAGACATTTATACCAGGAATAATAACTTGATGGAATCTCTACTTTTGGAAGTTCGGGGATATTCTAAAGGAATACTTAGTAAAATTTAAATTTATGCTGAGGATTTTTAAAAATTATACAAATACTTTCAAAACCTATTAAAAATAAAACTAAATATAAAAAAGAATAAACATTAAATACTGATAAGGGACATAAAACAATATATTCTGAACCAAGCTATTTTTTTCTTTATTCAAATTCCATTTTCTTCATTTCTTTTTCAGACTATCGATCAATATTTTGATTAATTTTCTTTTTCAAGTGTACAATATAAACAAAATATTGATTAATAGTCTAAAAATTTGAGGGTAAAGAAAATAGACTATGTTGAGGTATTACGAAAAAAGCACAATAAAATCAGTAAAACACCAAAATGATAAAAGTGCAACATTAATAAAAAAATTACAAAAATTCGAAAGTAGTATTGATCGGGGGAAATTGGTATGGTTGAACGCCAAATTGAGAGACGAGTCCAGAAATAATAATAAAAATTTAGTGAAGGGTCCCTAGAAAATAATATAAGACAAAAAAGAAATTAATTTAAAAAATTAATTACTAATAGGAATCCAGAGTCAATGGGAAGTCCGAGGCAATGGGAAACCCGAGAGATGAGGAAAACCCGGCTTGTAGACAGAATAGTATAAAAGGGTAAATTGGTCTAAAAAATATTAAATGGGCGCCACTGAGCTAAGGAGAGGTAATTATTTTCTAATTTGTAATTTAGTAATGGAGCAAACGTTGTTGACAAATGTCGGCTAAGGTGGTCTGTGGGAAGTAATTATTTTTAATTATTTAGTATGGCAGTAAATGTTGTTGACAATTGTCTGAAAACAGTTTGACCAGGAGTTAAAATAAAAAGGGAAAATCATGAAATGGCCAGTGGTCGAAGCAAACGAGTAGTGTAGGCAGGTCAGTAGAAGAATCTAAACCCAAGTAAAGTCAAAGTTTTCTATCAGAAAGGGTGATTATCCATTGGATAACCTACCTTAAGATAATCAAATTTATACGATGGTTGAAGGATGCAAATAAATCAGTGAAATTGTGATTACAAAACATTGAAATAAATCGGATTGAGTTGTAACTGTGGTAAAGTGCAAATAAAATTATTCTGTGTTGGGTTTGCTTATTTGATTCGAAAAGGACACGATGAGTCAGGGGGAACCGACTTTCAATAATAATAACCCAACAACTAATATGAATAATTAAAAAAAACAATACATAATTGTCACATTAAGCGATATTAATAAATGTTATAAAAAAATACAAAATAATATAAAAGGTAATTTGAATTGTTAACAAGCTAAATTCCTTTTAATTAATGGAAAATAAAAATAAAATAGCATTAGTAAAACAATTTCAAAGTTGAAACGCTATCAAAGAAACACAGATTTATGGTGGAAGATTCGATCAAATAGGAATTGGTCGAAGTCAAATCCCTAGTAAAGGAGGGAATATTCCCAAAAGGTCGAGGAAAACTTGAAAAACATGAAAAGTATTATTGTTTCTGATATACCTATAAAAATTAAATAGTTCTTAAAAAACCATTCCTGGACAATGCTATACAACATAGGTCAGCAAAATATCATTAAACAAAATTACAGTCTTATATCAAAATCGAATGGAACAGCAATAACCTCATAGACTATGGGGAAAACACCAACCCGAATTTATGACTTTTTGTTCAAAATGTCGATGAAGAAAAAAAATTAAATCAAAGATGATTTCTATGAACCAAACAAAATGTCAAATAATATTTATCAGTTAATATGTAAATTTTAAAAAAACAGGATGCTTGTAAAGATTTATCAAAATAATTTTTCTGAGTTTCTTAGAATGTAAAATATCTTCAAAACTAATGCATCTTTTCTGAAAAAGTATGCTTGTGTGCGTGTTTGTATTGCTCATAACTTGATTATGATTCAGATGCGTTCTTTTAACACAATATCGATCACAAGTTATATCACAAGAGAAATTTAGCGTTACACTAAATGTATGGCATTAAATTAATCGTTAGCAATTTTAAAATTGTTGATAATAGGATTTAATACTTACAGTGGATCCCGTTACCTCATTTTCCGGTAAGGGCGCAGTTTCATCTGTTGCTTTTCTCATCAAATTACTTAAATCTTCCCGATAATGTAGCCGAGGCATTCGGTTGTAAATAATTTTCAACAAGAACGTGAACAATCCAAGCGTAACGAGAACTTGTATTGAAAAAACAATTGCCGCTATCGGCTTTCCGGCAAAATAAATGATTTGACCAATGATGACTGGGGCAACTATTTTTGAACACAAATCTAGCAGTCGAAATCTCGAAGTCATTGCTGAAAATTTTACAAATAATAATTGTATTATTATTTTCATTTATATTCTAGATTCTCGAAAATAAAGAAAATTGGAAGAGATAAAGGATTTGATAAAAATTTGATAAACCTTTTTAAATAGTTAAAAAAAGCTATACTATTTACCAATGAGTATCATATAAAATTTTTGCCACATTTCAAGCTTGGTACTCACCAATATTATAAATGTTATGTACAAAATGTAGTGCATGCAGCATTTTTTGTTTGAAAATTGGCACTTTTTAATGATCTCCACATTTAATTTAAATCTTTACAAACAACCTATGAAGATCTTTAACCATTCGTCAATGATTTTTCAATCGGTGAAATTACTGTTTTGGTTAATGCTTGTTTCCACATATTCTAGTCACCTCGAAACTAAACCAACTCATTTCAAAATCCAAACTGTTGGAACTTATTCAGATAACGAATTATTGTTTTCTTTCAAAAACATTTCTCACATTGATATTTCTCAACTGATATTGAATGATGTGACCAACTGGACAACAATCGAATACAAAGTTCAACCGATCAAATCCATGGGAGAGCTCTGAGGGGTGTGATTAGGGGGATAACTCCCCCCGAAGTTTAAAAAGGTAGAAAAATTAAAAACTAGTTTTTGTGTTCGGTGAAAATTGTATTAAATAAAATTAAAACATACTGTAAACTATAATTTTATTTCACTCTATGAAGGTAAATTTTTGTAATTTACTGGCAATTTTAATTAATTTAATTTAATTATTTGGTTACATAAAATCTAAATTCATTTTTATCTGCTTCTTGGGTTTGTGAGCCACTGTACACTGTGCTCTGTAATTTTTTGAAATTTCTAAAATTATAAAATCATGAAAAATTCATCTCTTATCATAAACCGGTAATTCAATTTTTATATACCGAATTACCTGTAAAAGAAAAGTAGGAAACTTTAGCATTATTCTTATAGTTTCCAGTTTGCTAAGCGGCGTTTTATTTAACCATATTTTATATCAAGGTGTTGCGATTTGTAAAGCAAAATTAAAATGAACAACTCAAATCATTGTTGACCTATAGCATATGGAGGCAGAAAGTCTATTGGTTATTATCAAAGTGAATAAGATTTAAATTGTCAATTTTTAACCTAATGTCTATTAATAATGATATGTCAAAGCATTTCTCATTTATTTGAAAATATGCTGTAGTCACATAGGTTATATGATTTTTATAGTTTGTAATTTACATGTCCAACAAATATATGTACAAAATCAATAAACTCGCTAAATGAAAATTAGCATTGATAATCTCCACTCGAAATTTTTTTCTGCGTACGAACTTGATCAAATCAGAATATTGAATTTATTTTGAATATATTTTTGTGTCCCCCAACACACACACACACACATATATATATATATATTATTTTTTTTTGTTTCTTAAATTTATAACCCCCCTTGAAATTTTTTTTACTTTATAAATTTATTATTATAATTTTATTAAAGTACTTTACATACTTTTTTAAATAAGAATTAAATCTATTTCTATTTAATTATCCTCAAAATATATATGAATATAGGTATAATGTATTTATTCTTAATTTCCCTTTTATTAATTAATGAAACTTAAATTTCTAATTGTGCATTTGTCTGATAATTTTCTAAATTTTATTTTCTATCATGAACTGATCAATTTATAATTTTTTGTTTTATCGTAATCCTAGAAAATTGGCTCCAGATTCGCGATTCACCTGCAGTGTTTATTTTGGAATATTTACCGAAACAATGCTAAATCTTAATATTTATTTTAAAAATGAACTTTTTGAAACTTTGCGCAGAGGCATCATCAATACGATTACGGTTTTTGGTGGTAAACCTTATATTTTTAACATTAATTTTAACATCAAGTCTATTACATTTCTTTAAAAATATATACAAAACATATATAAAACATAAAATATAAATAGGCTTGCCAGAATTTTCAAAACTCAAATCGGGACCAATTTTATTGCATGTTTTAATTAATTCTTGTCAGTTTTTGAAGTTTCCAGAAAAAGAAATTCCTTGTTGATGAAAAAAGTTAATGTCGAACAATCGGTAAATGTTTTCCTCCATCTTTATTGTAATCAATCAAACATTTCAATTACCTTTAAAACCCCGCCAAATTCCTCAAAGATTAAAGAAAAGTAAATCAGTATAGCCAGTGGTGTTGTCGAGCCGGAACCTCGTTCCAGTACTTCCTTTTTGGACAGGAACGCGTTCCGGAACTAAAGATGATTTCTCATAACGAGAATTGGCTGACGTATTGATTTCATGTATTGTTAAAAATATTTATGCAATATGGTTTGAGTATCTAATATGCGTATTTTATAATTTGTTAACTAATTTTTATATAATTTTTATACATATACACAAAATGGGTTTCGTAATGATTTTCGTTTCCTTTCCTTTTTATGCTATATACATGGCCGATCCTGGCGACGGGCGAAAATTGGGGGAAATCTCCCCTCGTCGTCAAATTTGGGACATGAGGCCTAAAAAACGTCGCCGCCAGGATTATCATAGAAAATCACCCCCCGTCGTTAAATTTGGGAAATGAGACCGCACAGAGCGGCCGCCTACCCAGGATCGGCTCTGTCTATATAATTATATATACGCGTTCCGGTAAAAAAAATTAGCACAGCACCACTGAGTATAGAGCTAATTAAAATCCTTTTTCAAATGTATGTATTGTACTTATAACAATACCTTTCATTTTATTAAAAAAAATTAATGAAAATTTGAAGTTTTTTTGTGCGTTCTTATAAATTTTTAAGAAAAATTCAAGAGTATGCTTTATTTTGTGCTTGTTGTAAATATCAATGTTTTCGTGAACAATGACTAGTAGAAACGTCAAAATATGAATGACAATTTTATGATTTAGTTGTTATAAATAGTTTATTTATTTATTTTTGTTTGAAGGTTCTCGTAGTTAATTTATATTTAAAAATATAGAAAATATCGAATATAACATTTTGGAAACAACATCTTTACAAGTGGGTCGGTGAAAAGATTCAAAAATATTATATGAAAATATAATATTTAAATTTAACATGTTAGCCGCTACAATGTTAAGAATACTAATGCTGCAATTGGCAATGAGACACGTAATCATGTGAGACACGGCATTCATGTCTCTTGGCAGCTCACGTGTTAAAACGGAAAGAAACAATAATTTTAAAATTTTAAGCTTTAAACTAATTATTAAAAGTCCAATTTAAAAAAATATATAATCGATAAAATTTTAAATATTCACATACAATTTAAAATATAAAATTAATAAAAATCTATATTAGCACCTCTAATTGAAGAGCATTCAATAAAATACCAATGATATCAATATTAATTTAATATAGAAAGAATTGATCTCGCTCTATTGATTTATGCCATTTTGCAACCTATTTAGTGCGCAAATCATTACCGATCATCGCTATAATTAGTCACTGAAAGAGATCAACTTGATCAGATTCTTATAGGTTTACCAAGTTCATAACTATAACAATTGTAAAATGAATACTTACAGAAATATTTCTAAAAATAGATTCAAGTTTCGTCAAACTTTTAAAATAATTTCACTTAAATGACCATTTTAAACTGTAGAAAAAACAGAAAATTCAACAAATATAATCAAGATGGTGATTTGATATGCTTGTAAAATTAATAATCACTAAATGCATTTAAATAAAATTTAAATAAATAGCAATGGTAGCCTATTTCCGCAATGTTTATTCATAAAATATGAAATATTTCGACTGATAAACCGCCCTGATCACTCATAACCAAAATTTAAATAGAGTTTCGCTTTCTCCTCTTCTCTTTATTTCTATAAATGATTCCGCAACCGACAAAAAAAAGATTTTTTAAGTTTATCAAAACAAACCTCTGCCAAGGTGAAATATCGGAAATCTAAAATTTAATAAAGAAATAATAAAGTTTTTATATTAATGTACATTTTCTCGAAAATATAAATTGGATTTTAAAATATTATAATAAAAATTTTTTAGAATTGAGTAAATAATTTTTGATTTTTAAAAAAATTTATAATATTGGTAAATCTAATTTGAGTGAAAGAAAATATCAATCAGACAAGAAGAGGAGAAAGCGAAAGTCTATTTAAATTTTGGTTATGAGTGATCAGGGCTGTTTATCAGTCGAAAGTTTCATATTTTATGAATAAACATTGCGGAAATTGGCTACAATTGTTATTTATTTAAATTTTAATGTTTAGCATTTAAATATTTTAAAATTTTATTTAAATCAGTTTATCTTTCTCATCTTTGATCTATTTTCATGTTCATTATCATTATTGCATTTAATGTGAATTTTCAGTACGACCTGTTTTTAATGTTTATGCAAATCACAAAACAAAATATTTAAAGGGATTTATAATAATATTATATCGATCAAAACCTTTCACTTTTGAACAATAGATTTATTGAATTTCATTGTTCATTAAAAGGAAAAAAAAAACTTTGAATGTTTTTAAAAACTTGGAAAATTTGAGTTGACCTACATAAATTTTTCAATGTTTAAAAATACTTGGGAAAATTTTGAAGTTGTTGATTGATCTACATAAATTTTTAGTGAAAATTTCTCTGTTCTTTAAAACTTGGGAAAATTTGATTTTACCTACATTTATTTTTGAAAATTTGGCTGTTTTTAAAAACTTGGGGAAATTTGAGTTGACCTACATAAATCTTTCTGTTCAAAAATACTTTGAAAAAATTTTGAAATTTCTGATTTATCTACATAAATTTTTAGTGAAAATTTCGTTGTTTTTTAAAACTTGGAAAAATTTGATTGAACTTAATAAATTTTTGAAAATTTGGCTGTTTTTAAAAACTTGTGTTGGGCTATAAGCCACCATTAAAACAAAACAAAATGACTAGGAAAAAGTCATGTCGAAAAATTGTGAGAATGGCTATTTGTAATACAAGCACGCACCGCAAACAGAAATTCAAAATATAATAAAAACATTAAATAAAACAAAATAAAAAATAACATAATTAATTAAAACAAATAATTAATAAATTTTGCACGAAAAATACATGGAAAAATAAAGTGAAAATACAAAACCGCCAAAACCTTACAAAATAAGGTTTAGAAAATACACAGGCGGAGGAGGCGACCAGAATAAGAATCAGCAAAAAATAAAAATGAAAATTTAATAAAATTAATATTAAAAAATTAAGAAAAATAAATAACAAAAGAGAAAAATATAAAATTAAATAAAAGCCATCAAAAAACCAGAAAAAATGGTCAAAAAAGATTCGAAATTAGCTGATTGGTCGCACACACGCACGAAAACAGTATAAATACAATAGCCATTGTCACAATTATTAACCTTTAAAAATTTTTTATCTCATTTTGAAATTTTGAAATTCGCACTTTAGCAGTAGGTAATTTTTGTTTATTGTATTGTTATGTTGAATATATTTTTGATATGCACTTTAATTGTTTTCATTATCATGGATGGCCGCGATACTTTTTAGTATCTGCGACAGGTCCCCCTAAATTTAATTTTATATATTGATGTATTAATCGTGGAGAATGGCAAAGTAATATTCGATTCCGGCCGTTAAGTTGGCAGGACGTCGACGTGTTACTTAGTCACAAACCACCCTTCGGTGTCTGCCTAGTCTGGTCAGGTCTCGTTACACTGATCACGGGGTAGGACACCGTTGTAATTCACCGAGGCGGCCATTTTCAATGTTGGTCGGAGTGGTACGAGTAAAATGCGGGTAGATCGCCATACCTAGGGGGTTGACATTTTTAAGATGTCTAAGTAGGGATATAATATTTTTTTTAAAATGCCTGTCGAGAAATCGATTATAACAAAGGGGACGACTAGGGTTAAGTATAGGAATAAATGCATAACACAACAAGCCGAAACGAATTCAACAAAACGAAAATATTTAAAAATATTTTAACGTGAATCGAAATGACCGGAGCATCAATATTTTTCATTTTTCTCTTTACCGAATTATTGTCCGCAGACCAACAATAGATGTTTACGCGAAAATCGGCATTGTAGAAATTAATATTAAATATGAGTTTGGTGTAGGAATGTGTGACGTGACTTTCTAATTAATTATTCTCTTTTATTATCCTTATTGTTAAATTGATAAAAATTTTCTTTTTACTGAATTCTTCCCCCTCATTTTCTTTTATAATTTTTTAAAGATCTTCGACAACATGCAGCCAGGATATAAAATCCCGAAATTAACGTCACAGAGATCGGAAAAATCTAACCCATCAATTCCCAATAACGATGACAAATCCCACCAGGAATGCCGAAGGAAATATAATCAGTTGGTCATAGAACACGAACGCACGCTCGGTACGTGGTTCGCTCCCGAGGCTGTGAAAGCCCTCCACAAACAAATTCACCGACTCACCAGGTGTCGCGAAGATTTCATTGCCGAGAACCGAGCGCAACGGATCGTGATCAACAACCAGAGCGCCGTTCTAACCGCCTCTTTCAACGAAACGGAACTGAAAAAACGTCTGGCCGGCCGTGATCTGGCAATCAAACTGAATATAATCCCTGCAGAACACGTACCCGAAACGGCCACAACTGGCCCTCCACAAATGCCGAAAATTAGCAAGAAACATAACCCCAGTAAAAACCGGCGTCGCCGTGAACGACGTCGGGCTGAGGGAGTCACCCTGCTAAAAAATGCAGCCCAGACACTGGAAGAAGCGGCGATGCTAGTCGCCGAACAACAGGCACAACTAACTAGAAATACTGAAAAACTGCCAGAAACGATTGAATCCGGAGAAGTTGCTATCCAAATCGGGGCCGGTGAAACGGACGAAAATCACAAGCCCTCTACTTCAATCGGGTATTGGACGGACGAATTTGGGGACGAACTCTGTCACTCGGTTCCCCAAGTCGGATCCAACAAACTAAGAATCGACAGAAAACGAAGATTTCCCGTCGACATCGACGAATAAAAGCCGATTCTTGTGGATAACCAAGTTTCGCGTCGACCAACTGATTAACAATTATTTATGACTGATTATATCCTATCTTTATTTTCGTTTATTTTCTTTTTGTTGTTGTAATTGTAAAATAGAATTTTTATTTGTTAAATTTCTTAAATAAGTTTCAATATGTTTGACACAGATGAGAAAAGGATGTATGGAGGTTTGCCTGAACATAACATAAGATTGGTGAAGCTTGATGTATGCGAATAAGATGATTGGAAAGTTGTATTTAATCTAAAATATTGAAAATTGAAATAACTATGATTATTGAAAAATTGATTTTAAACCTTTAAAAAGAATATGTTAAGAAGCGAGAGGGTAGAGGTGAGTGAAAAGAAAATTGTAGATGTTAAAAAGATTTTATTTTCGTTTGAAAGTAATCAGGAGATTTTACCAATCTTAAAAACAGCTGATTTAACAGCAAATTGCAATTAATTATTTAATAATTTAAATTTTTGCCAATTACCTAAGGAAAAGATTTTCCAAATTAAAACAAAACTCGAGGTTAGCAATAGTTTTTCGCATTTTAATAATTAATTCAGAAATCAATCGGAAATTTTAGATAATTTAAGGATCAGAATTTTTCAAAAGCTATTAACCCAATTTTCCTTTCGAAAATATTCTATATTTTAGAAGTTAAAATTAAATTACTAATTATTTAAATTTAATGCCAATCAAATTTAACGGACCAGGGATAATTAAGTAGCCAGCGTATAAATGAGTATATTTCCGGCAGTAAAGGTGTACGAATACGTACTAACGGGTAAAACGAGACCATAATGGAGATCTGACTCGGACGTATACATATAATCAATGATAATAGATGGGAAAGGGTGTGCCAATATCGAGGGAAATAGATAAATGAATTAGACGTAAGTCCTTCTATCGGCCGTCAGGAACCCGAAAGCGAGATTATCACAAGGAGTAGTCTTGGAAACGGGGCTCACCTGCTTGTGGACTCTCGGCTGCTGTATACAGTACCAACATGGGCTTGCTCATGGGTATACAGTGGTGATGTCAAAATTGTGGGGCGTCTGGGAGAGAAACCCTAGAAAGGCAAGAGTGATTGGGGAAACGGAGTTAACAAATGCGTATCGATTAAAACAAAATTAGTTCTACCCAGTACGCCAACACTTGGGAAAATTTGAGTTGACTAGGCTTGCCAGAATTTTCAAAACTCAAATCGGGACAGTACAAAAAAAAATTTTATTTTCTATGTATTAATTTATTAAGCTTTTAAAAATAAACTAAATTTAATAGGAACACAAAAATTAACATTCATTTCATTAACTTTATATAAAAATTCAGTTAAGCTAATGAATAAATAATAAATTAAAAAATATAATATTATTATATCTTTCCAAATACTGCCAAGATCTTTTTGGCATTTTCAAACTAAGTTAAAGGTATAGAATAAATAATTAAATGTAATATTGTCAAAATGTTAAATAAAAATACTTACTACAAATTTAAACTATAAAAAATTTAATTATCCGAATTAGCAACGCAACACGTGCATAAAACAAACACCACTAACTTCAATGATATTAGAATTTATTTTGACAGCTACCATTGACATTAATTAAAAATAAAATTTGTATCACTGAGCAGTGTTACCACTTGTCGGCATCTAAAATGTACCAAATTAAAATGTACCGTATTTGATCAGGGTACGTTCAGATTTTTAATTTTGGGCCGGTCAACAATTATTTAATTATGTATTTCATAAATTTAATTTTGATTTTTATAATAAATATAAATCGGGACGTTTGGCCGTCCCCAAAACTTTTTTTGGGGACATTCGGAAACATCTCTGAAAACGGGACAATCTCGATTAATATAAATAATAAAATTTATGATAAAATAAAATATATAATTAAATTTTAACAAATTGAATTTCGAAAATTTAGGAGAAATTTAATAGATAATTTAGTGTTTATTAACCACTGAGATACGAGCGCTTCTTACTGTCAATTTTGCACGTGCTCCAGTGGGACACTTGCGACCATTATATTCACTTGCCAAATTATATATGACCGTTTATGACACGGTGTAAATCGCATATTTGAATAAATATCTGGAAATTTATTTATGAAAAAAATTGATCATTTTTACCACAACCTCAAAATAAATTCGTACAATAAAGCATTAATATGTGTTTGATACAGAAGCGGAGATAGGATATTTGGGAACCTAGATAAACTAAAAACGTAATTTATCCAGTTAATAAAAAAACTCACCATGGGCTTCTAAAAATAACTCGAAAAGTATTTTGAACTCAAATAAGTAATGGTCAAAATAATTGTGTACTTAATTTACTAATGTTAAACCAGTTGCGAACTTATTTAACTTTTATCAGTACCATGTAAAAACTTGATCCCTCGTGGATCAAATGTTACACCGCACTTCATTTTAACTAAGTTAGACATGTGATAATCATTCAATTTCATATAATAACCTCTCTGAAGTCTTTCCTGTTGAATTGGCAGTTAAGTTTTTTATTTATATTCTAAAATCACAAAATGGTGCCGGACTCTAAACTGTCTTTTAACGGGTCCCTCATTTACAATCATTTTCAACACTCACCACATTCGTATACGGGCATTTCTTCAACGAACTTCTTACCTTACGTTTATGCCAAATTTAATTTTCATCTACTATCAAAATTTTGACTGATATGAAATTCTTCGAAACTAGACTCCAGTTTTTATCTGAATAGTACGAAAATTCTAAAGACTCTTCTGTGATTTGCTTTTAGTTTTGCGCATTCCTACAGACTTTGAAGTTCTGTTAAATTCGTCTTTTTATTTCATTAAAATAATAAAAACAAATGAACTGTCTTAGTTTTGCCTTCAGAGAATAAATTTAATCTCCACTGTAATTTTAAATGTGATTAAAAACACTTGGTGACAGTCCCCAAGCTTGAACAACAAACTGTTGAGTTATAGTTCTTTAAACTATGAACCACGAAAAATCATTGTTTCAGTCCCTTTTAATTACATTGAACTCAAACCCTTACTTTCTTATACAAAAGCTCTTAATAATGACATTACTTGCCTTTATATCCCTTTAACGACTTATCTTTTAAACTTTTCCTTTCAAACATGACTTATATATTTCAATTATAAAAACATCCCCCTTACTGCTTTTGTTAGTAACTATTTTTATTTAACATGATGACTACGTAGATTATGTGATATGGATAAATGACAATAAAATATTACTTGATAACAATGAGCTGTCATTGAGACATAAAATTGGCAGCCAATCTTTGCTGAGAAGATTATTGTTTACCAGTCCAGCTACATGTGCCAGGACGCCAAAAATGACCAGTAGAGATTGGGATATAATACGGAAAGTTGGAGCTTTATCGGTTAAAATGACAAAATCATAGAAAAACAAAACAACACACAGAGAAACAGAACAAACCAAGGTACTAAGGTTACGGACTATCAGGACAATCACAGCAGCTGAAATTATAACAATAATTACAATATGACACGGAATTTTAATTTCATTTGTAAATTATAACTTATTCTTACTTATTACCTACCTTTATTTAACTGTTTATCGTCGTTGATTTTGCTTTAATGTGCTATAATTACAATTATAATATCATAACCCGTGGACCTCAACAAAATTAAAAGTTTAACAATAACTTCTAATTGTAAATATCAAGATTTTATTAATTTTAGAATTAAATTAAATTAAATTAATATTTTTCAGTTTCTTCATTAAAAATTTATTTATGAAAATCAAAACGGTGATTTCTTGGTAAGAGCATAAATTAAAATATCAGATATGTAAAAAATAAAATATTATAGTCAATATAATTATTAGTTTGCAGCAAGGGTTTATTTTATTATTCACTTATTCGAATTGCATAAACTAGAAAAGGAGTATTATTAGTTTTAGAGTTATTATTGACTCATTTCATTTCAATGCAAACATAAACATTTCCGCAGAAGTCATCAAACATGATGGTCACAATGAGCTGGTTAGGAAATTTATTTATTATTTATCACTTTTACTCACGATATTTATAAAAAGCTTTCAAATGTAAATTAATAAATAATAATAAATGACGTTGACACTTTATTTTTTGAAAGTCTATTTATAAATTATTCTTAAATAGTTTTGGTAAAAAATATTACAGAAATTTTATGATACTTAACCCATTTTCATTGTTGCTCTAAATGAGCGAAAAGAACGTCTGCCAACACAAAATGCGTCGGCAAGACTTTTACTGCCTATTCTAATTAGAAATAATGTTGTTCAAATTATTTATTTCCCTCGTACTTTTGGTGAAAAGCAACTATCATTGCTTGTGGATTATTTCATTAAGTGATGCAAATGTGTTAAACAAGCAAATAATTGTATATTTTTTGTTATTCATTTTCCCTACCTTTAAGCCTTGAAGATCGATCAGTCCATGAACCGATCACAGATCCAACTAATAAAACAATTCCAGATCCTAAAAATCCAAAGATTGCCGTCAATATGAGATTTGATGGATCCAAAACAACCAGATAAATTCCCATTAAGAAATACCAGCTTCGATCATCCTTAATTTAGATAAATAAACAATAGAACCTTTAAGAAAATGAGTAAAGATTGAAAAGTACAGAAGCTGACCCAAGCAGTTAAAAATATTTACATAAACCTTTGAAAACATATGAAATGAAGTAAACTAAAATTTGATTATTACCATTTCCGATGTCTAACAAACAATATATAGAAACCCATAAGATGTATAAAGCTGAAAATAAGACATCCAGAAAATCCTTATCTCAAAATCGTCCTTAAATCAGTTTTGGAGTGACTTTTCTCATTACTCAACTTTTCTTCTGTTAGTATTAACATTGTTTAAATAATTTCCACAAAGTATTTAATTTCACACCAAAGAATTAGTAAAATAATTTTTTGTAAAAAAAACAAATTCGAAATATAAAATCTTTATGTGAATATAATTTTAACAGAAAAATCCATCAATACAAAATTTTTTCCTATATAAATATTTAATATTCATTAACGCAAGTAATTGGATGTGGCATAGCCAGATATTTAAACTCTAACCAGTCTATGAAAATATTTTGGATGTTTGAATCATTTTTAATTGATTTACGTGTTGGCATTTAATTGTTTGTAGACGACTTACTTTACGGTCGGGAAACGTAAGAATTCGAGCAGTTTATACACCGAGGTTTTGAACTTCACCCCCATCTGACGCGATGATTTTAAATATTTAATCTTATTTTTGATAAATTTGATAAAAACTTGATAAAGACAATACCGAAAATTTGTGACAATCAAGTGAACATTATTAATGAATCGTTATAATGAAAATAAATTAAATGCTAAAAGAAAACAAAATTATTGATTTTTTGAATTAATTTTTTTATTGAATATTTCAACTTAACATAAAGAAACAAAAATTAAATACAAACCAACCCAGGATGAAATTAAAGCACAATAATAAAAGAGATATTTTGTTTCTGTGAGAAATCCTAGACAATTTCTACCTGAAAAAGCAGATAAAACTTTTCAAGAAAAATACTGTCAAACTTTTTGCATTATTGTCTATTGTTGAATATTTTATCTCAGAATAGGCAGACATTGATGATAAATATTCAAAATAATAATTGAATTATTTATTTAATAATTAAGATCAACAGATAGATTAAAACAAAGTTTATTACAGAATTACAAATTTTTTTAAAAAAAATATATATTTGTTAATTATTAAATAAAGTTTTTTAAATTTTTTCTTTTTAAGCTAGCAAAAAAATTAAATTAAATTTTAAACAAATTTTTGCCTGTAATAGTTAATAGTTATTTGAAAATCGGATTACTCATAATTGACATTTGTTTTAACGAATTATTTAATTATAATATTATTATTAAAAAATTTAGGAAAAATTTGTTGAATCTAGATAAAATTATAATTATTTTGGAAATAAAATTTATACGCAAAACTTTTTAAAATAACTTATAAAAGCAAAATACAATGAAAATGAAAATGAAAAAAAACTGAAATTAACTTAAATAAAAATTTATTAAGTTTTAATTTTATTCTAAAAATTTTAAAACCTTCAAGATTTAGAATTCTTATGCGTACTATGTCAATTCAAACAGAAACAAATTTTTTTAATTTTAAAAATATTTTATAAAAATAAATTTTATACATTTTAAAATTTAGAAAACATTTTTGATTTTATAACATGGACCTATAACTATGCCTAGTTCTGGAGGACTCATAGACACGCCCATACTATTAAACGTAATTATAGCATTCATTAAATAAAATATAAAATTAATTTGCAAAACTTACATAATAAACATAAATAATCAAAAAATACAGAAATTTATTCAACATAAATTTAATCGTAATAAAACTATAAAATAAGAGTGATAGACTCTGTATCTATATCAACAATTGTATGTTGAGGGGGAAAAGGCGGATCTCCTATAACAATAAAATCACTCAAATATAGAGGAGGAGCACTAGGAACCACTTGAACAATGTCAATGCTCATATATGAATTTGGATATGTTGGAGCCACTGAAATGATCTTATCTATATTTGAACTTGATCTTTTTCTGAACCAATTTACGGATCCGGTGGAGGGATCATCGGAACGCAATTGATTTCTCTTCTTAAAAAATCTGTAGATTTTCAAAAATATAATTAATAAGATGATTATTGCAATAATTGTTAAAGAAATAAATATTATTTTTAGAGTACTGATATCAAATTTATTTATTTGATCTATTATCATTTTCCGAATATTCTATATTAATTTCCTTAATCTAAACAAATTTACTACCAATTTTTCCATATTTTATTTAAATTTAATATTATTATAATTTTCGTAAATTGATACAAATATTTAAAATGCTTTAAATAAAACAAAAAATACTTTAAAGTTAATCAGAATAAAAGTTACAAAATATTAATTTGAAATTTGAAAATATTTTTTATCTCTAATAAGAAGTATATATAAATAAAAATATTTTTAAAAAATTATTTGTTTAAATTAAAATGGTGAGAATGTATTTTTAATTTTAATAATAATAATTTTAAATAATAATTTTTTTTATATGTTAAAAATTTAGTAAAAGTAGATTTTAAATATGTTAAACTTAATGATGGCAACGACTGTGATTTTCACATTAAAATTTTATTTAAATTAAATTTATTATTAATTTAAAAATTGAACCAGATTCCATTTTCAAATATTATCTTTTAGTGTTAAACATCTAAATGTAAAAATTTCTTTATTAATTTACAACTTACTTTGTGTAGTTTATATGGTTTCTTGCTAATGGTTCTAGTGCACCTGAGACCTTACTTTCAACTTTACTTTTTGTTATTTATGTATTTTTTTCCACACATTTCACCTTTTTGAATTGCGTGTTGTATCGAATTTAGCATTTCTTCCACATCATAGCCAACTTTTATATATTCAGTAACCTTTCTTATTCTAGCATTTAGAAGTTTCTTATTCATGGTTTAGTGGCAATACCAATCTGGCTGCAAAGTTTTGTTATTTTTTATCTTGAACATATCATAATTTATTTAAAATTCTGTTTTTAATAATATTTTAATTTATCAATTCCATAACTGTTTCTTTACCATTCTTTGCCATGTGCTCCAAAAACTATTGCCTACAACGTTGTTTAAACTTTCTAATCTTCATGGTTCATTAACCATTGAGAATATTTTTCACATTTATCTTTTCATATTGCATCTGCATTTCTACTAAAAAAATTAATTAATATTAAAAATTAAATTGAAAAGTAAAAAATTGGACAAAATAGAAAGAAATCAGCATTTAATAATAAAACATGTAGCTTTTATACCATAAAATCTCGAGAAAAGTGTTTTATCGCCATTTACAGTAGTTTAATTTTTAATTTAAACCCAATCCAATCTGTTGATTTAAATATTCATTTATAAGATTAAAAGATTAGGTTTTCACTAAATTTTTAGCATGATAAAACTATGATATACAAAAATTTTAATATATTTGAAATTTTAGTATATTGCAGTTTTGTCCTTTTGAATTTTGGAGAAACTAGAGAACTAGATTTTTTGTAAATAAAAACAAGCAAACTTATTCTGTCATTCTATTTTCTATTTGGAAGTTATTTAAATATGAACAATCTTATTTTTATAATAGTCATATTAAATATTAATATTTATTTTGGTAAATATTAATTAAAGTTACATAAATGACCTTTTGTTATAATAAACGAATATAATCTTATATAAAGTTATACATTTTCATTTTTATTTATTAAGTTTAATTTAAATAGAATTGCTGCTTATAAACAGCAAATAAATTCTCAAACTTTCTAATACTTTTAATACTTGGAAATTGTGATAAATAATTTATGATTTCTGATGGAGAGGAGGCGATCACCCTGACAAACCGACAACTTAATCGCTTTAATTGAATAAAACGTTTGACTGAATTTGGTGTCCTAGGAATTCAGAATTTTGTAGATTTCTTAACAAATGATTCTGCTCTGTTTTACTATTGTGCTTTGATTTCTTCATGGATTTGAAACTGTGAGATTTGTAGTGCGCAATTGTTAGACATTTTATGATGATCGTAGTTGGTATTTTGTGATAATAATCGATCCAACCAAGCTGACAATGACTGCCATCTTTGGGTTTATGTCTTTAGGCATAATTTTAGTATTTGGCTCTTTGATTGGATCACTAATATATAGGAGACTGAGACTCAAAGGTTTTATGATGATATATGGGACTTAAATTATTATTACTATTATTCAATATTATTTCACCACATTAAATATCACAATTTGTCCTTGATCTCCACTAGCGAAACAGTAATCCTAAATCCCACTTTAAAACGTCTTGTTCCGTTCTTCTATTCACTTTACTTGGAATAATGGTGTTTACTGTAACATTGGTTGTAGCATTAGGTAATGTTGATGTCATATTCTGTTGAAAAGAATGAATTTTCCTGTATTTGATCATAATTTATTTTCATTTAGAAATGCAAATAATTAGTTGAAAAGTCTTTTTACATTTCTTCCACTCCTCTTTATAATTTCCTTTGATTTATCTACTGATTTCCCTTCTATTCGTTTTATTTCCATTGTCGTTTCCATATCCGTCATATCTTTCATTAAAACTTACAATAAAGATGGCTGTGGTCGGCGTGGTAGAAAACTATGTATCGAAATATTTATTTAATAAAGTTAGATATCTAGAAAAGAGAGTATTATTAACCTAAGCGTTATTATTGATACAGATCTGATGCATACTTACTTCATTTTATTGCGTACATACAAACGTTTACAATACTTCGAACTCAATTTTAAAGAATATTTCTTACTGTGTAGAATTCAGATATATATATATATATATGTGTGTGTCTGGATAGGGGAGGGGGTTAAATTAATTTATCAGTTATTATTAATACTGATTTTGTAGTAGGTTTTGTCAATAATTGAACTTCATATTTTTGTGTCACAATGAAAGAAAAATAGCGAGAATTGGTTCTAATTAAGTGTACCAAACTACTTAAACAATTATTAATGCTTGTTAGTAAATATAATATAGTATCTCCGCCTTCAACCCCTGTTGGTTGCGTTATTGTTTATTTTTAAAAATACTTCCGTTTAATAGAACTTCTATATTATTTAGCTTCATTCATTGCTTTATCTATACCAAATATCAGCATTCTCATTTGCTCAATTTTCTTTGGTTTAATTTTGTTTATGAAGGGACTTAGGTCGCACGAAACATTGAAGCTGATTGGTCAGATAAATTTAATTGCGTTTGGCGTTCTAGCGCACGCTGCTGGCTTGGCGAATAACAATATGCTCTACAAAGATTCTATGTGCTGGAGATCACAGTCTTTTATCAACTATGTTTTTGATTGTCTTCATTAAATTTATTTTCTTTGTGTTAATAATATCATATTTTCTTTTTTATTTATTGTTGATTCTCACAATTTAAATTTGCAACTTTCAGAGACAGATAGGTAAGTAAATTTAAAATATAGTCTGAGATTGCAAGACAATCTCCCTGAATTAATATTCAATCAGTAACGAATTTATTGAACTAATTTAATCAATTCGTTAAATCATAGCTATTACATCATAATTTGACGCTGATTGAAATGGCAGCTTGATGACCGGGATCATTTCCAGAAAATACATTTCAGTTGTTTGGAATTTTTGTTTATTCATTAGAAATGTGATAAGTTGCTTGATAATAATATCCTTTTATTATTTTAGTGCAAAAACCGGTTAATAATTTTATTCCAATACATTCTGAGGGACAGCTTCACGGATTTTGTGACGTCTAATATACTTTCTGTTGGATTTGATTTTCCCATTCCTTATTCTCTTGATTCCACTCAAGAAATTCTTTTAATGTTTCATCATTACTTTGTAAACAGAGAAATTATGGTCCTAAATATCCTAACATAAATTGGCAATATTCAAACCATACATCGACAATTCTATAATCTTCAATTACACGAATGAATAAAGCATATATGAAATCGTTTTCTGAATTAATAGACTTTTCATCATTGATCCAATCAATCGACATTTCAGGGGACAATGGATAATAAATATGCATAGTTTCAATCATCTTTTCTGAATGTTTTAGTGCATTAATTAACTTCCAATGAGAATCATAATCAAGAGGATTTTTTAAAACATTTTCTCTATACATATCAATTTTCATAATTTCCACTGAAAAATAAATCATCATAAATCATCATCGATCATATGAAACATTTTTAAAATATGTTTTCTTTATAAGACAAATTCGTTTTATTGTTAGCAATTTAATTTATTAAAAATAATTCAAACTACAAATCCTCCTACCTTAACCAAAATTCAAACTAAATTTTAAATTCCGCAAAAAAAAACTAATACACATTAACTCGAATAAACAACTTACAAACTAAAAAGTAAATTTTACATAAAAAATAAAATGAACTTTTATTTCATTATTCAACACTTTCTACATTGAAAGAATGAAAGTTTAAAAACAATTTTTTTATGATTTTACTAAAACCATATTACGAATCTATATTGATAAATTCAAGATTATCAGTAAAACATCAATATAAAAATAATAAATGTGAAATATTTTAAAAATAATTTAGAAATTAGGTAATTTAAAATTTAAACAAAACCACTTGAAAAATCTCTGCCGAAAATTCATGTAAAATAAATACAATCTTTTAATTAAATTTTATAATAGCAAATTGTTAAAAATAAGAGACGTGAGAAGCTGCTGATAATTGATGGTGAGATGCGAATGTCTTTATCTAATTTTGAATCAGGAATAATGAAAATTTGTTAGCAAAATAAAACGCATACATTCCATCAATTATATTTTTATTTTTAAATTTAAAATAAATAATTTTTTACAAAACTTCAATTTTACGGTTTTTTTGCTTAATCTTCAGAATAAAAAATTGGTGTGTCCCATAGTTTGAGAGACACTGATGTAATTAATGTTAATTTTTGACACTCACATTGTAATGATTTTGACATTATCACAAAATAGCAACATATTGCGTTGCGGTATATATTAATTTGTAATATTAATATAATTTCGTTATTCAAATTGCTTTGACTTCTTCAACAACACACATAGCTATAGTAATTGAAAGAAAGATTGTATATTATTAAAACGTTTTTCTAACTTTATTAAATTTTATGTTTAAATTATTAAATTTATTAATAATCAGAAATTTGAAATTAGAATAAAAAATGAAGAATAAATTGTTTTGTTTTACTTTATCGGAAACGACGTATTTTTTAAAACACTTGTATTACATAATTCAAACATTTAAGTTATTTTGTTATATAAATTTCCTGAATTCTGAAGAACTTTACAGAGTTCTGGTTGAATTGCTTCAATTTTGTGGTGGAAATTAAAAATCTCTTGTTATGAAAAAAGGATTCACAATAAACAAATGCCGAAAAATGTACCTAACATCATAGTAAGGTGTATGGATGCATTTTGCTGAGAAAAAATTCTTTTTACACAAAGTTAAGAATGAATAGATGCGTAGAGTTTTCTTGTAAAAGTGTGAGGCAATCTTATGTGCAAAAACTCCATTCAATAACAGTAAAAAATATCACATTAAATGACTATACCATCATCTAAAGTTTATGTCCTGGACCATTACGCTGCCTCCACAGAAATTCATCCCCCCCCTTAAGAATGATATATAAATTCATGGTAGCCGGCAAAATTGTAGGGGAAAATGATAATAATATGTAATTTTTAGATTTAAAATTCTGATGAATGAGATAAAATCTATAATACCGGAATTTTAAATCCCTACAATTTTGCCCGTGCTATTTTGTTCCTGACATTTTATCCACGAACATTTGTTCCTAGCACCAAATTCATAGATATAAAATGCTAAATTTTCAATAAGGAAAACCACAAAACAAATATTTATAATAGAAATTAAAGATATCAATAAAGAAGAAAGTAAAAGATTTTACGAATAAAAAATAGATAATTCTAGTTTTTGTTTTAATTTGCTGATAAATTATTAAGAAATGAATGCGAGATTCCGAATGATTGATTTGGTTTCGAAAATAGTGGCACCGGTTATCATTGGTCAAATTATTACATTTTCCGGTTAGCCAGTAGCTGCTATTATTTTTGTGGTCCAAGTGATGGTCACATTAATGGTCATTAGTATATTGTTGAAAATCATATATGGAAGAATGCCTCGGCTTCATTATAGAGAAGGTGAAAAAGAAATGTTGGTCCAGGCGGATGAAGTGACAAAAATCTTAGGCGAGGTATTTCAATTTTAAATTCATTTAATTGTTTTATAATAATTAAACCTTATCTTTTATAAATATTTTGAAACTTAATATTCAGGGAAGTTCACCGAAGGACAAATCCAATGATTCGGATGTTACATTTTGTCATAAATTTTACATAATTATGGAAGGTTTTGGTCTTGCTTTGCTTTATATGACTGTTCTTGGATTTGACTCTGTAACAATTGGCTATGCTCTATAACAAGGCATGACTGAATCTGTTACCAGCTTTTTCAATGCAGGAGCTGCCATTATAGGAATCGTTGGAGCCTTGATCTTTCCATGTGTAATCAGATCGACAAATGTTGTGCTAGCTGAAGTCATTGGGTTGAGTCTTCAGCTTTTTGGGCTTGATTCCGTGTTTGGCATCTACATGGACTCTAGGATCTCCTTTCAATCTAGTAGTATGCATGATTGAGAAATAATATTTTATTTTATATTTTAGAATGGAAATTATACATACAATTCTATAGTTTCTTCTTACGTTGGAAATACTTGGTCGCTGTCGTTGATATTATTAATGAGCGGTATTATAGCGTTAAGAGTCGGATTGTGGATGTATGATGAGACAATATCTCAGTTGCTTGTTGCAGTGGTTTCAGAAATCAATCGAGGAAAGGTACTTCAAGGCTTTATGACAGTTAAACTATGAGTTCAAAAGAACAATAACCTTCCATTACTTTACTTACCACAAATCATTTTCTTAACGATTTACTTCAGATCCTGATGCGTTTTGACTTCCTTATTTAACCCTTTGAGTCCCGGTTTATTTTTTTAATCGAGTCATTTTACTAACCAGATATTATTTTAGCAATAAAGATTCAATAAAACTTGCTGAAAAAAATCTCAAATATTTTCAAAATTATTGCTTAAAAAAATGAGATTTATAATGCCGTTTATATTTTATAGTTTGTTCATATGTCTCAAATTCATTAGCAAACAATATATATTATAAAATGTTTTAAGGATGCAAAAAGTAAGAGATTAAAATATATTTCAATTAATTATAAATTGGAGCGAAACATGATTGACAAAGAGGCGCTTGAAAAACATTTATTGAAATATCCGCAAGTAAAGCAAACGCAAGCACGGCTACGCCACTACTTACACAGTAGCTTGTGTAATCTTGTTGACACGCTAAAGTTGAGTGAACGATAGAGATGATGATAACGATTGGATGACCAATGGGAATATATATTCCGATTGTAAAGTAAATCTGAAATGTTAAAGTTTTTAAAATTTACCGATTGTACCAATAAGACTCAAAAGTTAAAGGTTATGGAGGAATGTTTGAAATCTTTCCTTTGTTTTCAGTATAAGTAAAAACTTATATCAACCTAAACGTCTAAAATTCTAAATGTTTTCTAATAAATATTTAATAAATGCAACAGTTTTATATTCCTCATTTATTTTCAACACAACTTAGGAATATATATTCTGTTGATTTGTTTTTAAATAAAGAGACGATGGATTTCTCTGTGAGAATATATAGAGATAAGGCGTGCCATAGAAATTAAAACAGTATAATAGTAATAACAAATAGTAATATTAATTTTATCCAACAACATCAACATCGTAATCTAATTACAACTTTACTTATTTTTTTGTATTTAAACAACTGGATTAGGACATTCTAGGTCTTATTCACAGATTCTAAGATGGTTAACTAAGTTAATAAAGAGTAATTTGATTTAATTTAAGTGTCACTACATTTAGCGCTCCTTTGAGAGAGCAGAGAGTGAATTGATTTATATTTCATCAATGTGGTAGGAAGGTTAACAAGAATGGTTAATACTAAAGGTTATCGACTTGTAACCAGAGGCATTCTTGATAAGGTCATTGGATCCAAAAATTAATGTGCAAAGTGCTATGACTAAGAATGTTTTAAATATGTTTAAATAATTTGAGTACGTTAAATTGTGATAAATTGATGTTTTAGTATTGTTTGAGAAATTTTTAAATTTTAATATTATTAAAATAATTTAATTTATAAATTATTGCATTATTATTTTAAAAATTAGTTAAAGTATTCAAATATTTATTTATTAGAATATTTAACAAATATAAAAAAATAATTTGTTTAAATTATATAAATTATTATTATTATTATTATTATTATTATTATCATTAATATTCAAATTCAAAAACAACACAAAAATATTTACTTACAAAGCAAAGCATTAAGAGAAATTCTAAGATAAATGTCCAACTATAGAAAAAAATCTGATTTTACGCATTTTTCGTATTATAACAAGCTGCTATAAACTCTGCTGCAATGTCAGATACAAGAGATCTGTCAGGAATGCTCTGTGCCATTCCATAAATGGCGGCCTAAGTGTAAAATAATGCATATATTAAACCAATATTTACAATAAAACAAGTTTACTGATCCCTCATTTATGATTGTGGGTAATTGCATTAGGATCTCCGTTTCTTCTCGGACATCCTGAATGAATTTGTCTGACACTCCGGGTTTACAATGAATGTTTGTTACAGCAATGTGAATGCTGTAAGGAAACTGGAGAGGATTCAGTTGCCAGCCCCGATTTCGTAATCCATCGAGCAGATTGTATATATTTATTTTGTCTGACCCAATACTAACAACGCAGACTTGTGGTTGCCCGAGAACATAGAGACCGGGAATGTCATTTATTCTAAAATTCAATTCAATTGCAAAACAAAATTGAGAATAAAATTACGCATTTCGTATTTTTAGAGTAGTATTAACGATATCTTTTGTGGATTTGACGTATCCAGAGAACCCGTAATGCATCAAAGTAGCCCAGCATGTAGCAATGATGACTCCAGGCCGGCTTCCTGAGAAAAAATTTTCATTTGAAATTCAAACAAAAAATCTCAATTTGATATTTGCGGTGTTTACAATTTTTAAACCTTGTTATCTTTTATCAAGCCGTGACTAGTTATCAATTTGTATATGCATTGCAATACTTGTCTCTGTAAATCCCACAGATTATGATTATTATTAAATATTTTAATGATAATCTGTTACTTACAATTATCAGTAGAAAAATTGAATTTATCGAAATAATAAATCTATTTATATAAAATGAAAATGCTTGTCTGCTAGTTCCACACATTATGATTTTATTACCGTTATTTGACGGGATTTATATATTATAGTTTAATATTAATTAATTTAACGCTTTCATTGACGGCACTTTTGATGAAATCCCTAATTGAGTACAAATGCAGAAGCTGTCCTCAAAGGTGTTAACAAGTATTTTCTAAATGCTATTCTGAAATAAAAATTATTTCGTCTTAAAAATTGACCAAATGTTAAAACTATTTTAACTTACTTTGATTAACAATTTTATACTACGATATTAAATTAACCTCCTCAGACCCTGTGCGCATTACAATGTACAGTATTTTCCCCCTTTTTTTGAAGCAGTTTTCAAAGGAATAGCAAAGGAATTTTCAAGATCAAATTTTAAAAATATTAATTAACATGAGACATGTTCCGGTCACAATATTATAATTATCATAGCAAATTTATTATTATTCATAAGATAATAAATTTGTTTTTATATACATATATATATATACTTTAATATGCACTTTTTGAAATTCAAATATGTTCAACGAAATTACCAAAATTGACGTTGAAGTTGCTAAAGAAGTCGAATCAACAGAAGTAGTTGCTGAATTTTTTCGCCATATTAAGTTTCTATTGAGCTTACTATGGTGTATTGATTAATTTTTAATTTCAATTTAATAATACTAATAATAATAATAATAATAATAATAATAATAATAATAATAATAATAATAATAATAATAATAATAATAATAATAATAATAATAATAATAATAATAATAATAATAATAATAATAATAAATAAAAAATACATTACATAACTTCATATATATTCTAATAGTGGCACAATGGTTATAAAAATATAATTACCTGCAAATGTCGGACTGGCATAGACTCCCCCTGGCCAATCCGGTTGGACAAAGAATTGATATCTCCTATATTTATGTGACTTATATAAAACCACAGATGATCCTTTCGGTGCAAATCCATACTTAATCGCTCATTAATGGAGTATTAATGTATAAGATTTACCTTGTGAGTGTCACAGCTTATACTAGTTACACCTGGCAAGCGAAAATCAAATTTCTCATTTAAAAGACAACCAGCAGCTTCCATGAATGGAAGAAGAAATCCACCCAAACAACAATCAACGTGAACAGGGACTTGGTATTTTTCTCCAAGCTTATGAAATAGGGAATTTAATAAAAATAACAAATTTCATTTTCACCTTGGAAATCTCCTCTATCGGATCAACTATTCCGTGTGGGAATTGAGGAGCGGACGCAACCAACTGATTGATAATTAAACTTATTTTAATAAACAACGATGGCCTACCACGCACGTATTTCCGTTGATCAATCTTTTCATTGCGCGGACATCCGCTTTCAATGTCAATGGGTCAACTTTCACCGGATGAATTCTTATTCGAAAATATTGAGCTGCCTAGATTGCAACAAAATCTCAGAATAATTTACAAAAATCATCATTAAATCTCACTTTATCAAAGGCAGCGTGAGCCGTCACTGGAACGATCCTGCGTTTACATTTAGAATTTAATATTAAACTTAAAATAGGAAAATAAATTTGTTTTACCATGCCAATAAACAAAATAATGTGCATAAAAGATAATTGAAAAAAAAATTAAATTTACAATACATTTACAAAAGAGGTTCAATTTCTAACATAATTGTGAGTAAATTAAAAAAAATATAATTAAAAAATGTTTAGACTTAAATTTAAAATATATAAATGACTGTAAAATTAAGTTTATAAAAAATATTAAGGAAATTTTGTATAAAAATTTTATAAAAAAATATTAAACAGTGAATTAAAAATATATTTTTCATTTTTATAATAACTTTTTAAATTAAAAATGAATTTGGAAATCTTTGATGAAGTACGTTTAATTAGGTCATGAAATAAATATTTTACAACTTATTAAAAAGCCTTGCATTATTTTTTAAAAATGGACGCAGCGAGAAGAATAATTCTAACAAAGCTAATAACAGATTTTCTCTACTCACTTAGCTATAGTATTTGGTGTGCTCAATAAGTATTTAGAATGGAAAAATAATAATTACTTTATAAAATAGATATTGCAGACAATTATACTTAAATATGCCTAGGTGATAAAAGTGTTTTTGTTTTTCTAAGATATTTTTGCTTGGAAAAAATTGCGCTTTTTCATTATTGCTCCAGGAATTGTCAGATGATCAACTTCGAAGCGTTATATGCTTTTGCTGTTAAAGAAAACTAGTGGCCATGAAATTATTTAACAATTGCAGGGAGTTTATGAGAGTGTTTGCCCTTGTAAAACAACTATTTACAACTGGATTCTTGATTTTAAAATGGGTGTTTTTGATTTGGAAAATCTTGGCAGACCTGTGAAATAAGGTGTCCCACAATAAGCAAAAAAAAATTTTTTATTCTAATTCACACCCTCCTTAAAGTTTCTTTGGTGTCCGATAATAACACCTAATTTTTTGTAGGCCATTTGAGTAATATTCAGAGGTCCCTCAATGGTCCTGAAATTTTCGAAAATCGGTGTAACATGTCGTATTTTTTAAAGTAGCTGTGAATCAAGCATGAGTCATATTATAGTTTGTTTTTCGTCATAATAAAGGTTATTACTGGTAAAAGTTACTAAAGTTTTATGTTGGTTTAAACAGGACTTAACACACCAAAAATACCAAAACCGTGTTCATACAAGATTACTAGACCATTCAGTATGTCATTCACTGTTAAGTAACTAGTGCCAAATGTCAAGCAATGTATGAATGATGTATTTTATAATTAGTCACCAATTCAACATTACAGTTTAAAGACACATTACTTCAGTTCTAAAGTTCCAGAAGATTGTCACGATTCTACTTGGCAAAGTCGCGCCTGTGTTTTTCAACAACTTGTAAAAGGTACTGCTTCTGTTCTTTATCCTTGGTTATTGTGGAATTGTAGTTCTGTATAAGGGCAACACCACGTTCTGCACAGTCATTAACACAGGCCAGGTTACTGACAAGCCTGGATGCTGCCTTGTAAGATTGGCATTCAGTCCATTCTTCAACAGGAATCTTTAGAAAAGTGTCGTCGATGCCGGTAGTCTGGAAGAAACTTTGTGAGACAGATAGTTCATCCAATGTATGAGGAAGACCCTTGAGCAAATGCAGTCCTTGTTCAGGTCTCATTGTTGACACAAGCCATGCCTTCTCCTGACAAGAGAGGTATTGAGAGAACAAGGAGAGGGTTGCCAGCTATTAGGTTAAACACCAGGAGTGGCGCACTATCATCTTCAGTCCGACAGTCCGCAAAGGAATATCATCGTAGCAATCTAGCCTTTGGATGAGTAGAATGTCATTGTATGGTGCATCAACAACGACTCTACATGTGAACAATGACTGAAGGTAGACATTAACTACAAATCTGTTAAAGCGCTGTATCCCATGAGGTTCACTGGCTGTTAGCTTCATAACCGACTCATTGCCATCAAAAAGCAATTCCATCTTCATCAAGTAGATGGCCTTAGCCATCCAGTGTGCTCTGTGTATGGCACCTGGTTTGCGAACTGCAACTGAAATGTCCAGTCCAACGAGAGTGGCAGCAAGTTGTAGAAATTCTTTATAATCGTCTCGAGGATGGCCAAGTTAAAGTTGTTCTGCAATGAATGTCTTCAGTTCGTTGCAAGCAGAAATCCGTGGTGTTGCAGTTTGCACTGGTTGATGGTTGGCTAAGTTGGACCAGTTTTCTTTGAATCGTTTAAAGAGTAGAATGTCAGGCCCAGTCAATGGACCAAAGCACACGCCAAATGCATCGGATAAAAGTACATCGTGCATATGATGGCGACAGGCCATCCAAAGCAAGTTGCGACCAATGGCCGTCTCCAGTAGTGTGCAGGCTCCATTTAGTCTACCGGTATTTGATGCAGTGGTATCAAAGCACATGCCAACAACTTGTGAATCACACTGCCATGACTTCAAAAGATCCACAACTGCCTCTATTTCTGCCTTTTCAGTGCCAGATGCCAACTTTGGCACGCCCAGCAGTTTTGTGATTCCATCGGCAAGAGATGAGACCAAAACTGGTAATCTATCCACATGCTCTCCAGTGATATCTGACAACAGCTTGCCATCCCAGTGTACCACAGCTTTAGTGGCTGTAAAGGCATCCCTGATTTGTTTGGCAGCGTCACAGCGAAATTTCTGTTTTTGGTGGTGAATTGTACTTTTTGAAAGTATTGTTGATGATCCAGATTGTTGATGAAGATGTGCGCTAGTGTCTAGCTAGTCACGTGACATACAAATTCAAGTAAGTAAAAATAAAATAAAAAATACATACTCTGTGGAAATTCAAAAATCACAACTTTTTATGACTTTTTGCATCTTCGGACATTGAAACCTGATTTTATTTTACAGTAATGATTACATATAATATACTCTATTAATCAAGAGCTTTCTTTTCATGCCAAATAACCTTTGATGAGAACAATGGTTGCTGCTTAGAAACTTTTCTAACTGGGGTATGTTGAACAAAATTTACACTGATTTGCCAAATTTTCAAGACCCTTGGGGGACCCCTAAATATTATATTAATGTCCTAACATTTTGCAGATGTCATAATGGGGCTCAAAAGAAACTTTTAAGAGGGTGTGCATAAACATTATCAAAAAAAAAAATTCCTGGGACACCCTACTGTGAAAGTTGAAAATGAGAATACTGGAAAAAATCATGACAGGCAGTTGCATTGTAACTAGAGATTGTCTCTGGTGCCTCATCCACCATTTAATCCCGATTTCACTTCAAGTGATCTTCACCTTTTCCGACAACTAAAGTATTTGAAAGAAAAATTCATTGATTATGCGCCAGTAATTTGCAGCACTAATTTGAAATTTTCGGGTTTATATATTAAAAATGAATAATTTAATTATTAACAAAAATACCATTTTTAGATTGACGTCATCAAAAACATTAATTTAGTAATTTCTTGATGATTTATTTTAAAAATATATTACTAAAACCTATTTTAGGTAATTTTTCTGTGACGTCACTACAACGTCTTTATTTATTTATCATTTTATACCTCACAGTTTAGTGAAATCAACATGATAATTTAAAGGCTAAGAGCCTACCCCTGACAATAATAATAATAATAATAATAATAATAATAATAATAATAATAATAATAATAATAATAGTAATAATAATAATAATAATAATAATAATAATAATAATAATAATAATAATAATAATAATAATAATAATAATAATAATAATAATAATAATAATAATAATAATAATAATAATAATAATAATAATATAGATTAATTACATTTCTGGAATGCGTACTCCTCTATCAATAGCTATATCTCTATAGGTTTTCATTGCTAGCATTATACTTTCAGTTCCGCCACAAGTCGTCTAAATAAGAAAAAAATAATGAAAGACAAATTGAAAGTTTTTCATTTCAAATAAATGATAGTTTACTACGAGATTTGTTGAATAACATTGCCTATAATTATAGTTGGTGTTACAACATATTATAACTCTTTCCCTTTTAAAACTTAAGTTGATATCAGCGATTTTAGAAATGGCCTCAAGGTATTCTTAAAACTGTAAATTTGTATTTTGATTTCATAAACATATATAAATTATTATTCAGGCCTGTTACTGACCATTTAATTTATACTTTATTTTTAATTATTTCAGTGGTAAATTTTTTGGAAAATAAGAATTATTTTAGATTTAAAACAATTTTAAGCAAGTAACAATAACTTTTAATTAAATTATTGCTCTTTCTATTTATGACAACTTAAAAAATAAATCTCCAAATAACGCTTCTTTATTTTCTCGACAATAAAACTTTTGTTTAAATATATATAAATATATATATATTCAAATATTCGACCAACTTTTGCACTCCCAGATTTTTCAAAGTGCAAATTCCATAATCCAACTGAGAACGTCAATCATTCAATGTGTGAATATTATTATTACAGTAATAATTACATCAATCCTAAAGTGTCTTGGCACTTTATATAGTGCAATCATACTGCAGTTTTATATTGTTATTGACGAACTTATATATTCCATTTTTGAAAATTTTAAATTTCTACTTACCGTTCCACAAGAATTTGCATCCCCATGGTAAAGATTGCAGCACATACGTACGATTTCTGCCTCCATTTTTCGAACATCCGGAAATGTTTCAGGGTGAAGCGGATTTGTCCAGAGGAATTTTTCATAGATCTGTAAAATTAAGTTTTATTTCAGTTATACAAATTAATAGTGTGTATATGTAATCTTGGAATTCTATAAATGAATAATATGTACGCGGGAGAAACGTTCCAGGCCAAAATGCGTGAATTGTAATCGTATAAAACGAAATTTGAGAGTGAATAAAAGTTTTCTTATCAATGTTCAATAATTAAAAAAAGTTTTAATTTTTAAAAACTGTGTAAATCGAGGAATAAACTGTCAGACTGAACTTTTAATTTTGAATTTCATAATGGAATTGTTTTTAAAAACAATTTAATTAACATGCACGCGTAGCGAACCCGTCCAAAGCAATTCACATTGAGTAAGTCGGGCGCTATACAATACATAACCTTAGCAAATATCACAAGCGGCATTTGGTACAGATAGCAGATGATATACAAAGCACGCCATTCCAATACAAATTGTTACAATGACTATACTCTTTTAAAGGTCGATTTAAATTCATTAAATCAGCGTTTTATTGTACCTAGTATTCATTTCTATTTGAATTTCCTCTTGATCTTTTTCCTTCTAATACAACAAGCATATCAGAGTTGGTTGGTATATGTAGGTATTTGGTGAGCATATCATGGAAATTAATTTAATTAAATTGAAAATAAAATATTTCTTAATTCAGTAATAAAAATTATTATAAATACTTATAAAAATATTATAAGAATTTTCATTTTCAAACGACATTATATTTATAAATCATTAAAGATATCAAAAAACATCGATATCTTTACTGATTAATAGTCAAATATATATTTTAATAAATATAAATATGTCTTATAAATGTGTATAAGGTGTATTAAGGTTAAGCCAAAAAAATTTGAAATTCGTCATTTTAAAAAAATAATTCTAGTGTTAAAAGATCGAAAAAGAAATGAAAAAACGAAATACAAAATTTTGTTAAAATTAAGATTTTATTAAAAATTTATGGTTTTCGGTTGAGTTTCGGTTTACAGTGGAGATAATTGACTTGAGGTAAATTGTGAAAATAATAAAAAATTAATTATTTAGATTATTTAGATTAACTTTAGATATAAAAACAATAACATATCGGCTATTTCATAGTTTGAGATAAGCTCGAATCTCTACAACAGAACAACTAAACGAGTTGGCCATCAGCTCTCAAAATATTCAAAACATTTGCGTTGGTCTCATGTGTTATACTGTGAGAGCGAGTCATGATACGGACAGATATCGCATTTGCATGATATTAGAGTAAGGACAACAATTGCATTCAACATTCTACATTTGTATAGGTCTCACCAAAACTTTTTATTTTGTATACATCTGAATGAATGTTACAGGAGGTTTCAGGAATTTCAATAATAATTCATAACTAATTGTAAAATTTCTACAGATTTCTCAATTTGATTTATCGGTTACTGTCCGGCCCGGGCGCTTTCTGGTGTTAGTAATTTACATTGTAACCCTATTGATTTCGTGGATCATATTACCAGTGCAAACACCCATATGATCGAAGGAACTTGGAGTTATTTCCAAAAAAAATTTTGAGATAGATCATTAACATCCAGATGTAGTATTACGGATTTAGTTTACTAGTTTATGTTTAAAAAGAAATATTGAAATGAAAGTTTTATTAAGTTAATAAATTCTTTATATGAATAAACAGTAAATTGGTTTCTTCTTAAATTGTATCTATTTTATAAGTATTTATAAATCATACTTCCTATTAGGGTTACAATATAAATTACTAACCCTAGAAAGTGCCCGAGCCGGACAGTCACCGATTTATCTGCATTTCAGATTATCAATTAATTTTTAGATTTATTTAACACGAGTTTTTCGCAGTTTTTTCAAGAAATATCAAAAAAAGTAATTTGGCTATTTGAAATAAAAAGGAACACTTTTTTTGCTTTTACCAAAAGGAAATAGTAGAACAAGATCATGGATAATATATGTTTTCGCTCGTGTCTAACAATATCATCATCATTTTGCTCAGATGTAGAGTAATGGACAAGACTAGATATGTTGATGTTTTGGATAGAGGTGGGTTTAATGATCACCGGTTGTGGCTTCAACCTAGGATAAGTCTCACTTGGGTTCGGGTTAAGGTCCAAATTGCAGGGTGCATTGCCTAAATCTTTTGTAAGTTGACTGCTAGATTCCATAATATAAACTAATAATAATAAATAAAGTCAATTTATATGCCCTTTCACAGATGCGGAGATGGCACACACACATATACACACATTTGTTGGATAAAGCCTGAATACATCACTGACACATCCTACATGCATTCATATTTCGTAATTATTTTTACGCAGCAAAAACTGAGGGGGTGTGCGAACCCCCCCCCCCCGTCAAATCCACCTCTGATCATGAAAAAAAGTTTTGGGTAACCGAAAAAAGATGGAGAGTTTTAAATATTATTTTTATTTCAAATAAGCAATTATAAAATTAATGTAAAATATTTTTTTATTTAAATGACAAAAAAGGCTTACTTGATACAATAATTTATTTAATTCTTCATTTTCAACATAGACCGTGCCTGATGTATATCCTTCCTTCCAGTTGACTTTACCTATTGTATTAACGAATAATAATTTTAAGGTAATAATTATAATTATCAATATTATTATTATTATTATTATTATTATTATTATTATTATTATTATTATTATTATTATTATTATTATTATTATTATTTATATTATTATTAATTATTATTATTATTATTATTATTATTATTATTATTATTATTATTATTATTATTATTATTATTATTATTATTATTATTATTATTATTATTATTATTATTATTATTATTATTATTATTATTATTATTATTATTATTATTATTATATTATTATTATTATTATTATTATTATTATTATTATTATTATTATTATTATTATTATTATTATTATTATTATTATTATTATTATTATTATTATTATTATTATTATTATTATTATTATTATTATTATTATTATTATTATTATTATTATTATTATTATTTATCCCACATTGACTAATTTGTTTGAGTCAATTATTCTTGGCAATGTCGATTGGCAGTTCAATTTAAAATCATAATTATCGTGATGTAATCAATCGAATGTAAATCAATAATTATTTGTTTTCAATAAAATATTCCAATTACCTAGTTTAATATATTGAGCTGTTTCCTTGATGACTTGATCCTGAAATATCCAATATAATCAATAATCACATCGGTAAAAAAATCAATAATCAACATGAGAAAATCCGATCTGTGGTAATTCGGTTCGATAAACAAGAGGACCTTCATCGCTACAATTGAATCCCTTTTCCAAGTGTTCAACGTTTTTCAATATTTCAGTTTCTATTTTATCCCTGATAAATGGCAGTTTGTGAACAAATCTAAAGAAACATTTAAGAAATCGTTTCCGGATTGCTAGATTTGAAGTATAAGTTATTAATCGGTGCATGACAATAGTCTTACATTCTTCTCTATGAAGAAAATCATAAAGCCAATAGCCTGAAATTGTGGTGAAAAACGTAAGTAATATAAGCTTTAAAGGTTCGTGTCGTCCAAGATAAGTATTTATATTTAATTTGTGTGCATTACACACCTCTACAATACTCCTTATATCCATAAATATCTGACAGAAAATTAGTCAAATTTTTTGTCAAATAATTAATTTTTAAAATAATTTAATTACAGATTTTAAAGATTAATATATTAAAACAAAACATTCATTCAAGTATTTATTAAACTTGTTTAAGAAATTATACTACAAAAACTATAATTTTAATAAAAAAATAATTGAGTGTTAATATATGATTGTGGATAAAAATTAATGAAAGTGTGATTTATTAAAATAAAAGTGAATTTCATCTAGATATAAAATTTATTTATGTTATAAATGGTTTTACATTGTTTGCAGAAGTTCAGTTAGAAAAGTATTTAAATTGCACGATAAACCTTATTATATAATACGCAACATTAAAAAGTTTTTTCATTCATCGATTAAGGAAAAACCAATAACAAATCGTCAAAATATAAAGAAATTACAAAATGTGAAACAACAGAACTATATTTGTAAATTTCGAATGATAAAATAAATTGAGTTACTTGAGTGTCGGTTTTCAAGAAAACAATAATTATTTTGCTGAGCTCGTGTATTTGCCTAGAATACACTGGCGACCTGAAACCTTGCTATATTTTATTATCCCAAAATTTATATAATAAAATTGCTAAATCAGACAAAATTGAAATTCAAGCACTCAAGTTGCACACAAAGAAAGTTGAAGCCATACATAACCAATTATGTATAAACAGTAGATTTAATCAGACCTATCACCACAATTTTTGAGGGTGTGTGAAATTTTGATGTTGCCGCCTTTCCAATCACCTTAGTCACTTCGCGCCTGTGTAAAAATAAATGATATTACACGCCTTCCGCAGGCCCTGAATTTAATAACCTGTTAAATGAAAGCTAGGAGAACAATGAACTCAAAATATTTTTGCCCAAATAAGATCATAGACGTAAACAATCGAGTCAGCCCGTTCGGACACCTCAGCCCAAAAGCTATTTAAACCTGGCAAAAGAGAAAGAATTAGAAGACACTAGCGAAAAGAAGCCAGAATTAAGGATCAGATTCAAAAACACTCAAATTAAATTTATTTTAAAGTTAATTAATTTGACTTCAATGACACTAACTTCGTGAATGTTAGGATTTTAGTTGTGAATTGCGTTAATTATAAATATAATAAATTGTTTTAACTGAGTTAGTGAGAAAGATAAGATAAATACTTGCGTTCAGCAATTCATATGTTTTGTGATCTCACCTTTGGCTGACATCCACCAATTTAATACATAACCAATGTTGCTTAGCGACTTGTATCAAGTAGTAAAATCGAATGTTTTGTTGATGTTTTGACTCACGACAGACCAACAATATTATAGAATAAAAAATAGCTATGATGAATTCTTCATGAAATCATATCAATAATTTATATAATGATATTATTTTTGTCTCTTGACTATTTATGCTCTTTATTATGTTACTGGTGTTTCTTTGTACAAAACTTAATTTTTCGAAATTTAAATATAATAATATTTAAAAATTTTGAACCAGGTAATAGATAAATGAATGTAAAATAGAAAAATAACTTACAAGTTGTACATAATACACAGGTTAATAAATAATATTAAATTTAATATAAAGCCACAATACGAATTTCTTTAAAAAATTAGCAAAAGCGGTTAGAAACTATCAGGAACTACTACACGTTTATAATATGACTGTTTACAGTTTTTGATGTTTCAAGCTTTATTTTTATTGTTTTTGCCACTTTTTAAATTGTTATGTTTTACCTGGAGTGGCACAATAAAAATTGAAATTTGCAGAAAAGTATATGCAAATTGCTCAAGATATAAAAATTCATGATAGACATGAGTTATACAGACTCTCTTTTTTCTTATAAGATGATATCAATCCAGTTGAAATGCTACTTTTATTACATGGGATATCAATCAGATATATGCATAAGGAACTGCTCCCAATTTGCTCACATATATGATGCCTTCATGCCGAACCATTCTCGATACACATCTGCATACAATTGGTGTCATTTCATGTCACCCTGATAGCCGTAGACACGCTTGATTCGACGATTGACATGAGACCAGAATGACTTTATATGATTTAGACACGCACCAGTCTGGGGTCCACAAAATTGTGCTGATGTTTAACAGTTCTGTGCTGGAAACCCAGGCTCTGCATTTAATACTATCTGGCCAGCATGACAGAGCCAGGGATCACATATTGTTAGATGAGCGGCATGAGGGTACTGGTAGATCTATCAGCCACGCGTGTGAGATAGCCCTTCTTTAACTGACTTTTATATATCCCAAAGACCCAGAACTGCTGCACCATGTGGTTCACATGATTCTATCTCTTGAACATAAGAGTTTCATCAAGCTCTACATTGTAACCGATATATTGTGGTATGAATTGGTTTGCACGAACAGTAACAATGAGACAAACATGAATACGATAAAATAAAATCTATGGTGGGTTCCCAAAAGTGTGTGGCTAGTTGTTTAATTTTGCTAAAATATCGATCAATGCGCAGTACAGCAGTCGAAGATTTAAGATTGTGAAATTTTTGAATAAGCATACTAGAAAGGTCGATTGTACATTTGGACACATGCCTTGTCATTTTGAGAAAATTGCAGATGTATTGAACTATTTGTGTGACTAATTAGTATTCGAATCAAATAAATTTATTGTGTTTGGTCCTTCTTCAGTGATTTTTAAAACGAGCACGAGGATCCAAATTATACTATCACATACAAGTAAGGATTATATAAAACATATATTATTGAAAAACCTAAAGCAAACATTTTTATTAAAAACCTACAATACTCCTCATTTTCATAGGTTCTTGAACTTCTTTGTTTTGATTTTTTCATTTTAATTTTGAGTTTATTATTTGAGTTTATAACTACCTTTGTGTTTTTAACTTGGTTAAACAAAATACCGAAATCAATATTTTCCCAACATTTTAAATTCAACATAGCATAATTAAACTTATTAAAACTCAATATTTAAATTAAATTAAAAATTAAATTGCTAATGTAATTATTTTCTTATATCAATTTTTGTAATATGATAAACAATCTGAATAAAATTTAGTAATTTTAACAACAAATTGTATAATTTTCTTTCTTATTTTTTAAATAAAAAATTAATTATAAAATGTCTATTTTGTTTTAAAAAATAAATAATATTGAAGATTTAAAAATGACTGAAACGTTAACCACATGGGACATTCAAGAAGATGATATTAGGGATACAGAAAATTTAATTTTCGATGAAAATACTGGGTTTTACACAAAAACTAGAGATATTTTTAATGATGAAGATAAGCCGTGTCGTGAAATTTTATTGTATAAATTACAGACTTTTGAAGTTTCCGAATCTGTTAAAGCTCGTAAATTGTACAAAAAATTTGGAAAAGCAAAAAACGATCCTCCAGGCCCGAATCCGGCCCAAACATATCTAGGAGATGAATTATTTATGAAGTTCGTTGCTGATGAAATTGCACCCATCGAAGAAGAAAAGAAAGCTTCGGTTCAAAGTGTTAAGTGCCGTAATTGTCAAGGTGAACATTTCACACACAAATGTCCTTATAAGGAAGAAATGAAAAGCATTCAAGAATTGACTGAACAAATTGACAATATCAATGCTGAATCATCGCCAAATGACAAAAAAACAACTTCAGATACCGTCTTGAAACCGGCTTCTGGTGCTTATTTACCGCCGCATATGCGAGATAATGCTCCACGACCATTTTCTGATAAGAAACGATCAGATAGTGCTCTTACAATTCGAGTCAGCAATTTACCAGAAGCTGCTCAAGAAAGTGATTTGGATGATTTATTTAGACCATTTGGTAATATTTCAAGAACTTTCCTGGTTAAAGATAGACAAACCGGATTATCTAGAGGTTTTGCTTATGTGACATTTACAAGCCGTTCTGACGCAGCTAAAGCAATCGAAGGTGTCAATGGATTTGGATATGATCATTGCATTCTACAAGTCCAATGGTCGGAATGATTTTTCTGTCGAAATTTGAATTATTTGAAATATAATTAATATTTGATGTTTTATACTTAATTTATTGCAAATTATATTTTTGGAAATGGAATATTTTAATCGATCTGACATTATTTGTAATAAATTTTGGTGTTTTTTGGCTAATAGCACAATTATAATTGTCAAATTTTTATGGAATGATTTGAAATTTTAAGCGTTTTAATTTATGTAAAAGGTACAACGGAAATGGTGAAGTACATGAAAGGGTGTCGATAATCTACATCTCAAGTAACCATAGATACCCGTACGTTTAATAAGTTAACATTTTTAACTGAACTATTTTAATAATGTTCCTGAGAAATAAACTAATTTTGAAAGTCAATACGACTCACTTGACCTAAGGTAACCAATTAAAATATCCGCACTATGCGATAATTTGCCTTTTCTCTTATTAAGCCAAATAATACAGAAATTTTTAATTAAAAATGATTATTTTATTGAGAACAGCGTGGTTAACTGCTCAACGGCCTTACCGTGCTAATGATCTCCTTTATTCAGTCAAGGTGATTGTTTAGCGCGAAATCAATAACAGCAATTTCATCCGTCATTTCGCCAAGCGAAACTGAATACCAATTTCAAACCTAAATCGGTCTCATTATAAAGTGTTCAAATTTTCACGTCTTTTGAGAACGTTATCAGTGCTAAGATGTATTTCGATAGTGACACTAATCAGAGCAAGGGTACTTTCTATGTGGATATATATATATATATATTGTACATAGTGCTGTCAGAGACCTGCACGGGTCGGTAAAAATTTTACCCTACCCGAAACTGAAATGGCCCGACCCGACTCTTCATAATATTAAAAAAAGGAAATTTAATTCTCAAGTCCATGGTATCTAAACGCCGTCATTTTGGCTGATAAAAATTAAATTTATTTAAGCAAGGAAATTTACTCACGTAAATTTTATTTTGATTCATTCATCATTGGGGAAAAAAATTCATAAAGAAAAAAAATTTGATTAATTTTTAAAATTAAGCCCGACACGAACCCGAGTGAAATAATAAAATATTGGCCAGAACCATTGCAGGACCCTGAGTGCTGTACAACTCAATATTATAATTTTTGACTTTTAAATAAATTTTTGTATGAAAATCATTGTTTTTATAGGTTAAACAACATTAAGTCTTTTCTAAAATTAGAGGTTTGATTAAAAAATGTAGTATTTATAAAGGTTTGGGTAAGCCCGCTGAGCATCTCATCACCACTAACTGTAACTAGGATGCAACTTATGAATTGCTTAATTTGGTTATTAGAATCACTTTTTAAATTGACAAAAGTATTGTTACGAAATTACTAGTCAGCTTTGGATTTGATGAGAAACAAAGGGAGGTTTTTATGATTTCTATTCATTTAAGAGAAGCTTAACAAAAATCAAAATATTGTTACTCATTGAAATCAACCTATTATGCTGTTTGAAATGTTTATAATAAATGTGAATATTACAATTGCGGGAGAGGAAACAATATGCCCCATTATTATAAAAGGTTCCAAATGTTAATGCGAGTTGCCGTTTAACCACAACAAAATTTAACACTAAAATGTTGTAAGTGAATTTCCAAATACAGGTAACCCTCGATTAACACGATAGTTTGGTTCCAAGAATACTCCGTGCTAATTAAAATCGTGTTAATTAAGGGTTTTCATCAATTTTGAAGCCATGTAAAATCAAAACCGTGCTAAAAAATATCGTACTAGACAAGGGTGTGCCGCGATATTTTAACCGTGTTAAAGAGAAATCGTGTTATTCAAGTACCGTGTTAATCGAGGGTTACCTGTATATAATTGTGCAACCGGGAAATAATTCCTAATCTCACCTAATCGATAATAAATGCAACATAACATATAACTATGGGGCCGTTCATAAATGACCTCAGTCACCCAAGAAGGGGGTGCTTAAAAATTGTGATGTCACATCAAAACGCTTAACTTTAATTAAAGGTTCCACTTAAGTTTCAGCTTTCCAGAGCCTTTTTTTAATACGTTTCCTCATTCGGTACTAAAGCATTACATTAAATACATAATTTGAAACATGTTCTTTTTCAAATATGAAATACTGGATTTCAGGATGGATAAATAATTTTGACGGGATTAACTTTGTGACAAAGGAGTAAAAATCGCGTGACATCATTTATCAACGGCCCCTATCCCAATAATCGATATTAAATAATACAATCACACAAATCCAATCAATCGATGCAATTATTCCTTATAATAAATAAGCTCAAGTCCCACTTTATTGCGTTACCTTATAGCGATCAATATATCATAGCAACAGCGTTCTCCGAGCCCCAATCAAAATCATCGATCAATAAAAACAGAAACAAAAATCTATTTATATAACATCAAAATCTTATTCCAATTTCCGCTTGCTGATTGGCGGTTCTGCTTCCTCAGTTGCGGGAGCGCTGAGTTTACGCCTTAGCAAATGCGTGACGTCATTGGCAGGTACCGATGATGACGTCACCATCAGAAATTGCCTGATGGACTCCTTGGCTAATTCGTAATCTTTGGCGCCCTCCATACAATCGGTAATTCTCTCATCGATATCGGCAATGATATCTTCCAACTGAACCGGAACAGATGGATAAACCAATCAATTAATCGATAAAATCAAATTTTCACCTCTTTTTTGTTTGAATTCTCCTCAGAATTCTGACAAACGCTCACAATCGATTTGCATTTCGCATACGCTTCGATCGCCTCTGCAGACCGCAGATCGGACGAGTAAACCATTCCGAGATTGAAATAGCTCTCAGCGATTGCCCGATCGCTCGCTTCTAAATGTTTCTGTCGGTATTCGAGAGCTTTCTGAATTTGGAGTTGTTAATATCTATCCCTATCGATTAGCAACAGCAACTCACTCGGTATTCAGCTATTGATTCCTCCATCACGCCTTCTTCCATGTACGTGTTGCCCACCAAATCACAGCAATCGGCAAGCTTCAATTCCAATTCAGTTTCGTTTCCGGTTTTTTCATTGATTTGCTTTTTCAATATTAATTTTGCACACTCCATCGTTTCGTATGCCAGTTGCAAATATGATAAACTTTCTTTGTCTTTTTTCACTTCATTTGATTGTTCGATATTTTTCTTGGGTTCCTTTTCAGCATTTTCCAAAATTCCTTGTTCAGAATTTGAATTTTTTGAACTCTTTTCATCTCCATCATTACTTTCATTCTCTTCTAAATCACTTGATTCTTCGACAGCACTAAGATTTTTTTCTTCTATGACCTTATCGTTTATCGAAATTGGAACATCCTTTGATTCTGAATCTGCATTTTCTTGAATAAATTTTTTAGAAAATACTGTTATAGATAATATTTACTTTCTAATCCCTCTCCTAACAACTCAGTTTCATTTTTACTATACATATAATATGCTTTTGCCAGATAAAAATAAGGCTCAAACATATCAGCATGTAAATGACCATGAGTTAGTTCACTATATTTTAAAATTATTAACTTATATCATTAAATAGCTTTACCGAGATTTGCAGGCCTTAATAAGACATTCTAAAGCTTTTCCATAATCTCCAATTATGTATAATTTCTTCCCTTGATTAAACAAGTCGGTTGACGATTGTTCAAAGTTTTCATTCATTTTTAATTAAATTTTGAGTTAAATAATTATTTAAACAAGTTAGCTTTAAAAACAAGACAAAATGTCAACTTTTGTTAAACGAAATATTTTCAAGGTTATACTTAATTTTAAATATCGAAAGTTTTTATAAAATTAAATAAATTATTATTTTATAAAATATTTAAATGGAATAAATCGTCTCTAAATAATATTATCCCATTGAAATTTCAAAAGGATGAACTTAAACCCATTTTTTCCACTGTTTAATATATTAAGCATACAAAATAGATTAAAAACACATCTTTATATGAATTTTTTTTTAAATTAATATGTTTTTACGTATTTCATTCTTTGTTAGAAAAATTGCAGTAACAATGTTTGAATTATTTTCTTTTAGCGCTTTTTCTCCTCATACAGGTCTTTATAGCAACGAATTGAAATATCGTTCGGCGAACTGTCAGGCTACAGTCGATATTGGGATCAACTTTCATAATATGATTTATAATTTTTTCAACCAATTCAATCATTTCTGAAAGTTGTAATTATAATCATTATAATATAATCATTATCTTAATTATAATCGTTGTGTGAGTTGTACTCCTGTTCTTTATAAGCTAGTTGCATGTCTATGTTAATTAGCGTTTCATTATCGAGCTCGTTCATGCTAGATTGAATGCATTCAATCACGGTCTCGGAATCCAGACCTTTAGAACCAAATTACTGTCCAAGCTCCACTTTGTTATTAGTAACTTTAGCCAAATGTGTTTCAAAACCTACGAAGTCATTAGCATAATGTGATATGATATGTTTCCATACGGCTCTCATATTAACTGGTGTCACTTCATGTCAGATACATTTTCAATAATATTTCTGATGCTGTAAGTCTTCCAAAATATTTATAACCACACTAATCGAAACCGTAATATTTGAGTTATTCCTGTATTGAGTTTGTTGGGTTGTGTTGAACCTAGATGTTATTATGGTTCTACGTATGTAGTCAACCATTTAGTACAACCTTCATAATTGTAAAGTAACCAAGCTTAGGCAACTTTTTTAGGCTATCTAACATTTGCACCTAATGATTACCGACTCCCTTAGGTCTTATATTCCTCACTATAATATTAGTTGGAACTTTCTATCGTTTAATTTTCTTTTACTAAATATTGGAATTGCGGTTGAGCTCTACATAGTTTCTGATAAAAAAGGTTGCACTGGGAAAAGTGGGTCGTATGTATATGCTTTAGTACTGTTTCACGCGAATGAATTATAAACTATAGAAAGAGTTAAGCAATTTTTATTAGCTTCAAAAATAAAAAATTACTTTAATGTCATAAAGTGAAATTTTCCCGGAAACTATATCAGATTGTAAATAGTTTAAGGCGGCTTCATTTCAAAACTATTGGTTATCATCAGTGAAGGGATTCGGAGTTTCTAACAACCGCTTAGCCCGAAACCGCCGAATCCTATAACTAGCTACCAGTTAGATAAAAAGGAGATTCGAGCAAAATTGTTATTATTGTTAATTTAAAGATTTAGATACTGTACTAATGATAAAACAAACCTTATTGTGTTGGGTCTTGTTGTCTCAATATAAGAAACGCATGGAGTCAGAACGTAATTTACTTCCAGTAAAATCATTTTTCAAATACCTCCAAAATCAAAGATAAATGAAGTTTGCCCACATTATGCATTTTTTTTTAAAATTCAGGGAAAATGATTAATTTCTTATTAATTTATTCCACGTTAATTATAGCATTTTCAAATGCAAATTTGTGCGATAATATTTTAAAATTAATTTTTCTTTAGTTAAACTTTTTTGTGAGAAAAATCCTACCGTAACTCAATATATAATTACGAATTTTTCATCTGTTAATTTTAACCGTAACTAATTTTTTAGTATTTTTATTATCTCTATTTATCCTATTTACTGTTTCTGTCATTTTAAACATGTTTAACTATTTCTCATAATATGTTTTAATAATTTTGGTTTATTTGGTGTTTTAATGGATTTTTACTAGACTTGGTGCTAGTCGGTGATGCAACCGGGGAGGGGGTAAAAACGGTTTGATAGGGATATGCAATAAAAATAGAAAGAACAAATTAAAAAATTAATACTTATTAGCCTAGGGGTTACCAAGAATCATCAAATTCACAGACAATGGAATGCTAAGCTTAATAACAAAGTCAAGGGATGTCGAAATTATTATCCTCTAAAATAAATAATTAATTTCTGTTTTCAACAAACTTAATTAAACCAGCTGGAAATGGCATTGTTAATAAAATACAATATTAAAATAATTAAGCAATACAACAAAAATATTTTAAAAAAACTTTTACAATTATTTTTGATTGCCTTGTTTTGCAATTAAAATTTTAATTTAAATTATCATTTTAATATTAATTTTTATTTGATATTATTATTATTATAATAAAGCTAAAATTATTGTTTAAATTAAACAAAATTACATGAGAAAATCACTAAATGGATTTAATCTTGCTTCAAAAATTAATACTTTATATTCTATCAATTTTAATAATAAATGGTGTAGTTTTTGCTATAATAATCATTATGTTTAATATTTTCAAGCGCTTCTACGGAAGATGTAGAAATGAAAATACAGATTTACCCCCGTCTTATGTTTCAGTGATGGGATATAGAAAGCTTTATTGCCTTTCAAATTGTTGCAATCCCGAAGAACCGACAATTGTGGTCGTGAACCCAACCCCTCCCCCCTCATACGATACGGCTGTCACTTCTCAGTTAGGCGTTGGACAAGTTAATATATAATAAATCTATTTCTAATTTTGTGTTTATTTACTTCTTTATAATTTTTATCACTTCATATACCGAGGTAATAAGTAGTGTATATTTGCTACCCAAAATTTGTGGACAGATCATGTAAAAACTGAAGAAAAAGTATCCTTAAGAAAAACGGAAAACATTCCATTTAAGACATGAAACTTGGAGAGTCCTGAACAGACTGTACTGAAACTTAAATTTTAGTTCCAACTGGTTGAGAAATCACAGGGTCTCTGATCTTGACTACGAAAGAAATTTTTAAATTTTCGATGGAAACTTTTGCCAGTAAGAAACTAACGAGCGCTTCTTCTACTTTTGAAACTTACAAATAAACAACAAAATAGCAATTAAAAATTTACATATTGTTTGATGTAAATTTATTTCTGTTTGTAATAAAAAAATGATCACTACATATTTCTTTTCAAGGTAGTGCGAAAACTTATTTTTTAATTGAATGGGGTGCTAATATGGCCAAGAGCCATTGGAACACCGTATAGTCCAATAAAATCACTGGATTTTGTTTGGGAAAAGGATTTATATAATACTATCATATAAGAAATTTAACTTCACAAAAAAATCTTTACCACTGGAACACCTAAAAAGCTCGCCAGAATCAAAACTGAATGATTCAACGTTTCCTGAATGTTTGAAGAAAAACTGTTCCACTAAAGTCTCCAAAAAAATTTAAATTTCTGGGGGGGAGGGTATGATACAGAGAGCTACACAATGCAACAGGATATTGTTTACCTACTATCTATCTCCGTTGGGGAAAACACGATGTGACTGAGGACGTTCCATATGGTTCCGGAACTAAGTTAAAATTGAGTAAAAGCAAGAAGATCTGTTAATAAATAATTCGTATAGTTCTAAATTTTTATGAATACAAAATAAAAAATTCTACAAGAATTATTGAGTAACAAATTATTGCTGATTAAAAGAAGCCAAAAAATATCGAAACTACATATTTAATTAAGAGGCTTTAGTGCTTTTGTAAAATGTCCATAGAAAGCTCGTAATATCGCATTGGCATACGTTTTCTCTTTATGAAAGGCGGAGCTTAAAAAGAATTTACCGTTAAGTCTCAGTTTATGAGATGGAAAAGCTAGGAAGGCTTTTAGAAATCAAAGAAAAAATAATGGAAGACCTGAAAAAAATTCTTCACAGTGATGAGAAAATTGCAACAAGAGAAATAACAAAATATTAAAAAATATTTAGAAATTATTTAAAATTATTTAAAAAGTATTTAAAAAATATATAAATTTATTTAAAAATTATTTAGAAACATTAAAAAATTATTTAAAAATATTTAAAAATTAAATTAAAAATTATTTAAAAAATATTTGAAATTTACTTAAAATTTATTTAAAAAGTATTTAAAATTTATTTAAAAAGTATTTAAAATTTATTTAAAAAGTTATTTAAAAATATTTAAAGATTATTTAAAAGTATTTAAAAAATGTTTAAAGTTACTTAAAAATTATTTAAAAAATATTTAAATTTATTTAAAAACCATTTAAAAATTAATTAAAACTTTTTAAAATTATTTAGAAGTATTTAAAATTATTTAAATATTTTTTAAAAATATATTTAAAATTATTTAAAAATAACTTTAAAATATTTAAAAATACTTAAAAATTATAAAAGCTAGTTTCATTCATGCTCTTTCACAAATATTTTTAATATTTTTATCAAATATAAATTTTAACATTTAAAAAAATACTTTTTCTTCCTAAACTGTTGAAATTTCTAGAAAAATTTTTAAATTATATTTATCATAAGCTGGAGTTTTGCTGATTCAATTAATTGATGATATTTGTTTACATATCTATTTAAAAAGTTATCATGAGAATATTAATTTCAAAATTGAAATAAAGGTAAAACATTATCATTATTATTTAAATTTGATTTTTATTATTTGACAAATATGTTTTTTATCATATGAAATTTATTTTAGTTGAAATGGTATTTTTTACACTATTAATCAAATCAAGTTTTAGTCAGACTCCATGCAATATTATATAATTTATTTAGCTGAAATAATATAAAATATTTTTGAAATTATACTGTATCGAAATATATATTAAAATTAGTTAATAAATATAAATTTATGATGATATATTTTTTAAAAATATTTAAAATTATTAAAAAATATTTAAATGTTGGTATGTTTGTGTATTTTATATCAGCATTAAGAAAACCAATAAACTCCTTTGTAGAATCTACAATGTAGATGTAACGCAATGAAGAGCTATAAAAGAGTGTGTTGAATATTTGTCGTGAAAGTCATATATAAGCACATGTTTAAATTTTCGGGCATTAAATGCTATAAAGGAAAGACCTCGGTTTCATATTCCAAATATTAAAGAGACGATATCTATACTTTTTGACGCTCAAGTCTTTAGCGCTTTTGACCTTTGTAATGCATATTACCAAGTGAAGCTTGAGAAAAAATCAAAAGTAAAAAAAGACTTTACTTTAATAGATGGGCAAAATTTTTTGAATCGCATGCCCTTTAGAATTGAAAGCTGCTGCTCCAGCTACCTTTCAATGTTAATTACAGAAATGTTGGGTGACCTTCTATGAAAAAATGCAGTGGTTTATCTTTGATGATATTTTCATAGTCGAGAATAATGATAAGAACACAAAAAGCGATTGGAGAGTTCTAATAAAAATTATAAAGGATATAAAATAGGCTTAGAAAAATGTTAGCTTTATAAACTAGAGATAAAATCTTTAATATATATTGTAAAAAAAATCGTATAAAGACAGACGATGAAAAAATTAAAGCACAGGAATACGAAAAACTAAAAGATATCAAACGACTGAGAAGTGTTTTAGGATTGACAAATTATTATCGGATCAAATAAAGATAAGTTGATATGGTGATATCAACTCGGATAGACACTTTTGGAGGAGTGGTAAGAAGTGGTAAGGTAAGTTTAATCCGTAGAAAAAGTTGAAATATATATGGGATAAATACGGGGGTATAGCCTGCGGCTTACGTGTGTATACCGTCAAAAATAATTATATTTAAATAATACATTATATAAAGCAAAAATTATAAACAAAATACAAAATAGATAATAATCAGTTTATTAAATAAAATGATTTATTTCAATTAAATCCATTGTTGCTACGAAGAGGAGCACTGTAGGTCTCTGGAACCGTCTTAGCACTTGTATATAACGGACCGGTAGCAACAAAACTAGTGACAATATCACCAGTGATATATAGAGGAAGAACATTTGGAATAACTGGAACATTATTATTGAGTAGATTTGAAGAAGATACCATAAGGATCATTGGAGTAGTATCTGAAACTACATAGATTGGAGGAGATGAAACTAACTCTGTGACAACATCATTAGACAAATGTAATGAAGTTGGAATAGCTGGAACAAAATTGAAACATTCGTATGATGGAGGAGGAGTAACAACCGAAATTAGATCGTTTGTCCTATATGAAGGAGGATCACCTGCTAAGGTGACAAAAATATCAGGATCCTCGGGACTTGAATTTCTGGTTATCTTTTTACAAGTTTCGTACAATTTGAAAATTACAACTACTAAGAGACCTAGTAAAAACGATAAGCAAACATATCTGTATACAAAAAATCTATTTATAAATTCCATTTTATTTATAAATCTTATAAATTTCTATAATTTAAACAAATTTAGAAACTTTAAAATATTTTAAAAATGTATTTTATGTTTTAATCAATCTTTTTCATATTTTCATAAATTTATTTTAATTTAGGATTGATATAATTTTGTGAATTTATTAGAAAAAATAGTGAATTTAGTAAAAAATTTAATTTATTATTTAAAATTCTTTTTAAATAATTTTTTTTTAAATTCATTTTAAAATTCTATTTTTAAAATTCTACTAGAATATATTTTAATATATCATTTTTAAGTTGAAAAATTGATGAATTTATTGAAAAAATTCTGATGAGAGTAGTGCGTTGTGTTTGTAAGTTTTCCCTCCTAATTTGTTCTGGAAGTTGTAAAATTTTTCATTTGTAATGCTGATTCTTGGTCGTGTCACTTGACTTTTTTTTCCTGAAAAGTACCTTGAGTTTGATCTGTTTCGATGGGTGCTTCGTTTCTGTAGTTATTTTGATCGCTGCTGCTTATTGCTAAAATACTTCCTTTTTTCTGGAGACATTGCTCTCATAAAAACGTTTTTACTAAGTCGTTCTAACCCCAATTTGCAATTTTGGGTTGTAGATATTTGTGCTTTTTTTAGTTGTATTAAAAAATCAATAGATAAATACAAAAATAAAAAAACTATAGAAAATCACGTAACAAATTTATTCCAATAAATACAATAAAAACAAACAATTATTAATACAATTAAAACATTATTCTACAAAATATGTCATTAGTTAATCAAAAAACATTATTTTCAATTTCTTGTTTCTTTGGATATTCATTCTTGATTTTTGTTTAAAATTTAATTAAAATTAATAATAATATTAATATTAACAATAAGAATAAAAAATAAATAAAACAAATAACATGCATCACACAAAAACGATATTAAATTTATTATTAATAATAAAATAAGAATAAAAAATAAGATAAATTTTTATACACTAAAGAAGCGCCAAAACCTTTAAAATAACAACAATAATATATTTATTTATATAAGTGACCGAAATCGAGAAAGTGAAAACTCAAAACAGATGATAGTGCTGCATCTTTTATTTAAAAAATTCACAACAGGTAACTACAACAAATCAAAGGCAACAACATTAAATGAATATTAAAACAAAAACTAAAGAATATAATATATTTATTAAAAAATTATCTTTTAATTTTTATTGTAAAAATTATCCACCGCTTTCTTGAAGTTTTTACATCTTTCGTTGTTTCTATTTTCTTTTATTTTCATCCAATCATGAAGAAATTCATCAAACAATTCATTGTTAAGTAGAAATTTTAATAAAAACGGAAAATTGCTGCCTAAATCCATCAATGTAAATATTGCTTCATTTATAACAAAGTCGTCTTCCTTTTGCAATAAATCCCAAACAATTGTGAAATAAAATTCAAAATTAACTTGGTCAACTCTAATATTAGAAATAAAAAATAGAATTTCCAAAATATATTCCCTTGGAACTCGGTGGGAAATAATAAAGGAAATTGAGTTTTTGAAAGAATCTTGTCTGAGAATCCAAGAAAGAGCTTCACCGCTAAGATTAAGATGATTAAGGATTCTTAATGACAAAAAACAGTTTTTTTCGGATTTTTCAAGGAAAATATAATTAATTTGCTCTAAAAGCTCCTCTTTTACTTGATCAAGGACTTCAAATCTTTGGAGCAAAGAAATTATGGAATATAAAACTATTTCCTTGATGCCATAATAACGTTTGGTCGGCAGACTCTTCAAGAGTTCTAAGTTCAAATTATAGAAAGAAATCCAGTTACATTTGTCGGAATTTTCTGACAGGATATAAAAACATTTACTAATTAATTTTAAAGAGTTTTTGTCATCGAAATTTATCCCTTGGGAAATTTCGGTTATTTTCTTTTGAAATTGTTCTCTTGCAAATTCGCTGTCAATTAAACAATTCAAAACGGTCAACAAGATTTTTGTAGAATTTAAGCTGTCGGTTTTTAATTTTTCAAACAACTCTAAAAACTCTGGAGTTCTTGAAAATGCCTCTGTAAATTCTTTAGATTCCACTAATTTTTCGTTTAGAGTTTCATAGGATTCTGAAACAAATTCAAACATTACTGAAATAATAAAAATAAATGTGATACTTTTTAAACAAATAATAAAAGATAAAATTATTTTCTTCCGGAATTTTGAAATATTACGAGATTTATTTTTAATGTTTATTAAAGAAAAAAAAATTATAAAATTGTTTATCAAAATTTTAATGTTAGTTTTTAAAATTAAAACAAAACTTTTAAAAAAAAATTTTATTAACAATGAATCCAATTTATTTTCTAAGTCAAAATAAATTTATTGAAACAATATAACTTCATTAAAAACTATAAAACAAGTAATAAATAAATCCTCATGTGCTTATAAATAATGTTATAATATATTATATATTATTTTTAAGTATAAATAGTACAAATTTCATAATATATACTTATATTAATACTAACACGTCTAATTATTTTCAAAAGCAAGTTGGTTGGTGTGTTTTATTAAAAATCTTTTTAAAAATTTATTGAAAATGTTGTCCAATAAAGCCGGGATTAAATGAGCGTATGGCTATGAGTAGACTTGTTAAAATACTAAACTAACATTAGATTATTGGGGTATCGTTATCATTTCCGCGTCTTTCGCGTATGACTCTCCACTTAATCAAATCGATTATTAATCAATCAAATTCAACATTTGAAAGACCAAATCAAGGGCACGTGAATTCAGTTCCATGACTTTTCAACGCATATTTGATATTATGAAGGAAGAACTTTACAGTGAACTGAGGAAAAATATTATATATATATATATATTATAAGGATGTTTTTTGTTTTTCACCTATGATTTCGTTATAAGTGACATAATATTTTCTACAAAATTTGACTAGGAATAAATAATAATAATTAATATTAATTATTATTGACCAAAGTCAATAAACGAGAGAAAATTGCTACAATCACATAAAATAGTCTTCTAATTAATAATAATAATAATAATAATAATAATAATAATAATAATAATAATAATAATAATAATAATAATAATAATAATAATAATAATAATAAGAGAACTTTTCTGAGATAAGGCTTGCATGTAATTTACTATGTATAATTAATATTTAAACATTATGTGAGTGTGCTTTTTTACATATAAAAATTATAAAGTCAATATACCGAGCAACACTAACAGGCGACCATTTGGGTTCCAGCCAAAGAATTTTATCCCAAACAACAAAATTCTAATGGATTCAATCCAATGTAGGACATCAACATCGAAAAGTTATATAGCTGATTACTTGAAAAATAATTGTCATTAAATTTGATTTCTTGATTTATTAAATTTATATCCATTTTTTATAATAAATAGTTATTACTTTAATTATGCATATTTTGACATGTATGTTTGTTTTATTGTGATAAATAACTCGCATTGGAAGTATATTTGATGTAAATATTAAAAAAATTTAATAACAAAAATATTTCATATTTGAATGTAGCTCTCCTTTGGTATAAATCATTATATATTATTATTATACCATTATTACACAATTCTTGTAAATAGCCAATTATTTTCATATTACCGGTTTTATAGTTTCTAATGGAAATTTATTGTGTCAATGAATGCATTAGGAGCGCCAAAACAATATTTGCACTGGGTGCCAATATCACATAGAGCCGATACTGCTACTATATGATTTTAATATTCCCACATACAGTATTCACAAATATTAATCGTACTTAATTTTTTTACACAAATTTATATTTATATTGTAAAATTTTATTAATTTATAATTTTAACTTTATCAGTTAAACAAATGTCTTGCTAAAGTTGTAGAAAGTGTTAAAAATTAATTAAAATGTAATTGGTAGATTGAAAAATGCAGAAATAAATAGTTTTTGAGTAAAAATTAAAACTGAATTTTATCAAGAAAATTAATCGTAAAAAATCGTATAAAAACTTAATATTTATCATTAAAGGAATAAACAAATGATGAAGATACCAAATAAAATCAGATATGTAAAAAGAATATTAATAAATTAATTATTAAATATTAATTAGTCATTTTAAAATTAAAGAGATTGTGATTTTTTTGATCATTCAAAGAAAAATTATTTAATAATAATTGCATTATATAAATGAAGTCACTTGTTAAACTTGGAGCCGAATATCAAATAATTTATATAAAAAATTTAGTTCAAAAAAGAATTTTTAAAAATTCCAAAATAAATAAAACTTCACAAATTTATTTTTATTTTTTTTAAAATTTCACATTTTATTTAAAAAAAAATTTTTAAAAGTTCGTTTTAAGCTTGATAATTTGATAAATTATTATTTTAAATCTGTATTTTATTCTGAAAAATTTTCGGCTGAAAAATTGTAAGTAGTGCAATTTACTGGAATTATTCAAATTTTGGAATAAATATTATTTACACTTCAAAATATTTAAAAAAAAAGAAAAATTGAGTGTTTTACACTATATTATATGAAAGAAATATTTGAACAAACAATACAAAATTTTATTAAAATTTATAAAACCCTTTCATTAGATTTGCTGTCCCTAGAAAATTCTATAGCACAAAACTTGACACCAATGAGCAAAATAAAGCATTTACATCAAACCTTTACCTTTATAGTGGTATAGATCGCATTTAAATCAGTCTGTAATGAAGGAAGCCACATTAGTTGGTATGTTGACCTTAACTTTTCCAGACCTCTAACTCTTCTATCTCGCTCTCTAGTTCTGTGAAACTTGCCACTCCACAAGTGTTTGGTTGCTAGGTGGGCGGCATGGAATTCTCGCCTTGGGTTGGGTCTGGTAACCGAGCGGCTGCCCCCTGCTCCCTACTGCACCTATTCTCACTGTTCTCACTATTATCTATTGAGTGTTTTATCCTGCTTACAGTATAATATTTTTTATGAGTTTTGAAAATAAAATAATAAAAATATTTGCGCGGGTGGCCTATCCTTGATATATAACACGAATTACTCGATTAATACAATTAAATCTACCATATGGCGTATTTCTATATTTATTTACCTTTGTTTGGTTTGAATGAAACAAAACAATTTTTTAAAATCATTTTCTATTTATTCAATTGAAGCAGTTAAACAAAACTAAAATAACTAAATATATTTTTGAATTTAAAGGGAAATATTTGAAGATATTAGAATGTATTTTAAAATATTATTTTAATTAAAAACATTTTCCCACATTTTCACCATTTTTGAAACACATTCAATGGGAAAAAATATAAAAATTTTATAATGATTAAACAAAAATCAAAGAAAATTAAAACAAACAAAACAAATTTATTCAGAATTATTGTTTATTATCTGTGTTATTTTGCAACATTTGATTTAATTCTTCAAAATACTTGCAATTCGAAGCATCGCAATTTCCAAGTGACAACAAACTAACTGTAACATCACGCAATCTCTTGTGGTTTGAATACGAGAAAAGTCCAAATATTACATCCCAAAATTTGGCCCGTCTCATAAAACGTTTCAATTCACTTTCAATATATGAATATCTCATAGAAATTTCAATTGTTCGAAGAACAATCTCGTGGAATTCTCCCAGTGTAAAGAATTGAGAATTCTCCACTGCAATATTGCATAGAAAAGTGTTTATATAATAAATTAAAAGCTCAGCCTCATCTCTATTTAAAACAAACAAAACAAATTTCCAATATTTATCTTTCTTCAATAAAATATCCATCAGCAGCTCATTGGTTGTTGCTTCCGAAAAAACGGACTGAATTATCCAATTAGAATTCTTGAATTCGGAATCGATTAGAAAATCTAAAACAACATCAATTGTTTCGATTTTAGTGCTTTTAAGTAATTTACTAAACAAATTTATCAATCTATTGTGTTTTATAATGTTTGTTTTAATGTAATTATTGTCTACAGATATTTGGCGCAATTTCAAAAGTGTCTCTTCAAAAACCGTGATGCATTTTAAAGGGCTCATTTTTGTGTTTAAAATTTCAATGAAAAAATCAAAAGATTTGTTTTGAATTTCAGAGCTGAGATTGGAGAAAAAGTGTAAGAATAAATTCCAAAATTCCAAAACATTTGGATCAAAAATTATCCGAATTATGTTCAACATCAAACCGAATGCTTCAGCGACTAACTCGCTGTTTGAATTATCGAAAACTCGTCGGCAATAGTTGAAATAGATTTCTATTTTAGAATTATTTACCAGATTCTTTGAGAGAAATCTCAAAATCTCCAAACTCAAATTTGGATCCGGAATACCTTCAGAGATAAAACGGGAAAAACTTTCATTTTCCAATAATTGTTTTTTGTCGTCCATCTCAAAACGAATAAAAAATCGTAAACATTTCGTCAGAAATGTTTGTGGAAGTCTATTTAAAAACCCGAAAAAAAAATTACAGAGCCATTCAAAATTGATTTTGTTTGAATAAGAAACGCACTCCAAAATCTCAAAGGTTAACCAAGCTGAATATCGGATATTTTCCGACAGAATATTCGAGAAAAAACTCTCGAGTTCTTTGTGAGAGAAATAGTTACTGAATTCTCTCGGAGAGTGTCGTACGATCTTTGAAATGACAATCAAAACTTCTTCAGTGATTTTCTTGTTGTTAATTGTGACCAAATCACAGCAAATTGTCAGATACAGATCTAGATGTCTGTTACGGACCAAATTGTTTGAGAAGAAAAATAATATCTCCAACACGGTATTCTCCTGATACTTTTGGATTTTATTTGCACTGTAAAATCCAATAAATATCGTGTTCTCAAAGATTCTCTTTGAATCAGAATCGGAGAATTCCAGATGATTCAAAATCCGAAAACAATGAAACACAATGGCTTCTAAAGAATTCACGGAGCATTTTTTAATTATGTCCAGAAAGATTTCAAAATATTTTGTATTCTTTGAAAGTTCTCGGTGGTTTTGATGGAGAACTATTATTGATTTTAGGAGTTCTTCCAAAACATTATCATGAGTCCAAAATGTGTATTCCTTAATCAGGTATATCCATATACTGTAAACATGTTCAAAATGATCAGGAGAAGGGTATACGGAAATAACTTCAATGCATTTGACTATCAAGTGAAAATCTTTAAGTTCCATATCTTGAAATCCTTTATTAATTTCTACTAATTTATTTATAAAAATACTACGAGCTAATCCACTGCTAACAAGACAATTCATTATCACAAGCAAATAGTTGGTTTTCTGAAACGTTTTGGAGTCGAGGTTTTTAAGGACACAATCTAGAATGTTTGCAAAATATCCCCCGTTTACAAACTTTTCACAACTCTCATCGGATTCTTTAGTTTCACTAATAATTTCCTTTAAATATTTTTGACCTTTTTCATTCATTTTTGACAGTAGTAGGTTAAATATCAAAAAAAATAATAGATTTATAAACAAAGTTTTTTAAATTTTCTTAGATTTAAATAAATTTCAAATGAACGATTTAAAAAGTAATTTTTTACAGTAAATGAAAAATTATCATTAAAAATAAATTTTTTATTTATAAATAATTACACAATCATATATTCATTATTCAATAAAATATTATATTTATTTTAATATTATTATTAAATATATGTTTTTTATAATTAAATCTATATTTTAATATTTAACTATACAATTGCACAAAAATATTATTTTTAATTTTTAAATTTTATTTAAATATTTAAATTTAAATAAATTTTAATTCAAAGAATCCGTATTTTTTTTATAATTGTTAACGAACATTAACTAAATAATAATTTTATCATTTCGAAATGATAAAAGTTCGAAACCATTTTTTAATAATAATAAATAATAAATTTTTAGCTTGAATTTTTTAAAATATTTTTTTAAATACTTTAAATTTTTAGTTCAACGAAAGAAAAATAAACAGAATTAGAAATATGAATAGAAGACATAATTGATATTTGAAAAGTACATATAAAACCAAATATATACATCCAAAATCTACAACTTTAAGAGAAAGACAACCTAGAATTATTAGAAACTTGATATATTATTTTTAAGTATTTTATTATTTTAAAAATTACAAAAATCCATTTTAATTTGTTAAATAAAAATTAAATTTTAATTGAAAATTAATAGTTTTTTACGGTAGACATATAAATGTTTTAAAAAAACAATATTACTTTTATTTATAAGTATGATATTAAATTATTTTATTTTAATACAAATTTAAGAATTCACTTCTTTTTGTAATTTTAAAAATGATTAAAATTTGATTTAAACTTTCATATTATCAAAAATATATTTATAAAAATAATTTATTTATAAATAATTTATGTTTAACTATTTCGGTAACCTTGATTATTTTATTATTTGATATAATAGTGTAAAATACAAATATCTAATATATTTTAAAATTGACATGTATTATCGTGACCTTGAAGTTGAACAATAATAATTTCTCATTTAAACATTAAATTTTACTTTGATAAAATTAATTTTATATTCATATTTTTAAATATTTTATATAAATTTTGATTAAAGCTTGATTATGTGCCAATTAATTATCCATGATTTTCTTCAAACCAGAAAAATTAAATTTCAAATTAAGCACTATTTAATTTGAAATTAACACTATTAAATGAAAACTTAACACTATTAAACTACACTTTAATACTGTTAAATAATACACCATGATGATTTTGGTAATATTATGGTGAGATTTTATCACCAGTTTCGGTAAAATTAGTATGAATCCTCACTCCGGCTCTGTTTATAAATTTAATAAAAGCAGTATAACAACTAAGATATTCGATGTAACTTAGTGACGGAGTGATCATATTCTGATGTCTAATCACAAATTTCGGATTGGATTAAATAAGATAAAAATAAACTCGAAACTAGTCTATCATCAGAAATCTTCTCGAATATCATACTGCAATTTTTGCTTTAAACAGTAAGTCATATGAAAACCAAAATTATTTCAAACATTTTTTAATTCATATCATTTGAATAAATGGAAATTTGTTTTTTAAGTTACACTAAATTAATACAAATATTTTATATAAATGACAATAAGCTTTAGAAGGCCAACAGGTCGTTAAGCACAAAACCGTAAATTATACTGTTTACAAAACCACTTATTGCAGTGTGGATTTTTCTTGGTATTTACCAATTTTTACCATATAATGCAGTACAAGCGGACCCTCGGCACTTTTGGTTTTTTAAACGCTTTGAATTGAAAAATAAATTTTTTTTGTGGATATTTTATATTCGAGCACAAAATCAACTGCCTATCCTAATTAATCACCCGTGCAAAGCCGAATATTAAATTTTTAATTTTTTGACAAATAATGAATCCAATTTATTTTCTAAGTCAAAATAATTCCCAAAATGCTAATAAATATTTCTCTGATTACATTTTTGAATTGAAATTGTCTCCAATTATAAACCGAGTTTATTATCAATTGAAAGCATCATCAAACCCAGTGTTAATAACCGGAGGAGGAGGGGGGGTCTCAATTCCAAGGTTGTACTTATATACAATCAATACGATAGTTTAATCATTTTTATGAAATTCATCTTGAAATTTATTATCTTAATTTTTATTATTGTCCCCCTCCCTCTTTTGTAAATAATAAATATACAAATACCTCTGTAATTAAATTAATCAAATATTTACAACAGGCAGTGCCGGCCCGGGTGTTATGGATCATGATGCGTATATTGTTTCTGCGCTTTTAATGAATTTATTGAAACAATATAACTTCATTAAAAACTATAAAACAAGTAATAAATAAATCCTCATGTGCTTATAAATAATGTTATAATATATAATATATTATTTTTAAGTATAAATAGTACAAATTTCATAATATATACTTATATTAATACTAACACGTCTAATTATTTTCAAAGGCAAGTTGGTTGGTGTGTTTTATTAAAAATCTTTTTAAAAATTTATTGAAAATGTTGTCCAATAAAGCCGGGATTAAATGAGCGTATGGCTATGAGTAGACTTGTTAAAATACTAAACTAACATTAGATTATTGGGGTATCGTTATCATTTCCGCGTCTTTCGCGTATGACTCTTCACTTAATCAAATCGATTATTAATCAATCAAATTCAACATTTGAAAGACCAATTCAAGGGCAGGTGAATTCAGTTCCATGATTTTTCAACGCATATTTGATATCATGAAGGAAGAACTTTACAGTGAACTGAGGAAAAATATTATATATAAATATTATAAGGACTTTTTTTATTTTTCACCTCTGATTTCGTTATAAGTGACATAATATTTTCTACAAAATTTGACTAGGAATTAATAATAATAATTAATATTAATTATTATTGACCAAAGTCAATAAACGAGAGAAAATTGCTACAATCACATAAAATAATCTTCTAATTAATAATAATAATAATAATAATAATAATAATAATAATAATAATAATAATAATAATAATAATAATAATAATAATAATAATAATAATAATAATAATAATAATAATAATAATAATAATAATAATAATAATAGAACTTCTCTGAGATAAGGCTTGCATGTAATTTACTATGTATAATTAATATTTATACATGAAAATTTGCACTTACAAATCGATTTTTTAATCGACATCTATCGATCTGACACTTTCGATCATTTTGTTTTAGATCAATAAATCATTGGAAAAAAATCATTTAATTTATCACCTGCGTGAGCAGACGGTTACAAATTAATTTTTGTAATTAAATAATTTTAAGATTTATTGCGTATAAATTGTTATTAAATCATAAAGCAATATTTAGCAAATTATCTCACTGATAAAATTTAAAAAAATATAATTTTTAAAATTTAATTTCAATAATAATAATTAAAATCCGTACAAATTCAATAGTCTACAGCTGGAAAGCTCTAGGGAGGGCCATTCGAGAACAAAATGGAACCAAGATTCAGGTGAAATAAGAATAACATATTCTAAGCAATTTCTCTACAGATAAAGTTTTCTTTTTTTTTCTGTGTAATTGATTTTTTTTGAAATGTCACTTTTTCACTTAAGCAGTGTTTCTCAAGCTTTTTTTAACCATCGCCCCCTTAAGACACAATTTGATTTGCCACCGCCCTAAAGATTATTTAATTGTATAATATACAAAATGTATTACATGTAAATAAATTTTAATGGTACAGAACAATTACTACCGGATTACTCCAATAGCGTTATTTAACAGAAACTTGTTACAGCTTGATTGCGTACGGCGTGCGGGCTATCCTACAAAATCCATGTTAAGTATTTTAAGTTTTTATACCATCATACAAGGTAGAAATCTAAACTAATTATTCGCTATTGTGTAGTAGGAAGTATTTTAATTTTAGCGAAATTTAAAATATAAAGTAAATGAAATTACAAATCTACCATCGCCCTCTTAACCCACGTCAAAGTTCCCCATTTTTTTCTGGGCCCTTTAACGCCTCCATCTAGGTCTCAAACACACACAAGGAGGCGTTATCGTCCACTTTGAGAAAGACTGCACTAAAGCAACAAAATTAAGGTCTATTATAAGGGATAATTAATTTATATATGGAAAAAATATAAGCCCCTACTTGAGAAAAAGACAAAAAATATGGTCAACCGATATTCCCGGTTTTGTTCCATTGCATTCACATTGTCACATATTACATACCGAACAATTTATTATGATATTTGGTCATTTTATCAGACAATTTAACTTTAATTATTTTTATTAATAAATAAGAAATTAAATATTTATTTTTAGAGTTTATTTATTGATTATTTAGATTTTGCTTTTAGAAATGGAATTATATTAAAACTAAATATTATTAAAAATAATATTTTCTATCATTAAAAAATTATTCAGAGTTCATTTTTAAAAATAAATTTTCAAAAAATAACCTTTGATAAAATTTTGTGATGAGTAAAAATTTATTTTTCTGACCAATTCAGAATTCCATTAAATGTTATCCAGCGTAACATGATTTTCGATACACAGGAAATTTTTAAACCTTTGTACACTTGTTCAGTTCATTAAAAACCGCTATACTAAAATGAAAATATCAATAATGTTACAATATAGGGACATACAAACTTACCCGTGTCTGCATGTAATTTGTTCAACTGAATAAAAACTTATATTATAGGAAGGAAGGAATTTGAAGAAAATTTTAATTGGTAAAAAACATACATATATTTAAAAATCGTTGACAATTTATAAGTATCTGTTAAAAATGGTTTGAAAATATGAATAAAAATTTTAATTTAAGAATATTAAATTGAAAATCTCTATTAATAATTAAATTAAAAAGTATATAAATTTGTTAATCATCGATGTAAATAAACTCGTAAAATTATTGATTGATTAAATGCAATTGTTAATTAGAAATATTAGTTGGAATATTATTGACTGAACTTATTTTTCAATAGAAAGTTATTCTTGAAGCAACATAAAAATCATATTTCAATAAATTTTCTTTAAATTAATTTTGAAAAAGTAGAAACTAAATTCTTGATTTTGATTGGCTGTTACGATTGCTATTGACAACGACACTATTTTTCGATAAATTAAATCGCTAAACTCATGTTCAAAATACCAATAAATTTATCAATATATTAAAATTATTGCAGTTTTCTTGAAAATAATTTTGAAAACGTACAAACTATTTTTCAATAAAAGTATTATTAAACTAAAAATAGATGAAAAGTTGAAAAGATTTATCGATATATTTATTGTAATTTTTCTTGAAAATAATTTGAAAACGTACAAACCATATCGAATTTTTCAATAAACTTATTATTTAACTAAAACCGGTTGTTGAAAATACTAATAAATTTATCAATTAAAATAATTACAGTTTTCATGAAAATAATAATTTGAAAATGAAATTATAGAATACTTGATTTTAATTGGTTAATTCTATTTATTACCAATGACAACAATTAAATTAATTCAAATTTTAATGTTCAAATTATTTTCTAAATATTATTGGTACCGCATTGATTAGTCGATAGGAAATCATACTATTCAATCGAACATAATTTCATATTTTTAAATAAATCAAAAAAACAGAAGTCTTTTAAAATCATTATCATGTTGAACTTGTTGCTAATCACTGATAATTAACTTATTTCATTTAAAACTTATCCGAATTTAATTACATGCATTGTAAAATGCTAGAATTACCATGATTCATTACTCTAAAGTTTCCTTATAAAGAATGCTTCAACAATGTTTCCAAATCTTTACATATAAAAGTTGTAATTATAACGATTCAAGCAAAATCAAATAGATCGACTAGAAAATTTTCACGTACAACAAATATTGGTTAAATTGACTATCAAATGTCATAATTTATGGTTACCGTACAATAAGAATTTGCATCAATAAAAATATACTAATTATCTTTATTAAAAGTTTAACAGTTTATTGAACTAAACATACTTTTCTTCAATACAAATGAATTTAACAGAATAAGAAAAACAATATTTGTTACCATATTGATAAAAATTAATATATTTTAATATCCAAATGGATATCCAACCACCTTAAAATCGTCGATAAAATTTTAATGAATTTCTATTATAGTAGCAATAAACATCAAAATACCACAAATCATCGACAAAAAAGGATAAATCTACTCAATCCTTGAATTCATCTTCTATTCATCTAAAAACTATAATTACTATCATGTTACCAGCAAAGATTGCATTAATAAGCTACAATTTACTGACAATAATTCCACATATAAAGCTAAATTATTGATTTCTATACACATACTTTACATTGGATTTAACCCCTAAAATTATAGTGACTGTAATTTAATGAATTATCACATTGAAATTTGTTTACATAAATTCTGCAATAGCTAGATTTATTAAAATGCAGTAAGTCTTTAATGAATTTCTGGCAACAGTGGACAAAGGTAAATTACTAGGTAGCAACTGAGTGGACAGAGGTCAATCTCCAGGTAGTAACAGCGTGGGCAGAGGTAAGATATTATGTAATATTGCATAAGCCAAGGGGGGTTTGTATCTGACGGGCTCACATCCTACTACTAATTTAAAATACACGTTGATGAAAAGTATTGTTTGCATGGAATAATAACACCTATAATACCAGTTGGTTTGCAAAACAACGGATGACTCAAAATTTGTCATGAATTATATTTTTTTCAAATTATTATAAATTTTTTAAATTTTATTTTTTTGGATTTATTCTATTTTAAGTCAGTTTTTAATAAGTTTAACAAAAATTAAAAGTTTTAATATATTTTCATTTTAGTCATGTATTTAGAGAAAAACTGTTGAATATCAGTCACAATTTTATATTAATATTTTAAGTTAATCTTTCTAAATTTATAAAATTATAAAACAAGATGAAGTTTTTTTAATATTCATAATATACGTTTAAAATAAAATTCTTTTTCATCATTCACTATTTTTCTTTTTATTTTCTCGACAACTTAGAGAGTAGTAAAATATAAAAAACAGCATTAGATTTTAAATATTTATCTGTCATTGTTTCTTTTAAAGATAAAAATTAAAAATGCTATTATTCCATGATATATTTCCACGTATAAAAGTATATCTCCAATTTATTATATGTTATGTTTGTGTGTTAAAGTTATTTTTTCTACCCTTTTCTCCATCGATGGTATTCCATACAAACAGATTTATTATAAATTTTTATAATTTAATTATAGTAAACGTTGTCCAGTAGAACAGGATGTATAAAAATGCTGAAAACTAACTTAGACCAGAAAAATAAAGTATAAATATACATACACAACATACAGCAGTCCTAATAAAAATGCACACAAAACGGTTATCACTTAATACGGGTGTTTTTAATTAAAAAATATATAAAATTTAAGGCTATTTCAAGCGCTTTATCTCATTTCACTTTTTCATGAATGGACAAATTATAATTTTTTTAATATAACACAAATTTTTAACTTTCTAGAAACTTGGAAAATGATAGTAGGCTACCAGAAATTATAGAAAATGTAAAAGAAAAGCATTACAAAACATAGGATATAATAGAAATTATTAAATTTAGAATTAAATATTGTTAGGTGAACAAAATAGATTAACCAAAGTCAATAAACGGGAGAAAATTGCGACAATCACATAAAATAATCTAAAATTTGTTAGTGAACAAAAGCATTTTAGAAGATGTTTAGAAATATGTGTTTAAATAAAAATCTTATCTTATTTGAAATTAAATCATAAATTTAGTGAAATTCACAACAAATGCAAAATTTTCATTTCATTAAAAATATTAGAAACATCAAAAAATAAAAAAATTGTAAATTTAATGAAAAATACAACTTTAAAATAACCAATAATATTTGTTCTTGTTGCACATAACCTATCACAGCTAGTGTATCAGCCAATCAGAACTTTTTATGCTTCATCACATTTGGATTGTATATTAAATAATAAATAACTCCATAAAATAACTGAAAATAATATTTGAGATAAATTTTAATCATAGGGAAACAAAGAGGTTAAATTATTTATTTAATATTAAATATTTTCATTACAACTAGCAATGTATTTTTTAGAAACAGTTAAAAAAACAAAAGATTCTTTACAAGAGATCTCTTTCCATATAAATTTAATATTTATAATTTGTTGTATAATTTATTAAATATGTATTTTATTTATAATACAGCATAATATTCTTAATATTTATTAATTAATTGACAAAATTATCACATTATAGATGAAAAAACATAAATCTTGTGAATTTAATTGCATTTTCTCTCGGTCACCAGCACTGTTGATCCTTGATCTAAATTAATGTTTAAATTTTCATGAATTTTTCATGAAATTTTTTTTATCATCCAATCATTTCATTATCATTATCAGATCGTAGACAGGCCGATAGGCATTAGCAAATAAATTTTGTTTATAATAGTGTTTTCGAACTGATTAAAACAAACAACCCCCCAGATATTAACGAGCCATTAAGATAGAAAAATGACAATCCATCAATTTCCATCATCTACATCAGTAAATTACATGTTTGATAACAATCGAATATTTTGTTTTAATTTACACACCATTAAATTTATTGTGATTTTTTCACTGTAAAACTTTATTTATTTATTTCAATTGGAATTTTCCTTTTCTTTTCGAATTTTGTCAATCAAATTTATAATAAAAGCTTGATTTAATCAACTAATTTACCGTTTGAAATTTTCAACTCTTGATGTAAGTAATATTAATTATTTTAATTGATTAATAACTTTTTTAATAAAATAAATAATAAAATACAATAATAATAATAATAATATTAATTATAAATAATAATTTTATTGATTATTTTAAAGCTTTTATTCATATTAATTTTACATAAAATAGTAAATATAAAATCTGTTCACCAGTAAATTCAAAGAATATTATTCAGTTCGAGTTCAGTGATGCGTAGGAATAAACGGTTAAGTTCCCCAATTTTTACGCATGAATAAAATGTGTTAATAAATTTATTTTCAGTGATTAAGAATTGTTTTTATTTCTCTCTGAATCAAACTGTATTTGTTTGAATTGATAGATAAATTCTGTCTATCGGTCTGGAAATCAAAAATTAATTAATTCATTTAAAGAGCCAAAAATATTTTAGAATTGATAATATATTTTTTTATTTTTGAACCAGTTTTTTGCAAAATTAAGAATTTGAACAATTTTTAGATTTTAAATTATTATTATTATTATTATTATTATTATTATTATTATTATTATTATTATTATTATTATTATTATTATTATTATTATTATTATTATTATTATTATTATTATTATTATTATTTATCAAATAAGCGAATGACAAAATAAGCCATTGCTGCAAAGTAAATACTATATTGTTGAAAAAAGTTTCAATTATTAAATAATCCTATTCAGTTTCTACCTGAGGAGGATTATTTAATAATCGAAGCTATTTCCAACAACATAATAATTACTTTGCACTTTGCAGCAATGGATTATTTTATTTTTCACATAGCTAATATATTACTTTATGTTGCTACCAAGGATTCATCGTTTTATATTATTATTATTATTATTATTATTATTATTATTATTATTACTACCATTATTATTATTATTATTATTATTATTATTAGTATTATTTCCTAACTTTGCTTCAGTAAAAAAACCAAATGTGGAATGAATTTTTAAACAACATTCAATGAAATCCCAAATCTCAAATTGAAAAAAAGGAATTAAGATCTAAATTGGAGTCACCAAAAAATAAAATATGTAAAGTCTAGAAAACTCCAAAGATCATTAATTTAGATGGCAGTCAAGAGATTTAAAAAAAAGAATGTTGTCAAAAGAAAACTTGCCGAAGTCGTTTAAGTCTATGATTCATTATTTATTCTTGTATGAAAAGAGAAGCAACATACAAAATCGGCTTTTAGCATCAAGACGGGAAAAAAATCAAGAATATGTTGGGAGAAATAATTAAAGAAATGAGTAAATTAAAATGAGAAGAATTGAAAAATCACTGTAAACTCTACAGTAATGTGACCGATATGCTTTATTGTTCTCTATATTTGAAATAGCAGTAGAATAACCAACGAAAAAATAATAATTATTACTTCACATCAAGGGCTTATTTTGTTATTCACCTATCTGATATATTAATTTATGCTGCTACCAAGGAATCACCGTTTTGTACTTATAAATACGGAAATCATTTTATTATAAGGATGCTCTACTCCAACACACTTTTCACGATATATTTCGACAGTATCACTGAGATTTTCACTGCGAGAATAAAAAACTATTGATATTTGAGATTTAGTAAAGAAATTACAAAATTATTTTTATTATTTTGAAAAAAGTTTAATGTTTAAAATGTTATTTTGAGGGTTTGTGGATTTGTTTTGTTGTTTTCAAGTATATTGAATAGTTAAACTTTGAGTTAAAATATTTTTTTTAATGTATGGTAGTTTAAAAATTATTTTGTTTTAAATAATAATGTTTAAATTTAAAACTTTCACAATATATTCTGACAGTCTAACGGTCATCATCTGGTAGGATATAAACACTATAGATTTTATAGATGTATGTTTGAGTGATGCTTATAATATTACTAATAATACTTGAGATATCTGATAAAAATAATATTCCCAGAAAGTTCAATTATTTCAATGATAATAATTAAACATAAAAATATTTTTTACAATGTTTTTGTCGAATAAAATAATGAAAAATGCTTTCTATTATATCTTGGAGACTTTGAAAATAAATCATAATTAAAATATAAATTAATAAAAATTAATCGCCAGCAACACGACTAAATTATGCAAATGAATTTTTTATATAATTACTGAAAAAAGTGTCATCCAAAACAATAATAATAATCAAAAAATTAATTTATTTTTTAATTTGTATTTATTAATTAATATAAAAAATTTATTTATTCAAAATATAGAGAATAAAAGCAAATGAATTTGATTTCAGAATGAGTCTCAATGAAAGATTAATTGAAAAGTTTACCGAAATGGATCTCGATCAAAATGGAGAATTGACACCAAATGAAGTTAAATATATATTACAACAAGATGGGAAATTTTCTAAGGAAAGTGTTGAGGTATGTCCGAGTATATTAATGTACACACACACACACACACACATATATATATATATATATATATATATATATATATATATAGTATTTGTTTATATAGATAAACTAAATCTAATATTTAAAATCCATTAATTAATAAATATAAACAAATCTAAAATAAATAAAATGCTCGTCATCGATCTTTTTGGTTTTAATTCAATTCTTGTTTTTCTGAACTCTTTCCCAAATTTTTCCAGCATTTTATTTAACTTTTATTATTGCTCGTTTTTGCATTTTAATAATTTATAATTAATTTTCATGATAAAATTCCATCTTTATTTCTCAAAAAATATTGATTTTTGCATTTTTCATTCTTTTAATTAATTTTTTAATTAATTTTCAACATTTTTCTACAACTTTAACAAGACATTTGTTTTACTGATTATTTTATTAAATAAATGAAGTGGAAATTATAA